>CM051267.1:50062613-50702613 GCA_027921565.1 Artemia sinica
AGGGGACTTTCTTAAAACTAAAGATGATGCATGATATACAAACACATACAATTCAATGACATAGCAAACGCATGAAACCTATTACTTAGAATGTATTTCTAAGAAAAAAATATTTTTTTTTTTTGCGACATTTTGTTTTTTGGCTTAGATATTTTTTTTGCGAATCATTTTAAGACTTAAAAATCAAAGTTTGAAAAAACTTCAGTTAAAAAAAAACTCAGAATAAAGAATAAGTAAGATTCGCCTCAAGGGCTAAGCTTGCAGGCCATTCAAAGGCACTGTTTACGGATTTTTTAGTTTTTATATTGCTCTTTACCATCCCCTGAAGCTCCAGGTTCAAAAATATTTCACGAATTGAATTAAAAGGTTCAAGAAAAACTAGTAGGGAGGGTATTTTTTAAACCAAAAGATGTCACATGATATGCAAACACATACAATTCAATGGAATAGCAAATGCTTGAAACCTATTGCTTGGAATGTATTTCTAAGAAAATAATAATATCATTGACATGTTGGTTCAGATGGGTACAGCATCAGTCTTTTACCGTAGGAAATCTCAGGCCTCACATTCGCTTCCTACATCAGACAAATAATTCATGAATTCAGTGGGCACGGTCGGACCTATTTATAGCTCACTACTAATTCCATTTAATTGTTAATTCATAAGGTGATATGCGAGGATTTCTGTCAATATATATTTCTAAGAACAATTTATAAGCATCGACTTGTTCCAAAAAATTCCAAGCCTCCTACCCCCCCCCCCCCCTCCCACCGAAAAAAAATAAAAAGTTCAGTATCAAAAATAAGTAAGATTCGCCCCAAGGGATAAGCTCGAAAACTATTAAAAGGCAATGTTTATGGACTTTTTAGTTTTGATATTGCTCTTTACTGTCCTCTGAAAGTCCAGGTTCAAAAATATTTCATGAATTGAATTAAAAAGTTCAAGAATAACTACTAGGAGGGGAGTTTTTTAATTGGCAGATGATATATGATATATAGTTACCTGCAATTTGGTAACTAAAGGGATTGTAAATGTGTTTCGATAAATCCACCCCTTCTACTAAGCATATGACAAAAAACATAGATCACTAACCTGTTCCAATGGTACATCAAAATCCATATCGTAACTTCTCTTGCTAGACATAACTGTTCAAAACGTTTTTTTCTAACTTAAATCAATGTAATTCAGTCAAATGTCTATTTTGAACTGCGATATCAACTCCCTGTCAAGTAATTTATTTCCATACTCAAGGCCAAACAAATCTATTATGCAAAAGTTCAGTGACTCAAGAGTGCTCTAAGGAATAGCCTTCATAGAGTTCGTTCATCTTCAAGAGCGTCTTAGGGCCATATCATTGTGCAACTAAAGTTCGTTCAACCTCAAGACGCTTCAGTGGTTTCTATAGCAGCGGTGTAATTAATTCTGTATAGCAGCGGTCGAAGTATCTTTGTATGGCAGCGGTAGAAATGGAACCTATATGCGAGGGGCTACTCACTCTCTTTGAAAAGGTTTAGAGCTTCCCTAAAATCTATACATTCTGTATGGGACCATGATAAGTAATTCTGTATAGGACCATTAGAAATGGAACCTATAATCAAGGGGCTCCTCATTCTCTTTGAAAAGGTGTAGAGCTTCCATAGAATCTATACATTCTGTATGGGACCAAGATAATTAATTCTGTATGGAACCATGATACGTAATTCTGTATAGGACCATTAGAAATGGAACCTATATGTGAGGGGCTACTCACTCTCTTTGAAAAGGTGTAGAGCTTCCATAGAATCTATACATTCTGTATGGGACCATGATAATTAATTCTGTATGGGACCGTGATAAGTAATTCAGTATAGGACCATTAGAAATGGAACCTAGATATCTACTCAGGACACCTAGTTCTAACCCTAAGAAACATCTCAGCCTTTTGAGAATCTATGTCAGGCTTTAGGGGCGCGTAAAAAGCCATGTATGCTAATGGGAGATTTTAACCATAGTTTGTTGGAGCTTGGAAATAATACATATGTGGAAATTTGCAACAACTATGCTATGTTTTAGTTATTCCCGTCGATTAACATCCCTTCACGAAGCACAGAACGCAAGGCCATGCTTATTGATAACATACTAATTATTGAAGATATTTGTGACCTGGCTTAAATCATTAAATCTGCCTTTTGCGCCAGGTTCAGATCATTACCTTCCATATATAGTGGTGTCGTTTAATGATTCATCATCATATCCAAATGACCGGCATAAAATTGAAGAGAAAATATTTGTTTTCAATTAACCAAATTTAAATAAATTAAAAGATCATTTAGGAAAAATGAAATGGAACAATGTTTTTTAGTCAGAATGACCTTGAAGTAGTAACAGGTTTACTGGTGTTGTCACTCGTCTTGTAGTAGAATTATAAAATTGATTATAATTAAATTTTTGTATAGGGCATTTAGTGAATATTTCCCCAAATCCCTATTTAAAGGAAATTTATTATTTATTTTGAGTAAAATTTCAATTTCTTCCCGAACAACCTGTTTTATGTCTAAGTCATTGCTAATGAGGGAGGATTTCTCAAAATGCATTGTATGGCTGGTTTTATCTTAAGAATGGCTGCTTAAAGTAGAATCTAAAGAAATATTAGCACTATTAAAAAAATATAAAAGTTTTTACTTTTATAACGTTAATAAATAAAATAATATTAACATTTTGATTACTAAATATAGTATATGTACATTAGACTGACAATGCAAATTCGTTTGTATTTTTTTTCAGTAAAGTGCAATTATGTTCTGGGCTTGGGAAGGCAAAGGGGTCTTAAGCCCAAATTATGTTAATTTCTGCTCGTTTTGAGTTTGACTCGGTTATTTATTGTAATTTCTGTTCGTTTTGGGTTTCATTTATCTATCGATGCTGATTTGTGGTATTTCACGCTTGTTAGATTATTTGATCTTATTTTTGCTAATTTTTGTTTAATGGAGTTCTTTAATTTTCATTAAAAACTTATTTTGTGAAAAAGTTTTTTTAATTAATTTATGTTCGTTTTATATTGACATAGTCGTTTCAAGGAAAAAGAAAACAATACTTTAAATCTTTTCGTTTTTTAAAAATTTACAGTTTGGCCTGCTATTTATATGCTGGAGAAAAATTTTCAGCAATTTTTAACAACATACACCCTGTTAAAAATCTGGACACTAATAGTAGTGGTTAATTTAGTTTTATACCTCATCTAATTAACCTGAAATCGAAAATTTGATACCATTCGCAAAAAAATCTGTTTACTTTCTTTGATAGCTTGGATAAACTTACGCAATTTTGATTTGGTTAAATTTTAAGAGCAGAAATAGCCCCGAAATTTTGAACATAATACCCTCAGTCGTTTTTGGGATACTGCTGAGATGAACTATTGGGAATTAACATCAACACAGTGCATTTTGATTTAATTTTAAGGCAACATTTAGTTTTTAAACATAAAGACAGATGGAAGGGTGGGCGTGGGGAGGGGGATTAGCTTCCCTCCAATCACTTTCGACTATTAAAAAGGGCATCAGCCCTTTCTATTTTCAATTGAATGAGTCCTTTTCGAAGATCTTAAGACAACTCCTTCGATACGAAGAACCCTGGTCTAAACAACAACAACAACAAAAATAATACATTATACCCACATCGATCTTTACAATAAAAATGCCAAGCCTTCCAATAGCTTTTGACTATTAAAAAGGGCACAAGGCCTTTCGATTTCCAATCGAAAGAGCCCTCTTTGAGTTTCTACGACAACGCTTTCTATAAACAGCTTATATGCCCCCAGGGCATAAATTACAACCCTTACCCTAAGGGCTGTGAGGGTGGTTGTCATCATCTAAGACCTAATTTCCATAACTTTCAACTACGTTAAACAAAATGGCTATCTGAAAATTTTGATTGATGTGTGTTTGGAAAAACTTGGCGTGAGAGGGGGGTTAGTTGCCCTCAAATCACTTTCGACTATTAAAAAGGGCACTAGTCCTTTGAATTTCCAATCAAAAGTGCCTTTTTTGAAGTTTTTACGACGACGCCTTCTATTAAAAACTTTTATGCCCCCAGGTCATAACTTACAACCCTTTCTCTGAGAGCTGTGGGGGAGTGTCCTCATCAAAAACATAATTTATATCTGGAAATCAACTACGCTGAACAAAATGGCTGTCTCATAATTTTGATTGGATGTGTTTCGGGAAATGGTGGGCGTGGAAGGGGTATTAGTTGCCTTCCATTTACTTTCGACTATTAAAAAGGGCACAAGCCACTCCGATTCTCCATTGAATGAGCCTTTTTCGAAGTTTCTATGACAATTTCTTGGATACGAAGTGCCCTGGTCTAAATGAAAAAAATAATAAATAATACATTGTGCCAACATTGTTCTTATATGCCCCCAAGGTATAACTTAAAACCCTTGGCCTAAGGGTTGTGGTGGAGTGACCTTCTCAAAAACATATTTTCTATTAGGAAATCAACTAGGCTGAACAAATTGGCTATCTCAAAATTTTTATTGGGTGTGTTTTGGGAAATGGTGGGCGTGGAAGGGGTGTTAGTTACCTTCCAATCAGCTTTGACTATTATAAAGGGCACAAGCTACTCCAATTTCCAACTGAATGAGCCCTTTTCTAAGTTTCTACAACAACTTCTTCGATACGAAGTGCCCTGGTCTAAAGGGAAAAAATAATAAATAATACATTGTGCCAACATCGTTCTTATATGCCCCCAGGGCAGAACTTAAAACCATTGCCCAGAGGGTTGTGGGGAGTGACCTCATCAAAAACATATTTTCTATCTGGAAATCAACTACGCTTAACAAAATGGCTATCTCAAAATTTTGATTGGATATGTTTGGGGGAATGATGGGTGTGGGGGAGGGGGCCTTGTTGCCCTCCAATCACTTTCACCTATTAAAAAGGGCACTAGCCAAATAAATGGTAAATACATACTAGCCACGGGACTTTCTTTGTTTTATTCAATCTTTTAATTAACCGCTATTAAAAGCGTTGTTTTGTTTTGTTGTAATTGTTCCACCACCTCCTACAACAGCTTCATCATTATTTTGCATATTTGTTCCGTCCAATCGTGTTATTTTCACTTTTGCATAGAGGTAACTATAACTTAGAAGAATCCAAGATTCCACCTATTTTAAAATGAAATTATAATTTAATTGTTGAGATACATTCAAATTGTTTTCTCGAAGTTTCTGTATATTCATATTTGGTTGTAGAATCATCAACAATAGACTTTTCAAATATTTTCCAATAAGAAGCCACAACTTGATTCACTGCCATTTCTATACGGAAGAAATTATTAAATAAACCTTAAACAGTGGAGTGGACATTTTCAAACAGTGGAGGTGGATCTCCGGTTGTCACTAAGGGTGTCAACAAGAGTATCACCTTGGATGTAGTAAGACCCTTCCCTAAAATCATTTCTGTATATTCATATTTGGTTGTAGAATCATCACAATAGACTTTTCAAATATTTTCCAATAAGAAGCCACAACTTGATTCACTGCCATTTCTATACGGAAGAAATTATTAAATAAACCTTAAACAGTGGAGTGGACATTTTCAAACAGTGGAGGTGGATCTCCGGTTGTCACTAAGGGTGTCAACAAGAGTATCACCTTGGATGTAGTAAGACCCTTCCCTAGAATCATTGCATCCAAGAAGCCTTTCATCTGTTCATCAAGATGTCTGTTGAAATATCTCATGTTATTTTAAACTATATCTTTTAGAGATCTCAAATCATTTAAATCTCTTTGATTATAATCTGTCAAATCTTTTCCATATTCCATCGCTTTTTTCTTAAATAATTCCAGGCGAGGTTTAATCATAGTGTTATACATGGAACGAGCTTTATCTTTCATATTTCTTATGGACGTCTTGAATAATTAAGAATTGACAATTTTTTTAAGAAACTACCAATCCCGCTGCAATACTGTCTCGTATACAATAATTGTTTGTTATTGATGAACATTTATTATTGATAAATTTTATTAAATAATTTTATTAAACTTTTTTCAAATCCAAAGTATATTCAATATTCTCTCCATTCAGATCAATTAACCTACCTAATTGATCAGTTATATTCCTTTTTAGTGCGTTTATATATTCGTTTCGATTGATTTGAAGATATTGTCTTTTTGTATGAATCTCACAGAGTTGCGTTCCAGATTCTGTTTTTGGAGCAAAAACTCCAGATCATATCACAGGGTGTATTCCCATTCAGAATGAAACTATCCGCTAACGAGCAATAAATACTTATTTCATCAACATTTCTTGTAATATTAGGAACCTTAGTGCCTTCGTTATATATTTACTGCTTAGTTCCACTCCATTTTCAAATCGTAAAATAAATCTTAAACCACTATTAAATCAAAATTTACAATTCTCTTTAAAAATAATAACAAATGTCATTGTTGCTAGATTGGATGATATACTGATTGGGCATCTATCGAGGGATGAATTGAAATAACAAGTTAAGAAATAATTTAAACCCTATTCGTCAAACAACCCATTGGGTATAACAACGTTTAACCATTCATCCTTATATCCCCCCCCCCCTGTATTCACACGTATTTTTTTTAAATTGATCTCTAATGTTATACCATGAATACCATAGTGTACATTGAGTTACAGCTATTTCATAATCAGAGTTTCAATCTAACGTGATCGGATTACTTGTATAGGACTTTTATATTTCACTTTTGTTGCCACTAATAATTATCAAAACCATTTATTAAAAAAAGTATTTTTCATCATAAAATTCAAATTCTGAGATAGCTGTTGTAAATAGTATTATAGTCATTTTTCTTAATAATTTTATTTTTGAATAATGAATCGAGCAGGTCAATAGTTCATTTCTCACTTCATCAGATGTATTTCCAGCAGCTCTCCTCCCTTGTAAACTATATAATTTTTCATTCATATCATTTGCATTCATGTAAATCCCAGTTCCTTGCTGAGGTTGTATAACATCGAAGTTATCTTTAATATCTTTTAACCTTCTTCTGTAGATTTTTACGAACTGAGACTTTATTTTCTAATTCACTAGATTTTACACCTTTCATCTTTCCTCCATATCTTTGATTAAGTGTTCCGAATTCATCTATAGCCTCTTTTAAAAATTGATAACTTTCTAAATAAAAACTAAGAATTTTAAAATAGAATCCCTTAGGACCTTAGTCCTTATTGATTTCTCTCAAAATTACTTCATCTATCCTCGGGATTAAATAGCTTGATTTGAGTGAGCTTGATTGCTTGCTTGAAAATTACTGCGTTGCTTAAAGATTGATCCTGTCATTGGAATCGTTTTCTTAAATTAGTGTAATTTTCATGTAATTTATCAGTCGTATTTTTATCTTCTGCTTCAACAATTGGAGCACCTAACTTTTCAGCATAGTCACGAAATCCAGCTTGCTCTAAGTAGCGTTCTTGAACTATATTTCCTTTTATTTTCTCTACTTTTTCACTATACTCTCTAATAATTTATTCAACTTTATAGGATCCATTTATAGAGTAAAAGTTTTTATTGAATAACTTTCGAGAGTTCTTTTTCATAAGAACCACCAATAATGAGTTCACCAGTTATACCGACAGTTTATATGTTACATGGGTTGTATATTTCACTGCAACTATTTGAAACACCTCAGTTGTGTAATTTGGTAGGTTACCTTTATCAAAAACACCCTTACTTTTATTAATTCTAACCAAATCACCAACATTGAATTTTTTTAATGGATGGTTTTAAAACTTCTATATCAGGAAATAAATTAGTGTACATCTTGTTTTCGTTTTCTTTTTTAATTCGCTTCTATTGGTTTCATTTTGATGGATCAATGATAAGAACTGTTATAATTGTCAACGAAAGAGGGTAATACATCTATAAAATAAAATTCAACAATTTGAGCTTTCAATTCACTTTCAGAAGAGAACCAATGAATTTCATGACTTAAAAAATACTTAAACGTTTTTTATAAAATTCTTTACCTTTATTTGTTTGTAATTTTTTAGGTTTTCAAACTTGATTCGTAACTTTATTCAAAACTTGATTAAAAACTTGACACAAAACTTTACATAAAACTTGATACAAAACTTGATTCAAAACTTGACACAGAACTTGAAACAAAACTTTACACAAAACTTGAAACAAAGTTCGACACAAAACTTGTCACAAGCTTGACGCAAAACGACACAAAACTTGACACAAAATTTGACACACACTTTGACATAAGACTTGACACAAAATTTGACACACACTTTGACATAAAGCTTGACACAAAACTTGATTCAAAACTTGATTCAAAACATGATTCAAAACTTTATTCAAAACTTGACACACAAGTTTGACTCAAAACTTGACACAAAACTCAACACAAAACTTGACACAAAACTTTCCATAAAACTTGATTCAAAACTTTACACAAAACTTTACACAAAACTTGAGACAAATCCAACACAAAACCTGACGCAAAACTTGACACAAAACGACACAAAACTTGAGAAAAAACTTGACACACACTTTGACATAAAAATTGACACAAAATTTGATTCAAAACTTGATTCAAAACATGATTCAGAACTTGATTCAAAACTTGACTGACAAAAAACTTGACACACAAAACTTGACACAAAACTTTAAATAAAACTTAACACAAACTTGCACCAAAAATTAACAAAACACAAACTTGACACAAAACTTGAAACAAAATCTGACACAAAACTTGACACAAAACTTAACAAACACAAAACTTGATAGAAAACTTGACACAAAACTTGATTCAAAACTTGATTCAAAAGTTGATCCAAAACTGATTCAAAAGATATGACTAATTGTGCCTCAAAAGGTTAACTTTACGGGAAATTTTGGTCTTACCTGAATTTTAGGGCTATAATGAGTAAAAGATTGAAATGATTAGGACAAGTTCCGCAAATGAAGGATGACAGATTGCAAAACAGTGTCTTTTTCAGCCAGCCATCTTGGGCCAAAAAAAAAAAACAGTTTGTCCCTAACGGGATGGGAGGAGGTCTCAAGGAGAGATTAAGGGAGTTGAAAATTTCTTAGGAGGGTGTAAAAAGAGAATCTTTGAATCGATTGGGATTGATGAAGAGCGGGCGTAACCGTTTCGGCTTCTGGCGGCTTGATGTTAAAATGAGTCACTAGTAGTAATAGTAGTATGTTCCTGGATTATTGTGTATTTCCATGAGTATTTACTTCCGGAACAATTTATTAATTCTCATAAATTTGGTTCTTGTCTCTATTTTTCCTAATTTGATGAGGATTGTACAGAGGTTAACCCACTAAAGATGCTTTTTTATCTTTTTCACCAAAAAATAACTCAAAGTTTATTACGGGCCTAATTTTAGATCATTCCAGCTGCTTATTTATTCTCTCCTGGAACAAAAAATTAAATGTATTATTATTAACTTTTCACCGAAGCAGGAACATGCTCATAATTTGCTGATTCATCAAGGTTATCTTAAGTAAATATAGATGTCGTACTTTAAATTGTCAATTTAAAATAAATTGAATGTGGAAAATGATTAGTTCAAGGAAGCTGGATATTTCCTTTGTGCTGCCAAGACGACCTTTTTCATCTGATGCTTGTGTGTTTAAAACCTGCCAAAACAAGTTTGTTTCATAAATAAGGCCCAAAGAAAATTGCTGGAGTTTTTTTTTTCTTTTTTTTATTAGACTAGCCTATAGAAATAGCCTACATTTTAGATGCCATTAAAAATCATAGTATTGCTCAAAATCAGAGCCTAAACACCTTCTTGAGGTATTATTTCATCTGAATTCTTTCTTGGAAGTGCTATATATGTAACATATCAAGTTTCTCAGGGTTTAGTTCTAGGACATGGACCTCTTGCTAACTTTGAAAGTGAGTTAGATAAATAAAACTTTAAGTTAGATAAATGAAACTTTCAGGAATGAATCCAGGACTGAAAATTTACTCTTGGAAGGCATTATCAATTTACCATAGAATAGAATTTATTGACTCAAAAGCCCAAAGGGCTGTGGTTACAAAAAAAACAAAGACACTTTCATACAAACTTCAATTGGCACACAAGTATAATCTAGGCTAGTGAACTATCACCCTCATCCCTAATCATCAACAAACCTTTTTTGCTATGTTCTATACCCATTGTCAGGAACCTTGAGTCACTTTATACCTCCCATATCTTTCCTTGCTAATAAATTTATTATCTCATCTGTCTCCCAAACCTCAACCCCAAACAATTCTTTTCTTAAATCTATTAATTCACTACACTTCCCTCAAAATGAACCAAATCTTCCTCTTTCCCACACATAGGACGAAAGTAAGGACCAGAAGCTTGCCTAGCCCCTCTTAGATACTTCCTTCTCTCACATAGTGGTAATCCATCTGACCTAATGCAAATAATAAGCTTTAGCTGCCTCTCTTTTGAAGCCTGGCCCTGCCTTAAAATACAATTTTTCTCCCTGCTGCTCCTTAGTCTTTGCATATAACTCCAGTGATCAGGTTTCATTCACTTGCACATGCCACACCTGGATCTCATGGTCCCTTAACCTCTCCCTGACCCTACTTGCAACTTCTCCTTCCTTTAATCAAATCCCTAGCCCACATATTGGTAAGGTAAATTTAGAGGTGACAACATAATTTAGCTAGACCTAGGATAAAAGTGAATTTGTTACTTGATGCCTTTTCTTATGCTCTTCCATAATTCAATAATCACTTCTAAGGGAAATTAAGTATAAATTTACTACCACTCCAGGTCATAAGGAGACATGTTAAGAAAACAATTCTTACTTCATAATATGCATAATGATCCTAAATAACACATTATCTTGGGGGAGAACCTTTATCCTCACTATTTTCCTTGTTTTAATCACATTTTTAAATATTTATGTCAATTCTCCAAATCTTGAAAATTGTTTTAAAACAAATACCCAATAGCCATCTAGCTAATCTAACCTAACTTAACCTAAATTTATCAATATTAGCCTATTTATATCTGTTTAGTTGATAGCAGTGACAGTATTTAACATTCATATATAGAATATTTGGAAACAGATAAATGCAGTCAATCTGTTTATTTTTCCCAATTTTGTAAAAGAAAATGTTCATCAGTGAAAGAAGTGATGATAAAGGTTCTCCCCCTGGAAAATATGTTAACTAGGATTATTTTGCATATTATGAAGTAAGAATTGTCTTCTTAACATGTCTTCTTATGACCTGGAATTGTTGTAAATTTATATTGGAAATTACAATTTGAGCCCTTGGTAAATTTCTAGTTTAGCTAATTTTTGCTATGTTGGAAAGGGGTTAGGTTAGAAAAATGAAACATTTAGTAATGAATCCAGGGCCTAAAACATACTCTGGGACAGTATTGCCAAGTGTCTATGTTAACCCTCTTCTGATTTCTAAGTCATAGAAATTTGTCTACTTACAGCAATTTCAATACGTATGAAATATTGACTAAAAAAAAAAAAAAATTACCTTAATTTTCAGTTATCTGTTTCTTTTTTCCCTGGGTTTAGTTCTGAAGATTCAATTCCTTTTATTTCAGAAGAATTTTAAGCCATATCAATTTTTGTTTTTTCAAAATTTAGGAAATGTATTTGCATATCTTTAAAACCTTATAAAATGTTTGACTATATGGCCACCTGTATTCTGTGTTGATCTATTTTAAAGTGTTTTAAATGTCAGCAGCTTTTTTGTGGAATTGTTTTGTTGTTTTTTTTTTTTCTATTGAGAACCTTTACTGAATGTATCTATTGATAAAATTTTTGCAGCAATTCTTGTCCCTTATTACAAATTGTAATAAAACATGGAACTTTTCTTCCAGAAATTAATGTTTTTTAAGCTTAATTATTCTTTTTGTTTTTTTTTAGAATAAGAAATTATTTATTTAGTAAAATCAATCTTTTTATCAGGATTTTGGTTTACTTTATTTTTTGTATTGCGTGTTTTTGAGAAGCATTGCTTTCTTGAAGGTATTAAAGGAATGTCCAAAACCAATGAGCCAAAACCACAGTCCAATGAGCAAAGTTTTGAAGCTGAAAACAGTTTTATTGTACTTTATTTGTGCAGAAGATCTATTTTGCAAGGTTTCACTTTTATAGCAGAAAGGTTTTAAAAGTCATCAAAGGTCAGGGCCATCTAGAGAGAGAATGAGTGGAGGTAGGTACTTCAAAATACCTTCCCAGAACATACTTTAGTCTTTAGACCTATCCATGAAAGTTATATTTTTGTAACCCCTGTCTAAGATAGCAAAAAATAGCTAAACTAAAATTTTACCAAGCCCTTAATGGGCTCAAAACAGCTTATAGTCATCAAAAGTATAAAAATGTGCTTCAGTGAGAAAAATTGCCATTTGAGCCATCCCAGGAATAGTAATTATTATTTTCATTAGTTTTCATAATAAAATGACAGCATGAAAACAAATTTGTAAAAATAAAAAAGCTAGAAATCCCACAAGAATGAGTTCAATTTTGCTTTGATGTCATCTTTGAAGTGATTTGGGCTCTTTTTTAAAATTCCTGCAAATTTGTTTCCAAAATAACATTTTAATAATAAGATTAAGGAAAATAGTAATTACCGTTCTTTAATAACCTACAAACAGCAATATTTTTTCACTAGCCAGTTTTTCTTAGAAACACTTATTCCAACTTTTTGTTACTATGGGCTGTTTTTAGCCCTTTGAGGGCTGAACATGTAATTTCCTCCAGAAGCAATTACTGACTTATGAAAGAGCATAAAATAAGGCACCAAGTGATGTATTCCATCCAAGCTAAATTATGTTGTCAACTACAAATTTACCATTAGGGTAAAGGTACCAATGATTTGACAGTTTTGGAAAAAAAAAAAAAACACTTTTTCCACTCTGGAAGGCTTAATTTAAAGACTTTTTGTTTGAAAAGGGTTTCAGTATGTAGGAAAAAAATCTAACTGTTTGATTAGAAATTTGAAGTTTTTATCAGAAAAAGGTACAAAACTCTGATTTTTTAAAATGAAGCATTTTCACCTAAATATGCATCACCTTGAAATATGCATGTCCTACTTAAGATTATTTGAAGTTTGTGACTCCAAGGAGTTTAACATGTTTTGTTAGTATTTTTGGTGGGATAGGGTCTAAGAAAATGGGAGTGGATTTCAGGAATTTTAACAAGTTTATTGTCATTTAATTTGACTTAGTGCAATTTACTTTCATATGTAAAACATCAAAACATGGTAGGATTTTAATGTGGTCATTTTTGATAGTTCTATGACATATTTTAAGGATTAGTAGGTCATATACATATTAACACCTTTTAGGAAATCTCACCAATTTCATTAATCAATACCGCATATACAAGGCTCCTTGAGGAATTCCACGCTAATTAGGGATGGGTTCAGAGAGAATATTTTTGTATTTTACAACTTGGGATCAATTTGAATGAAAACATGTATGAAATTTACTAAGAGAGGGTCTACTTCAAATTTAATCAGTGATAAATGAATTAGGGTGTTGTGATCAACCAAGTCAAATGCTTAAAAATATGAACTTGGCATGAGGTCAAGTTGCACTTTCTGAAATGATGGGAAAAGCTAGCATCAAGTCAGTAAAACTAAGATTAAAAAAAACAACTTTTTTAAATGTTTTTTCATGTGAAATATTAAAAAAAACAAATAATAAATCATTAAAATCTCTTGTTGTTGATAAAGTACCCATAAATTTGACAACTATGTTTTTGTCAGAGGACCCTTGAATTTCGACACCAGTTGTTTATCATCTGTTGTACATGTTCAGTGAAGTTTTGGCAGATTCGCCTATATTTTGATAGGGCCTGTTGCTGTCTGTCAAAAATTTCCACAAGGTTACCACAAAATACTCTTAAAAGAAATGAATCTCATAATAAAAGCCAATATCTACATTTGAATTTGGCTGAAGGAACATTATTAGTTGGTCTGGTATTCCACTATGTCAGAAAAGAATTTTTGACTATTGGAACATAGTTTTGTCAATATAATATTAGCTGCCATTTAAATTAATTTTATCACATAAAAGCCAATATGGCTACATTTTAGAGAAAATCAGATGTATCTTGATGCATTGTTGCTGATCCCAATTTTTTAGCCAAAAAATAACCAAGTAATGACTGTTTGAACATTACATAACTAAAAAATTGTTGGGAGCTCATTTTGTGTCAAAAACAGGAAACTGATAGAATTGAGTATTCTTTTCTTATCTGGGTGTATTGGATATAGTGTCCATGTTTTGCATTGTCAAAATATAACGATGGCTTCAAGAGATGGTTTTCCAAGTCAAAACTAAGCAGAGTTATCCAGTTTTGAAGGGTGGTTATGTGGTTAAAGTCTAGTTAAGGGGCTTTTTGCGTTCTTGGTAAGTAGCCTAGTTGAGTTAGGTAAATTAAACTTTCAGGATTAAATCCAGGGCCTTTTTGATCTCCTTGGAAGATGTTTTGAAGTGCCTACCTAGGCACTAGGCTTAGGCTTTGATAACCTTTAGCCTGTTTTTTGTATAAAACTGAAACCTTGCAAAATAGATCTTCTGCTGAAGTTCAAGAAATCAATTTGGGCCTCATACCTTTGCTCAAACACAATTTTATAAGGTATTGAAGGTCTATAAATTTGTTTCATAAGTGTAGAAAAACACCTTTTGAAATGGCTTAAAGTTTTGTTGAAATGATAGGAATTGCATTTGCAAAAATTTAAGCCAATGAAAAATAGATTGAAAACCAAAAATTCAAGTGTAAAGCCCCTAAACTAGAATTTTACTAGGCAAAACTAAATTTAATCAAGTCAAGACTTATCAGAAACCGTTTAAAGACAGAAACAATGATATTTCACAAGATTCAATTAATAAAGAAATATGCCTATACTATCAAGATTATATCTAGGACCATCAGAGGAGCAGGGGATGCATTGTCAGAAAAGCAGTATTTGGTCACCTTTTAAAAATATGAAATCCTGAAAAAAATCAAACTATTAAAAAAATAATGGTTTTCATTGGCTGTAAGCAGCAAAATCAATTGCAGCAAGCTATAGGTAGCCTACTTTCTGTGTCAAGTGATTCTAAATCATTATGACAAAGGTGGGGTATTGTGATGTTTCTCTGTGCTAATCATCATTAATTACTGTTTTAATGTGGAATTTATCATTCAGGAGTGTAATTTGAAAATTCAAAACACTGGTAACAATATACCGAGAACAGTCCAATGCAAGGACTGTTGCAGTCAAAAAGCTATTCAGATTTTATTAGTCATGAATTTGGAAGTTGAAAGTGCTGTGGAAGAGTTCCTTCCATGGTTATTCACATTCTTAAATCATATTTTTAATTAAACCAAAGATATTGCTATCACTTCAGTTTAATACTTTCCACGGGTAAAAAATGCAAAAACCAATTCATGATGTATCACAAGATATAAAACAACAAAGAAATGCGTTATCTAGGGATACATATGGGGTTATCAGTTGGAGAGGGATACATATGGGGTTATCAGTTGGATTTTCAGTAGCTTGAATAGGTTAGGGAAAAGTTTCCTATTGCATTCACTTAAGGCCTCAATGGCACAACAAGGCTTGTCCTGTTCCATTTCGTTTCCCGAAATAATTTCCAAAACAAGTACTCCCAAGATAATAGCTCTAGATCAACCATATTTTCATACAGTTTCAAAGATTCAACATCTATTGTTTCAGTTGTTGAGGTTGGTATAAAGCACTGAAGTGTCCCTAGAAGGTCTGTGTGGTTGCTGAATCTGCATTTCAGCTGATCTATAAGATGGTCTAGGATCGGGCTATGGCGTTGGCGAGGAGCGAGTCTTGGTAAATGGATTTCTTCACCAACATCACTCATTAAGGTTTGTGCTGTTTTGAAAATCTTGGAAAACTCGACATCGATTGTTCTTCAGATGTTTTCAAAGTGGTCAGCAATATTTTCAGTGTGGTCAACTGCAGACTTTAGGTCAAAACAAGGGGACTGAAGCACTTTCTAGACAGATATTGTGGCTGTGAATATGTTAGCCAATAAACAAAAGCACACTACAAGTTCACTAGCAAGCATGGACTTTAAGAACAACAATGCTTCAGAAGATGTCTCAATATCCGGACTTTCACTAAGACTTTCTAGAGTTTTAATAATAGCCTTAAAGATATCTTTAAACTTTAGCAAAGTGCTGTGATTCTCCACCCATCTAGTTTTGCACATGGCTGTTATATTTTCCCATTTAGTAATAGGAAAGTTCAATTTTATGAAGGATTGCAATACAGCTGTCGTCTTTGGAGATGCTTTTAAAAAGTTTGTGACAGCTTTTACAGTTCCAATACAGTTTCTAGCAAATAGGACATTGCAGGAGTGGCATAATGCCAAATTCAGAGAATGGGAATTACAATGGACATATAGTGCCTGAGGGAAACATTTTTTAACTATTGCCTGGACTCCTTTGAATGGGCCTTTCAAGACAAAGGCTCCCTCGTACCCTTGACCTATCATGTTTGTCATCTCCACTCCTAAGTCTTTTAGAGTAGAAAGAATTGTGTTGCCAGCGCCTCCCCGTCGTGTTTTCAGCTTTAACAAAACATAAAAAATTTTCCTTGCAAATAAAAAAAAATAGGTCTTTCTGATTTAGTGTACCTTACACAAATTGGGACTTGCTCATGACTAGTGATACCCGCAGTTCCGGCCTCTAGAACTGAAAATTTCTCTAGAAAAGTATAATTAACATTTGCTAAATTACTTTCTGGATTTATTCTTTGCATATATTTATCAATTCATTTTGAACTTTAGGACTCATGTACAATGCATTCAAGTTAGCATTTTCTATGTGGCTTACTAAATATTGATCTCCGCACTTGAGTCTCACTCTTAAGAGTGCACGAAAATTACCGTCATTTAAAGAAGGCTCTTCATCATTTATTGATGTTAGCCCATGGTCTAGACCCCGAAGCCGCGCCGAAAAGTTGGCGGCGCGCTGCCGAGCTTGCATCAGCGCGCTGACGCCGCCGCTGATTCTATCGGCGGCGGCGTCACTAATACGCCGCTTTTTTTTTCTCTCTTCTTTGGTTATCGATATCGAACTCTGGGCTTCAACCGTCATCCCGGCTAATCTGTTTTAAAAATAAATACTGTCATCTTGGGCTCGCCATGTATATTGGTTCATAAGAAGGAGAAGAAGAAATTTTTCTTGAAAAAAAATTCTACCTTCCACTTTAAAATTCTGTTCATTTTTCTTTCTGATTTTTCGGATGAAAGAGGTAGGTAAAAGAGCATTAGGCAATTCAGGATGTTGTCATAGGCAGCGCAATCGAGCTGTCTAAGTAACGACCAATGTTGGCACAATGTATTATTTTTTTTTTTTTTCCATACCAGGGCAATTCGTATCAAAGTAGTTGTCGTAGAAATTTCAAAAAGGTCTCATTTGATTGGAAATTGGAATAACTAGTGCCCTTTTTAATAGTTGAAAGTGATTGGAAAGCAGCTAACACCCCTTCCACACCCACCGTTTCCCCAAACACATCCAATCAAAATTTTAAGATAGCCATTTGTTCAGAGTAACTGATTTCCAGAGAGAATATATGTTTTTCGAGGAGGTTACTCCCCAACAACCCTTAGGGCAAGGGTTTTGTAGTTATGCCCTGGAGGTATATAAGAACGATGTTGGCACAATGTATTATTTATTATTTTTTCCTTTAGACCAGGGCACTTCATATCCAAGAAGTTGTCGTAGAAACTTTGAAAAGGGCTCATTCAATTAGAGATTGGAGTGGCTTGTGCCCTTTTTAATAGTCGAAAATGATTGGAAGGCACCTAACACCTTTTCCACGCCCACTATTTTCCGAAACACATACAATCAAAATTTTGAGATAGCCATTTTGTTTAACGTAGTTGAAAGTTCTGAAAATTAGGTCTTAAAGGATGACAACCATCCTCACAGCCCTGAGGGTAAGGGTTGTAATTTATGTTCTGGGGACATATACGGTGTTTATAGAAAGCGTTGTCGTAGAAACTCAAAAAGGGATCATTAGTTTGGAAATCGAAAAGCCTAGTGCCCTTTTTAATAATCGAAAGTGATTGGAAGGCTTGACATTTTTATAGTAGAGATCGATATGGGTATAATGTATCATTTTTTTTGTTTTTGTTGTTGTTTAGACCAGGGCACTTCGTATCGAAGGAGTTGTCGTAGGAACTTCGAAAAGGGCTCATTCGATTGAAAATAGAAAGGGCCGATGTCCCTTTTTAATAGTCGAAAGTGATTGGAGGGAAACTAATCCCCCTCCCACGCCCACCCTCCCATTTGCCTTTATGTTTAAAAAGTAAATGTTGCCTTTATGATTAAATCAAACTTGCCTTAAGATTAAATCAAAATGCACTGTGTTTATGCTAATTCACAATAAGGTATATCAGCAGTATCCCAAGAATGACTGAGGGTATTATGTTCAAACTCTCAGGGCTTCTTCTGCTCTTAAAATTTGACCAAATCAAAATAGTGTAAGTGTATCCAAGTTATCAAAGAAAGTAAACAAATTTTTTTGCGAATGTTATCAAGTTTTCTATTTCAGGTCAACTAGATTAATATTAAATCAAAATGCACTGTGTTTATGCTAATTCCCAATAAGGCATCTCAGCAGTATCCCAAGAACGACTGAGGGTATTATGTTCAAACTTTCAGGGCTTCTTCTGCTCTTAAAATTTGACCAAATCAAAATAGTGTAAGTGTATCCAAGTTATCAAAGAAAGTAAACAAATTTTTTTTGCGAATGTTATCAAGTTTTCTATTTCCGGTCAACTAGATTAATATTAAATCAAAATGCACTGTGTTTATGCTAATTCCCAATAAGGATCTCAGCAGTATCCCAAGAACGACTGAGGGTATTATGTTCAAACTTTCAGGGCTTCTTCTGCTCTTAAAATTTGACCAAATCAAAATAGCGTAAGGGTATCCAAGTTATCAAAGAAAGTAAACAAATTTTTTTGCGAATGTTATCAAGTTTTATATTTCAGGTCAACTAGAGGAGGTATGAAACTAAATTAAACACTACTATTTGTGTCCAGATTTTTATAAGTGTCTATGTTGTTAAATTTTGCTGAAAATTGTTTTCCAGCATACAAATAGCAGGCCAAACTATAAATTCTTAAGAAAAAACAAAAAGATTTAAAGTATGATTTGCTTTTTCCCTGAAAAGACTATGTCAATATGAAAGGAACAGAAATTAATTAAAAAAATTGTTTCCAAAAAATAAGTTTTTTCAAAGAAAAGTAAAGAACTCCATTAAACCAAAAATGAGCAAAATTAAAATCAAATAATCTGCCAAGCGTGAAACTACCACAAATCAGCATCGATAAATAAATGAAACCCAAAATGAACAGAAATTACAATAAATAACCGAGTCAAACTCAAAACGAGCAGAAATTAACATAAGTTGGGATCAAAATCC
This sequence comes from Artemia sinica, assembly GCA_027921565.1. Lineage (NCBI taxonomy): Eukaryota > Metazoa > Arthropoda > Branchiopoda > Anostraca > Artemiidae > Artemia > Artemia sinica. The sequence goes on from CM051267.1 coordinate 50,082,041, forward strand.
CTATGCCTTCCCAAGGCCAGAACATAATCTGTACTTTACTGACAAAAATACAAATGAATATGCATTGTCAGTTTAATATACATATAGTGATATTTAGTAATCAAACTGTTAATATTATTTGATTTATTAAAGTTATAAAAGTAAAAACATTTATATTTTTTCAGTAAAGTGAAAATTATGTTCTGGGCTTGGGAAGGCATAGGGGTTTTGAGCCCAACTTATGTTAATTTCTGCTCGTTTTGAGTTTGACTCAGTTATTTATTGTTATTTTTGTTCGTTTTGGGTTCCATTTATTTATCGGAGCTGATTTGCGGTAGTTTCCCGCTTGGTAGATTATCTAGAGCTAGTATAGAAATATATCTATAGGAATGAATTACATTTTTTTTTTTTTTTTTGCACAGTCAGCAGAGCACACTGAAGTTGAAGTAGCCTTAAACTTTGACATGAAACGTTATAACTTGACCACTTCTTTCAGAAAAGAATTTCGGAGGGTTATTTCGTGTTGATGAGAAAAGAGGGTAAAGGTGCAGTTTAGTTCCTCCTGTACTGTAGGGCGCAGGAGCTCTATGGTGAAGGTGCAGGTTTGTTCTCCCTTATAAAACAACTTAATTCAGCAGATACAAACAAGAAGCCCATTTGCAGCATTCTGTGGGACCCCAAGGTCCAATACTAGTATCAGATCCCGTGAGTGGCAGTTTACGCGCGTCAAGTTCTGGCTGTACCGGCCAAATGTGCCCCAGATAAACGGCTTTTTAGCACGACAGGACTGAAAGTGACTGCAAAAAGATCAATGGCTCCAGGCAGAGTGAACAAACTCACTTTTGTTACGTCAATTGTAACTGAAGTGATGTAACCGCTGATTTAAAATTGTTGGTGTTGTTAAGCCATAGTATCTGATTTGTATACAGTGTTTTTTCGATGTTGTTATTTGTTGTTTTTTTCACTTCCTTTTCGTATGTATTTGATGAACAGGAGATGTTTGAACTTCAAACTTTGAAAGTTATACACACATTAGCCCAAATCATTAACAAGAAGGAAATAACTAAACACGGGATTTTATAGGAACAATGCGATGTTAAACATAAACACAACATAGGTATCCCTGGGTCCAGTGGCTAAAAATGAGAATTTTACTTGGTCTGATCGACGGTGAACATAAACACTTTCCGCACGGCCCAACAAATTCCTGTTTTGTCATATTGTTCTTGTATGTTTTTAGCCAGCCATTTAAAAATCCTTACTAAAATCGAGGTTGAACGTGCTTGGTGAAGTGGAATAAGTGGAATTTTTATTATTATTTTTAATCAGAAAAATCGGCGCGCCGTGGCGCGCCGCCGGTCTAAAATCAGCGGCGCGCCGACAAAAAAAATTTCGGCGCGCCTGGCGGAGCGCCGCCGCCGATACTGAATCACACATTTGCCGCCGTCATTTCGGCTTGGCGCAGCTTCGGAGACTTCCATGGTTATTTGTGCCTTTCAATGGTAACTCTTGCCAGCAACAGAGTTTTACTGTGTCTACAATTGATGAAAGCTTTTTTCTGTTATCTTCCACTTGTTTCTTTCTACTTGAATCCATAATATTCCTTATATCAGAGTTTAAGTCACTTTTTGTTTTCAAAAAGTTGTTACCAATCAGTTTGCATTGTTTGTGGTAGGTAGGCGACTCGTGGTTTTTAAACAATTCCAGAGCGTCCTTCTATTTCGTGAATGGCTCTTTCACAATGGATTTTAATGTTTGATTATATACTTTGCCTACATATTCTTTAGAGAATAAATCATCATATTTACAAAAAGCACCATCAATTTGAGAATATACCAGCCAAGGGAAACGAGTCAACCACTGTCTTTTAAGACAAAGATTCCTTTTTCCACTTGCAGGAAAGTGGAATGTATTTTCTGGAACCCAAAGAGATGAGTAGTGAGGGGGTATGACATTTCAAGTAAACACCCATATTTTTGGAGACAATTGGACACCCTCCAGACCATCACCGTATATTACGATCAATACATATATTTACAGGTAAACAGGACTCCAAATATGGTAGACTAAAAATAACCAAGAGGCCCTAACAACCGCTCATAGCAACCAGAAATAACATAAGGACGGATTTTCAATGTAGTTCATATTAGTAAGAGAATAGAATTCAGAGAGAACAGTTTAATATCACCAAGTCTAATAGATACATCAGTCGAATCTTTCCAATTAAAAAGAACAATCTCAGACTTGGCTGCATTCAAACTAAGACCATTTTTCCAATGTTAATCATTTAACATTTTAAAATTCTCCTCGAGGCGCGCAATGGTCCGACAAGGCATAAATACATCATCAGCATAACAAACTAGACTTAGATTCAAACCGTGAACTATGCATGAACATTCAATTTGCGATTTTGGCTCTATTATTGCATTATTGAAAAAATCAGGGGAAACAATAGATCTCTGTCCCCTTTCCCTATAAACCGGTAAGACAACATAAATATCACTCACCCCAGGAATATAAATACGGACCACGAAATTACCATATAAATCCTGATACGCTCCTATCACTAAAGGGTTAACCCCCCTCTTATATGCCCAATACAAAATATATTCGTGGACGAGCAAATCAAATGCACGGTGCACATAGTGGCTACCAAGAACTAGAGATTCACTAGCTGCATCAGCATCCAAAAGTATAGCAAAGGGCTGACAGGGCATGACCACACCCTAGTCCCTTCTGAAAGCAAAATTGCCCCGAAGGAACGTAACATTTTGACCGAATTTCATCGCATGTTAACAACTCAAATACTTACAAAAAACATTCGACATATGTGAGATATGTTAGGGCCAGACTTTGAAAACACATTTTTAAATTTTGGTTCTGAGCTGTGGTTGCCTATGGTAAATTGTTCATCCAAGAGGGTGAATTTGACTCTGAAAAAAATTTACATATTTAACCTGTGATGCATAGAAGAAGAGTAAATAAATAGTAATTACAGCGTCATTGCCGTGAGTGTCCAGTTTATTAACCTTAACTTGATTAAACGATAAATAAACACTTATTAACAATTAAGTTTCAAGAACTTCATTTTAAAAGCAAATATTTTTAACTTTGGGTGTGCATTCTTGATTTGGAATACGACTGGTCCAATCCTTCGTTTCCTATTAGGTTTGGTTCCTAAGATATTAAATTTATTAAATTGCGTCTACAGTACTTTATGCTCATGTATACCTTTATATATGTTCGTAGGTATTATGAAGTATCCGAATCCCCCCCCTCCCCCGAAATCGTTGTCTGACTTGTAAAAATGTAAAAAAAAAATGAATATAAACAAATTTTTGATGAACATTTTTTATAATCTTCTCTCCAAAAAATCTTTCATCCTTTATCCACGCATCCTGTGGATAAAGGATGAGAGATTGCTTAAGATCATTATTGTCTAGTAACTGTCTAGGCCCAAACGAAAAGCATATCGCCCGAATGGGGTAGGAGGATTTTGTAAAGAAAGATTTAAGGGAAATGAGAACTTCTTGGGAGGGTGTATATATATATATATATATATATATATATATATATATATATATATATATATATATATATATATATATATATATATATATATATATATATATATATATATATATATATATATATATATATATATATATATATATATATATATATATATATATATATATATATATATATATATATATATATATATGGTAATTTGATTATTAGACTGACCCTTATGGTGCAAAGCTTAGGAAAATTAAGTATTTTTATGAAATTGATGTAAGGGCCACAAATGCATCTATTGATTAAAAATTTAGTGTGAAAACATTCATAAGGAAAATGGAGCTCTGGAAGACAAATTTGGAAAAAAAATTGATGTGTTTTCACTTTTAAATTTGTGCATTCATCATACCATAGAAGCAAACAAAAATCGATTAGTTGAACGTTTGGATTTGTTATAATATGTTTATATGTTTTCATAGGTATATATGCTCATAAGATATTCGGCGAGTATGATGAAGACTTTGTAATGAACTTTAAGCTTTTATTTTAAAATGCTTCTTAGTTTTAAAGCAAAAAAACACATTAGCCCAGTAGGATCAGCCAGATGAATGAAGTGTTGTAATAAATGAAATTTGTTGTAAAAAGTAAGTGCTATTACGAGATCTGTTCAAAAATTGTTGTTTCCCCTTTAAGTATTTCATTTGAAAGTTGTAAAAATTTTCGAATAACTTAATGTTTACAATAAATTGTTCTTGGATTGAAATAAATCAAATAAATTAACAATACAGCAATTTTAATTACAGTTGGTCACTATAAGAATCCGATTGTCAATAAATTGGTTTTTAATGCTGGCATTTCTACCCTTTTTGTGCTTGTCTCTTCTAACTATCTTCTAGGTTTTGTACTCTTTCATCTGCTTTTGAAACTATGACACCTTTTAAATATTTACCATATAATTAATGTAAATACCCTATCATATAATTATATCATATAATACCATATTATAATTCATCTATTATTTGGATTCTAGAGATTTCTAACTACCTTGAACAGTCAAAAGACACTGACTGCGTATTTGAATCAATTGGGGAAACATGGAAACACCCATGCTGTTGAACATCACTGCTGCTAAGCAAGGTAATTGCTATTATGGGTGGTTTAACCAATTTTCTGTTTATTTTTACTTCTTTTGCTTGACAGTTGGCGCAGTTGTTACCATTCCCCACTTTTTTCTTGTACTTTACCACGAAAAATAAATTAAACAAGGTATAAACCCTAACTATTATTAATTAAAAAAAAAAATCGCAAAGACATTTCGCAAATTAAAATCTTGAAAATCAAGTGTTTTTATTACCTTTGTGCAATTTGATAAATGATTACCATCAAATTAAGTACAAAACCTCTTTTTAAACCTTAGATTTTTAAATAGTTTTATTTACTTTAACAGGAAAAGTGGGGTGTTGAGAAGCAGCACATATTTCAGAAGCAATTAAAAGAAGCGTAATTGTTTTTTAATGTATGTCTAGCACCTCGGCTTTTTGTCAAATCTTTCTTATTTCTTCTTTATAAAGATTTTTGCTATCAAAAGTCATCCCTTCCTCATGCTTCCTCACTCTTTATTCTTAAATATTATGTTATTGTAAATATTAATTACACTCTTAATAAAGCTTATGCTTTGTTTTATTGGGAGATGGTTGGGGGGGGGGGGGAAACTCTCTTCTGTTCAAGAATAGATTGTTCCAGTTTAAAAACATTATATACTTTTGTTTTTAACATTACTTTTTTCTGATAAAATAAACAATAGTGAAAGACTCAACCCGATGCCCCTATTTCTTTACGCATGGTTTCTTTAATAATGGATTAGATATCTTAGGACTTCCCAACCTTATAGCTATTTTTGTAAAAAAAAAAAAAAAAAAAAATTGTTGTGGCGGAAAATGGAACTTTGGTGTGCCACAGTTTCTTTTCAAATAGTTCGTGGTAACAAACTAAGTAAGGAGCGACCCGGCTCATTAGTAACCGAAACTCTAAAAACGGAATATTGATACAAATATGATACATCAAAAAAATCGAATTTTTATGCTGATTTCAAATATATAAGTATTATCAACTCGGTCTTACCCATCAAAAGTTACGAAGCTAAAAAATTTGCCTTATTTCTGAAAAAGAGGGAAACATCCCATAAAAGTCATATAATCTTACCAAAATTCACACAGTTAGATGTAGCGTGTCAGATAACCCTACTATAGAGGTTTCAAGCTCCTATCTGCAAAAATGTGGAATTTTGTATTTTTTGCCAGAAGAAAGATCACAGATGTGTGTTTATTTGTTTTGTTATTTTCCAGGGTTGATCTTATCGAACCAGTGGTCCTAGAATATCGTGAGAGGGCTCATTTGAATGGAAATTAAAAGTTATAGTGCCCTTTATAAGTGACCAAAAAATTGGAGTACAATTAGGCCCCCTCCCATGCTCATTTTTTCCCAAAGTCACCCGATTTTGTTCAATTTTTTTCAGCATAGTCGAAATAACTATCTCAAATAACTATGTCTTTGAGGATGACTTAATCCCCCACAGTCATCAAGGGAAGGGCTGCAAGTTATTGATTTCTAATGCGTGGGAGGATATTTCCATGGATAAATTTTTTGGGGGGAAGGAAATTTTCCGTGAAGGGCGCGCTGGATTTCCCTGCATTAAAAAAAATGATCAGAAATTAAATTTTTTAAAAATCAATTTTTTTCAACTGAAAGTAAGGAGCAACGTTAAAACTTAAAACGAGCAGAAATTATTACGGATATGAGGGGGTTCGCCCCCTCGTCAATGCCTAGACCTCAACGCTAAAGTTTTTAGTGCTTTCAAAAGAACTTTTTATTCTAATTAAACGGCTTTTGTGATTCAAAGGTCCTTCTTAAAGAATTGGAACAAAATTCGAACTTTAGCGTAAAGAGCGAGGGGGTGAAGCCTCCTCGTATATGTAATAATTTCTGTTCGTTTTATGTTTTAATGTTGCTCCTTACTTTCAGTTGAAATTTTTTTTTTATTTAATATTATTTAAAAGGGGTACTTCAGCTAGCCATTTCTTTTCAAATCAGTTTTTCCGAATATTTCAAACCCACAGTGTTGAAAAAATCGTCTCTGAAAAAAAAAAAACAGGACATACATCTCTGCTACCCTTGAATAAATTTCATTTTTCTTTTTATTCAAAGTGAGGCTTCCAAGTCACCCCTTTAGAATCGTTTATGGGAGCATTTCCAACAGTGTGCTTTTAATTTTGATTTAAAATTAGAAGGGTTTTACTTCAGCCTGTTTTGTTAAAGTTTTAAAAATTATTTAAATAATTGCAAGCTTCAATTCCATTTAAAATGAATGATATTTGGGATTTCTGAATCAGCGTGCACAGAAAAAGGGTATTCACTGGACTGTTTTGTAGAAAATGGACTTTAAACTTTTGCACACTATTTGCTGAGATTTACTCTTTACTTGGTTCCAGCTATAGGTCAATCATAAGATGTAAAAGAGGACATATCATGTAAGACGTTTATTAGGTAAACTGTTCAAGAAGTCCATTAAAGAATTCCAACTCTTTCAAGAAGAGACTCTACTTCTAAATAAATTGCCACGCACGAAAGGAAATAGTCAGCAAGAAGACAAAATTATTGTTAAAAGTGGGAGGGAACTGCAAATCTCTGGTACATGGTTTTTAAGAAAGATGACTTCAATTGCGAAGTTTTATTTCTATTTGATGTTAATTCTTTGGCAGGTTCTTCTCAAAAATCTGTTTGAATCTTGAAAATTAGTATGCTGCTAAGTTTGACAAATTGTTATAACTCATAGTCCCAAAATCTGAACAATGATCAAGCGGATCAAGCGGAAATTTGAACAAAGATCAAGCGGAAATCTGAACAATGATCAAGCGGAATTTCTTGTATGGCATTGAATTTTGTCAAGGAAACAACAAAGGAACATCCAATGATAAAAAGTGACAGTTTTGAACGAAACTAGTGAGCAATATAGTGCTGAATTCAAATTTAGCAGTAAGCTTTTCAACAAATTATTTGTTTCAACACCTTTTTAGGAATGTATTTTTTTTATTTTTTTTTTTTTTTTTTTTTTTTTTTTTTTGTCATTTTACTGTTGTTTTGAAACTATGTCTTTTGTTTTCCCCTCCTAAAGGATCTGATATTAAAGACTATAAGATTTTAAACCTTTAATTAAGATTTTTCAACCAAATTGATGTTAATGGGACACTTTTTGTGATAATGGTGATTCCAATAGTGCTCCTTTGATTCCCATTGAGTGCTGACATAGAGGGCTTACAAGCTTATTTTCAAATTCCCATAAATTTATATTCCTTATAAACTTTTAATACTAACACATTTCAAGATAATAGTCAAACGTTCCAGCCAATCAGCATAGTTACAAGATCGGTGAGTCAATAATCAGATTGAAATGCCATGTTTTCTGACTAGACAGTTTTTCTTTAAAACAAGTCTTAAGCTCTCTGTTACTATAGGTGGTTGGCTCTTTACTAGGTATATTGGTTCAGTTTTGATGAAGACTGTATTTGACAGAACTCACGATTATTTGCCATTATCTTCATAATATATTTTTTTTTCCAAACCCTTTACTCTTCAACTTTGTATATATTTACAAAATGTCTAGATGCTGGGAGGATCAATTTACCTTTAATCCTCTACAAACTACCATACAAAAATTGTGTGGCATTCTAAATGTTTTATGACTAATCAACTTGTTGTGTTGTGAGTTTTTTTCTGTGTGATTTTTATATTAATTTTGTAGAAGCTGAAGATACATCCTCAAATGATGATAAAGATACTTTTGCAAGTACTCATCCTATGTTTTTAATAAAAAATGAAATGAATCTTTTCGATGTTCCTCCTGGAATCTCTGGAGCTTGTAAACATAAAGCTGACCTTGTTAAACTGGAGTTGAACATTGACGGAGATAAAGGTATGCTTCACATATCATGATCTTTCTCTGTATTTGGTGTGTGTCTAAATTGAGAAAGTCTATCTTATGCTTTCTTTGAAACTGTCACGGGACTTGAAAAATAGGTGTTTGTTGAAGCTAAGTGCGCTGTTTGGATTTTGAAAGAAATATTTAATAAATAATAGTCCCGGAGGGTTCTAATTATTATGACATATCAAATTTTCTGTCCCAATTAAACTCCTGAATAAAACGACAAGTTTAATTTATTTTGGAAATTTCTTTTTATGGCTTTTGGAACTCATTAGAACTCTTTTACAATTTTTTAAATATGAGACAGTTTTTTGGTTTCTTGTGCAAAGCTTTGGCTATACGTATCCTTCAGGGTTCTCACAGGTGCTGGAAAACTGGAAAATGAAAGGCAAATTTGCTAGTCATAGAAAATACCTGGAAAATAGTTGGGGGGGGGGGGAGGTACAATGTCCTAGGAACGTTTCTAGTAGTCTTGGAAAATAATCCTCCCTTTTTATGAATGAATGCAAACGGTTTAAACATTTAACGCATGAACGTCTGTTTCTTTTAAAATCTTTTAACAACAGTAATCTTTCAAAAATTTTATTTTATTTTCTAACTTGTTGTTGGCTGTTTACATGGGTCAGCTTTCTATCTGCAAACAGGGGCGTCGTTTGGAGGTGGCAAGGAGGGGCATTTGCCCCCCCCCCCCAATAATGTGAAGAAAAAATTATTATACATCCCATGCCCTTGACTAACCAGATATGGACCTTTCTTACCCCCCCTCCCAATAAAAATGCTGGAGATTCGCCCCTGTCTTCAAATAAACATCAGTTGACACCTAAAGACGCTGTATCATTACCCTTGGCATTGTATTATGCCTTATTTTTTCTCCTTAATTCTTACTCCAAAAATAGTTGATTGACAAATCCTAAAGTACTGAATCCTAAAATGAATTGGTTAATAAATGGGTTAAGGTATGTTCTGCAAATGCATTGCCAAAGATTTCCCTGTTTGGCCAACTGTCTAGGGCTAAACGGAAAATAGGCCGTCCACGGCTGTGTGAAGGGTATCTTAAAGAAATATTTCAGGTAAATTTTCTGAGTATAAATAGGGAAGACTTGAATAGATTGAGATGGAGGCGGAGCGTGCATAGCTGTGTTGGCCTCAGGTGGATTGGTTCTGCGGTGAGTTGCTTGTAGTAGTAGTAGTAATATGCCAATATACAGCTCCGTAGTTTAATCATTTCCATAAAACACCTCAGTTTCACTTGATTTTAATTCATCACTGTTGCCGAAGAACTGGATAATTTAGATGGGGTCCAATCCGTTAGAGCGATTTTGCAATGAAATAAAAACTGGGCTTTTTCATAATTATTGCCTTTTTACCACCCTTAACAAACTCCTCGGATATAGTGTCGAATTATTAAAAGTGTTATGTTTTATAACTAAAATTTAAAAAAAATATACAGATAAATATAATTAATGTATTTTAAAAAATTACGTTAAACTAAGGGGTTAACATACTACATGGATCTTACAGTATAGAGATGTTTTTTTTTTTTTTTTTTTAGACAAAGCCATCCTTAAATAGTTATACATAGCCATAATACTGAATTATCAAATAAAAGAAGGAATAAATAATCAGAACTCTTATAAGAATAAGGCCTCAAATTGGCTTTTATAAATTAAAGACTGAGGTAAGAGTTATTAAAGCTAAATTTATAATAGACTAACTGTGTAAGATTATAAACTATAAAAGCTGAGGTGTTTACAAAATAAAAATGGGCTACAAAAATCCAAGTCTTAGGATTTATTTTGAGTGAATTTTTATTATTATAGTTCTCCCTGTTGCAGCATCCTCCGGTGTGGATATCAGGGAACAAGAATGTGGATTACATAGCATGCCAGGTCTTACGAGAATATGTCTAAAAAACGAAATGGATTTGAATTGTCAAAATGAGTCGCCAAATCACATTTATGTATTTTCTGAAAATGATGTGGCAAAACAGGAGGTTTTTCATACTGGAATAAGACCTTTCGAATGTGATATATGTAAGAAACATTTTACTAAAAGTGCCGATTTATCTCGTCATCAAAGAACTCATACTGGAGAGAAACCTTTTGAATGTAGTGTATGTGAAAAAAACCTTCCGCGAAGAAACCCACCTATTTAATCATCAAAGAACTCATACAGGAGAGAAACCTTTCAAATGTCCTATATGTAAAAAATGTTTTACTGCGCGTAGTGGCTTATCTTATCATAAAAAAACTCATTCTGGAAAAAGATCTTTCGAGTGTAAAATTTGTAAGAAATTTTTGCTACAAGTTCAAGTTTATCTAATCATCAAAGAACTCATACCGGAGAAAAACCTTTTGAATGTAATGTGTGTGAGAAAACCTTCTACCGAAAAGCCGACCTATTTCTTCATCAAAGAACTCATACTGGAGAAAAACCTTTCAAATGTGATGTATGTGAGAAACGTTTTACTGCAAGTACCAATTTATCTCGCCATCAGAGAACTCATACTGGCGAAAAACCTTATGAATGTGATATTTGTAAGAAATGTTTCACTTCAAGTTCCAAATTATCTATTCATCAAAGAAGTCATACTTGAGAAAAACCTTTTGAATGTGGTATATGCAAGGAATGTTTTACTTCTAGTTACAGTTTATCTAATCACCAGAGAACTCATACCGGAGAAAAGCCTTTCGAATGTGATGTATGTAAGAAATGTTTTATATTAAGTTCACATTTACTTCAACACAAAAGAAAGGGGGAAAAACCTTTCAATTTTATCTTTTCAAATTTATCTCTTCGTCAAAGAACTCAACCTTTCGAATATGAGATATGCGAGAAACATTTTGCTTCAAATTCTGGGTTATAATCTCATCAAATAAGTCATACTGATGGAAAAGCCTTTGTATTTGTCGGTGTGTAAAGGTTTTGTATGTTTGTTTAAATGATCATGTTCAAATTTATCAAAGAATTCGTGCTAGAGAAAAACTTCCTGTTTCATGTAATTTTGTTTTAACGGAAGACGTTTTGACAGCAAATATATCTTTGATAAGTATATTGTCAATATCGTTTTTCTTTTTGCCTTTTATTTAACAGCATGCTTTCTATTGGTAGTTGACTAAAAGTATAAACTTTAATCCTACATAATTTAGGAGCACATTTTTTTTTTTTTAAATATGTTTGAATACACTGGGAAAACTTAGGGGTGTGTTTTTGCTAATCGGCTGAAACCTGCCTTGATTTGGTAAAAATTTTAGAGGTTGATATTCTGTAATATGTACGCATGAGCAAATATTTTAAGGAAAGGGCTGCCCGAGTTTGCTTCGTAATTTGATAAATTTGTTATGAAAAAGCCTTATTGACAATCTTATCCAGGGGCTGCTTAACAGAGTTGCGTAAGAGTTAATTTGTTTTTTATTAACTTATATTGCAGAGTTTGTTTAGTGTCTTGCTCCTGGATATAGTGAGAGTAGTATACAGATAGTGCTTGAAGATTTGTGTGATAAGTATAAGTAATAAATATTTAAGTTTTTTTTTTACAATGACAAAAAGTATTTTTAAGCCAAATAATGCCATACAAAGCAGCATTCTAAACCATACATTATAATATTATAACTTTAACAAATATCATCTCTCCACTTCTCGAAAAACGAGCATCACAAAAAAAAAACTTGAATTATATATGTAATTTTTTTAGCCTGAAATATTATTCTTTCTAAAATTGTTTGCTCTTAGTTACCTCTTTGGTGATAATTTTGCTCAGAAACATTGAAATCTTTACCATTCGTTCACAATGTAAGTGAGCCTTTGAGTACTAGTGCATTAGGAACGGGTCGCTAGGGAATCTCCCTTTGTTATTTAATGACTGGATACACATGATCTTTCGGTTTACCCTTGTTCCCTCTCTTAAATCAAAATTTAAGAGAGTCGTTTCCAGACAAAATCTTTAGCAAATTTGTATGTCTTTGCATAGCTAGTAATCCCTAGAAGCTCATAGTTGATAAGACAACTAGAAAAAACATGACCACCTTTTCTGCTATTAAACAAACAGTAACAGGTATGGTCACATGAAATTAAAGAACAAATTCAAGCCCTAAAACAAAAGGAATTTATTTCATGTAGAATACAATATATGAGAGAATAGTTTCAATCCCTCCCCTCGTTGTCAGATCAAATTTGGAGTGTGCTAATTTGATCAGAAATTGAGAGTTGTAGTGTCTTTTAAAATTCAAAAGTAAAAGGAGAGTAACCATTCCCCGTTCTTGAACATTGTTTGACATCCGGTCTCTGTAACCTCTTAGGACATCTGTTCAACATTGCGAGGTTGTCCTTTTGTTCAGAATGATAGGAAATACAATTGAGTATGCATCCAAGGATGTTATACTATAATTCCCAAAGGCCCTGGGGTATGGGCTGTAAATTATGCGAACTTAGATTCTTTACAGATATTTATTATAGTGTAAAAAAGCAGTTGCAAGTTTGATCTTGGTAGTCCAATGGTGTAAAACTCTTAGGCATAATTTCTTGGTCAAAAAGATTCATCAGCCTTTTTCTGTGGAAAGGGGGAGGGGTTAGTGGCCCCAAAAACTTGTTTTCCTTAATTAATTTGAATCTTAAAGCTGTAAGTCCTTGGTCCAAGGAACTCATTCACAAGAAATAATTCAAAAGACTGTTTAATGTTTGTCCCTCATCTAAGAAAGAGGGTTAAAAAAAAAGGGTGAATTTATAAGCACTTGGAAGATCAAATTGTTGCAGAGTAACCTCTACTCTGTGTCTATGCCCAACTTAACTTAACCTAACTTAACTAACTTATGCAGAACTTAAGTTTCTTATCTCTTATTTTTTGTAAAACTTCTACGTAACATAGAAGTTTAAATATTAGTTTGCTTATTTTTTGTCACTTTCATAGTACCAATACTTCAACTCAGCTCAAACCTCCAGCTTAGCCATATTTCTGAGTGTATTCACGACCCCTTTAGTACTCAGTCTTATGAATTATGAGCAACCGTTTGATTCAGTAGCTAGAAGAGATTTTGCAAAGGGTTTAGTATACTAGATAAATCTATTATTGTTGTTATTATTACTATTATTTATTGAAAACCAGTCTTCATACAAAAAGAAAATGACGGAACACTACAACAACAAAAAAGAAGCAAAAGAGCACTTCTTTTCAGGAAAAGGTTTCAGGAATAGGTTTCACGAAAAGATATCATGTATTTACCATTTAACTTTTATGGAAATTAGTAATTTTTCTTCATGATTCTGTGTATTGTAAATATTTGGACCAGTCTTTGGTATTCAACCATATGCCAAAGGAAATAAGAGGGTGGTAAGAGCCATAAGTCATTGAGAAAGAATGCTTTAAATTTGAAAAAGGAGACAAAGAGGGAGAGGTTATAAACCCAGCCAATTTAGGTAAAGCTAAGGGGGGACTGTAGAACTTATTCATATTTAGTAAAAATAATATCAACAGAGATGTGGCCTCCCCTTGAATACCCCTGGCCATATAGGGACCTCACGTAGATCATATGAAAGAGTAGAAAAAATCATACTCGATGGTAGATTTCCAAAAATCTGTTTTATGACAAAATTAATTTAAATTTTGTATCCACAAAACAAGTTTTTCAAAGAAAAGCAAAGAGCTCTATTAAGCCAAATGTGAGCTGAAACAAAGTCAAATAATCCTCCAAGCATAAAATTACCACAAATCACTTTCAATAAATTAGCTCAAAACAAACAGAAATTACAGTAAATAGCTGAGTCAAACACAAAACGAGCAAAAATTAACAGGAGTAGAGCTGATACCCCCCATGTTTTCTCAAGACCACAACATAATTTGCGCCTTACTGAAAAAAAATGACTGTGGATTGTCAGTTTAATTGACATATGTGTATATTTATTCCTTAAAGTTTTGATAATTTTTGATTTATGAAAGTAAAAATTCTTAAAACCTATTTTGTTTTCAGTAAAGTGCAAATTATGTTCTGGTCTTAAGAAAGTAGGGGGGTTATCAGCCCTACTCATGTTAATTTTTGCTCGTTTTGAGTTTGACTTGGCTATTTATTGTAATTTCTGTTCGTTTTGAGTTTCATTTAGTTATAAACAGTGATTTGTGGTAGTTTTACACTTGGAAGATTGTTTGACTTAGTTTCTGCTCATTTTTGGTTTAATGGAGCTCTTTACTTTTCTTTGAATGTTTTGTTTCAAAACTTTCGAAAGGTTATAATTTTTTTCGCAAACTTATCAGTATGGTCGTGAGTCATGGAAGTATATGTATGTAGTATATATTATAAGTATAAGCATATGTATATGGAAGCATAAAAAAATTCAAATAAATTTATTTAAAAAAATGTGCATTGTCAGTTTAATATACATATGCTGATATTTATTCCTTAAAATCTTAATTAATTTCTGATTTCTTAAAGTTATAAAAGTGAAAACATTTAAAAAAAATTTTCAGTAAAGTACAAATTATATTCTGGCTTTTAGAAAGCATGGGATTTAGAACCCTACTCATATTAGTTTCTGCTCGTTTTATGTTGACATAGTCTTTTTCAGGGAGAAAGACTGAGCCTCTTTTAAAGTTAAACAACCATCCCTTCGATAAAAACCTTAAATACCCTCTGGGCATAACTTACAGCCCTTTGCCCCTAATCTTTAGGGTTTGTTTCAACCCAAAAAGCCTTGTTATATGATATTTAGACTATTTTTAATAAAATAGCTATCTCAAAATTTCTATTAGATGCATTTTGGGACAATAAGACATGTGTGTGTGTGTGGCGGGGGTAGCTGCCCTCCGATCACTTTGACTCTTAATAAGAGTACTAGAGCGTCTGATTACCAATCCAATCAGCCTCCTCCGAAGTTCATATGACCACTTTTTCTATAAAAACCTTATATGCCCCCAGGGCATAACTTACAACCCTTGCCCTGAGGGCTCTGAGGGGGTCATCATCCTCAAAAGACCTAATTTCCAAAACTTTCAACTACGTTGAACAAAATGGCTATCTCAAAACTTTGATTAGATGAGCTTGGGGAAATGGTGGGCATGAGAGGGGGGTTAGTTGCCCTCCAGTCACTTTCGAATATTAAAAAGGGCACTAGCCCTTTGAATTTCCAATCGAATGAGCCCTTTTTGAAGTTTCTACGACAACGCTTTCAATAAAAACCTTATATGCCCCCAGGGCATAAGTGACAACCCTTGCCCTGAGGCTGTGGGAGGAGTGTCCTCCTCAAAGCATAGATTACAGATCTTTCAACTACGTTGAACAAAATGGCTATCTCAAAATTTTTATTGGATGTGTTTGGGGAAATGGTGGGCGTGGAAGGGGTGTTAGTCGCCTTCCAATCACTTTCGACGATTAAAAAGGGCACAAGCCCTTCCCATTTTCAATCGAATGATTCCTTTTTAAAGTTTCTACGACAACTCCTTCGATACAAAGTGCCCTGGTCTAAAGAATAAAAAAAATAATACATTGTGCCAACATCGTTCTTTACTTTGGCACCGCTATTGCGCTGCCTATGATAATATGTTAAATACATATAATATCAACCACAATGCACAAAAGCAGCTTGAGAAACAATTCTGTTTAACTTTGTTTTGCTCAGCCAGAACTCATAGCTTAATTTTTCAACCCAGAACAAAAGAGGTTCTTCGACTTAAAACCTTAGGCTAAAATAATTGTGACACCCAGCAACGGGTCCACAAATTTCACGTCTCCGACTGTATTAACAATTAAATCCATAATTTCTAAACCAAGTTGACCATTATGTAAAGCCAGATTAGAAATAGATTTTGGATGTATTTATATAAGAGATCAAAACTGAACCATGAAACTGACAATGATTATTTTGAAAAAAAAAAACATCATTTTTATCAGTAATTAATTAAAAAAATCTGTCCGAAAAAGAAGTTTTTCAAAGAAAGTAAAGGCCATAAAACCCCCACAAAAAAAGAAATTAGTATGAACAATCAAAGCAAAAAAAAAAACATACAACAGGTAATAATATAAATGAGTAAGTAATTCTTAAAACGAGGAAACTTAAATTAATATGAAAATCAAAATTAAAACGAACAAAATTACAACGAAAAAGAGTTTGGCTACTGCTCCCTTCTTTGTAAAAGTCTAAAGCCTACTGCGTCATTGGCGCTTTATTGAAAACGAATTCTTTTGTACTCACAACATTGAAAAAAAAATATAGTGAAATAAAATCTTGAACTGTAGAGCTCTTTGCAATTATTTTATCATATTTCAAATCTACAGTTTAATTTTATGAGTTCTTTCCCAGGGCTATTTGACATACATGGTTTTTAAACAAATTTCTGTCGTTGGTTTCGACAGAAAAGAAACGAGTTTCTGTTCTGTCGTTGATAAGTAAACTTCAAAAGGTTTGATTTTCGTTGTTTTTTTTCTTTTCTTTCTTTTTTGTTTAGCATTGAGGACGACTCGGCGGAGGTCCTTGTCGAAATATTTGTTTATTTCTTCTTCTTCATGGTTCGCCACTAGCTGACAAAATCCTCGTTTTTTCACCTTTTTTTATTTTATTTTTCGTTTTGTTATTTTCTTTCCTCTCTGAGTTTCATTTGTCAAACGAATTATATTACAAATATTTTTTTTTTTTTTGCACTTCTTACAAAATTGAAGATAAAAACAAAAATTACAGTAAAAATGTTGAACAGATGCGCTTTCAGTAATTCATATCATTATCAAATCTACAGTTTAATTTTGTTAGTTCTTTCTAAGACTGTTCAAGACACAGACAGTTTCCATTTGTTTTTATTCAATACGTTTTAATAAATTTCTTTTATTAATTTAAGTTTGTTTTTGATTGCCAGGTATTTAGTTAACTATAACCTATAATTTAGGGGATGAATATTTACATCATTTATCTCACTCTCAGAGAAATGCCCCTGGGAAAAAAATTTTATTTTTCATTGAAAAACTTCTTTTTTGGAAATGATTTTTTGGATTTCTTCATTTTTTCATGTTTATAGCGTAAGAATTAAAAAAGCTAATTTCAATGTAGTAGTTCTAAGAAGTGGCCTTTGGTTTATTTAAATACTCCCTTAATATTCTCTGAAAGTTTCGACTAAATGCTATCGGCCGTTCCTGGGACATTTAAGATATGCCCTTTTGACATTCTAAATGGATATAATATCTTTTAATTGGATATCACGACCCTTAGCCGCTCCTGAGAAGTAGCAGAAAGACTCTGTTGATGACATGGAAACAAAAAAAAAAAGACAAATAAACGTACATCCGTGATCTTTCTTTTGAAAAAAAATGCAACCACTACCTTGAAACCTCTATATAATACGATCCTCTGGTATGCTGAATCTGATGGTGTAATATGCATTAAGATCACTAGAATTTTTGTGGGTATTACCCCCCTTTTTCAAAAATTGGGCAAATTTTCTCATGCTTGTAACTTTTGATGGGTACCATTAAATTTGATGAATTTTACATATTTTTAATAAGCATCAAAATTTGATTCTTTTGATGTATCTATTGTTATCAAGAGTCTGTTTTTAGAGTTTCGGCTACTATTGAGCCGCATCGCTCCTTACTTACAGTTCGTTAACACGAACTTTTTGAAAACCATATTTGAAATTTGAGAGTTCTCAAAGTTATATTCTAATGTCCCTTAGTCGATTCCGCATTCTTGATACAGTGAATTACTATTTATAAATCTACTTACATGTTGAATATTCATAGTTAGTTCAAAACCTCTATAGAGCAAAAGAGAAAATCAAATGGCATTATTGACAATATTGGTGGTGTTTTCTGAGTACGCTTGATGGCAAGAAGTGGCAGTTTTAGGCTTCGGCAGGGGGGAGGCTACCCCCTCCAAGTTTTCTGACATCTGACATTAAATTATTTTTATTTTATATTTTTACACCCTTGTGGTTTACCTTGCCCCAACCCCAGATTATGAGGCCTAAAACAGCTACTGATGGCAAGGATGGTGAAGAATTGTAAATGGTGAGTAGCCAGTATCGTCAGCAATCCATTGCTTTGCGAGCTCTGAAAGAGTAGCATTAATAGCCAATTGGCTTGTGATGAAATGTGATTTCAAGAAAATCACAAGCTTGCGATTGCGCGATAACAAGTATCATATATCGATTGGCTGGGAGAGAGTACCCCCAGTACTCTCTGGGGGGTACTCTTGCAGTATACTCGTGTAGAGCATTCAGGTCAGCAACTACTAAAAATAATGCTTGAAAAAGCCCTTGCACTCTTCGCAACAGTGGACGCATCTCTTCCTGAAGCAGAGAAAATAGGTGTCAGTTATCTGAATTGCAAGAGTAGGTCATCTATCGTCAAGTCTGAGCCACAATTTAGAAGTTTTGACAACTGCCTCCCCCACGACGACGCCACTGGCTATTACTAAGCCATGAGAAAACCAAATCAAGTAGTTAGTCTAAATTCTTACCTGGAGACTCAAATCAGAAGACTCAATTTCTGAGTTTCAAATGATGAAACTCAGACACAGCTGTAGCAAGAGGAAGAAGCCACCCAAGCTTAACACTGTTCCTCACACCCTTGAAAGGTTCTGAATTCGAGGGAAAGCAGGTCTCCATAAGATGATAACAGATATCCTGCTCCCTTTACCTCTAAGGACGGGTGAGCTCAACTGGGAGACGGAAATTCATATGGAAGAGTACTCCAAGAACTACATTTTCCCAATAATTCACTATACTAAAAAATACCAAAATTTTGGAATTTTTCCTAAGAATTTGGTAATAGCTGCATGTTTCTTTGTTTTGTCTTTTTCCCAGGTGATCTTATTAAACGCAGACTCAAAAGTTCTGGGAAGGGTTCATTTGACTGGGAATTACATTTCTTGTGCCCTTTCTAAGAAATTAAGGAGTTTTTTTGTGAGACAGTGTTCTATTATTTTCCACAAATAAAAAAATGGCCCATAAAGGGCTGAATCTCTATCAAGTTAACGTGTAATATAACTGACGAGGAAATTTAATCATATGCAACAAGGTTAAATGAATGTAGACATAGCCGTTCCTGGGTTGATGGTGCCCAGGGAAAAATTAATTACAGTACCCCTTCCCGATTTAAATATAAGGAAAAAGGCTGAATCAAACGGAAAAAGTTGATCTAAATACACTCTAAGACTACACTGGCTCCATGACGTACGAAACAAAGAGAAGAAAGGATATAATAAATGAAAAATAAAATCCAATTGATGGAAAAAAAAAAACGAGGAGTGTATCAGCCAGTAGCAAACTATGAAAACGAAAACAAGCAAATATTTCGACAAGAACCTCTGTCAAGTCGTCCTCAGTGCTCAGAAAAAAAAAAACATAAAAAAAAAACAAACAAAGACAAAATCTAAATTTTGAAGTGAACATTACAAGAAGAGAAAAGACACTGAATCTAAAAACCAGTCAGAATAAGTGAAAGACAATTCACCAATTGGGTTGGACAAATATTCTTTGCTTAGCGATAGATTTTGCCTGTCTGCAACCTCGATTTTCATTAGATAAGCGGACAGGTTGTCTTAAATTAGACTGGGGGAAAATGTTGATTGAATCTTTTAATATTAAGCTATTATAAATTGGGCTTAAGGAAATATCTCCTGTATATCTATTTATAGCAAAATTTCTGTTGATATATTTTTTTTATCTTAATAGCCTCTCTAAAAGATTGCGGTAGGCCATTTACAGTAGATATTAAAGTTGCCTCTTTAAAAAGACTAAATGATCGGGTTTTCAAAAATATAGAGGGCCAAAGCAGAATCAAAGTTGTCGTTTTTATTTTCAATGGCCTACCGTAATCTTTCAGAGAGGCAATTGAGATAAAAAAAAAAAAATATATAAATAGAAATTTTGCTATAAACAGATATACAGGAGATATTTCCTTAAGCCCAATTTATAATAGCTTAATATTAAAAGATTCAATCAATATTTTCCCCCGGTGTTATTTGAGACAACCTGTCCACATATCTAATAAGAATCGAGTTTGCAGACAGGCAATATCTATCACTAAGCAAAGAATATTTGTCCAACCCAATTGGTGAATTGTCTTTCACTTATTCTGACTGGTTTTTAGATTGAGTGTCTTTTCTGTTCTTGTAAAGTTCACTTCAAAAAGTTAGATTTTGTCTTTGTTTGTTTTTTTTTTTTTTTTTTATTTCTCCTGAGCACTGAGGACGACTTGGCAGGGGTCCTTGTCGAAACATTTGCTAGTTTTTATTCTCATAGTTTCCTACTGGCTGACAAAATCCTTGTTTTTTCTTATCTATTTGATTTTATTTTTCATTTATTATATCCTTTCTTCTCTTTGTTTCAAAAACTTGATCTAAGTGAGCAATTCACTACCGTGCCCTACCCCCGCTTGAGCGGTATGTTGAAATGTGTCTAATTTTACTGAAATTGGGGGTATCTGGAGACTAATATATTGGTGAAGTTGACTTAGAATCACCATGGAGATATTTCATATTGAGATAAATCCTCTTGGAGATACAGTAAACAGAAGAACTGAATATCGAAGGAAAAGATGAGCAGAAAAGTAGAGAATGAACAATGAAACTTCTTGAAGATTCATCAACGTGAAGATCAAACTCTTTTTAAGTGTGACGGAAGTGGAGACATTTTTCCCTTTTAAAGGTGACACAGTTTCACACAACAGATCTTATGGACGTAAAGTAATATATATATTTTTAATAAAATATCATTATTTATTTCGTGAATAAAATAACTTTTAAAAAGACGCAATTCATTTCAATTGTTTGAACTATAGAGAAGCTACTAGTTTTTGATTGTCAACAAATAAGGTTTTTTTTTTTTTTTTTTTTAATGGCATGTTTCATCTTGGGTCTCCTAAAAAGGCTTCGAGTATTAATGTGAAACTTTAAGGAAATGTTGAGAGGGATGCGAAACACAATCAAAATACATTGTGTCCTTGCTGGTTGTGGAAAGGGAATTTCAGCAATATCTAAGCGACGACTGAAGGTATTAGGTTAAAACTTTCAATGTATGTTGAGGGGAATTGAAGAAAGACTGGAGTCCCCTTCTCTTCACTCTTTTTAGGTGCTCCCACCTTAACAAGGGTCAAAATTTGTAATTGTCATTTTTTCAAACTATTAAAAAGGTCCTTTTTAATTCCACATTTTTTGAAAAAATTCCACATTTTTACGGATAGGAGCTTGAAACCTCTACAGTATGGTTCTCTGATACGCTGAATCTGATGGTGTGATTTTCATTAAGATTATATGACTCTTAGGGGTGTTTTTCCTTTTTTTAAAAATAAGGCAAATATTCTCAGGCTCGTAAATTTTGATAGATATGAGTAAACTTGATGAAACTTATATATTTAAAAGCAGCATAAAAATTCGATTCTTTTGATATGTATATTGATATTAAAATTCCGTTTTTTTAGAGTTTCGGTTACTGTTGAGACGAGTCACTCTTACTATACATTTCGCTACCACGAACTGTTTGATACAAGACAAATGCATTAAAGGGATTACTGTACGAGAATAGCAGTGGTCAAATATGATTGTGAAGCTTGGGGACTCTAAAAAACGAAGGAAGATCTTCTGGATTTTCCAGAGAAATTGCCTACGGATTTCATTGGGTACCCGACGGACTGACCGTATTTCAAATTGTAGGCTATGTGAAAAACGTGGTTTAATACCGCCATCTAGGGCTATAATGAGAGAGGATGAGTTGGTTAAGGTATGTTCTGCAAATGCATTGCCAAACACATTTCCAAAGATTTCCCTGTTTGGCCAACTGTCTAGGGCTAAACGGAAAATAGGCCGTCCACGGCTGTGGTGGAAGGGTATCTTAAAAAAATATTTCAGGTAAATTTTCTGAGTATAAAGAGGGAAGACTTGAATAGATTGAGATGGAGGCGGAGCGTGTATAGCTGTGTTGGCCTCAGGTGGATTGGTGCTGCGGTGAGTTTCTAGTAGTAGTAATAGTAGTATGCCAATATACAGCTCCGTAGTGTAATCATTCCCTTAAAACACCTCAGTTTCGCTTGATTTTAATTAATCACTGTTGCCGAAGAACTGGATAATTTAGATGTGGTCCAATCCATTAGAGCGATTTTGCAATCAAATAAAAACTGGGCTTTTTTCATAATTATTGCCTTTTTACCACCCTTAACAAACTCCTCAGATATAGTGTCGAATTATTAAATGTGCTATGTTTTATAACTAAAATTAAAAAAAAATATACAGATAAATATAATTAATGTATTTTAAAAAATTATGTTAAACTAAGGGGTTAACATACTACATGGATCTTACAGTATAGAGATAATTTTTTTAGACAAAGCCATCCTTAAATAAAGTTATACATAGCCAGAATACTGAATTATCAAATAAAGGAAGGAATAAATAATTAGAACTCTTATAAGAATAAGGCCCCAAATTGGCTTTTATAAATTAAAGACTGAGGTAAGAGTTATTAAAACTAAATTTATAATAGACTAACTGTGTAAGATTATAAACTATAAAAGCTGAGGTGTTTACAAAATAAAAATGGGCTACAGAAATCCAAGTCTTAAGGATTTATTTTGAGTGAATATTTATTATTATAGTTCTCCCTGTTGCAGCATCCTCCGGTGTGGATATCAGGGAACAAGAATGTGGATTACATAGCATGCCAGGTCTTACGAGAATATGTCTAAAAAACGAAATGGATTTGAATTGTCAAAATGAGTCGCCAAATCACATTTATGTATTTTCTGTAACTGATGTGGCAAAACAGGAGGTTTTTCATACTGGAATAAGACCTTTCGAATGTGATATATGTAAGAAACACTTTACTAAAAGTGCCGATTTATCTCGTCATCAAAGAACTCATACTGGAGAGAAACCTTTTCAATGTAGTGTGTGTGAGAAAACCTTCTACCGAAACGCCGACCTATTTCTTCATCAAAGAACTCATACTGGAGAAAAACCTTTCAAATGTGATGTATGTGAGAAACGTTTTACTGCAAGTACCAATTTATCTCGCCATCAGAGAACTCATACTGGCGCAAAACCTTATGAATGTGATATTTATAAGAAATGTTTCACTTCAAGTTCCAAATTATCTATTCATCAAAGAAGTCATACTTGAGAAAAACCTTTTGAATGTGGTATATGCAAGGAATGTTTTACTTCTAGTTACAGTTTATCTAATCACCAGAGAACTCATACGGAGAAAAGCCTTTCGAATGTGATGTATGTAAGAAATGTTTTATATTAAGTTCACATTTACATCAACACAAAAGAAAGGGGGAAAAACCTTTCAATTTTATCTTTTCATATTTATCTCCATCAAAGAACTCAAACTTTCGAATATGAGATATGTGAGAAACATTTTGCTTCAAATTCTGGGTTATCATCTCATCAAAGAAGTCATACTGATGGAAAAGCCTTTGTATTTGTCAGTGTGTAAATGTTTTGTATGTTTGTTTAAATGATCATGTTAAAATTTATCAAAGAATTCGTGCTAGAGAAAAACTTCCTGTTTCATGTAATTTTGTTTTAACGGAAGACGTTTTGACAGCAAATATATCTTTGATAAGTGTATTATTAATAGTGTTTTTCTTTTTGCCTTTTATTTAACAGCATGCTTTCTATTGTTAGTTGACTAAAAGTATAAACTTTAATGCTACATAATTTAGGAGCAATTTATTTTTTTTTTTCTTTATTTTTATTTTTTTTTTTTTTTTTTTTTTTTTTTTTTTTTTTTTTTTTTTTTTTTTTTTTTAATATGTTTGAATACACTAGGAAAACTTAGGGGTGTGTTTTTGCTAATCGGCTGAAACCTTCCTTGATTTGGTAAAAACTTTAGAGGTTGATATTGTGTAATATATGCGCATGAGCAAATATTTTAAGGAAAGGGCTGCCCGAGTTTGCTTCGTAATTTGATAAATTTGTTATGAAAAAGCCTTATTGACAATCTTATCCACGGGCTGCTTAACAGAGTTGCGTAAAAGTTAATTTGTTTTTATTAACTTATGTTGCAGGGTTTGTTTAATGTCTTGCTCCTGGATATAGTGAGAGTAGCATACAGATAGTGCTTGGAGATTTGTGTGATAAGTATAAGTATTAAATATTTAAGTTTTTTTTTTTTTACAAACAAAAAGTATTTTTAAGCCAAATAATGCCATACAAAGCAGCATTCTAAACCATACATTATAATATTATAACTTTAACAAATATCATCTCTTCACTTCTCAAAAAACGAGCATCACAAAAAAAAAAACTTGAATTATATATGTAATTTTTTTAGCCTGAAATATTATTCTTTCTAAAATTGTTTGCTCTTAGTCACCTCTTTGGTGATAATTTTGCTCAGAAACATTGAAATCTTTACCATTCGTTCACAATGTAAGTGAGCCTTTGAGTACTAGTGCATTAGGAAGGGGTCGCTAATGAATCTCCCTTTGTTATTTCAATGACTGGATACACATGATCTTTCGGTTTACCCTTGTTCCCTCTCTTAAATCAAAATTTAAGAGAGTCGTTTCCAGACAAAACCTTTAGCAAATTTGTATGTCTTTGCCTACCTAGCAATCCCTAGAAGGTCATAGTTGATAAGACAACTAGAAAAAAAACATGACCACCTTTTCTGCAATTAAACAAACAGTAACAGGTATTGTCACGTGAAATTAAAGAACAAATTCAAGCCCTAAAACAAACGGAATTTATTTCGTGTAGAATACGATGTATGAGAGAATTTCAGGAAAAGATATCATGTATTTACCATTTAACTTTTATGGAATTAGTAATTTTTCTTCATGATTTTGTGTATTGTAAATATTGGACCAGTCTTTGGTATTCAACCATATGCCAAAGGAAATAAGAGGGTGGTAAGAGCCATAAGTGATTGAGAAAGAATGCTTTAAATTTGAAAAAGGAGACAAAGAGGGAGATGTGATAAACCCCAGCCAATTTAGGTAAAGCTAAGGGGAGACTGTAGAACTTATTCATATTTAGTAAAAATAATATCAACAGAGATGTGGCCTCCCCTTGAATACCCCTGGCCATATAGGGACCTCACATAGATCATATGAAAGAGTAGAAAAAATCATACTCAATGGTAGATTTCCAAAAATCTGTTTTATGACAAAATTAATTTAAATTTTGTATCCACAAAACAAGTTTTTCAAAGAAAAGCAAAGAGCTCTATTAAGCCAAATGTGAGCTGAAACAAAGTCAAATAATCCTCCAAGCATAAAATTGCCACAAATCACTTTCAATAAATAAATTAACTCAAAACAAACAGAAATTACAGTAAATAGCTGAGTCAAACACAAAAACGAGCAAAAATTAACAGGAGTAGAGCTGATACCCCCCATGTTTTCTCAAGACCACAACATAATTTGCGCCTTACTGAAAAAAAAAAAATGACTGTGGATTGTCAGTTTAATTGACATATATGTATATTTATCCCTTAAAGTTTTGATAATTTTTTGATTTATGAAAGTAAAAATTCTTAAAACCTATTTTGTTTTCAGTAAAGTGCAAATTAGGTTCTGGTCTTAAGAAGGCATGGGGTTATCAGCCCTACTCGTGTTAATTTTTGCTCGTTTTTGAGTTTGACTTGGCTATTTATTGTAATTTCTGTTCGTTTTGAGTTTCATTTATTTATAGACAGTGATTTGTGGTAGTTTTACACACTTACATTTACACTTGGAAGATTGTTTGACTTAGTTTCTGCTCATTTTTGGCTTAATGGAGCTCTTTACTTTTCTTTGAATGTTTTGTTTCAAAACTTTTGAAAGGTTATAATTTTTTGCGCAAACTTATCAGTATGGTCGTGAGTCATGGAAGTATATGTATATAGTATATATTATAAGTATAAGCATATGTATATGGAAGCATAAAAAAATTCAAATAAATGTATTGAAAAAAATGTGCATTGTCAGTTTAATATACATATGCTGATATTTATTCCTTAAACTCTTTTAAAGTTAAACAACCATCCCTTCGATAAAAAACCTTAAATACCCCCTGGGCATAACTTACAGCCCCTGCCCCTAATCTCTGGGGTTTGTTTCAACCCAAAAAGCCTTGTTATATGATATTTAGACTATTTTCAATAAAATAGCTATCTCAAAATTTAGATGCATTTTGGGACAATAAGACATTTGTGTGTGTGGCGGGGGTAGCTGCCCTCCGATCACTTTGACTCTTAAATAAGAGTACTAGAGCGTCTGATTACCAATCCAATGAGCCCCCTCCGAAGTTCATATGACCACTTTTTCTATAAAAAACCTTATATGCCCCCAGGGCATAACTTACAACCCTTGCCCTGAGGACTCTGAGGGGGTCATCATCCTCAAATACCTAATTTCCAAACTTTCAACTACATTGAACAAAATGGCTATCTCGAAATTTTGATTGCATGTATTTGGGAAATGCCTGGCGCGAGACGGGGGGTAGTTGTCTTCCAATCACTTTCAAGTATTAAAATGGGCACTAACCATTTCAATTTCCAATCGATTGAGCCCATTTTGAAGTTTTTTACGACAACATTTTCTATAAAAACCTTATATGCTCCAAGGGCATAACTTACAACCCTTGCCCTGAGGGATGTGGGGGGGTTTTTATCCTCGAAGACCTAATTTCCAGAAGTTTCAACTACATTGAACAAAATGTCTATCTCAAAATTTTCATTAGATGAGTTTAGGGAAATGGTGGGCATGAGAGGGGGGTTAGTTGCCGTCCAATCACTTTCGACTATTAAAAAGGGCACTAGCACTTTGAATTTCCATTCGAATGAGCCCTTTTTGAAATTTCAACGGCAACGCTTTCAATAAAAACCTTATATGCCCCCAGGGCATAATTGACAAACCTTGCCCTGAGGGCTGTGGGAGGAGTGTCCTCCTCAAAGCCATAGTTTACAGATCTTTCAACTACGTTGAACAAAATGGCTATCTCAAAATTTTTATTGGATGTGTTTGGGGAAATGGTGGGCATGGAAGGGGTGTTAGTCGCCTTCCAATCACTTTCGACTATTGAAAAGGGCACAAGCCCTTCCAATTTTCGATCAAATGATTCCTTTTTTAAAGTTTCTACGACAACTCCTTCGATACAAAGTGCCCTGGTCTAAAGGATGAAAAAAAATAATACATTGTGCCAACATCGTTCTTTACTTTGGCACCGCTATTGCGCTGCCTATGATAATATGTTAAATACATATAATATCAACCACAATGCACAAAAGCAGCTTGAGAAACAATTCTGTTTAACTTTGTTTTGCTCAGCCAGAACTCATAGCGTAATTTTTCAACCCAGAACAAAAGAGGTTCTTGGACTTAAAACCTTAGGCTAAAATAATTGTGACACCCAAAAACGGGTCCATAAATTTCACGTCTCCGACTGTATTAACAATTAAATCCATAATTTCTACACCAAGTTGACCATTATGTATAGCCAGATTAGAAACAGATTTTGGATGTATTTATATAAGAGATCAAAACTGAACCATGAAGCTGACAATGATTATTTTGAAAAAAAAAAACATCACTTTATCAGTAATTAATTAAAAAAATCTGTCCGAAAAAGAAGTTTTTCAAAGAAAGTAAAGGCCATAAAACCCCCACAAAAAAGAAACTAGTATGAACAATCAAAGCAAAAAAAAAACATACAACAGGTAATAATATAAATGAGTAAGTAATTCTTAAAACGAGGAAACTTAAATTAATATGAAAATCAAAATTAAAACTAACAAAATTACAACGAAAAAAGAGTTTGGCTACTGCTCCCTTCTTTGTAAAAGTCTAAAGCCTACTGCGTCATTGGCGCTTTATTGAAAACGAATTCTTTTGTGCTTACAACATTGAAAAAAAAAATATAGTGAAATAAAATCTTGAACTGTAGAGCTCTTTGCAATTATTTTATCATATTTCAAATCTACATTTTAATTTTATGAGTTCTTTCCCAGGGCTATTTGACATACATGGTTTTCAAACGAATTTCTGTCGTTGGTTTCGACAGAAAAGAAACGAGTTTCTGTTCTGTCGTTGATAAGTAAACTTCGAAAGGTTTGATTTTCGTTGTTTTTTTTCTTTTCTTTCTTTTTTGTTTAGCACTGAGGACGACTCGGCGGAGGTCCTTGTCGAAATATTTGCTTATTACTTCTTCTTCATGGTTCGCCACTAGCTGACAAAATCCTCGTTTTTTCACCTTTTTTTATTTTATTTTTCGTTTTGTTATTTTCTTTCCTCTCTGAGTTTCATTTGTCAAACGAATTATATTACAAATATTTTTTTTGCACTTCTTACAACATTAAAGATAAAAACAAAAATTACAGTAAAAATGTTGAACAGATGCGCTTTCAGTAGTTCATATCATTATCAAATCTACAGTTTAATTTTGTTAGTTCTTTCTAAGACTGTTCAAGACACAGACAGTTTCCATTTGTTTTTATTCATTACGTTTTAACAAATTTCTTTGATTAATTTAAGTTTGTTTTTGATTGCCAGGTATTTAGTTAACTATAACCTATAATTTAGGGGGTGGATATTTACATCATTTATCCCACTCTCAGAGAAATGCCCCTGGGAAAAAATTTTATTTTTCATTGAAAAACTTCTTTTTTGGAAATGATTTTTTGGATTTCTTCATTTTTTCATGTTTTTAGCGTAAGAATTAAAAAAGCTTTTTTATTTTCAATGGCCTACCGCAATCTTTCAGAGAGGCAATTGAGATAAAAAAAAATGTATAAATAGAAATTTTGCTATAAACAGAGATACAAGAGATATTTCCTTAAGGCCAATTTATAATAACTTAATGCTAAAAGATTCAATCAATATTTCCCCTGGTGTTATTTGAGACAAACTGTTCGCATATCTAATGAGAATCGAGTTTGCAGACAGGCAATATATATCGTTAAGCAAAGAATATTTGTCCAACCCAATTGGTGAATTGTCTTTCACTTATTCTGACTGGTTTTTAGATTCAGTGTCTTTTCTCTTCTTGTAAAGTTCACTTCAAAAAGTTAGATTTTGTCTTTGTTTGTTTTTATTTTCTATTTTTCCTGAGCACTGAGGACGACTTGGCAGGGGTCCTTGTCGAAATATTTGCTTGTTTTCGTTTTCATAGTTTGCTACTGGCTGACAAAATCCTTGTTTTTTCTTATCTATTTTATTTTTCATTTATTATATCCTTTCTTCTCTTTGTTTCAAAAAGTTGATCTAAGTGAGCAATTCACTACCGTGCCCTACTCCCTCTTTAACGGCTCCGTATGTAGAAATGTGTCTAATTTTACTGAAATTGGAGTTATCTGGAGACTAATATATTGGTGAAGTTGACTTAGAATCACCATGGAGATATTTCATATTGAGATAAATCCTCTTGGAGATACAGTAAACAGAAGAACTGAATATTGAAGGAAAAGATGAGCAGAAAAGTAGAGAATGAACAATGAAACTTCTTGAAGATTTATCAACGTGGAGATCGAACTCTTTTTAAGTGTGACGGAAGTGGAGACATTTTTCCCTTTTAAAGGTGACACAGTTTCACACAACAGATCTTATGGACGTAAAGTAATATATATATTTTTATTAAAATATCATTATTTATTTTTTGAACAAAATAAATTTTGAAAAGACGCAATTCATTTCCATTGTTTGAACTATAGAGAAGCTACTAGTTTCTGATTGTCAACATATAAGGTTTTTTTTTTTTTTTTTTTTTTTTTCTTAATGGCATGTTTCATATTGGGGTCTCCTAAAAAGGCTTCGAGTATTAATGTGAAACTTTAAGGAAATGTTGAGAGGGATGCGAAACACAATCAAAATACATTTTGTCCTTGCTGGTTGTGGAAAGGGAATTTCAGCAATATCTAAGCAACGACTGATGGTATTAGGTTAAAACTTTCAATGTATGTGGATGGGGAATTGAAGAAAGACTGGAGGGCAACCAGTCCCCTTCTCTGCTCTTTTTATGTGCTCCCTCCCTTAACAAGGGTCAAAATTTGTAATTGTCATTTTTTCAAACTATTAAAAAGGTCTAACAGCTATGCCTTCAGGGATTCCATTCCTCCCAAAGCCCCGGAGCAAGGATTGTAAATTATAGCATTTAATTCATTGTTTGTGTGTAGGATTCATCATTTAAAAAATGGGAAAGTTTTGACTCTAGGTGCATCCGAAAAGGCCAAAGGTATTCAAGTGAAACTTTTGAGAATGTTGAGGGTATCTTAAACTAAATGAAAAGGCACTATGTTCATTCAGTCATCCCATGGGTGTCATCTGCACTATCTTAAGAACGGCAGAGGGCATTAAGTTTAAAACTGTCGGGACATATTAAGGGCGATATTTTTGGCAGTTGATGGCCTGAATGCTCTACACGAGTATACCACAAGAGTACCCCCCAGAGAGTACTGGAGGACAGGGGCATTGTCCCCTCAATGAAATGAGTCTCGGGACGTCCCTGCTGGGGGGTACTCTCTCTCAGCCAGTCGATACATAATGCTAGTGATCGTAAAATCGCAAGCTTGTGATTTTCTTGAAATCACATTTCATCACAATCCAATTGGCTGTTGATGCTACTCTTTCAGAGCTTGTAAAGTAATGAATTTCTGACGAAACTGGGTGTCATTTTTACTGAATGCTCTACACGAGTATACCGCAAGAGTACCCCCAGAGAGTACTGGGGGACAGGGGCGTCCCGAGGGGGGGGAGGCGCGCCACCCCTCCAACGTTTTTTTGGAATTCGGTATAATTTTCGCCGAAGGCGCAAAATTTCGGCAGAAATTTTGTAAAATTGCCCGAAATTTAGCAAAATTCTTTATTTCTGCAGAAAGTTCGGCATAAATGAGGTAGCGATTCCGTAAAATTTACGAAGATTTGCCCCTCAATGAAATGAGTCTCGGGACACCCCTGCTGGGGGGTACTCTCTCCCAGCCAGTCGATACATAATGCTAGTGATCGTAAAATCGCAACCTTGTGATTTTCTTGAAATCACATTTCATCACAATCCAATTGGCTGTTGATGCTACTCTTTCAGAGCTCGCAAAGCGATGGATTGGTGACGATACTTGCTACTCACCATTTACAATTCTTCACCATCCTTGCCATCAGTAGCTGTTTTAGGCCTCATAATTTGGGGTTGGGGCAAGGTAAAACCACAAGGGTGTAAAATATAAAATGAATTAATGCCAGATTTCAGAGCAGCCTCCCCCCTGCCGAAGCCTAAAACTGTCACTGCTTGACATCAAACATACTCATAAAACACCACCAATATTGTCAATAATGCCATTTGATTTTCTCTTTTGCTCTATAGAGGTTTTGAACTGACTATGGATATTCAACATGTAAGTTAGATTTATAAATAGTAATTCACTGTATCAGGAATGCATACGGAATCGACTAAGGGACATTATAGTATTTCTTTGAGAACTCTCAAATTTCAAATATGGTTTTCAAAAAGTTCGTGTTAACGAACTGTAAGTAAGGAGCGATGCGGCTCCATATTAACCGAAACTCTAAAAACAGACTCTTGATAACAATTGATACATCAAAAGAATCAAATCTTGATGTTTATTCAAAATATGTAAAATTCATCAAATTTAATGGTAACTATCAAAGTTACGAGCCTGAAAAAATTTACCCAATTTTTGAAAAAGCGAGGAAATACCCCCGAAAATTCAAGTGATTTTAATGCAAATTACACCGTCAGATTCAGCATACCAGATGACCCTACTAAAGAGGTTTCAAGCTCCTATTTACAAAATTATGGAATTTTGCATTTTTCACGCATCACGGATGCGTGTTTATTTATTATTTTTTTTTTCCAGGGGTGCCCATATCGAACCAGTGATCGTAGAAAATTGGGAGAGGGCTCATCTGATCGGAAATAAAAAGTTCTAGTGCCCCTCTTGAGTGACCAAAAACATTGGAGGGCTAGCCCCCCTCCCATACTAATTTTTTCCCAAGTCACCCGATCAAAATTTTGAGATGCCCATTTTTTCAGCACATTCGAAAAATCTAATAACTATGTCTTTGATGATGACAGCCCCCACATTTCCCGGTGGAAGGGCTACAAGTTATGGAATTTGCCCATTGTTTACCTATGGCATTGGCTATTGGGATGCATACAGACATTTTCAGGTGGGGTTTTTCTGGCAGAAGAGGGGGATACGTGGGAGGATTTTTCCATGGATTAATTTTTCATGGAGGAAGGGAATTTCCCATGGAGGGGGAGCCGGATTTCCCAGCATTATTAAAAAAAACGATCAGAAATTAAATTAAAAAGAAGTTTTTTCAACTGAAAGCAAGGAGCAAGATTAAAACTTAAATAAGCAGAAATTGTTACGAATATGAGTGGGGTTGCCCCCACGTCAATACCTTACTCGTTACGCGAAAGTTTTTTTGGTACTTTTAAAAGAGCTTTTTATTCTAATTAAACGGTCTTTGTGATTCAGGGGTCATTCTTAAAGGATTGGGACAAAATTCGAACTTTAGCGTAAAGTGCAAGGTGACTGGATTAGCTGTTGGATGGGCTGCACTTGCAAACCCCATAAAGTGTAGGATTAGTAGCTGCATAATAAAAGAATATCCAGTATTTTCAACAACAACAAAAAAAAACATATTTGAATAAAAATGAACCATATGTGTGAAATGAAAGAAGAAAAATGTGGCACACCTTAAGGACCTATTCTGGATTTTTATTCAGGGGTAGCAACAAATTTTTAAAACGCGTCAAAAATTATTCATATGCATTTTGTACCGTTTTTACGAGTCGAACAAAATTTTGGGGTAAGGTGATCAAACCTTAAACCCCCCCCCCCCCTCCCTCCCCCGGATACTTTCTTACCTTCAGGGAGTTGTAAATAAACAATGTTTATAGCGGAATAGGGTAATTTTTTGCCTATTTTATTTGTCCATACTTTTAAGCTAAGAAGTTGCCAGGTATGTACTTGTTATCTTTACAGAGTAAATCTTGGAAAGTTATTTTGAGTGGATAAGTTGAATAGAGGAATTCTCATCCGCACTAAGCATGATCCGTGCCAGCAAACCTCTCTCGTTACAATAAACACTTATTCTCTCACCCAGATATCAATTGACTAGATGTTCGGACTGTCACTGTCTTTTCTTGCTGTAAAGAAGATCCTGGAACTGTTCTTAAAAATCCGAGATTTCTTCTGAATACTACTTCGACACTCCTAATTCTCGAAATAATTTTAAATGTGTCACTTTTTTTTTCCTTTAAAGCTACTATTTTTATAGAGAATTTCTATGGGTTTAAAGCTTTTTCTTCTCGTTTGGATTCATTTGGAGATGTCGATCCCTCATCGAAGTCCCCTACTACCAACTTGAGATTAAACCCCACCGCATCATGGTAGGACGTTACGTTACAGGACTTTACGAATCTGGGTCGTCTACTACCAGCCTGAGATTAAACCCAACGCACCATTGTAGGACGTTACGTTACAGGACGTTACGGATGTTATGAATCCGGGTCACCTACTACCAACCTGAGGTTTAAACCCACCGCAACATTGTAAGACGTTACGTTACAGGACGTTACGGACGTTACGAATCTGGGTCACCTACTACCAACCTGAGATTAAACCCACCGCACCATTGTAGGACGTTACGGACGCTGTTTTGTTACGTTACAGAAAAGTCAATATAGCATTAACATAACAGAATTTCTGGGTAAACTTTTATAGTCGAATCTTCACCTTCATCACACGTTTCTGATTTTTGAATATTTTGCTTATGATATTTGTGATGATTTTAGACGATGATTAAGATAGTTTAATATATTTTTACGTTATCCAAGTGGGAAAGGACTCGTAATAGGCTTAAAAGCTTTATACTTCATGCAACGTAACTCAACCACCTAGCATGGAACATTACCTGCCAAGTTTGAAAACCACTAAAGAAATTCTAGTAATATGTTGAAGGGGCAGTAAATCAACGTTACTGTGCCCCTACTGTACAGAGCCGTTCAAAGGGGGGGGGGGCTCACTTTTGTAAAATTTTCACTTTTATTCGGCTTTTTTCGTATTATATTGGAGACAGGAGGGGGCGCTGTAATTAATTTTGCCATGAGCAGAACCAACCCTAGGAATAGCTCTGACTACGGACCATATACACGTTACTGTAATTAAGTTATAATCCAAAAAATAATGATATTAATGATAAATCGGTGAAATATGGTAACTGAATATGTCAGCATTGCTCCATTTCATTCCACTAGTGATGTTTAGCCAATTTTTTTCGATTTAGACCAGAGACAAATAGTTTTTTTTTTTTAGCATTTCAGGCAAAGTTGTTTCATCTGAAAAATATGCAGTATCCCTTAAAATTCCTGTTCAGCCCACTGTTCCCATTTAGACCAGAGAAAAAATATACAATATTATTGAGTGAATGTGGAATGAATATTGCTGAATGTCGTTTTATTTCAGTATAGAGAACAGACAGTTATTGTAGGTTTTTTGTCGCCAGTGTTAATCCAAAAGCCCGTATATCACACAATTTTACAATGCAAAAACTTAAAGAGCTACAGCATAATATAAACAGAGTACTCCTAATTTTTGAAGACAAAGTCAGACATACATAAGAACGCAAATAAGACATTCGTACTTCTTTTTCTATGGTGGGTTATAAATACCCTTACACAACGTCTTGTGGGACACAACGTCTTGGGTGACACAACATCTTTTCAATCATCACAGCCTTTTTGTCCCAATCACGAATTGTCTCTCTCGTACTACAGACCCAGGCAATTACCCAGGGATTGGGAGAAGAGAGAAGGGTTGGGTGGGATTCAGGCCCACTCCCCAAAAGCTCAATAGCACTTTTCTATTTGATCTTCATATAAATTACCTGTACTTTTTCTCCCGAACCTTTCACATGTATCCCGAGTAGCACCTACCTAATCATTGTAACAGTCAACTTAAACCTTAACAAAGTCCACCTTAACCTTAACACAGTCTACCTGTAACAATGTACCTTAACCCAGTCTACTTGTAACAGTGATCCTTAACAAGTCTACCTTAATCTTAACAGAGGGTACCTTAACCTTAACACAGTCTACCTAAGCCTTACGTAGAAAAATAAGAATTAATACGAGTCTAAATCAGAAACAGAAATTGGAATTGCATTGCTATATTTTATTAGCAATTGGTTACACTAGTATACGTACGCAACCCAACAAGTATAAACTAAAAAAAACTGGTTTGCACAAAAAAAAAATATACACAAACAAATTTGATTCTGAACAAATTGAAAAAGGCAGTAATCTCAGACAAAGTAAAGCCTCCGAGGCGGTCTCAAATAAACTGCTCCGAAAATCCTTATCTTCATTAGCTCTACTAGTTAGCTGCTTCATAATTTAACAAGCAAAATTACAACTTTTTTTTGTTTTTACTAACAGAAAATAAATCAAAACACTAAACAATAGTCAGTCAGGCATAATCTGGGCTCAAAGCCATCGGTAATTCTAGATAAAATATTACAAGAAGTATAAAATATTCCACTCTAGAGGTAAAAGATTTAGTGGTTGTTTCGATGCAAGATTTAATTGTTCTTTTTCTTAGGTGGAATTTATTAGGTGTGTTCACACTGCCTGATACAAATGAGATACGGAAACTATTACGAATGCTATATTAGGGGTCCGATAATTAGAAAATTTTGGTGTACTCAATAATTTTTCTTTGTATTTATTTGTTGAAAATAAAAATACATTTTATTTTTGGTATGGTTTCCTTTTACTGCATCGACTAAATTGTATATACTGAACAAAGAAAAGGGAAAAATCTAAAAAAATTAAAAATAACTTTTTCCAGTGTTTTTCCAAACTGCGCAAACAAAAAGATAGAAAAAATGTACAAAAATCTTAGAGTGATTCTAAACAATTTTTTTTTTTTTTAAGTGAACTCCATTAGGGTGGGTTCAAATTTCTTGATACAAATGACATACGGCTTTTATTACGAATGTTATATTAGGGGTCTGGTGCATAATAATTGCGAAAATTTCGATGTAATCAATAATGTTTTTTTTTTCGTATTAATCTATTGAAAATAATATATACTTTAGTTTATTCTTTGTTTTTTTTTCATTTTAATATATCGACTAAATTGTATAATTGTATATACAGAAAAAGTAGGATGAAGGAAAAATCTAAAAAATAAAAAATAATTTTTTCCAAAGAACAGAACGCCAAATTCCACAAATAATAAGATCAAAAAAAGCAAAAAGATCTTTGAGTGATCACCAATCATAAACAAGTTTATTCTGAACACGTTATTTAAACCCATAATGTCAGCTCTTAATAAATATATGCTCACCATGAAAGAGACAGATAAAACAGGCTCAAAACACAGAGAAATAGTTAGTTGTAAAAGTTATGACTAAAAAAAATTGTTCTTTTATAGGCTTAATCTTTCTTAAAACTAACAATCGACCTGAAACATGCTTTATAACATGGAATTTATCTTTAAAGGAGATGCATTAGCCCCTCTTTAATTCCACGCCCCAGTAGAAATATAAAACATGCTCAAAACACAGAGAAACAGTTAAATAGCAATACAACTGAAATAAGTTTTTCAATATGGAATTTTTTTTTTAAAGGAGATGCACTAGCCCCCTCTTTAACTCCACATCCCAGTAGAAATAGTTAAGACCTGGAACAGGCACTCATAAAAGGCATATATATCATATACCCCTTCCCCTTTCTTAAAATTATCTGATATCTTACATTTTCTTAGACATCACCAACAAAAATTTATCTTATATTTTCAACTATGTTCTTAAAACGCGGGCTTTTTAGCAGTTTTTTTTTTATTATTATTTTATTTATTTTTATTATTATTTTATTTATTTTTATTATTATTTGCCCCAAAATAATTTCTGTACATTTGCAGATTCGTAACAGAATATTCAAAGCAGAAACTGAAATTTCAATTAAGCCAAAACTCAGTTAATAATTATATATATATATATATATATATATATATATATATATATATATATATATATATAAAATAATTAATGTTTATATTTATTTAATGTTTAAGGATATAATATTTATTTAATGTTATGTAGTTTCATTTAGTTTAACTAAATTTAATTCAATTTAGTTATTAAATATTTTACGGTATATCTAGTTTAAATATCAAATATAAGTTTTAATATTTAGAGAAACTTCCTTGAAGTCAGGTAAAGTCAAAACTAAGCACAAAGGAATTTTTGAAAGAGGGAGGGGGGGAGCTCTAGTTAGAGATGTATTCTTATATGCCCTAAAAAAACGAAAATAACAGTATTTTCACTTATTCAGGTGGAAGAGTAGCCCCAAGTTTTGCAACAACACGGAGGGGCAATTTACCCTCCTAAATTTTATAATGAGTTTCATCATTATTTCTTCGACGTTATTTTTTTAAAAAAGTATGACAATGCTGATCTAAAAACAACTTAAAAATCAACCGCTCTGATTTATCAGGGTCCGAAGTAGAAATTGTATTTTTGTCAAATTTTCTACGTCATTTTTTTAAAGGGTAATATATGTAATTTTCTTGAAATAAAACGTTTTTCCATTAAAATTTTATTCGTAAAATAAATTAAACCTCAAAAATGGATAATTTTAATAAATTTGGATAATTTTTGAATAAAATTATCCAAAAATTTGGATAATTTTGGAAACTCAAGCAAAGAGTATGAAACCGGAAATATAGTAGGAGTTGGAACTCCCCCGCTTCTTATACCTCTCGAGGTCTTTTTTTTATATTTTCTTATACTTTCCATAAAATTTGCGTATTTTAGGAATTGTTTTGAAGCAGAAATTATCCCCCATTCTTCAATAAAGTCTGCACAGGAACCTGACTTTTAAAATCATAAAACATTTTTATAAACACTTGCGTCATTTAAACTGAAAAGGAATGTCGATTACATACTTTGCTGTCCTCAAATATACTTACAACCCCAATTGTGATACAACCCCAATTGTGCCTACAACTGTTCAAAATTTCAACCAATCAGACTACGACAGATTAGCTTTTAAATCCTGTTTTGACTCTGATTGGTTGAAATTTTAAACAAGTTTCACCTCTAACAATTATGGTAAACTAAGCACGGACGGGTACGGAACATTACTGAATGTTAATTTAGAAGCGGGTTCGATCACTACATAGTTGACTTTAAAAGCTGTAAAGAAAATCAAGCAAATATTCCCACACACAATATTAAAAATATATCACCAATTGACAAATATGATCAGTGTTAGTATTTTAATCATGATTTTTAGTATCAGCTGACCAGGATATAGCTGGAGTAAGACAAAAGCAAAGTATAATCACCTACGGAATAAGTACTGACAAAACCTATCCCTCTTCACACAAAAAAAGTGACCCTTTGTATACCTATGTGAACCTGGCAACTAAAAACCGTAGTTACAAATTCATCCCGGTCACTCGGTATTTTGGCTCGGAGCGATTAAGTAGTACAGCACTTTGCGTCTAGAGGCGCTGAGGTATGCGGGGTCCCTTTTGGAGAGTTTTATCAGTACTTGTTCCGTAGGTGATTATACTTTGGACAAAACTTAGGTCTGTCCAACGCAGGGTTCTTTCTTTCTGACGGAAGGAGACTGAAATCTTTCTAAAGGTAAGCTAAGATCAGGGGGTAAGCTTAAAAAGATCAGGGGGGTCAATTGAGGGAGGAAGTGTTGATGGTAACACCTCCCCATATATTTCAAAAAACACCTTTTTGGCACTTTCTGAAGATTTTCAAAAGGCTTAAAATTAAAAAAAAAATTGTAATTTGGTAAAATTCCAACCATTACTACGGCCTTGCACCCATTACTTTCAAAAATTGTAGCATATGGAGGTCCTTTTCCTTAAAAAATTCATTTCCGATTTTATCCAATTTATAAACATGTACATGCAGGGTCTTATCCAGGATATTTTCGGGGGGGGGGGGGGGGGACAATTTTTTTAACGCATCAAAATGAATCTCAACTATCAAATGAGTAGAAAATTGTTGCTTTACAACATTTGAACTGCAGAAGAATAACATACACTGTATAGCCTATATACAGAGGCTACATAGCCTCTTAGAAAGAAGCTATATAGAGAAGGTTAAAACAGGATTACGATTACACGATGAACTGCCTATGCTCGAATACACGTTTTGATATTTTGATTGTGTGAGTCATCATAATATCGCGAGATCAACATTCGTCTTGTTACCTCGATCCCAAAAGGTGTTGCGGAGCAACACTTCTACTTTGGAATTTTCGAAATCTGTTCCTCAATAACCGTAATAAATGAATATTCGGAAATGTTTTCCGGTACAGGAATAATGAAATCATTACTGCGGTGCAATTTTGCTCCGAATAAATTGTAATAAATTGCGAGTTCTTTTTTTTTGGAATTAACCCGAGTTTTTTCTAAAATAAGATTGGGTTCTTCGAAATCTTTCGGATAATTAACACTCGTAAATTCACGGACGTTAACATAAATTATTTATTTTTAGGGATTTTGGAGAGTCCAATATCCTTTTGGACAAATTTGGGATATGTACAAGAAAAATAAGGGGTGTGGAAAACTCGCGGTGACTTCAAGCGGGTAAGGTATAAATATCAGTTAATACAAATAAATTATTATTTCACGCCTTTTCAATTACGAAAGCTGAATAATGTGGAACCCTTGTCGCCCCGAATGAATTTAATAGACTTGACAGTTTTCTACTTTCTAATAGCTCAGAAATATTCCATAAAACGCAAAATTTTGCGCTGTTAATATTACCCAGGCAATCAAGAACGTATCCAAGATCTTTTTCCAGGGGGGGGGGGGGGGGGTACAAAAAAGCTTGTCAAATATTGACACTGTTATAGTGGTTTTACCTAGCCATTCCGTAAAATTAGCTACAGAACGCAAAAATATAAGACGGTTTGTGATTGGCTGGCTAAAAATAATCAACCAATCAGGATACAAGAATATGTTCTCATGAATACTATGCAAACCAATTCCATAAGCCAAGTTAGTCAATGTGAAACTACGGGTAAGTTTAAAAGAAAAACCTTTAGTTTTAATCAGATATGCAGTAAAATTTTTAAGGCAAATTGACCTCATTTTTTTTTTCAGAAATCCCTGTCAGGCAAGGCCGTATCCAGGGGGGGTTACCCGGTTTGAACCCCCCCCCCCCCCCCCGAAATTTTTGACCGAGTCGAAAATAAGTTGAAAATTAGTAAAACCTAGGTAAAAATCAGTAAAATTAGTTGAAAACTGAGTCAAAAATTAGTACCCCCCCCCCCCGTAAAAAAGTCAAAAATTAGTACCCTCCCCCCCCGAAAAAAAAATCCTGGATCCGCCCTTGCTGTCAGGCTATGAAATTTCCAAAAACATTCTCCAGGGAATTCCTGTTTCTAAGGTCTTTATCAGCGTATATCGAGTATTTTCGCCATTTAAGCTTCCCAGATCATACACACTTGGTGAAAAAAATAGTTCTCATATATACACATATTTCTACAATTTAGTTTGATGCTTAAGATCATTAATTTAAACAAATCATTTTTTAACCTGTCACAAATTAGTATTTATATATGTTAAACAAAGCAGAATCTCTAAAAACACAAAGAACTGCTACTTAAAGTAAGCGATTTAAACAGTAGAAAATAATCAACACACAAATCCCACACTGCAAAAGACTATTGTTCAGGTAAATTAAGGCACATGAATAAACACACACTAATGTCATAACTACAAACTGGCGTTTATATGCCGTGGCACAAACATGGCACTTTACACAACCAAAAAGAAACACTGGTGTTTTGTTTTAGGCGAACAGCGAAACGCTGTGCACTCATAATGCCCGTTTTCTCAAGTGTTTAGGAAAGGCACGCTATTTATCCCACATTGAGCATAAATTTGTTGTCATGGTATAAGACGTTGTCAAACACAGATCAAACACACATTCGTGTTGCAATCAAAACACAAATTTAAGGCTTTGCTTTTTATTTGTACTAAGACAGATCTAATTCCACAAAAGTGACGTCGTATAGTCCGTCACTGTCCGTTCGCGTGATGTCCATGTGAAACAATTCTTCATTGCAGTAATGCTTAAGAACGTTGTCGTCCAATCTTGATACAGCACTGGAAGAAAAGAAGAATTTATTTGAAGATCGAGTGCGTGATTCAAAAGGGGCTTTGTCTATACAAAACTGATTGAAGAAATTCTTCTCAACAAAGTGTTTAAACAGGTAAGTGTATGATAAACCCCCTACCGCTCAAGTTGTTCATTCATTGACGCATTATAGAACCGGGTATTTTCGTTAGTTTCATCCAGCTTAGCGTGAGACAAGACAAAGAGAAGCGACAGAATAGATGAAAAATATATAATTTGGGCTACATTTGTGCACATAAGGGGGGAGGGTAAAGTATTTGGACAGTGAGAAGTTAGAAAACAATTATTATTACATAATTTGCAGAATAATTGTGCCTAACACATTAGGCATACAGACCCACTTTACTTTACCCCACCCTCCTTAATGTGCAAATATATAGCCCAAATGTGTTTTCTAAAGTATTATATTTTTATCTTACTTTGGTATATTTCATTAGGATTGAGCGTCAGAGAAACATATTACAAGAATATTAGGTAGGGTGTATATCATACAAGTACCTTCAAACATACACTGTTCCACCCAATTTTACCCATAAAAATTCAAACATTAGCGACCTGTCGGCACCCGAAGAACACTACACCTTCAGAGTAAAGTTACACCTCCTTAAGTGGTTTGGTACAGTAGGTTTTTTTTTTTTTTTTTTTTTTTTTTTTTTTTTTTTTTTTTTTTTTTTTTTTGATGTTTCACAAATTTGCCGCTGGAAGAAAGAATTTATGAGCAGATTGACTGAGTGATTTAAAAGGTGCTTTGTCCAGACAAAACTGATCGAAAAAATTATAATACTGGAACACTGAAATATTGTACATATTTTTAAGGACGACCATTGTTTAAGGAGGAAATTAGGAGGAGCGTTAGGAGAGGAATAAGGAGGAGCATTGTTTAAGGAGCATTATTTGAGAGGAAATTGTTATATCTAATGCCTTTTTGTATTCTACTAAAAGGAGAAGTATGGTCTCTTCCAATCTTCTTTCTATCTAGTAATAATAACACAAACAAAGGGGGGGGGGGGAGCATAGTTTTTTCTGATCACAATAAGGATTAATAAAGGGGAGGGGGGAAGTAGTCTCTTCTGGTCGTTTTATACATGATTTAAGGCAAAGTCTGCTCAATGAAATTTTTTGTATGAGCGTGTAAAATCCTAATGACATTATTAAGGTGTTAAAATCCTAATGACATTTATCACGTCTTATGACATTATTAGCTTTATTATCCTTATAATTTTTATTTTTTTTTTTTAAAGCCTCAACAGTTGTAAAACCCTTATGACATTTATCCCCCTCATGACATTATTTAAGACAAAGCTTTAAAAATATGTTTTTTTTTTCAAAACAACTGGATCAACTCGAAGTTGAGTCAACTGAATCGTATTAAAAGAAAAAAAAACATCGAGTAGAAAAGGTACCAACCTGTCGTTTTCACACTTAAAACTCAAGCATTTTTTATCACCCCTCCCCCCTCTTAACCGGTAAAGAATCGCCATACACCCCATTCTCCACCTAATAGCCTTTTAACGCCAAATCCCCAACCATATATTTTATTAGGCGAATCACTGGTTTTTCGAGCAGCTAACCACACAAACTAAGGGTATCTATAGAGGGAGTGCGAAGAGTACGTATATCCAGGGTCGGTTTTGGGGGGAGGAACAGACGGGGTACATGCCCCGGGCGCAAAAATTTTTTAGGAGCGCAAAATTTCAAATGAATAATATAACGGTTATAACCATTTTGTA
This sequence comes from Artemia sinica, assembly GCA_027921565.1. NCBI lineage: Eukaryota > Metazoa > Arthropoda > Branchiopoda > Anostraca > Artemiidae > Artemia > Artemia sinica. The sequence continues at coordinate 50,125,342 of CM051267.1, forward strand.
TTTTGTTTAATTTTATTTTTATTAAAATAAAGTAGAGGGCGCATTTAATAGAATGATTGAATTAAAATAATGAATAATAATTAAATAACTCAAATAATGAATTGAAAAATAATAAACAATAAATTATTAATGAATTGATAATTTGAAAATAATGTGGTTAATAAAATTAAAATTTTATTAAAACTCTGCCTGAAAATTTTATGGGAGACAGGGGGGGGGGCTAATTAACGTTTTGCTCCAGGCGAAAGCAAGGCCAGATTTGTCACTGCATATACCTCTACTGATAATACGAGAAAATGATATCGAGAAGCCTCCTGTGGAATTTGTTTTAATGGTGGTAACATACCCTATTTGAATTACCACAGCCAAGATGACGGTGACGTAGCTATGGGGATCAGGGGGATAATCTTGAGAAACATCCTGAGGTTAGCCTGGCACAGGTCCAGTCGAAATGATTGCTCGAAAAAATATATAATAAAGCAGGAAAGAGGAGACGTCTTTATAGGGGGGACAAGCTTAAGCGCCCTCTTCATCATGATTTTTGGTTATGATTCATCATGATTCATGATTCGCCCTAGAGAAATATATTCATTCATCGATGACAAGGATTATGACTACAGAGGATTAGGATATATTGAACCTGTTGTTTTGTTCGAAAAAAACAAAATCGAAGAATTCCTCAAAGGGGTAACCTGAAGCAACAAAATTGCTTCTTTTTTTGTAAGAAAATCGAACGGTTTATTCCTGAATGATAAACAATGTAACTAAGGCAGACTGGGGGAGGGGTGGATTGACCTCTGAGATAATATTAATTCCTTTAGCTATTGATGATGGCACATAATCCTCCTTTTCGTAGAAGAGACTTGAGGACCCTACTTTGCTGAAGTACTGGAAGCAAAAGAAACATTCAGATATAAAAAATAATAAATAATAAATAATACTACTTATTATATTAAAAATAATATTAAAAAAAAAAATCTTAAAAATAATATTAATATTGAAAAAAAAAATAAAATTACTACAAAAAACTACAAAAAAACGACAACAAAGAGGTCGAACCATGAAAATAGAATTTAATGTAAAAATATTTCTAAGATTCACATAGAGAATAAAATATGCCACAAGAATTCAAGGGCGAATCCCGACTCGTAAAAACGTAACCAAATGTATATTACCAATTTTTTATGGGTTTTTTAAAGTTTTATTAACCCCTCCCCCCTCCTAACAAAAATCCTGGCTACGACCCTACAAATAAGTAAACAAAACACATAATTGTCAAAATTCTTACACGCAAATGGTTTTCTAACTAGAAAAGTCATTTCTAAAGTCTAGCAGGTTAGCTTCTCTCTTATATGGAATTTTGAGGATAAAATAGCAAAAAGAAAAAAGTGAACAAATGTGCGAAACGTCGTGATTCTATATTTTCTACAAAATATGATTATTTTACCATTCTCCCCATAATTTTGAATAAATTAATGCAAACATTATTTCCCCCCCCCCCCTTGCAAGTAATAATTATTTGCACGAAATATCCTGAATACCCCACAAAATCAATTACAACAGATACAACATAATCAATTTTAAGAGTAACTTACCCATTAATCCTATTCTTTCTGTATAGGCCTCGAATGGTTTCAGCTGACATTTTGTACTTTTCGACAATCTATAAAAAAAGTAAAATAAATCATACAGAAACATACAACTTTATATAATTGGTGAATGTCCGTAACTGCCATCCAATTATTAATCTGAAAACAATCGTGCTATGTTTATACAAGGGACGACTGAATTGTTTCCGGAAATATAGCAATGACACCTGAAGAGGTTTTGGTCCTCACAAGAGGGCATATTTTTATTTTGAAGCCTCAAGGCTGAAGGTCAGCGAGTATTCCTTAATGTAGAAATTCTATACAGTGGCTCATTGACTAGCATATAGCTAAAAATATTCATTAAGTAAAAGATATCCATAAAGGAAAAAATCATAAAAGAAATATTTCACATACACATACTTTTTATACAGACTAGTTTTTTGTTGTTTTTTTTCATTCCCGAAAAGAAATATAAATAGCATAAAAAAAATTACATATGATTGATATAAAATATAAAATTCAAATATAAAATGTGATTTTTTATGTGTGTTTTCCTTTTAATATTTTAATTTTAAGGAGAAAAAAGGTTAAAAGCAAAATATCCATGATTATAAAAATGGGTATGTTCAGTTGTGTAGGCTACCCTGAGTGGCTCTATTCCGGGAATTTTATCGTAGTAGCGCTTTTTTTGCTGATGCAGCTTTCAACTGATTCTCTCAGCCCAGACAACCCTGACAAGAGAGTATATACGCTATGCTTTCCGCGCGTAATGGACATCTATACGTAACCAAAGGTATTGAAATACAACCTTAGAATGTATCTACTATATGCTAGCATACAGAATGCAATCAAGTCTAAGCCACATTTTACAAAAGCTTTGGTCCTTCCATGATCCTATAACCTGAACCTTTTGTTTACCCACTGCCCACTACCTAACCCACTACCCACGTTTACCCACTACCCACTACCTAACCAACTACCCACGTTTACCCACTACCCACGTTTATCCACTACCTAACCCACGACCCACGTTTACCCACTACCTAACCCACTACCCACTACCTAACCCACTTCGTACTCTAATACCTTAAAATAAGCAGTTGTAGGAGCAATTTTGGGGCTCAGCAAGGGAATTTTCTAGGAGAAAGATTTTTACATTTTTTTTTCCAAATCAAGCGAAGATGGCAGTGAAAACAGAAAAATGAGCCATATAGTACCATAAAGTTAAAGATATACTAAAGAAAACTGACCAATTCTGTGGATGCTTGAATTATGCAGGCTTATCATGCTTTCTATGCTTATTAGTACGGTTCGTTCTAGCCATGTGGCAAGGCACTCGGGTCCGGTGGTCTGGAATACTTTTTCAGACTCAATTTGGGAAGCGGAAAGTGTCCCGCAATTTAAAAACCGGTTAAAGAAGCATCTCCTTGCGGGCGGTTGGTGAGTGTGGGGCTGGAAGACGAGAGAGGACAAATTAAGTAATTTTGTTTTTTGTTCTGTTATTAATATATTCGTTTTATTATATATATTTGTTTTTATTATTATCTCTTTTTTTATGGTTCTTTGTGTTTATTTCAGTGATGATTTGGTTAATTTTATAGTTTAGTAAATGTGTACTGGTTGCGTTTTTCAAGCATATATGTGCTTAATTTGTAACCGGTCGTCAAGCCGGCATGAATCATTTTTAGTAAAGTTGTTGAATCTTGAAATCTATTGAATCTATCTTAGTTTTGACAAGATTTTTGAAGAAACTAAATTGGGGCGAACCAAGGTGTGAGAGGGCTAGTTGCCCCCCCCCTCCTCATATCAAATTATGCCCCGGTCCGAACCTACAAAACCCCACCGTCGACAAAACCTAGCACTGCAAACAACTAAAGATAAATCATAACGCAGAGTTGGAAATTATTTTCTGTGCATAGAGACCCTACAGGGGGGGGGGGCACCCTATATACCTGGAATACTATAAATACCCAATTTTGCAGCATTCAAAGAGAAAATACATTCATTTCTGGAAGTGTTTTAGACGGGCGCCCTTTTCCATCCACATTTATTTAGGCTGGCCCAGTCATGTGCGCAAGGGCGGAATTTTAGACCTATTCCTCTTACGAAATCCTTTTTTTAGGTGTTCCTAAGCCTTGACAAGACAGTCTAGCCCGCTTATCTTAGTGTTGACAAGATTCCTGAAGAAACTGAATTTCAGCTGGGGGGGGGGGGGCAAATGAAATATGATAATTTATGTGTTTTCCTTTTAATATTTTCATTTTCATTTCTTCGTATCCAAAAGAAGAAGAAAAGGTTAAAAGATTGTCAATGACATTACATAAATTAAATTTCCTTACATTTAATCTACCCGTTTTTGGTTTTGTCGTTTGTGCCCCTCCCACCATGTAAATTCCTGCACACGTGCCTGGGCTTACACCCCCTCTGGAGAAATTATGACGGGCGCCCAAGCTGTAAGATAAAGCTTAAAGAGCACCTTAAACTAAAGGAATAAATAATGGCGATACAATCTTAAAAAGACAAGGATTGAAGACATGTAAAAACCATTTGTCTTGGCCGATAAAAAGTGCACATACATACAAGACACCAATTAAAGTTTAATTGCGACAATCCATGAAGTCCGGCTCTGTAATACTTCTAAATTGTCAAGTTAGTTTTTATCTTCTAAATGTAAAATGAATATCTAATTATTTTGTCAATGACATTACATAAATTAAATAAATAAAAATAAAAAAGGACATTGAAGCAGGAGAAGACTCAAACCCAAAAATATTTGGGATTTGGGGATATTACATGCCTTACTGATTAAAATAAAAAAATACTTTAAGAAAAGTTCCCAAATAAAGGTGAAGACACATTTCCCTTTTTGAGAATTATGGAGTGTGAGATACGCCATTGGCTTGAGCACCACTCAAACCGTTTTTTTTTTTAGGCCCATCTAAACCTTTTAGCACTACATACTCTATGGGGCTTAAAATCTGTTTATATGTAAGCATCGAGGTGAGCCAAACGACGCTTTGTGTTGCAAGGTGATAAAACACTATACCTGATACACCCAATAAAATAACGGGGAGAAGAAGCTAAAAATTCAGTGTTGGAGGGGAGGAGCAAGTGAATCCCCGCCAAAAATGAATGTTAATATGCTATCATGATGTTCAGATGCTATAAAATAGATGTTGTAGATACGCTATTTCGACAACCTTGATACTCAAAGCTTGTTTTGATTAACCTCTACACCTTCCCTCCAAGTCGGAATTCGAGGTCCAGAGGCAGTGGCGGATCTAGGGGGGGGGCGAGGTGGCTCGCACCCCCCCCCCTCCCTAGCGTAGTTTAAAGTAGTGTAATTTACTTAATTAACTCAAGTTTGCGTTAATGTTCTTGCGTTTTTAAACTTGCTCATAACGCAAGTTTATCAGATCAACCTATTTTGCCCCCCCCCCATTTTTTTCGGATCAACTAATTTTGCCCCCCCCCTAACAAAAATCCTGGATCCCACCCCTGTCCAGAGGGCCCCAAGAAATAGACTTAAAAGGAATGAGAGTCTAGGGATAAGGGCAGGAGTGCTTACCGCTCCCACAAGGCCTTGAACGGTAGGCGGTGCTACATAAAGTGACGTGAATATATCTTCTCCATCTTGACGGACGTGAATCAGTATAGCTTCATATTCAGGTGGCCGAAGTCGTCGTCGTTTCACCACGGCACCCCCACCCCTGAGTACAAATGAGGTGAACTAACCAAATCCGGATCTGATGGAAGCTCAATCTGTCTTCTTCTACAAAAGAAATAATTAGAGTTCTCAACTTAGAAGCCTAGTGTACTTTTTTAGGAGGGGGGGGGGGGAAAGGTTGGGACTTAACTGTTTTAAATTATATAAGGTACTTGTATGATATAGCCCCGATCACTCAAGTTGTTCATCCACTGACGCACTGTAAATCGGTTTCTGTCAGCTTAGAGTGGGACAAGACAAAAACAAGTAATAGGATAGGTGGAAATGCATAATTTGGGCTATATATTGGCACATTAGGGGGGGGGGGGGGGGTTAAAGTATGGACAATGTGAAATCAGAAAACAGTTTTTCTGCATGCAGGACCCGCTATACTTTACCCCCAACCCCCTAATGTGCAAATATATAGCCCACATTTTTTTCTAAACTATTATAATTTTATAATACTTGGGTATATTTCATTAGGATTAACCTAACTTTACTTCTTGAGTGGTCGGCGCTATATAATACAAGTACCTTATATAAAAGTAAATATAATAAGTTTTGCTTTTTTCATTCTGTTGAATACTTTTTCGGCTTTCAGCGGAGGGCTCAGCCTCCTTTGCAGGATTTGGGGACAAATCAGGCTCCAGATCTCCTTAAATTGGCTACGATTGCCAAACAAAAATATTACCCTTTTTTCTTTCAAGTTGAGGAATTCATTACATAACTTTGAAAGTTATTAAGATATTTTTACAACAGCTTTCCACAAAAGACTAGTGATGAAGTCAAGATCATATCCTAGATGGAAGAAAAATAAAGAGTATCAAATCCACAATTAAGCAAAAGAATTTTTTTGTATTTTATGTTTTTATGTTTTTATTTTCTAAAACGAACATTTAAAAACTTTAACTCAATCACTTTTTGTAAAGAATCAAAATTAAAACATATATGGGTAGAATTGAACACAGCAAGCTACATGGAAATCTACACCAAGTATAAAAATTCGTACCCAATTTCAGGATCTGGAGAAACTTCTATTGCTGCTGTAGGTGCAACTTGTCGAGGCAATCCACGAATTAAAAATGATCGCACTTAAGTATTTTCTCATTATTTTATTTTCACTTATTTTAGTATTACTTGTATTTTTTTATTATTTATAAATAATAAATTAATTATTAATTATTGTTAATTATTATTAATAAATTAATAATAAATTAATTAATAATAAATTAATAAATAAATAATAAGTAAAATAATAGTTATTAATTATTATTAATAAATTAATAATAAAATAAATTATTTATAAATACATTTTGATGGAGTAGAAGCGTACGTAGCTGTTTTGGTTTTAGCAGTTGTTGTTGTTGTTTTTGGGGGGGATGGGGGAGGGGAGCATAAAGGGTATCATTCCCGTGCACAGAGATTTTTAGGGGCGTAAAATTTCTGATGAATAATGTAACAGTTATAATCCTTTTGTAATTTTTGAAATTTTATTTTTATTAAAATAAAGTAGAAGGTGGAGTTAATAAATGTAAATATCTAATAGATTATTAATTAATTAATATTTCAATTAATAAATTGAAAATAGTTTTTGTTTATAAATGATAATTTGGCTTAAAAATTTTTTATCAGAGACAAGGGATGGGGTGCTAATCAAGATTTTGCCCCATGCGCAAGAGAGGCCAAGAACGCCACTGTGTTGGCCTCAGGCGCTTAGCTTAGTGCTGAAGGGAGTTGTTAATAGTAATAGTAGTATTTAATTTTTCATCTTATTTAATTGTTTTTTTTCCAATTTTATTTTAGTTCACCTATAGGATTCCTAATTTATATTCATTTTTTTTTTTAATTAGATAATTTATCTATTCTATTATTTATCAGGATTAGTAATTTATTTTTTTTATTTATCATTTTTTTTAGGATTCAACAAAAAGGATGTTGATTGATCGGTCGGTACTTGTTAACTAAACGAAACACACTTAAGAACTACGCTTAAGTTGGATCTCACAAAAAACCGGTTTCATACACAAAAATAAATGACGGGCGACAGAATGCATTGTACTTGTACAATTTGGGCTATATATTTGCACATTAGGGGGGGGGGGGGGGGGAGGTTTAGGTGCGCTTTCCAAATACTTTGACCCCACCACCACCACACCTAATGCGCAAATATATAGCCCCAAACTATATTATTATATAAACTGAAGGTTATATAAAGGTTATATTTCATAAAGATAAACCTAAAACTTCTCGGGTGTGTTTCGTTTAATTATTCATCGGTCTAATCGGATAATCATCATCGGTCTAATCATCGGTATTCATCGGTATTATTCATCGGTCTAATCGGATTGCCAGTATCTTGTTTGGTACAAAGAGCATGGGGAAATTATAAAAGCGGACAATGGCGCTAGTGGGGAAAAGAAAATCCCCAACAGCAGGTATTGTTGGGGGATTATGTTCCTATTTTTTTAGTTTAGTGAGGAACTGCCAGCTATTTAGAGGAGGAGAAGGGAACTGCAACATACCTTTTCATAGCCTTTTCAGCTACTTAAACTGTAAGGAAATTAAGAAAGTAGAATTGTGTCGCTAGTAGGCCTACTAGCTTAAAATCAAATAGCCTACCAAACCTGCCAAAATTTTCTCAAGCTTATATATGCGTATTTTGTGCCGACTGATTTTGGGTTAAAATAATTCTTGAAAGAAAAATTATTTAATTATACTTACATATATACTTATAAATTTAAAACTGAAATTTTCACTTACAGGGGAATTTCAGCTTTGATCCTAAGCATTGCAATACAAATTTTAAAAATATCAAACATTCAATGTTCATAGAACTCTTCCACTTTTTTTATGATGTCAATAGACGCTACAGTCAGAGGCGCTAGTAGTCCTCATTTCCTTTCCTATGGGAATTAAATTATTGTTATATTATTATTATACTGTTATATTATTATTTTATATTGTTTTGTCAAATCGCCGAAGATCCAACTCTTATGAGTTTTCCTCATTTGATTAAATCTTTAAGAGAACACTTAATTTTTGCTATTCGCCTCCATTGAGCATCATTCTTTTCTCCTTTGTACTTCGAAAAAAGAAAGTGATACCGGATAAGTTTTACAGTGCCTTAAAGGAGTAATGCTCGCCAGCGACCGGTTGTCAAAAATAAAAAAAAATTGTTAACCATTTTTTATAAAAAAAGAGCATCTAAAAAAAAGTTAAATACAAAGTTTGCATATTGGCGTTCGTGACAATTGTCTGTCTTCTTTATGATCTCAATAGTTACATAAAAGAATGAATTGATTATATCTGGTTCGAAAACAGTTCTACCTGTCGCAATCCGATTATATCTCGAATTTGAAAATAAAAGTGGAAAAAATTGATAAACTGATGTCCATTGAATCATCTGTTGTGTAACAACTTTGTAGACAAAAATCACCTAGGGCCTGAAAGTTTAATCCATTGACAATATTCGAAATTTCAGTTAAAAAAGTAATTTTTTTTTTTTACTGAAGTTTTTTGTTGTTGCCACTGTTGCCACGATGTTGCCACTATTCTGTGGCAACATTTGTATTTCATGTTCTCTCACTAACATGTTTTATTAATAAAGCATAAAGCCTCATTTCAATTCAACCCCTTACTTTTTACGTTTTATTTAGGAATGATGTCAACTTTAGTTTACTAAAGTAGACAAACTTATATAGGTTATTAAAAGTAAAAAAAAAAAAATAGTCCCTTTCCTTCTCATAATTCACGCCTTTGAATTACCATTGCCCATTTAGCCACTGAATGGCACAAATAGCCCTTTTTTCAACTACAAGTCTGTTTCTTTTTCAGCAGTACCAAGCTGAACAACGCTTACTGAGAGCCACAGTTTATATATATATAGCAGTATGATCTTTCCCTATCTCAACCATTATAAAAGACCCGGACTGAGGTGCGATTGCTCCAGAGAAATGTATAAACCGGTATAAACATAAGCGGCATTAGATCTTTTCACGGGTAGACAAAGAATAATCACCTACGGAACAAGTACTGACAAAACCACTTGGCCGGCTCACCAATAAGTGGACAATAAGTACAGAAATAAGTGGGAGGAGCTTTTTTGTTCGCACCGAGAATGAAGAGCCAGAAATCATCTGCGGTAAACTTACTGGATAATTATATAAACTGTGCTGAGAGCTAAGCGAGAGAATACCAGCTTCGTTGAACAGTGTTGCCACCTATAGCACGAGAGTACTATTTTAGCACTATTTCATTATGTCTAGCACGTGCTTCAGGTTGCCACCTGCAGCATGAAAGTGCTATTTTAGCACCATTACAGTCAATTGTTTTTACTGTAGCACCGAACATTACTGTGTAACACGCAAATTTGGGCAATTCTAGCACTTTAGGAACTGACCGTGGTGGCAACCCTGGTTTTGCCACAGAAAATAGGCTTTGATTCTTCAGGAATTTCAATGGACAATGAGCATTTAACGGCTCAATTAGCAATGTTGAACTACAAGTCTGTTTCTTCGAGTTGACATTTAGCTAAAGGCCTTTTTTATTAGGAGAACAGTATTCCAGTTCATTTCTCACTTTCTACGTTTCATTAATGAATGGCAATGTTCTAGTTGGAAATATTTAAGGGTTCATTGATCTTAGAACATCAAACATGTATCAAAAAAAAAAACCTTTATTACTTATTTTTCATTATTTAAAGCCCAAAATGCCTCCAGTGAGTATTTAAACGAAAAAAGTACGGATTGGGTGCCTGTGGCAACTCTGACACTGATGCACAAAACGCACGAGGAGTGCCACTCGTTACAGATTCTCATGGCGTTTTGCAGTAAACCTGCTCCTGGAAGCGTAAAGGCCAAATAACCTAAAAGGACTTTTCACAAAACAAAATACGTTTCAAATTTAAATATTCTGCACCAAGTAAACAAATTCGTACCCAAGTTCTGGATCTGGTGAAGCTTCTAGTACTGGTGCTGGTGTAACTTGTCGAGGCAATCCACGAAGTCTAAAAATGATTTTGGTTTTAAGTACATGTGAATAACACATTTTTTTTATTTAGTGTTATTTTTGGAGAGTTTCACCAAGAAAATAAAGGAGTTTCTGAGAAAACTGAGCAGATTCCCTTATTCAAATTACTTCATAACTGATCACACCAAACCAATCGAGGGGGGCGGGCTAAGCTACACTGAGCAACATATAAGAGTTAGACTTAGCCATGAAGCTGACGGTTTATGATAAATACGTGCGCAGGGGGGGGGGGGGGGGCAGACCCAAGAGGGGCTAGTTTATACTATACCACTTTCATATTAATATTTGCTATTATTTCAGAAACCCTGCGTGAACCCCGTCTCCTTTTTCCCTCCTGAGCTATCAACTGAACATGAATGGGGGGTTTGACATCAGGGAGAGGGGGGGGGGGGTCAAATTTAACTGAATTAAACTACAAACAAGATAAAAATTACGGTACATATCGTTGCAACTTCGTGATTTCAGAAGAGGCAATGCACGACCCCAAACACTTGCAATTTTGAAACAAAAATTAATTAAAACAGGTAAATTTTTTAATACGTAATTAGCGCGAAAATAAAATTAATGTAAAAATAAAACATGTAAAAAAAAAACCAATATTTAATGAGAAAATAAAATCAAAACGTTTTAATTAATAAGAAAAAGTACGAATATTTCACAATCTGGAAGACTTCGCCAAAGGAAAAAAAGCGATTTTTTACCATATTTTTCGTTTTCGACTGTAAATGGATACAGTGTAGTCTATAAAATTATTAAAAAACACCTCTGCGAAAAACTCACATGTCTCAATTATATAGGAAAACATCATTATTAGGTTATTTGCATAGAAGTCAAGTATATAAAAATACCTAGCCATACATACCTATGCGAGTAATCATATAGAATGTCCAGGGTGTGAGAAATAAGGTTGAACAAGTACTGAAGGACCTAGGTGGTGTTGATATTATTGCTCTTGTGGAGTCGTGGCATAGTGTGACGATACAGTGCCTTATTTTTTTGAAGGATAATGGGTAGAAAATGTGGCGCGTAAACCAGCAAAGAATATGAGATATTATGGAGGTATTTTGTTCTTAATTACGTAAGCAAGGTCGTTTCCGTAAACATTCTCGAATTTCTAGTGTATCGGAGAATATTATATGGGTTCGGATTCATCTTCTTAGTGGGTAAAAGTTTGATTTTAGGTACCGTGTATCTTGCCCCCCCCCCCCAGAATAGTTCGTATGTAGTAGTATGTTCGTATGTATGTTCGTATGTAGTTCGTATGTTCGTATGTAGTTCGTATGTAGTAGATTTGGTAAATGCTTGCTCTGTAGAGGAAGAAAGGCAGAGCTTGTTTTTTACGGTTTTAAGGAAAGGAGAAGGGAATATAATAGGCTAAAACGGGGAAAAAACGAGAGAAAATTAGAGAGGAACAGAAAGAGATAGAGAAGGCTTATATGGTAGGGGATACAAAGCAATTTTGGTCAGCAATAAGGCAGGAGAATGGACAAGGAAAAGGCCGATTACAAATCCCTGAAGCTGATACTTGGCCTAGTTTTCTTGATAGCATAGATGAAGATTCTAGTGGCCTTGATAGTGAAGAATCAAGTGTTGCTCCGCAGTTTCCGATGAAAGAAAAAGATTATGAGTTAGTGAAGGAGGTAACCTCAGATGAAGTTAGGAAAGTAGTTAAGAAGATGAAGGGAGGGTCAGGGCCAGGAATAGATGGTATACCAGCAGTTTTGTTAAAGAGGTTTCTTGATGTTTTTTTGCTAGTTTTAGGGAATATTTTTAATAGAATTATAAGTAGTGGTGTACGGCCTTCTCTATGGAAAGTATCGATTATGGTACCTCTATTTAAGAAAGGTAGTAGTCCCTAGTGATCATGATAGCTATAGGTGAATAGCATTAGCGCTTGCACTTAGTCAAATTTTAGAAAAGATTTTGGACAATCGGTTGAATGAATGGTTGGAGGGTTATGGGGTAATTAAAGAGGATCAGGGGGGTTTCAGGAAAGGGTATAGTACGTCGGATAGAGCATTTGTGTTAAGTGCACTGATAGAGAAGTATGGATCAGGTAGAAAAAAGCTGTATGTTGCGTTTCTAGACTTAAGAAAGGCATTCGACAATGTACATAGAGCTCTCCTTGAAAAGTGTTTAAGAGATGTTGGTCTACCTTTAAGTTTATTCTTTAATTTGTTGGTATGTATACTGGGGACTAAGTCTATGGTCAGGGTTGCAGGTTCGGGATTTTCCAGGTTATTTGACCTTAAGAAAGGAGTGAAGCAGGGCAGCGCCATGTCCCGAGACTGTTCGGTTTGTTTTTGAATGATATGGTGGAGTTTCTGGAAAAAAAATGGGTTCCAAAGCCGTGTCTTGGAAAAATTAATTTTTCGGTCTTATTATTTGCGGATGACACTGCATTGGTGGCGAAGTCGGCAAGGGAGCTTCACATATTACTTGATTTAATTGAGGAGTATTTACAAATGAAAAAAGTTACAGCTCAACGTTATGAAAACTAAGTGATTGTTTTTCAGTAAAAGGAAAGACAAACTAGATAATATATTTTATTTGGAGGAAACAATTAGAAGTAGTTGAAAAAATTAAGTATCTTGGTTATATCTTACAAAATAATGGTGGATGGAGTTCTCGTATTAAAGAAGTGTTAAATAGGGGAAGAGCGGCAACATTTTCACTTTTCAGGAATAAAATTAGTGGAATAAAGAATTTGTCTTTGCATAAGAGGTTTTTTTTTTATCTAAGATTATGCCGATTCTCCATTACGGGGGCAGAGATCTGGGGACATGAGAACGCTGCCCAGTTAGAAAGCGTTCAGCTAGGTTATTTTAAGAGATTGTACGGGTTGCATAGAATGACCCATAACCAGTTTCTTAAAGGAGACCTTGGACTGTGGTCTCTTAAAAGTTATAGGACAGTCCAAATGATAAAATTATGGCTAAGGGTTGTACAGTTACCCAGTGATAGGTTACTGAAGGCTGCATATGATGAGTTACTTCAGCTACATAGTAAAAGATCTTGGCCTTTTAAAGTTAAAGAGGTATTGGATAAGACAGGTTTTTCTTTCGCATGGAATGATGGCCTTGGACCAACTAGTCAACAATTACAGTTGGACAAGGAAATTAAGCGGGTGCTGGAGGACCAGACGATACAGAAATGGGGTTGAGGAGATTAAGAATTCAGAAACTTTAAGGTATTATAATGAGGTATTATAATGATAATTTATGGTCAGGAATTTTACTTTAAGCTAAATTTACCATCTAGATACCTTACATATGGATGCAGCTACGATCTAATTGCCTTCCGATTCGTTCGAGATTGGAAAGTTTTTGAGTGGAGGAAAAGTGTCCCCGACGGCAGGTTTGCTTGCCCTCTTTGCCAAGAAGAGGAGGAGAATTTGGAGCATTGTCTGAGTCGTTGTCGAGGTCTTTTTGGGGTAAGGGAAAATTTATTTGGGAATGATGGAGTGCTGCTTCCTGATGCCTTGAAAAGTACGTCGTCACAATTTATTTGTCTAGTGGGAAAGATATCTTGATGAGTATTTTGTAAAAAGAAGAGAGTAGTTTTTTATTTTATTTTTATTTTATTTTTTTTCTTTATTATTGTGACGAGTGCTGTTATTTATTAATCTTGTATGTTATTTGTGTACATGGCCACATTTTGGCTTGAAATACACGTTATCTTATCTTATCTCAAAGTTTACTTATCATTACTTGACTGAAAAATAACCATAGTAAGGGTTTTCTTCCATGCCTATATTTGGTGTCAAGTGATATTCTTAGCGTTGAAACTGCAAACTTTTCCCAAAACTTAAATTAGAGTTACGACTTAGTTATTATCACTACTCCTAATTTATTAGTCATTCGTTAATCTAATAATAAATCATCTTTATTTTTACTTCTATTTCTTTTGCTTTTTTTACTATAACTAGAAATTAAAGCTTTATTATGATTTTGCAACCAAACCAAAGTCGGAGCATTTTCTTAAATTTTATTTTGGAGTTTTTTTTTTTCTGGAAGGGGAAGGGGACGGTTTACTGGTAGCTTATCTTGAAGAGGGTTTACCTTGCTTCTACCACCACATTTTCAGGAATTTCCCCTTTTTTGCATTTTTATGGCATGTTTTAGCCTTAGGAGGCCTATGACAACCCTTCCCTCTCAAATGGGACCTCTCCAAGAAAAAATTAATAGCCATGTTTTGATTCTATCAGTACACAAGCATGTAATTAGGTAAAGAGGTGGGTGTGTATTATCCGTAGACACTCCTTAAATTTAAAAAATATTTTTACGAGGGCTCCTATAATTTTGTATATTCTTTGGGTTGTCACTAATTTTTGGTGGAATTTTTTTGAAAGTAAAATCTCCCCTCAGCTCTCTACCAAAAAATAATAGGCGTTCGTGGTACTAAGTATAAATAATTTGAGTTGACTTGTTTTAAGAGAAGAAGCATTGCAAAAGGGTCAAATTCAGAAATGGGGGTAATGGGTTTGACCCCCCCCCCCCCCAAAAAAAAAAAATGTCTGTCCGACTCGTATAAATGTAATAAAATGGAAAAACACATTTTTGATGCCTTTCCGATATTTTTTTAGAGCCCCCCCCCCCCAACCCACGAACAAGATTCCTGGACATAGCCCTACATTGCAAACACCTTTAAGTTTGGAATGAAAGCCGAACCATACTAAGACAATGTGAACCATCCCTTATTAAAGTATAAAAGAGAAGAAATATCCAAATTACCTTAGGTCATGATGTTCAATGTAAAAATCCTTGGAGATCCAACGGCCCCCCAACCTGGAACACAAACAAAAAATAAATCAAAAACTAAAAAACACAAACATTAAAAACATAGAAACAAAAAAGTACCGTGTTGAACTCTGTACCGTGAAAAACTCTGTACTCTGTAGAGAGTAAAGACTCTGTACGTGTACTAAAGAGTACGTGTACGCTGCAGGTGTGAACTCTGTACCCTGTACGTGAAGTACCGTGAAAAAAAGTACCGTGGGTAAACTCTATAAATGTCAGATAAATTTTCAACTTTGGTTCTTTCACGCAAGTTAAAACATGAAAAAGATAAGAAAATAACTTTCATAATGGAACACACACAGGGCCGGATTTAAAGCTTTGACGCTTCGGGGAAACCCCCGAAAATGAAAGCACTGGACAGGACGCAGCTGATGAGCCAAAAGTAATGAAAGGTGATATGAACTCTCAGCTGCTATTTTTGAGTAACATCTCGACAGTTTATAAGTGGCCAAAAAATTCTGTGTTTATTTTAAAATCAATTTTCTGTGAATAAACAGGGTGACGGCGGGATGCAGCTGGCACTTTGACGATAAATCACACACACACATTACTCAATGATGGCCTTGTTCCTCAACAAAGTAATGTTTGGTACCAGATTAAACTCACTGGAATCACCTCAGGCCAATCCCCAGTTGAATCACCGTTTTTTTTTTTTTTTTTTTTTTTTTTTTTTTTTTTTTTTTTTTTTTTTTTTTTTTTTTTTTTTTTTTTTTTTTTTTTTTTTTTTTTTTTTTTTTTTTTCAATGAAAATTTTCTCTGTTGCTTGATTCTATCAGTCTAACTTTTTTATTAATTTCAAATTGACTTTTTGAGACTTTTGATTACAGTGTAGGTTTGATTTGGGGATATCCAAATGTAGGTAGGCTGCATGCAATAGAGTTAGAAATAAAAGGGACAACGTAATCAAATTAATTTCCCAAATTTTCTTTCTTCGATTCTAAATGGATTTTTCATTCTAATTAAAAAAGGGAGGATAACTACATTAGGTAGTTACGTAGTTTTTTAAAAAAAAGCAATATTTGTATACATATTTACACTTTTTTTCCTTTTGCCATTTTCTATGCAATCAAGTACTGCCTGTTCAACATACCCAGTTTTTCAACAAAGCAGTGGTTGGTACTTAACTCACTGGAATCCCCTTAGGCCAATCCCCCGTGGAATCATTAGTTGATTATATCATTCTAAATTCTAAAAAGAAGACCTTTAAAAAACACATCAAAAATCTGTTTATACGAATTTTGTAACATTTTTACATGTCGGACAAGCTTGTCGGGGGGGGGGGGGGGGGGGGGGGGGCAACCCAACCCCCCCCCGGATACGGTCTTGCTTATAACGCCCCTGATATCCAAATGTTGATATATGCCATAGTTAGTGCTAGAATCGAGTCCAGATTCTTTAAGTTCTCACTATTTATTTCCTTCTTCTATTCTAGGAGGGTAGATAAGATATCATCCTAGTTTGAAAAAATGGATTGAATAAAAATATTTATACACTTACTAACATTTTTTTTAGCCCTTTACCCTTCTATACTCAACAAGTATCACCTGTTCAATATCACCCTATTTTCCAACAAAGCAATGATTGGCATATAGATCACTGGAATTATATAGGTCATTATAGGTCATAGGGACATGGGTCATTGGAATCATTTAGGGTCCTAATCACCAATTTTTCAATATTGTTTTTTTTACTTTTTCATTACTTTTTTAAATTTCTTTTGCAAATTTGGTTTTGATCACAATTCAGATTTTGTTCATGGAAAGGAGCCCGCTACTGACGGCTTACAACGTCATTGATATGCAAATGAGGGTATATGCCACATAAATAAAAATAGCGGACGGATCCTCACTTGCTTTCTCTATTTATTTCATTCTTACGTTTCATTCATTATTTCATTCTGGGTTAACGGCGAAATCTGTCCGCGATTTATTTTTTTTTTTTTTTTTTTTTTTTTTTTTTTGCAGAATCCGCTGTATTATTTTTTTCTGTTTCTATAGTTGGTGCCCTATCTTATGGAACAGCGAAAAAAAACTATGCAAACATAAGCAAAATTAAAGACGTTGAAAAAAAAAAAACGCACAGAATTGGCGAATTACAACATATGGTAACACAATCTATGCAAGACGATTAGAGATCTGACTATAATTGTTTCATTCTAGCTTAAAAAATATAAAGAAGATAAATTTAGATAAAAAAAAATAAGAAGAAGATAAAATATAATATAAGAAGATAAAAAATCGAAACGAAAAATAAAATGTTCCCTTTTCCCTAGATTTTGAAAAACACTTTTTTGTATCTTAATTTTGGCAAATCGAAAAGAATTATTGCACCCCCCAGCTACATTTTTGTGAATATATGGAACCCCTAACTTAATTCATATTTGTCTATTCAATCGCCACGTGTTTCTTAGAGGCAGATGCAGTGGCAGATCCAGGGGGCGAGGGGGGCGCGCGCGCCCCTAACGTAGGCTAAAGTAGTGTAATTTACTTAATTAACGCAAGTTTGCGTTAATTAAACTTGTCCCTAACGCAAGTTTATCGGATAAACCTATTTTGCCCCCCCCACCTAAAAAAATCCTGGATCCGCTCCTGGACAGATGATACAATGAACGCAAACTGCTTAATTTTATTTTTTTTAATCATAACTTTTAATTTCAATGTTAAGTCGGTATGGAACTCGAAGAATGTATTTTTAAAAACAAATAATATAAAATGTTTTGCCAAGTATAATAGTTTCTTTCTTCTTGTACACTAGATGTACACTTTTACATTGTTTTTTCATAAGTTCAAAGGTTTACCACAGAGGAAAAACATCGTTTTCTTTGTTTTTACCAAAAACCAAAAACATTAAAAGAAAAACAGGAAGCTCAACTAAAGACAAAAAAAAATCCACTTACTTTTTTTCGTCTTCGGAGGGTGTGAAAAGAACTGGTTGTCGTAAAAGGTCAGCCATACTGTAAATTCTGACCTTTCACACGGAGAGTGATATAATTCATCAATTCGCTTTGATCTGACAGACTGCGCCATCTTTCGTTTGGCAGCTCGTCGCTCCTCATCCCGTGTTTTCCTTTCTGCACCCTATAAGAAATATCGGCAATTACGTCTCTTTCCGGAAGTTTCCATCGGGCTTAACTACTCTTAATCCGGCTAACGCAAATAGAAAAAAAAAAATCCTGAATCTATGGGTAGTTTTTTTTTCAGTATTTTTTTCGTCAGTTAGTGGCAAAAAACTAATTCAATATATTTTTATTAGTGACAAGAAAGTAATTCAATTTATTTACATTAGTGACAAGAAACTAATTCAATATATTCTTTTGTTAACTAGTTTTGAAATATTAGATTTTCGAAAACATGATCAATTACCAGTATAATTAGATGAAAATTTGCAATTTCTTTTTATAGAAACTGATTGAGGAGAAAAAGCAATGAATAGAAATCCAAAAGTTAAAGCTGTTACTGTTACTACTTTTTGTTACTTTTACTACTAGATTTTTTTTTTTTTTTTTTTTTTTTTTGTGGAATCCCACTGTGTGGTTTGTGTGGCTTTTCTTCAGGCTTCTAGTCTTCAGTCTGCTTTAGATTAGAATTCTAGATATCACTTCGATAGAGCTGGATAAAATCCCCAAAATTGCCAAAGCATAACATAAAAAAAGACCCACCATCCCCCCTCCCAAACCCCCCAAAAGGCAGTTTTTAATGGATTTAGGGGAATTTTAAATAGCCGGAATCCATGATTTAATATTTTATCACAGAGTTTTGAAGGTTGAAAGTCATTCTCCACTGACTTAGACCTTCTCCCTCACAAAGAGGAACCTGGAGACTTACCCCCTCCTCCGAATAAAAGCTCAGCATACTATGATTTTGAAAACTTAAGCAGTCACTTTTGTGACGTGTGTCACTTTTTTAGTACTCAATTTGTTCATTTTCAGAAAAATTTACAGAACGTATGACAAACAAAAGACAAAGTAAGACTCAACGTAGGTCATACAAACACTAGATGAATACAGCTATACTAAACATGTGACAAAGGAATGCATGACAAGTATGACTGTCAAACATATGACAACGTACATAAATATGTATGACAAACAAACGAAAAACATGACTCAACGTAGGTCATGCAAATACCAGATGAACATAACAATACTAAACATGTGACAAAGGTATGCATGACAAGTATGACCGTCAAACATATGACCAAACGTACATAAATATGTATGACAAAAGAAACGAAAAAATATGACTCAACGTAGGTCATGCAAATACCAGATGAACATAACTATACTAAACATGTGACAAAGGTATGCATGACAAGTATGACTATCAAACATATGACTAAACGTACATAAATATGTATGACAAAGAAACGAAAAATATGACTCAACGTAGGTCATGCAAATACCAGATGAACATAGCTATAATAAACATGTGACAAAACATAAGTCGTGCAGTCCAAACCAGGAAATTGCCAAGGCTAATAAGAATGTGGGGACTAAAAAAGCAATCATTAAAGCAAAAACGGGGCAAGGGCCCCAGCCCCTTCCCCCAGACCCAAACCTTTTCGTGTGTGACTTAGGGCGTTCATTTGATAACGTTAATTTTGGTGTAAGACTATCAAGGTTTTAAAGAATTTTTTAATGTTTGTGTCCCGGTGAGTCGTAAAGGGGTAAGTCCCCTATATCTCCTTCAAGTAGATATGGTTGCTTAAAATTAAAAAATGAACCGCGTGGTGTTTCTTATTTTTAGACTGAAATATTTCAAAGATAATCTGTTTTATTCAAGCAAAGATATAAGTCTAAGAATAAAGTGCCTTATTTATCAGCAAGTTTTTTCACGTTGAAAAGAACGGTTCTCTTTTTGGGATACGCCCTTAATAAGAAATAAATTTATCAAACAACGACATAAAATCGGTTAGACTTTCCAAATACAAACAGAAACTAGAGTCATACACAGTATTAATATTCAGGACAAGATCTCTAATCAAGATACTAATTAAAAATAAGACATGTGATAGCACAAACTCAAAAAAGGACAAGAATTTTTTGTTTTTCTTTTAGATCAATCTTAAGTACAATGCGATTCAAGCTGAAAACTTTATTACCGTCTACGGAGGTCAAATTTTGGCCAATCGCAATTTGGGTCGAAGTTCAGCGACCTTGAGAATTACTGGTGGGCATTTTCGCACTTGCACAAGAGATGGTAAAAACCTTGCGTTATCAACACTATAATTCCGCAAAGTACATTCTATCAATTACCATACACGTGTCAAAAAATCGCATATATATATATATATATATATATATATATATATATATATATATATATATATATATATATATATATATATATATATATATATATATATATATATATATATATATATATATATATATATATATACATATATATACATATATATATATATATATATATATATATATATATATATATATATATATATATATATATATATATATATATATATATATATATATATATATATATATATATATATATATATATATATATATATATATATAATGGTTGAGTTATTTGGTGGTTTAATTTAAGGTGGTTGAGTTATGTAGTAGTTGAGTTGAGGGTGGTTGAGTTGTTTCGTGGTCGAGTTATGGTGGTTGAGTTGTGTGTCCATCAAATATGAGCGTGTATTAAAGTCTGGACAAAATGTGAAGGGTTATTGATTGAGAAAATATTTTTGGATTTGCAGTAGGTTGCCTATTTTAATGTTAGCTATCTCTGACCGCTCATTAATTCTAAATCATCCTTGAACGGAGACCGATAAGCTTCAAATCCTAAAATAATACTAATTGAATTTATTAAAAAAAAAAAAAACATACCAAAAAAAAAAAAAAAAAATTAAAAAAAAAAAAAAAAAAATATCCAGAAGCTATAGCCTCTTAGGTGCCTTACACGACATTAATAAAAGTAATTCAATTGGAATAAGGAAAAAGAAGGAAAAAAAGACGAAAGGAGCTCGATTTACTCGACCTCAAGACACCAGAATACACATAAAAAAAGCATCAGCACAAAAACACTACCTTCCTTTTAACACTATCTCCCTCTCCCCCCTCCCAAAAAAATAGCAAAAAATTAAAAACTTAGTGGGCAGAGAAAGCCCTCATTTTCACTTTCGTGCTAAAGTATGAAAGTTTTTTATTCGCTTTGGATAAAACTATATATGCCTAGCTCTGCCTAAAGGATCTAATGAATATATTTCCGGGGGGGGATTATGAAATCAGAAAAAAAACAGTCAAACTACATAAACAATTTAGGGAAATTTGTGAGAATCACTTTTCAAAGTCACAATGCACACCCTACGTGTGTAGCCGCCATCTACGCACAAGTCACAATCCAGTCCGGCAATACAGATCCGAATTGGAAGGGGAATGTTGAAATATATATATATATATATATATATATATATATATATATATATATATATATATATATATATATATATATATATATATATATATATATATATATATATATATATATATATATATATATATATATATATATATATATATATATATATATATATATATATATATATATATATATATATATATATATATATATAATATATATATATATATATATATATATATATATATATATATATATATATATATATATATATATATATATATATATAAACAAAAAAAAAACGAAAAAAAAACCGTTCGCTTCGCAAGTGTCGTTAAAATAGACTTAAAGCGTAAAGCTAAAAATAATTGAAACATATGATTTTGAAAATGACAGCAGTTGTGCATAATAGCAAACTGTTAAGAGTTTTTCAACCAGACATGTAAACTTGGATTATTTACGGAGGAGGAGGAGGAGCTGAAGAAAAAAGAAAACAGCTGAAGAAAAGAGATGCTTTTGAAAATTAAAGGAGATTATAAGAAGTCGTAAATGACACTATACGAGGGAGTCGGAGAGTTCCCAGCCACACCTTCAAACCACCCCTTATGAGGCAAAGATACTTTATGATCAGACGACATTCCCTCCAAAGTGTGGAGGGATCATTGACACAAAACAAATGCTCGTATACCGTTAATAAATTTAAGATATACAAAAGTATATTGCCATAACATTTGAATACTATGTAATTTAGGGTCATAAAATTTTAAGAAAAATATGGAACATTCTCATATCTGCATAATGGTATAATGAAAAAAAAAATATTGAAAAAGATATATCTGATAGGTACATAACTCTTGCTGGCGGCACAGCGTCATAAGTACTAAATGTCTAATTCAATTCATTCTAGAAAAACAAAGGTTTTGAAATTTTCATGAATAAATTAATTTAAAACTTTATTGCCATTTGAGGAGTCTTATACAGCATTAATCTTCTTGGAATATCATCTTTTCGCATTTTTGTTTTGAAATTTATTAGCTTATAATATATAATTTATGACTGTAGGTGATGAGTTTTTTATGATTTTTAGATAGGAAATACCATAGACAAATAAGAATATGACCAAACTGTATAGCTCTTTTCTATTCTCTTAATTATCTAAACAAAACAGGAAAATCGAAGGGGAAAATGAGTATTTGACAACCTTTTTGGTTTTAGGGGACATACATTAATCTAACGGAGATGGGCATCTCCAACCAAAACGTATTTCCTTATGCTTCATTTTTATTATATTTGCGTCCTAATTGTCATTTTATTACAACTCCAATACAACAACACTAACAACTCATCACAGCACCAAGTCGACCTAAGGGCAACACAGCTATATACGCTCCTCCTCCATCCCAATCGATTCAAAGCCTCCCTCTTTACACCCCCCCCCCCTTAGGAAGTTCCCAATTCCCTTAAATTTTTTCTTGATGACATCCTTCCAACCACAGACGACCTTCTTTTCGTTTAGCCCAAGTCGGTGGGCCAAAAAGGAAAACTGTTTAATAAAACTAAGTTATTCGACATAATTCAATGTGTCTAGATTCTTTCAAGTAACCCCCCCCAAAAAAAAAAAAAAAAAAAAATAAAAATGTTCATGGTGAATTTGTGCCTGCACGAGGGAAGCCTAATTAGGGAATAATCCAAAGGGAGTTCGCCAAGCGCGGTTTCAAAGGGAGTTCATGGTTTTATTCAACCCCCTCCTGCACCAAATAATTTCTTGCAGTGTAAATTTAATCCAAACAAAATTCAAATCAGTAAAAAGTAACCATGCAAGAAATTAACAATTTAGACAAGGTAATAGTCAACCACCGAGATGTCTAATCGACTCCAAACAAAATTCAGCCAATGTTCAAGCCAAGCAAAACTGGGCAAAATAAAAAACAAATAAAAAAAATTGAGCAGCTAGTTATACTCGACTTTCCAGAAAAATTTGATTTCCATGTTCAAAATTCTATGTAGCACAAACACGATGATCAATTTCATCGCATAGTATAGTTAAAAAAAAACATATTGGGTCAAGGCTTACGGAACTTGCCAGGTGCCACAGTGGCCTTACTCGTTTGCTGTAGTTTTTTTTTTGTATCTTGAACGTTTTTCTTTTCTTTGGTTACTCTGCTCTTGCGAAGTTTTTAAGTTTTATGTACGCATGTATGTAGTGTATTATCTACTCTTTTCTTTATACTTACTTACTTGTACTTGTGGCGGGAATCAGGCGTTTCCACCTCGCCCGGCATCGATGATCTTGGAGACCTTCTTGGACCATGTTGAGCGATCTTCTGCCAGCTGCTCTGCAAAAGTAAGCCACTGAGTTGACCATCTGTGTCCGAACTTTCTGAATCCCCCGATAGGTTCAAGGTCTGATTTGGCCAGGTTCCACCAGTTTTTCCTCTGTCCTCCTTGGCGTCTCTTCCAGGAGCTAATAGGCTCGACTAGAAGTATTTGGCGAGGCAAGTATTCTGGCGGCTTCCGTAAAACATGGCCCAACCATTTCAAACGGCGTTCTTTAATAGTGAGCGCAACATCTCTCTGAATATTGCACATTCGACGTAGATCCGCGCTGGAGATACGGTCACGCAGCTGTATTCTGAGAATTCTTCGCAGACAGGTATGCTCAAACACCTTCAGCGTATTCTCATGCTGTAGTTTTACCGACCATGTTTCGCATCCGTAAAGGAGAACGGTGCGGACTAGTGCCATGTAGATTCGAACTTTCGTTCGGACACTGACTTCGCGGCGATTCCATAAGGGTTTCCGAAGGGAGGCAAAGACTGTCTGCGCTTTCTGTATTCTCTGTTGGATATCAGCGTCGGAGGATCCGTCAATACATATTTGGGAGCCTAAGTATGTGAAACAGTTGACTTTTTCCAGCTGAACTTGATTGACAGTTAGTGTGAATGGTCCTGTGTCGTGGTTAATAGCCATGAATTTCGTTTTCTCTGTGCTGACTTTCAAGCCGATCAGGTCTGCCCAGGCCACCACGTTGTCAAGCATGTTTTGAGCTTCTATGGGTTCTGACAGGAGGCCAACATCATCCGCATAATCGAGGTCAGTCAGTGAAAGATTCTGTCCGATCTGAACTCCTGGATAGGACGACAGTGCATTTTCAAGCACCCAATCGACGCAATAATTGAACAGAGTCGGAGAGAGGATACACCCTTGTTTTACTCCGAACTCAACCAGGAATTCTTCAGTTTCTTCACCATAGACTCGAACTCGGCTCACTGACGCGTCATAGTATGCCTTCATCAGTTCAACAAACTTCAGCGGCATTCCGTCATTCTCTAGGATCTTCCAAAGTTTCTGGCGAGTGACAGAGTCGAAGGCGGCAATGAAGTCCAGGAACATCAAGATCAGAGGTAGATTGTACCTTTCAAACTGCTGGATAATGAGGCGAAAAACGAAGATATTATCAGTACAGCCTCTACCTGGCCGAAAGCCGGCTTGATTTTCTCGGGTTCTTTCCTCCCTTGCCCCTTTGAAGCGGTTCAAGAGTATAATCCCGAATATTTTGACCGCAATGTCTATAAGACTTATTCCGCGGTAAATTTTTGCATTCGGTTTTATCTCCTTTCTTATAGAAGGGGAGAATGACTGATGTCTTCCAATCTTTTGGGAAAGAATTGGTCCTCCACACTTCTTCGAGAATGCCATGGAGCTGTTCAGCAGTGACCTCAGGGCATTGTTTGTACACTTCCGGGGGGAGGCCGTCTTCACCTGGGGCTTTGTGGTTCTTCAGGGTCTTGATCGCTTTTAGTATTTCGGCTCTGGTCGGTGTATCCAGCTCGACATCGTAGGGTTCTTTAGAAACGGCAGGTGGGAAAGCATCAGGGGCGGATGATGGGGATGGGTTTAGGAGGATCTGAAAGTGATCCTTCCATCTTGCTAAGCGCTCCTTCTGACAACTGATGATTTTTCCTGATCTGTCTTTGACTATTTCTGAGACAGCAGCTTTCTTACCAACGGACTCTTTCAGGATCTGGTAAAGCTTGCGGGTATCATGTGAGCGTGCTGCTTTCTCTAACGACACGGTAGCATCTTCCCACATTTGGCGGCGGTCCAGACGAACAGAGCGTTTTACCTGTCTGCGCAGCTCTTTTGTTTTTTCTTTAGGGCCGCTCATCTTTTGTCTTCGCTCACCGACTATTGACAGGGTCCTAGCGGTAATCCAGTGCTGTCGTTTGATTTTTGCCCGGCCTAGGATCTCATCAGCAGTCTCTGTCATCACTGTTTTAAAGGTCTCCCATCTCTTCTCGGGGGTTGGTTTTCATCAGAACTGAGGGCGTCAAATCGGTTAGTCAGTTCCAAATTGAGGGCCTGCCGAACTTCTTTGTCTTGGAGCTTACCGATGTCGAATCCGGCCTTGGGTTTGTTTTTCCTCCGAGTTGCAAGACGTAGCAAAATTTTTGCAGCAACAAGCCTGTGGTCAGACCCAGACTGCGAGCCTGTGTCCGCGCCGTTGTAAGAGCGAGAGTCCTGTACGGAGCTTCTCCAGCGCTGGCGTACGAGAATGAAGTCTATTTGAGCCTTAGTGACACCGTCATTTGAATGCCAAGTTAAAAGGTGGCTAGGTTTTTGTGCTGAAATATGGTATTGGTGACAACAAGGTGGTTCATCAAGGCGTAGTTTAACAACCTTTGCCCATTCTCGCATCTGTGACCTTGTCCAAATTTTCCCAGGACTTGTCTTGTGGTTTGGTCAGAGGGACCAACTCTTGCGTTGAAGTCTCCAGCAACAATCAAGTAATCACGTGCGGCAACAGAAGAAGACAGCTGCTGTAGCTCGCCGTAGAAATCATCCTTGGTCGTATCAGCAGCGTCACGGGTGGGGGCATAGGTAGAAATTATCGACACATTTGCGGGGTTTCCTTTTAGTCTGATTCTGGCAAGTCTACAGGAGACTGGTTCCCATTCTAGGAGAGCATTTCTGGTTCTTTGGTTCATGATGAAACCAACTCCGTGGAGTCCCGAATTATCCTCTACTCCGGAGTAGAAAAAATGGAATTGATGTAACGTTTCAGGAGCTGTAATAACTATGGAGCCAGAACCTGAAATTCTGGTCTCGGATATGCAAAGTATGTCTATGTTGTACTTCTCCATCTCATGGACAAGAAAAGCTTGCGTGGCTTCTTGTTTGACGGATCTTACATTCCAGCATCCCACATTTATTTTAGATTTTGCCTGTTTAATGACTGTAGTGGGGTTTTCCTAGATTTATGGCATGAAAAGGATTTTTCGACTTCGCCGCCATATTCGAAGTCGCGTCGCCTGCCGGGAACGCCGTAGTATGGTTGGCTTGTTTACTTCTCGACACCCGCGCCAATACAGGGGCCGCGTCGCTTGCCGGGGACGCCGTAGCCGTTACAACTTTTCTTCTAGGTCTCAGATCCATCGATGTTTTCTTTATACTCCACAATTATCATTTTTGTAAATGATGTGGGTTAAAAATAAATTATTATATGAGCCATCCAAATAGTCTTAACTACTTTTCAGTGCAACTGGTATTTTTTCAGAATAAAAATTAAAGTAATTCTCATTTACCAAAAAAATGTGAAAAATTGAGGGATTAATTTATTCTGATTCGAATGTCTATTACACCATAATTGAAGGTTTATACTCCCTCTGAAACATGCGATATTACGACAAGCTTATTTGTAATTTGTAACAAAAGTAAGCGATGTTTTTCGAACAATTCGTTAGTTTTAAATCCATCGGTTCAAGACATTATTTACAATTTATATAAGAGAATAGAAAAATTTCCCATTCTCGCATGATACTGGAGTATTTTTACCGTATTTTTAATCTAAAAAACACATGGAACATTTTTATGTTTACCACTTTTGAGTTTTTCTTACTGGAGGATCTAAAATCGCTTAAAAAATAAAAAAAACATTTTCCCATTTTCGCAAATTTCTGGCATTTTTTAATTTAAAATGCAAAGCAAGTTTCAAAAAAAAATCGGTAGATGGTTTCTGGTGCAATTTCACCGTACTTTTCAATCTAAAAAATGCAAAGCAAAAGGAGCAAAATATATTTTCAAAACCTACGGGGGAGGGGGTTTAATTGTATTTTTTCAATGAAAGTACAAAAAAAGGCATTTTTCTACTTAAAGTACCAAAATGTTGTGGCAGGGGGGGGGGGGGGGGGTAAAAATACCCGAGTCAACGATGCCACTGACAGGGGATATAAACCTTAGTTTAAAGTCTTAGCATTCTTCCATGGCTGGCTTTAAAGAAGATGACATATTTTGTACGTTGAAAGATACCTAGAATTCCAATATACAAAAATTCCGACATTACTGGGAGGAATTTTTCACGGCGTCGATCATAGGTTGAAATTTGCAGGATGAGTTTGTGTGGGATTGTTTTTCTGATTAGTCCCGTGTTTGATTTTCCTTGACTTGAAGTTTTCTGGATTGAATCGGACAGGTCCACAAATTTTGACCAATAGGGATCAAAATATGAAAAGTAACAAAAGGATTTTCCCATTAGCTAGATGAAAAAGACCGAATTTTTGTGTATATTTTGGGGACGTTCAAACCTGGAGCAACCTCTCCTGAATCAGTCCTATAGCCTGAAATAAATCTCTAGCATAACTCAACCAACATGGACAGTAAGAGCCGAGGGATAAGGCCAAAACCGTCGCTCAAGGAAAGTGAAATGGCACAGTCGTATCCAGGGGGTACCCTGGTTAAACCCATCCAAGGCCGTAGCCAGGGGGGATTAGGGGATTTAAACCTCTCCCAAAAATGTTTTTCTGACTCGTAAAAACGTAACAAAAATGAACATAAACAAACTTTGTCGCGTTTTCTAAAGTTTTTTTTTTGTAAAATCCCTCCGAAAAATCCTTTTGTAACTCCCGCCCCGCCCCCCCCGACAAATACAGACCTGAACCCCTCCCCCGAGATTTCTGCTCAACCCGTACAAAAATAACAAAAATACATGTAAACAAACTTTTGTTCATAAAACCTTGAAAATCACTGATCTTTTTTTGTAGGTTCCCTCCCCGACAATTTTATTTGTATCCTAAAAAGTCCTCGATACGGCCCTAATCCTGTTTCAAACTCGATAAGCACGTGAAACGGGCTCTTGGCTACACAAACACCTTTCAATTTAACTGAAAAAACAATACCACTGGATGACTTGCTGTAAAAAAAGCGATATTAATTACCATAAGCACTTAAAAGAGCCATGATTTATTCGGCCATTTGTTTTATTCACCTCAGTTTGTTTTTAACAATATAAGCCATAAATCAAGACGGGTGGATAGATAGTTAAAAACATAAAAAGAGTGAAATAAAAACCTTTAAGTCATTTTAATTATAAAGTCATTAAAGAAGAACATACAACAGGAGTCTCCCTTTAACAAGGTACTATCAGTGAATCTCAATTAAACCCTTTCTTTATATTGGTCCGTAGTCACTATATTTGACTAATGGATAAATTTAAATGACAAAAAACAATGAAGTCGAGATCACACTAAGCAGAAATTAATTGGTCGATGACTGCTTAGTATGCATATAGTAGTAGAAAGTTAAGCGACATAGATATACCTAGGCTTTATGAAGGTGATTCTAGCATAGTCATGTACAGGGGCGGACCAGGACTTTTTACTTGGGGAGGGGGGTAGGTTGATCCGATAAACTTGCGTTAGGAGCAAGTTTAATTAACGCAAATTTGCGTTAATTAAGTAAATTACACTACTTTAGAGGACGTTAGGGGGCACGCGCCCCCCTGGATCCGCCACTGGTCACGTATACAGGAATTTATATCGGAAAGGGTGAAGGGCTAGAAAAAGCAAAAGCAGAGAGAAATTAAACGAAAATACAGTAAGATATGCGGGAGTGGGGGAGTGCAATACCGAGGGAGTGCAAACACAGAGGGAGCGCAAAACCGAGGGAGTGAAAATACAGAGGGGGTGCAATACCAAATCCGCATCCAGGATTTTGTTTGGGGAGGGGCTACAAAAAACTTTACAAAATCCCACAAAACCTGTTAATATACATTTTTTGTAACCTTTTCACGAGTTAGACAAGAATTTGGGGGTGGTGGGGGGACGTCAGTAAGCATCCCCTCCTCCATTTGAATACGGTTTTAGGCAGCACCCTTTTCCCTGACTTGGGGTGTTACTTATCCGTCCTTTTACTAGATAAGTTACTTAATTAAAGGTTAAGTTTACTTTTCCGTCCTTTTACAGATATTACTTATCACAAGTAATATCTGTATACACTTTCGTCAAGATCAAGAAAAGTGAATTAAAAAGCATGAAGGCCATTTTTGAAATTTTCACGAGGGAACGGCTTTAACGGCTCACATTTTTGCCGAGGATCTGCAAACATCCACTCACTTGCAGCAGCAGAACCAGTTCCTTTTGTTTTGGGGAGGTAGAGATATAAAATTTTAATAGTTTATTTTGGTAGACTCGTACAATAGATCTTTAATGATCTTTTTGTGGCTCGAATTGAATATCGACGATCTTTTTCTTTTGCTTGAAAGATTCTTATGTGTGCATTAGAACTAGAACTATGCACCGAGTCATAGAGGGGGAGGGGGTATCTCCTTTTCGCTTGACATATTAGTATATGTAAGTAACAAGTGATCAAAATTAAATACAGGAGAAATGCTGAGACCGACACCCTAAGTCAATTTTAGTCGTTGGAATGTATAGCTCGAAAGTTTCGAGACCAACGTTCCTTGCCTTCACCCTTAAACACATTCTAAATGCCCTCCCCCCGTAACAACCAAAAAGTAACGATACAAAAATGAACTTTTTTGGTCTTTCAAGTTCTAGACCCGGTACACTTTAATCCTCTGACTATCAAGTCTGACCATTGGAGAGGGGGGGGGGGGGGTGGTATCAGGTGATTTATTCTGGGGGAGAAGAAACTTTAAACAGCTCTCGGGGGGAGGGGGGTTACCATATCCCCTTCACCTTAGCTATGTTATAAGCCATATAACGACGTCATACAACATGTATTTGTTCTAGAACAATAGACTAGTTTAACAAGGCACAGTTACTAGTTTAGATAATAAGAAAGAAAAGATACTTCAACAAACAACAAATAAAAAAAGTGGATGAAATAATGCCGCTCCTATATCTGTCCATAGGGGAGGTGGCAGCTTAAAAAAACTGTCTAAATGAACCCCCTCCCAACCCAAGGGGTCACACCTATCCACGACCATGGTCATGCAGAGACCCAAAATATATCTGATTGCTAGATACGCCTCAAATTATTTTCCTCAGCAGAAATATAAAATTTTGACATTGATTTCTATATTTCGTAAGCTACATAATTATGAATTATGTCACGCGCCTCACTATAATTTAGGATAATCGAAAAGTTGCGTAAATGCTAGTGTTTTTTTTTTTTTTTTTTTTTTTTTTTTTTTTTTTTTTTTTTTTTTAGTTTAATGTCAAACGTCGCACGCCCTCCATTTCAATAAACTATAGTAGCAACGCTGTCAAAGGAAAATATTAACCTGTTAATAATTTTAACAGAACGTTTCTAAATAAGCGGGACAAAGAGCTTTATCGATCAAAATGATACGGCAAATAAGGAAATGCTTGTATGTTCTTAGGGCCACGTGATACCACCAAATGGGCCTGGTCATTTTTTAAATAAATTGCCGAAACCACTTCAAATTTGTTGAGTCATTACTGCCAGAAAAGCAATAATTTTACAGGCTATCTTACATAATGGCGTACAAATGATAATGATAATTTTTTCGGGTTTTAGAGCACGTGTTGTTATTCGGGTTTGTGTTGTCAGATGTTGCTGGGGGGTGGGGGAAATGTCTTGGTATTTCAACTGGCGTTGAAGCATCTTAAAAGTTACCGATTTCCCACCATATGGGACTGTGGCTCATTTATACTTGGGTTTGAAATCTATACTCTTACAAAAGTCACCCTGCTCCCACTTCAAATTGGTTCTACAATGGTTGCTGGTCCTACAATGGTTTGCTTGAAATCTATACTCACACAAAAGTCACCCTGCTCCCACTTCAAATTGGTGCTACAATGGTTGCTGGTCCTACAATGGTTTGCTTGAAATCTATACTCTCACAAAAGTCACCCTGCTCCCACTTCAAATTGGTTCTACAATGGTTGCTGGTCTTACAATGGTTTGCTTGAAATCTATACTCTTACAAAAGTCACCCTGCTCCCACTTCAAATTGGTTCTACAATGGTTGCTGGTCCTACAATGGTTTGCTTGAAATCTATACTCTCACAAAAGTCACCCTGCTCCCACTTCAAATTGGTTCTACAATGGTTACTGGTCCTACAATGGTTTGCTTGAAATCTATACTCTCACAAAAGTCATACTGCTCCCACTTCAAATTGGTTTCTACAATGGTTGCTGGTCCTACAATGGTTTGCTTGAAATCTATACTCTCACAAGTCACCCTGCTCCCACTTCAAATTGGTTCTACAAAGGTTGCTGGTCCTACAATGGTTTGCTTGAAATCTATACTCTCACAAAAGTCACCCTGCTCCCACTTCAAATTGGTTCTACAATGGTTGCTGGTCCTACAATGGTTTGCTGGAAATCTATACTCTCACAAAAGTCACCCTGCTCCCACTTCAAATTGGTTCTACAACGGTTGCTGGTCCTACAGTGGTTTGCTTGAAATCTATACTTTCACAAAAGTCACCCTGCTCCCACTTCAAATTGGTTCTACAATGGTTGCTGGTCCTACAATGGTTTGCTTGAAATCTATACTCTCACAAAAGTCACTCTGCTCCCACTTCAAATTGGTTCTACAAAGGTTGCTGGTCCTACAATGGTTTGCTTGAAATCTATACTCTCACAAAAGTCACCCTGCTCCCACTTCAAATTGGTTCTACAACGGTTGCTGGTCCTACAGTGGTTTGCTTGAAATCTATACTCTCACAACAGTCACCCTACTCCCACTTCAAATTGGTCCTACAATGGTTTGCTTGTCTTTGAAATTATAACCAAAGGCAAGGGATTCAAGTTAGTCACTAAGTTCGGGAATCTTTAGCAGTGCGTTAATTCACATAAACTGAAGGGGGGGGGGGAGGGGGTTGTAAAAAAATGTATCTTATAAAACCTAGGTGGGGTAATTTCGTTGTTTTTTCGATTTTTTCATTGAAAACGCCAATGAAAACCATTTTTTATTTACACTACCGAAAAAAGGTATTTTTCAAAATCTAAGCGAGGTAAAAAAAAAAAAAACATCGGAGGTAGGGGGAGGGAGGAGTATCAACTCCACTGCCCCCTCCCTCTATTTGACACCACAGGTCTTTATATCGAAATTTATGAGACCAGTAGTCCTCTTCCCCTCCTCTTCTGGGACTCGCCTGAAGGACTCCTTCCTCAGAAAAAAAAATCGTGGCACTTTTTTTTTTTTTTTTTAGACATGGTTCATTTAAACTCTGGTTCGGAGGCGCACTAAATTCTGGTTTTTCTGGTTTTTAGGGAGGCAAGATCAAAGGACTTTTAGGAAAGATAATTTTAAACCAATTTTGAGGGTATTACTCCCTATTCCCAAGAAAAAAAAACTGAACCTTCAAAAACTAAAAAATGAACCTCTAAACGAAACCGACTTCAAACATAAGAACATTCCCGTTAAACCAGAATATACTCCAGTGATTTGCGGTGCAGTCAAGGGGAAAGGGGCAGGCCAGGAGCGGAAAGTTGTAATTAAAGATTACTTTACTACTCTCTTACTTAAAAGGTCTTTTGGCGTATTATGCTTGCCAAGACTGGGATCGAGCCCCCCCCCTCCAACTTTTGGTAAGGCACTTCAATTTGGTCTAAAATAATATCATTATTGCTTTCATGGAATGCATAACCTTAGTAACTGACAGGGTCGTATCGAAGATTTTTTTCAGGGGGATGTGTACAAAAAAAAAACTTTAAAGAACACATCACAAATTTGTTTATATTCACTTCTGTTATGTTTTTAAGAGTCGGACAAATATTTCGGGGGTAGGGGGATTCAAACTCCCTAACCCGCCCCATGGATACGGCCTTGTGACCTAAAATACAATAGCACCATCCTTCCTATATAATGATATTGTTGGACTAATAGTCACCCATCCTTAAAAACCATGTGGAACATGTGGCACGCACCATACGTGGTGGAAGTACTTCATGCGAAAACGCATGGCATGGCAGACACCGCAATATACACACCATTTGGCAGAGTGGACAGCCACTCAGTTGTCGGTATTGGCTTAAATTGTTCCATGAATCACAACTAAATGAGTGGCAAATAGTAAACAAAAACCAAAATTACCTTATCACAGAAAATTTTAATTTGACAGTAACCACGATGGCAGGGTGGCCCTTCTTTATGTTCGTCATAGGTATCAATCTGAACGTGAAGTGGCAAGCCCTGGAAAAAAAAATTTTTATACATACTGTCTAAAACTAAACATTGTATGCTTAATTAAAAGCAGTAGCGTCAATTCACAAAAAGTGAGGAGGGAGGGCAAATAAGTGTCTAAAGGAGGCAAATATAAAGGGCAAATATATCTAAAGGAGTATATAAGGGAGGGGAAAATCTAAAGGAGGCAATTTAAAAAACAATAAATCATTTTTCAGAGGAATACCAGAAAACAATATTTTTCAAGATCTAGGAGGAATTTTACTTGAAAAAGTAAAATTACCTTATCACAGAAAATTTCAGTTTGACTGTTGCCACAATGGCAGACAGGGGCAAAAAGTCTTGGTGAGGGGGCAAACACCCTCCCCCAATTGATACCACTGATTAAAAAGTAGTTTGTATTTATATAAGAATACAAATTTGAAATGACTGTCAAATACAAGATTTAAGAAAATTTTCTTTACTAAACTAAAAAAACTGACAACAATGGCCTTAACAAGCGTGTACAATTTAACTAAAATTATCATTTCGCTGTCATTTTAGCCCAATTTCCAGAGCACAATTTTTTCTCTTTTTTTGTACCTAAACCTACTAACAGTTGAAGCAGACCTATACAAAAGAAAGCCCCCCCCCCCCCCTCTCCAGCTGACGCACATGTATTACCTTTATCCAAACCGGAGAGGCCATAGCAGAATTAAGGTATAGCCTATATTTAAACAACAAATAGCTAAGGGTATTTTGGCGAGGAATCAGGAAATGTTGAGACACGTTGAACTAAATCAAAACACTATATACAGGTTGTCAAAGAGACGTATCAGCAATGACTCAAACACTGTTTACGCTATATATTATCCAAATGATATATGTTATTGGCCTATTTGGTGTAAAAAAATGCAAATAAAACGAAACCGCGAAAAAGAATGAAATTGTTATGAAATTAAAGAGAGGGGCTATAAAATCCTAACAAATCATTATTTTTGTTTTTTAATTGCTATACATAACCTTATTTGTAATTTTTCATCATTAAAAAATGGACAAAAACAAACCGTGGCAATTCAAAATACAAAACGCTAAACATCCCAAATTTTATAGGCGATGTTTATAGGTGATATAGATTTATATAGATTTATAGATTTATATTTATATAGATTTATATAGATATATGACAAAGGTGTGTAAAAACACAAAGGTGTTTTTAGCCATCTAAAATACGGAATAATCGCTTTGGTATCGAAAACTCGATTTTCTCACTTCTTTTTTTTGAAAGATGGAAGAGGATATAACGCATTTTCAAGAAACTAGAAACTTTAAATGTCTCAAGAACTGAATAACCAAGGGAAAACGGATTAGATCAATCGATACAGCTTCCTTGGTTTGAGGGTGTAAGACAAAAATCTTATTTTTCCCAAAAGTGTCACTCAGTTAAATCAGGGGCGTATAAAGGGCTGATTTTACGAACACATGACCACTCCCCAAAGTTCAGAAATAGTATTAATTAGAGAATCAGAGGGCAGAAAAATACTTATGGGGAAGCCAAGTTTTACCCCCCCCCCCCCCCCCTCCCAAAGAAAAATTCTGTATCCGCTCCTTTATTTGAACAAATTCGCAAATTCAACGGTATATTAGAATCTACCTAAAACTGACCTTTTCAGGAAGCATTTAAGCCCACTACGGAACCATAAAATAAGGATGAATGAAACTGCGCAATTCCATAATACGACATAAGGGACGAAGTAGGACTAATTCATGGGTAAAGATTTACGATTATAGGAGGGTTATAAATTCGGGTCTTCTTGACGCGGAAAACAGTTAAAGATGTTTTTATGAAAGAAAGAAAGATCCAATGACCATTTTAAGGCATGTCCTTCCCTCTCACTGGTTGGTGATTTGCTATTCATTTATAGGTAACCTCAAGTTTCCTTTTACGACAATATTTCAAATAATCAGCTAGGCATACGAGGAGGGAGGGAGTGGGGTCGTTTCCAGTATCTTGTAATTCTTCAAATTTGTCTTACATTTTTCGGTACTTTCCCATTATCAGGGCATTTCTATAAAGTCAAGTTTGGTTAATGCTAATGAAATAAAATAAAATAGGATGAATATATAATAGTTTAGAAACAAATTTGGGCTATATATTTGCATATTAGGGGGCGGGGGTGGGGGGTAAAACATTGCATATATTAAATACGTAACCTAATCTAACCTAGGTACTTTCCCCCCCCCCCAAAAAAAAAAAAAAAAATCCAAAAAAGCACTGTTTAATATCGTATATGCAATGAAAATATTACTATCATTGTCTGCTCTACAACAGATAAGACGTCACAAAACGGGTTTCATAATTGTCAATCTATAGTGTTTAAGCCGAGCGGCCCTGATAATGGGAAAGTACCCATTTTTCACACATCCGTCTTAATATTGGGTACTTATCTGTTAGCCAGTACACACTCGAGAATTTGAATCTATAAAATCGGACAATAACCGGTTTATTGTTGTTTGTATACGGAGACAATTAGCTTTGGCTCAGCAGAAAACTACATTGTAGCTATATTTTGATAAATATTTAGTTGGTATTTTTGTTAGGTTAGGTTACATTTTGCATACAGCCCCGCTATACTTAGCCCCCAATTCCCCTAATGTGCAAACATACAGCCCAAATTACATATATCCTAATCTCTCTCCCAAGCGTCTCAGATGTATCAACCCCGTACCTGTAGATCCAAATTCTCGAGTGTGTACTGGCTAACAGATAAGTACCGAATATTGTTACTCTGAAAAATTCCCCCACCCTTCTAAAATCATACATGTGTGCCTGGTTTACATAGTCAGAATAAAAAAATGGCAGATTCTGCGTTAATCATGAGCAGTTTATACAAACTCACAGCTACATTTAGAAAAGTTTTGGTGAAAAGTTTATATGTTATGACTGTGTTAAGAAAAGTTTTGGTGATGAGGAAGTTTTAGTCATGACGAGGTTTGAAACCCCTCCCCATAATAAAACTTTGGGTCATGAATAGTTTTTTATTTTAGAACAAATAAATTATGAAAAAGCTTATTTCGTGAATTTATTCCATAATCCTTGTACTGGGTAACCCCCTATCAACGCGTGCAGGGTTCTAAGCAGAAATTTCGCTAGGAGGGAGCTATCGTGTCACAAAGAGGGACAAACTGAAAAAAAGCGAATTAGGGTGAAATAAGAAATAATAGGGGAAATTGCATAAATTTTAGATATTGAAGCATCCAAATGCTCCCCCTACATAAGTTCCTGCATATGTTACCATATATGAAGCATATGTTACCAGCATATGTTACGTTCCTGCATATGTTATACGTTCATATATATGTTACCATATATGTTGCATATGTTAACAGCACATGTTCCCATATATGTTGCATATGTTACTAGAAAATGTTACGTTCCTGCATGTTATACATTTCTGTATGTTACCATATATATTGCATATGTTACCAGCATACATTACGCTCCTGCCTATGTTATACGTTCCTGTATATGTTACCATATATGTTGAATATGTTACGATATGTTACCTGCATATATTATACCATATCGAGTCATATAACTGAAAATTCATTCTTTTCAGGTTTTACTTTGATAATTAAAAACTAATAAACCTGTTAAATAGGCTATCAGTTACAAACTATAGCAATAAGTGAAGGGAAAAGCCCCTAAACAGCTTTTGAATTGTTTGGCTATTACTAGAATTTGCAGTTGATTTAGAATATTATAATTATCTCACTAAAAACATTATGCAAACTTTTTATATGGTAATAACTTTGTAATCAAAAATCACAAAAATATTCTACCCGAATACCTACCTAATATCCAAACAGCTACCCATATATCTGCAGCTTTTCCCTGTCTCCTGAAGTTTAGTAAATCCCCTACTGTCAAGGGCGTATCAATGATTTTTGTTTGCGGGGTATTTTTTCGAGAGCGGGTTACATAGAAGCACATCAAAAAAAAAATCAGATTTTTTTTAGGGACGGTTGAAACCTAATACCCCCCCCCCTCTATGAGGCCCTTCCTACTGTTACTGTTTTCTTACAGAAGAACTACAACTTGTATAATACAGATGACGTCAATTATGCACAGAAAACACTCAAAAGTTTAAAGAGACTGTTAAATTTTATTAATTAAGATCTTGATAACAGTTCAGCCTAATCAGGAATTCTCAAAGCATATCTTCTGCCTCTATGAATACTTAATAGGATAGGATATCTCAATTTCTAGCGCGTAGAATTGAAAACATGTGTGAAATAAAAACTGGCATTATTTACAACTGTCCCTGATTTGAAATAAATTAAATAATGAACAAAGACAATCATGACAAGCATACCATCACTGTCATGCCTAAATGTCGAATCTGACATTTTTATACTTTTTAGGTAATTGCCAAAAAAATATTTGCTAAGCTGCCCTCTAAGGGAAGATCAGCAGGGCAAAGTAGATCAGCAACGGTCAATTCGTTGCAACCCCAAACCTTGCTTATGATGGGGATAGTGATGCATCGTTGCTATCACGCTCATAGGTCACATCAGACATTTGTCACACTTTTGAGCTGATCTTCTCGTTACCCGGCATAGCTTCTTCACCTCCATTTATTGCCAGTCTTAGCGACTTAATCTTCTTAATATTAATTTTCAAACCTATTCTTGCACCTTGGACTTTCAAAAACCTTGAAAATGAACATTTTTGAATTAATTATAATAAAAATATATATATAAATAACTTAACATAATGAAAGAAAAACGAGCAAAAATGGGGTTTTTAAAGGCCAAATGACAATACTGAAAAAAAACACAACAAAGCGAATATTTCGAGAGGACAAACGCCTCTCTTCTTCAGCGCGAAACGAAATAATGTATCAAAGGAAAGTGCCGAAGAAAAAGACAAACGCAGAAAATCAATGTGAAAAGAACCAAAATACCAAAGAAAAAAAACAAAAACTTAAAAGATGAATAAAATTCAATAAAAGCCAAAAATTATAAGAATTAAGAGCAAATACCTAACAACCATAAAAGCGAGTTATTCGCCAATATCCGCGATTTGCACAAAATCCAAAAAATTATGAACTGCCATCGACGGATACTAGCGAACAACTGAGAAATAAAAGAAAAGAAAATAATTCATTCACTCAAAACAAAACGAACCAGCAATAAATAAGTTGGAGAACTATAACTTAAAATAACTTAAAATGACCAGTGGCTTTCGGATTTGATATATGAAATAATGAAACCAATACATGCTTCGCTAATGCGGTAGATCCCCATATTTTGCAGTACCAATTGAGGGGGAGAGGATGCATTGCCCCCTAGATTTTGAAAATGACCTTTTTTGTTATTGTCATACCAAAACATACATTTTTGGTATTTTCACTGGAAAAAAAAAATCAAAAAAGGAACAAAATTACTACTCCTCTAAATTTGGAAATATGCTTACCCCCCCCCCCCCTCCCTCCGCATCTTCGTGAATTGACACCACCAAAGCAACTTGCGCTAAAAGAAACAATATAATAAAGTTTTTCATTTGATATATTCAATAGAAAAAATGAAAAGTTTAATAGTAACTCTTATTCATTTTATCGACGAATTAAAGAGAATTCAAAAATGAAATATTTTGTCAAAAAACGAGGATTCACCCCTCCCCCTCTGAAAAAAGAGCAATGTAAACAGACATCAGCACTGAATAATATAGAAACAGAATAGTTACCTTCACTCCTTTTTGACTGCTGAAGTCTGTACTTAAACACTGAACAGCAATATTAACCTACAAAAAAGATAATAAAAATAAAAAAATTAAAAATCTAGGCGAACCAAGAAAATACACTGGATTTTTTTTTCCTCGCACTTCGTTACTAAAATCCATTTTATATCTTTTATTTGTTTTTAGTTTCTTAGTTATTCAGACTATTTTGCCTTTGATTGTCCACTTTTTAGAAATCTGTAGACTCCAAGTGCCGTATGATTTTTTTTTTTTTTTTTTTTTTTTTTACCTGACTAAAAGTTCTGGCCATGAAGACAGCATAATATAGTAAATACGGTGGCATCAACCCAGGAATAGGGCGTTTGGCCCTCCCTTCTAATTCCGAAAAATATTTGTTTTGAAGAATATTTTCAGTGAAAATTGCCCTATTTTAGCATTTTCACTGAAAATATAAAAATTGACAAATTGCTGCCCTAGATTATGAAAAGTACATTTTACCCCCTCTCTTGGCCTTTATTATTTGTGAACTGACGCCGGTGCATCAATATACCCATCTTTGAAGGAAAAATCTAATATTTTCATTTCATTTTTATAAAAAAAAAACTGTTTTAAATTCCATTAAAAAAAATGCTTCCCGACAAAAATCGAACCACGGCATCCCGAGATACAGGGACGAATACTTACCAATATGCTACCAAGGACTTGTAAGCATGAAATTTCATATTCGACTTGATTTATTAGTTAAAAGGGTTAAGTAATTCCCATGATTATATACATCTTGTATATCAAGATGGAGTTTTTGGCACATGAGTTTTTGTTAATTAAAAAAAAAAAAAACACGTATATATAGCAATTATCTTTAAAACGAGCCCTTAAACAGCTCTCTATGATGTTCCAGTGCCCTGATAGCAGTGGAAAAAGCAAAGCACACATCAGTGCTACACATGCAAAAGTGATTTTTCTTGTTGTTCAAGTCAGGGGAATGAAGTTTTCTCCTACAGGATTTTCGGTCCCGTAAACTTGTTTTCGAAAAAAAAAATTACTATTAAAACTAATCGAGATAGTAGTTACCATTCCGGAATCAGCAACAAATGGCAATTTTTTTTTGAAAACACGTCTTTTTTTGTTGCCATGGGCCGTGGTTTTTCCTTTATTACGTTGCAATGTTATCGCTGCAACCATGATAATCAAGGCCGTATCCAGGGGGGGTTACCCGGTTTGAACCCCCCCCCCCCGAAATTTTTCGAGTCTAAAATTAGTAAAACCTAGGTAAAAATCAGTAAAATTCGTCGAAAACTGAGTCAAAAATTAGTAACCCCCCCCCCGAAAAAGTCAAAAATTAGTAACCCCCCCCCCTAAAAAAAAAAAAAATCCTGGATCCATATATATATATATATATATATATATATATATATATATATATATATATATATATATATATATATATATATATATATATATATATATATATATATATATAGAACCCACGAGCTAGTAGGATAAATCAATAAATTATTTCCCCTTTTAATATCCATTCAAGGACATTACAAAAAATAGAGATTTTCGCATGTAATACGAGAAAATTCTTTTATCAATTCGAACTATCGGATTAGCGATCGTAAAAATTAAATATCTTCACTGTCATAAAAAGTTTTCAAGATCCAATTACAAACAAGTTTCGAGTCTTGACTATCCCCGTGGTAAAATACCACACATTCACTTTTTTGCTTCAACCTTATTACCATCATAAAGGGCTTACATCAACTTTTACGGGTACATTTCACGAGGCAACTAACTTTAAAGGTTTAATTATCAATTCTCGCCTTTTATCACTAAATGGTAACTTCCTTTAAAACTCAAGATATTCTATCTCAATTTCAAATGCAATTACGAAATGTTTAAAAT
Organism: Artemia sinica; assembly: GCA_027921565.1. Classification (NCBI taxonomy): domain Eukaryota; kingdom Metazoa; phylum Arthropoda; class Branchiopoda; order Anostraca; family Artemiidae; genus Artemia; species Artemia sinica. The sequence continues at coordinate 50,166,877 of CM051267.1, forward strand.
AGAAAAGATTTACCAATAAAACCCCGCCCCATGCAGCAAGTATAATGATGGCATGAATGTATCGGGGGAGGCGACGCAAAAATAGGCAAAGTGTACAGAAATTTTGAGATTTTGGGTTTGAGTACAGGTCAGACAAAGGTCATTTTAGGGGGGACATAGGTGGCACTTGCCCCAGGTGCAGAAATTCTAGAGACTCAATATTTCAAATATATGATCTAACATTTGTTTTGTAATTTTAAAATATGTTTTTATTCAAATAAAGTAGACTGGCAGTAAGTAGAAGCAAACTGAATCCAAAATTTTCATTTTTCAAGCATCTTTTCACATATAAAGAAAACAAAAGTCAGATTACAATGCAATTTTGTTAATAGATGAATTTTTTAAACTTGGCATGAAAATTTTTGGCAGACAGGGGGGGGGGACTAATCAAAATTTGCTCCGGGCGCAGGAGAGGCCAAAACCGCCACTGAAACCCAAAGCACCCTTCCTCTGCCCTCCACCCCCCCAGGACTTGGACGAAATTACGCCAATGCTATCATAGTTGTAACCAGTAGGGGCCGTGGACCCACAACTAACACTTTTATCCCAGAAAATTTGACTGTAGAAATTTAAGCTCCTAAATTTATGTGACTAAGAATTGAAGAATTGAAATATTGAAGAAAACCATATTAAGTTGAAAAAAAACTCGTTTCAAATTTTCATCCAATAAAAAAAGAGACGGATCACAAACTATCCAGCATTAAAACACCAACTCTGATGTGTTGAAATTGCAACAATAGTTGCTCTTACCATTTAAATTTAAACTAAGCAAGCATGAGAAACCCCATACTACTTCGTATTATAACTGTATAAGGCCTGTAAATAATTGCATGACCAACTTGCTATGATAAGTAATCTAAGATACGTTACTGGTAAAAGGAGATAAAAGGACACAAGCGGATGACTTGGTTCACTATCATCATGAAAGGGAGTCAACTATCAATGGAGCCTATCCATACAAGAATTATACATTATATCTATATTCCCCATCCCCTCTCTATATTCTGATTGATATGCATTTGCAAAATCCGACCAGGGGATTTACGATGGGACTTTAGAATTCGTAATTCTGAAGGCTTTCTCCGTCAACACAAGAGCATGCTCCATCCCTCATTTTACTAGGGGGGCGTCTAATATTCCATGGTTTCGATTGAATATTGAAAAACTGAGTCTGCAAGGAGCTTAACTTGTGACGTTAAAAGGTCATCTCCAGGACAGTATCCAGAAGGGGGAGTTACCATGTTTGAACCCCCCCCCCCTCTCCGATAATTTCTCCGACTGGTAAATTGTCTACAAAATATTTGTTTTAATGATATGCGCGCAAAGGAGGATATCCTATAGAAGCAGCCCTCCCCCTCAAAAAAACCTTTGGTACGGCCCTGGTCCTCCAACCTCCCTTTCTAATGACAAACACCTGTCAGCTTTACTTGTGACGATAAAATGTCCTCTCCATGACAGTATCCAGGAGGGAGAGTTACCATGTTTGAAAGACTCCCCCCCCTCCGATAATTTCCCAGACTGGTAAATTGTCTACAAAATATTTGTTTTAATGATATGCGCGTAAAGAGAGGATATCCTATAGCAGCCCTCCCATACAAAAAAACCTTTGGTACGGCACTGGTCCTCCAACCTCCCTTTATAATGACAAACGCCTGTCAGCTTTACTTGTGACGATAAAATGTCTTCTCCATGACAGTATCCAGGAGGGAGAGCTACCATGTTTGAAGATTCCCCCCCCCCTTCGACAATTTCTCTTACTGGTAAATCGTTTACAAAATACTTTTTTAAAAGAGGATATGCGCGTAAATAGATGATATTCTTTAGGATCAAAAAAAAAGGAAAAAAGAATTTTGAGTAATGCACTGGTCCTCCAGCCTCCCTTTATGATGAGTAACATCTGTCACACAATCACAATTGTATATATACAAACCATAGAACAAGACTGAAAGAAGTATAAGAGCAGAAAAAGATCAACTACATTATTGCATGGCATTCAACAGTGATAGATCGGTGATTTAACTATTAAATTGAATGATAGATGGATTGAAGCGCAACAGCGGGTATAGCCATGCAAAACTCATGGATTTAAATAAGAAACATAACTTTAATTTGATTCATCACTAGTCTTCTCATTGTAGTAACAATCCTTCCTAGTCTAAATTTCTTGTACTTTAATTCCCGTTGGGCAGACCTTAAATCCCGTCTTGATTGATATAGTCGCTTGTCTCGATTGACAAGCGGTTAAATAAAGGTCCTCCTTTATCGTACATTAAAGTGAATAAGGTGATTAGCGCTAACTATACTTTTCTTATCAAACTTAAATACAGTATACGAGCTAAGAATGGAATTGGTTTAGAAGAAGGGGGAGGCGTGATCTCTTTTATCCTTTTTATATTTACTAAAAGATGGACTAAAGAAGGATAGGAAGACGTGGCCTGTAACGTCTTATAGATGAACGGAGATAAAGCTTCCGCAGTTTGTGTACACGCTTCCTAAAGTTTATAACCCTTATTATGATCCGTATTGCTGAATTAAAGCGGGATTTTATACGATCAAAAATATTGTAGATTAACGGTACCTATAAATCATCGTTACCTATAACATATTTATAAATCGAAAGCTATCACGGAACATAATACTTGTAGGGGATACGGGCAATTACCCGCCGATTGCTCAAGAGCTAGAATGGCCCGAGATGACACTGTCCGGTGCAGAAGAGCAAATGCGTCCATGGACACAAGTAAGTAAATATATATATATATATATACAGACACACACACATATATATATATATATATGTATATATATATATATATATATATATATATATATATATATATATATATATATATATATATATATATATATATATATATATATATATATATATATAACAAAAGTGTGAAACACGCCGACCGTTTTGGACAGAATGACATGGCACTTTTCTGAAAAAAAATCCCCCCCCTCGCGCCCTAATTAAACTTAATTCTGACGTACGCTTCCACTTAATCCAGGGCAAATAAAAAGAATCAGATATACGACCAAGAGGAGGGGTGTCAAGTCTATGGAATTTTAAATAAAGACTATATGAGATTATTACCTATTTGGAATATTTATTTTAAAGAATTTTTAATTTGATATTTCTCAAAATTGTTATAAACTGAAAAAAAAAAAGATTTACACAGATCATTGAAAAATAATATTGCTTCAATGAATCGGTGTGTATGAAGAGTGTTCACGACAGTCAACTTTGGTTTGTCCCTATCTGAACCGCCGCATAGGGAGGATAAAACAGGACCCCCCCCCCCAAAGGGTAATTCACAATAAACACCAGTATTTTAAGACTACAGCTTTGTTTATAAAGCTTTGTTCTTTGGTTTATTTATGGCTAAGATACAGGTTACACAAAACTGAGTCACTACACATATATAAATCAACGTCTTTGATAATAACGAAAATATGTTATATAGAGTCGGAAGCAATTTAAAAAGACCATTCATTGCAATTAAGGAAGAAAAAGAGCAAGTCTAACAACCAAAAAGGATAAAATAGCGAATACCATATGTTACGCGGATTTCAGCCATTTCGAAACCCTAGACATCAAACATTCCTTGCGTCACATTGCAGAATTGGTCAAAAGAGCCGTCATTAAGCCCTTAATCATCTCCTCCTCCCACCACCCGTCAAAGGAAGTTATTACGTTCTTATTGAGTAACTTTCTCATAATAAAGAAAATTGCTTCAAATAGGCTAAAGGATGTACACCTTTATTAGGTTTAATTGAAAGTTTGGATACAAACAGTTCCTTCATAGTTGAAATAATGAGGGTGATGATGACAGACCCTAAACTAATAAATAACATAAATTAAAAATATTAGAGCTAAAATTAATCAGCCCACTTTCTAATTAATCAGTCCATTGATCAAAATTAATCAGTCCATTGTTCCATTTCCCAAAGGAATAAAGCCGAATATTAAACATAATGCTACTACTACTTCCATTCAGAGCTTCACTCTTCACCCCCTCCCATTAAGTTCCAGTTTCCTTTAAATCCGTTCCTATGACCTTGCATTCCATTCAGGGACGACCTGCTTTCTGTATAGATTAGTTTGACCTTCAATAAAAAATACTGAATGGGGAGGGGGGTCTTTTTCTAAAGCATTATGTTTCCATTCTTTTCGAGTGGGTTCTAGTATTTTGCTATAGCATCATGTGAAAACTCATAAAATTTATCAGATATTTGTAACCCTGAGAACATAGAGGCCTGACCACTAGAGATATATCGTTGGCTGAAAATGGTTTTAGGGGAGGGACAGAGGGGGCACTTGCCCCGGGCTCAGAAATTTCTGGGGCACGAAATTTCAAATAAATAAAGTAAAGGGCACAGTTAATTAATGAAAATAATTAATAGATTATTAATTAATTAATAAAATAGAAAAAAAAATGAAAAATGATTAGATAATAATAATTAAAATAATTAATATTTAGCCTGAAAATTTTGTGGGGGACAGAGGGGGCCTCTAACATGGGCGCCCATAAGAGGGGGCACCCAGCCCTCCCTGGCTGAATGATACTGCCTTAGTTTTAAATTTTTGTTCTGAGATTTCTAATAAATAGCATTAAAAGTGCCAATTAGACCAGGTTTGCCCCCCCCCCCCCCCCCCCCCCTGGAATTCAGCTTATGGGCGCCCATGGCCTCTAATCAAGATTTTGCCCCTGGCGCAAGAGAAGCAAGAACCGCACCTGATCCGAGGAATGATGCACATTTTTCCGAATTTTTCGGCATTACGCTGTTGTTCTCTTTTTTATTCTCACGATACATTTACATACAGGGGAACAGATGTACATATGGGGAGACACAGAAAGAACAGAAGGGAGCAAATAGTATTAAATATAGTATATAACTTTTTACCTTTCCAGCACTTTCGAGTGGGTTCCAGTACACAGCTATAGCATTGTGTGAAACCTCCTCAATGTGACCAACCAAACCCGCACTATTTTTTGTATCTAAAAATAAAAACCAAAGCACATATGTAAATCCAGATAAAAAGAGAAAAAAGATTCGAGCGAGCGAGCAATAGAGAGCGAGAGCGAGAGCGAGAGAGAGAGAGAGAGAGAGAGAGAGAGAGAGAGAGAGAGAGAGAGAGAGAGAGAGAGAGAGGGGGGGGGGAGAGAGAGAAAAAGACAAAACGAGAGAAAAAAAAGAATATATCAGTTACACAACTTATTTCATCTATTCATACCCAATGGCGGAGCCCCCCCACACCCTAAAAACTTATATGGTGCCATCATTCCTTTTTTTTCTAGTTTTACTCTTTTTTTTAATAAATTTGTCAATTTCGTCAATTATTGGTGCCCTTGTCACATTGACCCTCCACCAAGATTTTGCTTATTGGCACCCTTGTCATATTGCCCCTTCCCCAAGATTTTGCTCTTAATCCACCCCTGTTCATACCAAAGTGGTATTTTTTGTCAAAAATATCATAACAATACAAATAAATGCTATAACCGAACTTAAGGCTGGATTCAACCAAAAAAAAAAAAAAAAAAAAAAAAAGAATAAAAAACAAGCCCACACGTTTTCAAACCCAGCAAATTCTACAGGCATGCGTGTCAAATAAAGACTTTAAAAAGAAAGAAAAAAGGTCGAAAATGCTACCAGTTTAATCCTACAAAGTCTAATTAAATTTTGGATATATAAATATACAGAATAAACCCTTTTTAATAGCCCTTTTAAGACCCTTTAAAATTTAAAACCCTTTCATAGATCTTTATCTAATGGCCCACTTACAGTGAGATTTTACTAATACCTGAATTTAGCTAGCGCTAATTTAAGCCAATAAGGAATGTTCATATAATTTTTCAAACCAATCAGAAAATTCTACTAAAAATCTGATTACCTCAAATTAGCGCAAGCTAAATCTAGGTATGAATAAAATTTCTTTGTAAATGGGGCATAACCCAATCAGACCAACCCAAACCGTCCCTCTGCCAGTGGGTATTAGGTATCCATAGATCATTTTCCATGGGCCCACCACTATTTCAGCCCCATATATTCAGATATATTGATAATTCTTCCAAATTGCTAGTCAAATTAGCTAAGGTACCAACTTCACTGCTGGCTTGCTCCAGCAAATATTTTCCACAAAATTTGAGATTGAGGACCCCCGCAAAGACCAAGGTGACAAATAATAATAAAAACAAAAGTAAATAAAAATAATAAACAAAAATAATATTAAATAAATAATAAAAATAAAGAACAATAAAATAAAAAATAACAATAAATAATAAACAAAAAATAAAAGTGACAGCAGAAATAAATTTGAATAGGATAGTTTTTTTTTTCTTGATGTTTTTTTCTGCTCTTACTTCTACCTTTTTCTACTCCATACATCTATGTGGCTTTTGTGCATTATAATGGGCAATTAAATTTCTATATACATATAGTGTGTGATAATTAAATTAAATTGAAACTAGACATTTCGGCTTTTCAGCAAACCCATTTCTAGAAAGATTTATTTCTCCTTCACAAATTAAATTCTAAATTCTAAGTAACTAAATTCTGAAGTAGAAAGTCGTTTTTGAGTGAAAACAATCAAATTTCTTGCATTCAGAAAACTCAGAAAATTCCAAATCCAAAGAAAATTGAAAATTTTGAAAATTGAAAATTTTTCGTTTAAAATTGAAAATACACGTTTAGGAGCAAAAGACAGATAACACAGATAGGAGAATATTAAAAGGAGAAGAGATAGATCAAAACTAGGATATAAAAGATAGGTAATACATAAAACACTAGACGCAGTCAAATGCTAACTAAATACAATCAAATCTAGACAGGTAATACAATAAAATATTAAAGACACGGGTAGGAGCATAGGTAGAGAATATTAAAAGGAGAGATGAAAGACCAAAGATAGGGTATTTGTCTGTTAAACAGAACATCCTCAAGAACTGAAGTTAGGTTAATCCTATTGAAATATACCAAAACATGATGATATAATACTTTAGAAACAAAATCATGGTAACTAGGACACAAAATTATGGAAAGCAGGCCACAAAGAATGTATTATATTAAATACCTAACCCAACCTAACTTAATCTAACCCCTAATCACCTCTAAATATTAAATATTTAATTAATTAATAATATTCAATTAATTAAATATTATTTAATTAAAGATTAAATATTCAATTAATTAAATATTAAATATTATTTAATTAAATATTAAATATTTAATTAAATATTTAAATATTTAATATACCTACATCGTAGTTTTCTCACTCAAAATAAGCAAATCATAACCGATTCACACCAGTTTTGTCATATCTTAGACAGCGTAATTTCTGAGGATGTTCTGTTTAATAGACAAGTACCAAAACCAGAATATTAAAGAGGGGTTTATTATATTATTTTATTATTTAATTTTATTAAATTGAATAAAATTAAATAATAAAATATTTAATTATATTATTTAATACAATTAAATAATAGATACGATCAAGTAAAATCAAAAACAAACTAAATACAATCAAAACTAGAGGTAATACAATAAAATATTAAAGTTAGAGTTATCAGAGTACGTCAATTCTTTTTTAAGAATTATATTCCTCCAGTCTTCATCAATTGCACACGACTTGGGACATTATTTTCCAAAAATACGGTTTACCTTTTGGCTTGCTATCCCAAGTCAATCGGAATCTGGGATATATTTCTTTGAGGAATGAAGCACAAACTTCAAAATGCGAGTTCGCTTTCAAAAATGTGACAAAAAAGAATAAATAATAAGTTACTAGTTTTCCTACTTGCGTCTAGCTTACTTTCAAAATATAGCTAAATAATAACTTACTAGTTTCAATACCCGGGCGTAGTTTGCTTCAAAAATATAACTAAGTAATAACTACCTCCATCTCCACCTGCATATAGTCTACTTCCAAAAATATAACTAAATAATAACTTACTAGTTTCCCCACTTACGTCTAGTTTACTTTTCAAAATTGTAATTAAATAACAACTTACTAGTTTCCCCACCTACGTCTAGTTTACTTTTCAAAAATGTAACTAAATAACAACTTACTAGTTTCCCTACCTGCGTCTAGTATTCGTTGTTTAATGGAATGTTGTCTTCCGTGCCAGAAAGCCCAGGCTTTCAATTCGTCTTCAGAACTTTTTTCTTCTCTGAATACTAACATGATCACACTCTAAAATAAAATAACTATCATAGTCCTATTATTACCGAACAAGGACAAAAGATCTTCTCTTTCAAATTATCATCATTAATTAATTAAATTAAGTTCAAACAATTTAATTAATTCAAATAGTTTAATTAACTTGACTAAATTAATTTAATTAACTTTATTGAATTCAGTTAATTAAATGAAACAAAAGACGAACTTGTCTCCTCTCTTATCAGTTTTCCATTGCCCCACATTTTCACCCCCCCCCCTGTTAGTTTTTTTTACTTTTCACTGGACCAGGTAAAAGAACCGCTTTGTAAAAAGGATTCAAAACTATCCTATGTTATTTAAACTAAAGTCGTCCTGACTATCTCTACAAAGCGGCTTAGATTTTTAATATAAATTTTAATATATTAAAATCAAGCTTGTTTTCTAACTTTAAAAAATTTTACTTGAAAGCACTGAAGTGTCGGTGCCGCGTGCAGTTTTTATTTCCTATTAAGCAGATCTTATATAATATTTTTTTTGGATTTATTTAGAGCTTATGCAAATATTTGTCTAAAATATAAGAAATAAATTACCTATATTCCAATCTCCAGTTTCGCTTCTAGTATACACGAAGCAACCTAATGTGCCTTTTTTTATTATTTTTCTTTTTACATTGAATAATTATTTTGGAGTACTAAAACTGGACAAGATTTACAGCATTTATATCAAATATTCAATATGACGCACATACCGTTGAGTAGAAGACCAATGAGGTAGCCTCCAAGAAATCTCATGTTACCTTTTTCAAATTCTGTTTGATTCAACTATGTTTGCAATTTTTATTGTTTTGATGGATTTTTTCTCCTAGTCCCCCACCCCAACAAAAAAAAAACACAAAATTCAAATAAAAGGGAGCAGGGACGTAAGCAGGGGGGGCCCGGGTCCCCCCCGAAATCTCACGATTTTTTTCATTTTCCCATAATTTTTCTGATTTTCTCACAGAATAATGGGTTTGAAGGATTTGACCCCCCCCCCCCGAAGCAAATTGCCCCCCCCCCCAAAAAAAAAAACAAATTCCTGCGTACGTGCCTGAAAGGGAGGCATGAGGAACTTTCAAACAACAGAACCTTTTGAAATAAATTCATCAAAAAATTGGATTTTTCTTAGACACCGAAAATATGATGTGTAATCATATTTAAGTATCTGAACTGTGCCCACATTAACCATTGTCAGGAGGAGGCTGTCACACAAACAAGCAACGTGAACAACCACCTCTAGCGAAGGTTAGATAAAAGCGATAGACTTTAATGCCATAGGCATACCAATTAGAAAATCCTCATATGCCTACTTAACATTTTCAAAATTTGATGGCAGGACCTGATAAAGTGTCGCCTTCAACCATTAATTTATTTCAAACCATTAACTGTGGAAGGGAAGAAAATTAAAAGCTTGGATAAACTAGGCATACTTCCATCCATGTATATTTCAACAACCCCAATGAAAAGATCAGTGATACTTTCAGAATAGTTTACATAACCCTACCACACCATGGCAAAACGACAATTACGTTCATAGGATAGATCAGGGGTGTCAATTAGGGGGGGGGGGGGGGCAATAGAGCATTAGATTTTGAAAAGTAATTTTTTCCATATTTTCGATGAAAAATACCTTTTATTGAAGAATGGATTTTATCCCATATATTCTTCCCTTAAATTTACGGGTACTGCACCCCTTATTGCGGGAACAAAAAGTGTTATTATGTCATTATATTGAGTCAGTATCAGTCTTTGCGTCATTTGCGTTCATAGGATGGATCAGGGGTGTCAATTAGGGGGGGGGGGCAATAGAGCATTAGATTTCGAAAAGTACTTTTTTTTCCGTATTTTCGATGAAAAATACCTTTTATTGAAGAATGGATTTTATCCCATATATTCTTCCCCTACATTTACGGGTATTGCACCCCTTGTGAGAGCGGGAACAAAAAGTGTTATTATTTCATTATATTGAGTCAGTATCAGTCTTTGTGTCATTTGAGGACTTGAATCGAGGTATAAGCATGTCAAATCGGTGCAATATTTTAGGAAAATTGTATCTTCGCCACATGTTCGCCCGAAAAAGAGTACTTTCTGCAGATTTTGGCTTTTATGTGTGCAACATCTTATGCCAGGAATTTCATTACAATTACTTGGACCTGCTAAGAAATAGCAGGTCCTGCCAAGAATAGTAGGTGGAGAAAAAATAGAGACTGAGTTACTCTTGCCGGAGGAATGTTGCACGGGAGCAAACCTTTGAACATATTTTATGTAAACCTCAGGCATTTTATTTTAGCGAAAATTGGTCTTTTTGGGGGTTGGTAATTCTAACGGTTTCCCCAGAAGTTTTCGAACCGACTTGCAATAGACAGTCCGTCCTATTCAGGCTGCAACAGATGGGAGGCAGCACTTTTTTATGCATAGTTCTTTTTCAATTCATACAAGTGTTGGCCTTTTGCCAACCATAAAAAGCTTTCCTAATGAAAGTAAGGTGCAAAGTAGAAACTTAAAACGAACGAAATTACTGCTTTGTAGTTCATCTTAATTGGCTCGTGATAATTACCTATATTTTGTTGCATTTTGAAAAAAATAGCGTTTTACTGAAAACGCAAAACCGACGCAATAAAACAGGGCAAAAAATTTTAAGCAGCCTGGGTAGCCATGACCATTAAAATAATAAATGTTACTATACAACTTTATTTCTCCAAAAAACTTAAGCAAGTTCAGTTTTCAGTAAAGCGCTAGTTTTTAAAAATCCTAGAAATATAAGGAAACAACATGAGCCAGTTTTATTTGAAACAATTTTTTCGATATATGTTGCACAAACTGTGAAGCATTTATTTTTGTTCGTTTAAGTTTCAATATCCCTCTTTAATTGCACCAGCGAAAATAATTTTTTTAACTAATTTTTCTTCGAGTTGTTTAAATACTATTTTTTATGCGTGGCCCCTTTTCAAACAGTTCGTGGTAACGAACTGTTAGTAAGGAGCAACCCGCCTCAATGGTAACTGATCCTCTAAAAAATGTAAGTTTGATACCAATAGATACATCAAAAGAATCTGATTTTTATGCTGATTTCAAAATTTTAAAAACTTTTTTATTTAATTGATTCATGAAGAGGAAGTTTTACATCTTTGACAAGTCTGTATATCCACAAGATCATTCACATTTATAACTTGCTCACTGACTGTATTCTAGCTGTGGACTGCAATCAGATTAACTCCTATCAATCCCATTTTTCATCACCATCATCACTGGTTAATCTTTCTAAACATAAGCATAATCGGTTTTTGCAACCTCCGAACTTGTACATATCCGGGGAATAATCAGATTGGGTCAACAAATTCCAAAAACCCTCGAAACTCTAAAAAACAAATTGTTAACAATAACAGCATATAAGAGGGGAATTTATCACTCTCCTTCTTTGACTCCACCTCTTCTCAATTCTTTCCTTTCTAATTCTTTATCCCTCTCTTATGTTTATCAGCTCTTCCTCATTTCATTTCATAGTGTGATATAAATTTGTTTACCAATATCAGGTGCGACTCGCACAAGCATTGATTTGACTCGAAATGTTCATGTAAATTGTTTCGTTTGTTCATTTGTTTAAAAATAAAAGGTTGATTGATTGATTGATACAATCTTAGCATAGCAAAGAGGTGGGCTTGAAAGGAGAAAAGAAACTTTTAGGCCACGGTGCTTGGGATAAATTACAAAAAAGAGCTTAAAGAGGCCCTAGACGGTCAATCATTTTGATCAAAAGTCTCCGTCAATCGATTGACGTGTGCTTTAATCAACCTTCAATCAACCCTTCAATCTTGACCAAAGCTAATCTAACACGCTGTTTTGATCAAAACAGCTGAGTCATTCAAACTATCAAATCACCCCCCCCCCCCCCCAACGCAAAAAATCAATCACGTTCCGCTTTGACTCAAGCGTCAAACAACGCTCCTCCACGGTCAATCATGACTGAGTCAATCATTGATTGACGGAAGCTTTTAACCAAAATGATTGACCGTCTAGGGCCTCCTTTATACTTAATTAGTATTATTAATGCAATACTAACTCCAGTCATTACAAAACGAAAGCCAAAGGTTGACAAAATCAGGTCTTACCTTGACTGTTGTGCTCTTTAAGGGTCGATCGGGGTCAGGTATATACTCTAAGGTAATGCCATAGAACTGGCCCTTATTAATATAGGTGATACGGTCATCCTCTCGTCTTTGACTTGTGGAAATTGGAGATTCAAGGTAATAACGAAAACCATAATTGGAATACCTGAAACAGAAAACAAAATGACCGTCTTTAATATGCAAGGAATAGCTTTAGGACTTAAATAAAAGGATACATTATTACTCCTGAGGGTACAAGGGGATGAACCTTGTTTATTTAAAACTGTTTTTTTGATCTCTAATCTACAAAAAGGTAGTATTTTTACAATGCAAATCTAAAACCATTTGTTTGTAAAACAAGATCTACAAGGTCTGATGAACAGCAGAATATTCGATCAAGATTCATAACCAACCCCAATCTAAACATTGGGGATTTATATATATATATATATATATATATATATATATATATATATATATATATATATATATATATATATATATATATATATATATATATATATATATATATATATATATATATATATATATATATATATATATATATATATATATATATATATATATATATATATATATATATATATATATATATTATATATATATAATATATATATATATATATATATATATATATATATATATATATATATATATATATATATATATATATATATATATATATATATATATATATATATATATATATATATATATATATATATATATATATATATATATATATATATATATATATATATATATATATATAATATATATAGTATATATATATATATATATATATGAATATATATATATATATATATATATATATATATATATATATATATTAAAATAACCAAGACAAAATTTTGTTTGCGAATACTTCCAATGGGTCTGTCATTCCACATGGTGACAGTAGGTCAAACAATAATCTCTCTTGGTGTACTCATAGGAGGAAGTGCCCTTCTGTTGGTAGTCATGGCGAGCAGAAATGCGTAGAGAGCATTTCATATGCTGAGCTAAGCCAGGTAAGAGCATCAACAACTCCTCGAATCGAAGTCAGTGAATCATAGCGTAATTCAAACCGTATCTTAGCGAATCGGTAAAGATCGTATCTGATGTTTTCACATTTGAGGTAAATGCCAAAACCCTTCGCTAAGCTGTTCTCAAAGGGATGATCAACAGGGTAATGTAGATTAAGAGGATCGAAGTGTGACTGAACCTACATTTACCTGTAGTCCCCCCCTCTCTGAATACAGCTCGGTAATAGGTATTTCGCCATTATTTTAAAAATTTTGTCAGATACATCTTTAGGCGAAGATCAGAGCAGAGATGATATACTTGTAAAGCACTGACATAGGCTCCACGTCAAACAGTCTTGCAGCACTTAAGGGGGACTGTAAAATATTTAACAAATATTATTGTTCTGATTGCTCGGTGTCGAATTCGCTGGAGATAAATAATACGAGTTATTGGAATACCACCAACAAGAGGATAAGCATATTCCATAGCACACGGAATGAAAACGTGAATAACGGAAGGATTCATTTATCGAGGTTCCTCCATCGAGGAATAGCTCTTTCAGTGATATGACAGTCTTACTTCGAACGCTGCTGTTCCCCGTAGATCAATGAGAAATACCCCTTAAATCGTTCCTAAAACATACCTCCGAGTGTTCAAAGTTTTGTATAAATCTGTTCCTAGGCCTGTAATTTTGCATTAGTTTTCAAGCTAGTCATATTTTGACTTTGCTGAACTGGCTGATCTCGTCAATATTGCACAGGTAGAGGAACGCGTGTCGCTACATCATGCGTTATAGGGACTGCTTGAAATTTCTTTGGAAGTCACAGCATAGCCTTGAAAGTTCCCTAAGGCATACTAGGAGAAATTCTAGCAGAAACAGCTCATCTTTGCAAGCCCCATCGACAGTGGCAGTCCAAAAGACACCATGACATTTAGTTTGTCATTTCAGGCTTACATGACTTTCACTTGAACTAAAAATCCTCCATCACCTGGGGTTCAGTTCTTTTCTCTTTTATCTTGTTTGGTCTTCAAAATAGTTTGTTTGTTTTTCAAAAACACCATATACCCTCTTTTGTAATTTACATGAATAGTCGGGAAAAGGAGCATTTTATATAAAAATTATCTAAAAATTAAAAATTATCTGTCGGATCTTAAATGCCTGAGAAATCATCACTTGTGCCAATAAATGGCCCATAAAAAAGCATATAAACTAACGCATTTTTAATTATTCTGTTCTCCTGTAACATTGTATATCACATAGCATACCACCTTTTCAATCACCGCAGCTGCTTTGCGCCAGCTAAATACGTTCTGACAGTCTTGTCAAACTGTTCCACAGAATGGTTTTCGGTGCAACAAGCTGGCGAATTTGGAGACTTCCCTGTATTTCATAAAAGTAGTCAATGAATCTAATATGCCATTCAAGAAATGAACAAGGTCTCTTTACTGAATCTTGAATTTGACTAAAGACACAGAATCCTTTACTCATTTTTCATTCAAGGCGTAGAAAATTTAAAAATAGCTTTCTCAAGATTAGATGTAGTAACTTTGTTAATGATATATGCATCATAAAAGACTATACTTTCTTTTGTTCACTTCAATTTTGTAAAGCGAGCAAGGGTCTTCAAATATTTATGACCATATTGTCTATTGAGCTGACCCGTAAGAACATTAATTGGCCGACTACGATGTTCCTTAACCAAATGTACATACAGTACCAACAATATTCCCATTTCACCGAAGTAGTAAAAATTTTTACAAGGAGAAGACAAAAAAAAAACTTTTTCAGAGCCTCCGGTTCAGTGGTCACTTGCCCGAGGGAGATGGAGACGGGGTAGTTGGTCACCAGATAAACCAAACATTCATAAAGATCAAAGATCGAATCACTTGCAGACGACTTGGGCACTAGGTGTGGTGCTGTGAGCGCCAGACAAGTAACTTACACAGTAAAAAGTAATAAATCTGCGACCAGAATATCTGTCCTCTCAGTGAACGGGTCCCAGGATTCGAACGAAAGAACAAAGGTCCAAGGACTTGCAGGATTGAAAAATCCGTATGTAAGAGTGACAATGCGCGAGCCATAGTGTTGGCAAGATAGCTTGAAGAATGAGAGTAGGAGAAAGGATCAGCTTTGACAAAAGTCAGTCAACGCCAAACCTGTATTGCGCCGCAGCAAAGGGCCAGTTGTCAGCAAAGACCGCGATATTTTGGGGATGCTTGGGAGACCCGAAAGCATATCTGATCTTGTTGATGATTGTTAGAATATATAACATAAGCCCTTTCTTTTGGGGTACGACCATGCCCGTGGTAAGGGGATGGGATAAGTATACCCTTTTGGTGTTTTTTATTTTCCTAAGGTAATAAGTAAAAGGTTTGATATACCAAAAGGTAAATTGTCAGGTTTGTTTAGTTTTTCCCGCGGGAGGTCCCCCTCTGTCCCACCCCTGTGTGCAGTGCAGGTATGTATTTAAGCTACACCAGTTCGGTTCCTAGGGGGCAACAAACAGTAATATTTCAGGACAGTAGAAAATCAACATTTAATTATGTTGACTAGTGGAAAGTTCTTATTCAGTCAATCAAAAAAAAAAAAAAAAAAAAAAAAAATATAAAGAAGATACCAAAAAGTCTCAATTCAACCAAGTTTAGCCACTAAAATTGCAAAAATTTTGTTTTATATACTTTTCACAATGAACAAATACAAACTTGGCCCTGTTTTTAACATGACTAAGGACCCACCACAACTTTAATATTACAAATAAAAGAAAAAACCCAAATAAATAGACGGGACACTTTTTTTAGTCAATAAGACCACCAGGCACGTTATAATACAATGTGAACCAACTACTGGGATGACGCTCAAATACAGCACGAAAATGGAAGAAAAGGAAGAAATAACGGGATGAAATTATACCTGAAACTACAGAAATACTACAGCTGTTGTTAGCTATACATAATTATTGCTTAATAGGATATTCCTTGAAAGAAAAAATAAGGAACAATGTTGCCCCTTTGCGCTGCTTTGTAAAGGTAAAAAAAGGGTAAAGAATACGGCATTGGACTTTAAAGTCCCTAACGGCGGTGCTGATCTCCGTTTTCTTGGCCCTTCAGCAAGGTATATTCTATCTGGTATATGTCTACCGACAGGTATTTAAGGATTTTCCTCCTTCTGGGGGGGGGGTGATAACCACCAAAAATAGGAGAGTTAATTTGCAAAGAATGTGCTACAAGAAGTACCCCCCGCCCCCTTAGGTATGCACCTGTCTCTTAATTTTCCTTCTGCCATTGAAGATTTACCAAAAATTCTAGTTTAGTTGCAAAAAAAATCCCAAGGCTTGAAAAGATATTGAATGAATAATAATATATTTTCTTATTCCACTTTTGAGGGTAATGTCTGATATAATTTTTTCGCAAGTTTCTAAGCTAAGGACTGAAATTTCGATATCTCGGGGAGCCCCAACGGTTGGCAATCCTGCTTTAAATTATAAAGACATGATAATTTAAATGACAACAATTAGTATAGCTATTAAAATCACAAAAGATTATAAATAAATAAATAGCATATTTCATAAATAAGAAATCGACCGATCGTTTTTAATTTCATTTTTTTTAATTTAAGTTTGTTTTTTAAAACCCTTTCAATGCTCTATTCAAAGGTACATAAACCAGGAACGTAATTACGCCAAAATCCTGGGGGGCGAGGGGGCAAAGTTGAAGCCAGTTTTCTTAAGTCAAGTGAAATGACCAGAGAAAAAATGAAAAATGAGCCATATAGTATCCATATAAAGACAAAGGTATACTAAAGAAAACTGATCTATTTCTGTAGATGCTTGAGTTACGTAAGCCTATCTTAGTTCTGACAAGATTTTTGGAGACGTTAAATGTCAGCTGGTGGGGGCAATTCCCCATCCCATAGCAAATTACGCCCCTGTACACAACAATTAGTAGATATAATAAAATCACAAAAAGTTATAAATAAATAAATGACATATTTCATAGAATCTAAAAATCGGCCATTCTTTTTTTTCTTCTTCTTTTGTTTAATACCAGTTTAGTTTTCTCTCTTAGTTTTGCTTTTGTTCTATCTAGTTTTGTTTTGTTTTTTGTTTTGTTTTTTGTTTTTTTGTTTTGTTTTTTGTTCTATGTTAGTTTTGTTTTTTGTTATCTAAACAACACACCCCTAACAAAAAGTGCATTCGAAGAACTCAACTCCAAAATAGTTAATTCCTGCGTGTTTTGGTTTTCCACAAATTTGGAAATATTTTCTCCAGCCAGATGCCCGAGCAACACAAGAGCAGGGTTGCCACCTAATGGAAAGGAATCACCATATTTTAGTGATTTTTTTGGTTGATTTAGTGATTTTCTTCAATAATATAGTAATTTATTTGCTGATTTTGTGATTTTTTTTTTGCAATATAAAAAATCCATAGAAATGATGAATTATCAACTCCCTAACTAGTTAATTCCCGAGCATTTTGATTTTCCACGAATTTGGAAGTATTTTCTCCGACTGGATGCCTGAGCAACACAAAAGCAGGGTTATTAACTGGTGAAAAAATCGCTAGATTTTAGTTTTTTTTTTTTTTTTGCTTGATTTAGTGATTTTCTTCAATAATCTAGTGATTTATGTGCTGATTTAGTGATTTTTGTTTTTTGGGAATATAAAAAATCAATAGAAATAGTGATAAATCCCTTGGGGTGGCAACCCTGTACAAGAGTCACACTTGTGGATAAAATAAACGTACGGCTACAGTGCCTGTAAAATGTACTCCGTCCGTAATTTGGTGAGTTTCGCTATTTTCAGCTTTAATTCTATTTTTTGTAAATGACCAATCAGGGTAAAAATGGAAGGCATAATTTTTTGAAAATAAAAAAGAGTGAAGTTTGCAACATCAGATGCCTAAGAAAAAGGTTTTGAAAAGGTGATTTGCAAAGGAGCTAACATTTTTGATATGCTGAATCCCTATTAGAAGACAAATGGTTGGGAACAGATTATTGCTGACAGCAAAGCTTTTCAAATCAAACTGTACCATTTCTATTATCTACTTTGTAGCACAAGTAAAATCAAAGAACTAGGCTACTGTTCATAAATTTTTTGCTTTTTTATTAAATCAACTATTTTGCAGTAGGGCATCAAGACATGGCTAACTGTAGAAAGAAAAAGCCAAGACAGATAGTCCAAGTAACTGTCAGGCAAATATTTAAATGGCTGCACCCTGCACGGGTAAATGGCGGGATTAAGTATGACTCTCTTATTGGACAAATACTTGTTTGTTGTCGCCAGCCTGTCTAGAGTCTCAGGCAAGTTGACCAAGAATTTAAAATTGACTTAAGGCTGTATCCGGGGGGTGTACCACCCTCCCCTTAAATTTTTACCTGACCCTTAAAAAGCACCAAAAATGCATTTAAACTGTTTTTCATGTGTTTCGTAAAGATTATTTTGGTCCCCCCCCCCCAGAAAAAAAAATCCGTGATATGCCCTTTGACTATACTATGGCATAGATATTATGTAACAACAGATTAGAGAGAATTGAGGATTTCTGAGCTTCATGGGCTTCTAAATAACTCAACCACAGTCAAGGTATCCATCAATTCATAGTACTACCGCCTCTTGCATTTAATAACCCCTATACAAAAATGGACAAAATCCATAAAATGAACAAGGCTCCCCCTAGGCATGTTGCCTATTCGTTTGGTTTCTCTTCAGTCAAACACTTTACGACAATAGTTATAACATAATAATCTGCTTTGTAGGTAATAATTTTGAAATAACAGTGATAATTGCCGTAACATCAATTATCATTAATGATATTCCTAATATGATGTTCTATAGTCAGAAAGTTAAAGTGTTTTTTTTTCTTCTTAGAAAGCTAATTTTTTAATTACATCTTGAGTTTGCATGCAAAAAAGCTTTCCAGACCTTATGAAGTATTGCGTATTTGAACCTATCTTGAAATCTATCTGAAGTTGATAATAAAGAAGTGCGTAGCACAAAAACAGGTATATTCCGTGGATGGGGGGGGATAAACACGCCAAAACAGCACAACAAACTAAAACCGGTATTAAAAAGGTGAATATCGTTAAATAAAATACAAATAAATCCTATACTTTTAATTGAGATTTGCGACTTGTGGGGTTTGAACAATTTACCCCTCCCCACTAGCTCCCAAAAATTCAACGGTTGTGTACGACCTTAGCGCCAAATATCTTTCAAGTGATATTCTGTTTGTATCCCTTTTATAACTTGTGTCTACTCTTTATGTATGCTTTGCAGGCACGAGTGCATGAGGTGGGGGGGGGGCATTTTGTTTTTTTTTTTCTTTTAATTGGCATTTCTAGACGACTGAGTTTAACATCCCTGCTTAACAAGCCTGGAAAATGACAAGCAAACCATGTTTAAGCTGAGGGGGTGCCCACAGTTCGCTATTTGGTGTATACCTCAGAATGCCATACTTGGCGCACAGTTCCGCCACGCTTGGATTGTGCCACCTAGTGCATGTGATTTTTGACAGTTGGGCGCCTTCTCAGTTTGGCCTTTTTCTCCCTTTATTGCACACACGAGAAAGGAGTGCATACCCCATTAAAACTAAACTGATAGGACATCTATAAACAACTACCAACTAATTTTAATATTCATTTACATTTTGATAAAAACATTGTAAATGCAAAAAAGAAAATCTTCTTCATCTCAAAATGTCGACTGAACAAATCGCGTCAATCACAATCAACTGATCACATCACAAATAAAAGAAATCAATAGAAAAAAGAGACGAGAACGAACAATCCTTGAATAGGATTTTTTACCTGACTGTATCTTATTTGTGCTGATGGATTTGAAATTTAAAATCCGGATTTTAGACTCTATTAAAAATTGTCTATTGATGTCTTGCGAAGAATAAATAAGATTACAATTAAGGCATCTTAAAGAAGCTTACAAGACGATTATTTCTCGTCATTGGAGCTTTGACATGTAAACACCAATCTTACGATTTAATCTGTCTAATCCCTGCCAACCCCACCCATTGGCATACTGAGGGCTTTTTTTCAAACAGAAAGACTTTCTGAAAAATATTAATTATGGCTGAAAACAATTTTTATACACAATTTCTATACATTCCTGAAAAAGGCTTATGCCCACCTGTGCCTCTCACTCAGACTATCAACTTTATTGGCCTTTTCTCCAATTAGCTATGGATGGTAGATAGTCCCATTCATCTTGAAACAGATACTAAGGTAAGATAGTCATAGAACTTAAGATAAGTTCTCAAAAAAAAATATTGCAGAAAATTGCAGAAATTATAAAGAAAACAACCAATTAAGGCACTTGTTCATAAAACTTGTCCAGTAACGTCCTGTATTTTTCATAATATGCAAAATTGTACAGCAGCTTCTGGAGTGGCGCCGATTCACAAAAATATAGGGGGGCAAGGAATGTAGGGGGGGATATCTCATATCTCATCTCATTGGCATACCAGAGTTTCTGTAATCTCTCCAAGACCAAAAGAAAGACCTGGATTCTTTCCTTTCCTTTAATTCCGTAAACAAAATCCTGACTTCAGAAAAAAAAAATTTTGAAAAAAGAGTGCCACGGCCTTTACTCCCTTCTCTTTACATACCCCTCTCTCCCAACTAGCTTTTTTCTTGTCTTGGTATCTCTCCCTCTCTTTGACAAAATATTGATGTTAAACACGGTTGCACACTGGGGGGTGTGCGGAATTTTATTTCTGAAGGAGGCGGAGGTACAACTTTTAAACACATCAGTGTGCACCAATGGCACCAATTGGGGAGGGAAAAAATACATTTAAAAAATGTCCTTTTTAGTATTTCTCTATTGAAAAGCACATTTTTTGGTATTTCCTTCGCAAAAATCACAATCACAAAACTGCCCCTCCTAGATTTTTACAAATAAATCCCCCCTCATTTTCATAAATTGGGGCCTTTGTGCACATAATACGGAAATATAAAGAACCATAGGATGAATATTTCTGCCCCTCCCCCTGTTTGAACACCTAGGTTAAACTAAAAGAAATCAAACAGCAAAATTTATAAAATATACTTAGTACTAACAGACGAAAATAAACTTGTACATGGCCAAATAAATACAGACATGTTCATTATTTAAGCAACTATAAAAAAATACATTTGGAAACACCGTTGGAACGCTCTGACCGTCTAATGTGGAAGTGAGATTTCCGCTACAAAAAAAGACAAGTGCATATAGTTTTCTGATTTTAAAATTGAGTTCATTATCCGTAGGTTGTGAGCAATAACGGAACATGTTTGGATTGTTATTATAATTAACGCTTAACTTTTTATCCATAATAGTTTAAGATAATTATGATAATATTCTTCCAAGGTCGAGCCTATAACGAAGAAAATGAAACCACTCTCATGAATTACTTTTATGAATTAACAAATACAGCATTAAACAAATAATAAATAATTAAGCTTTGAGCATGAGAATTTTCCATTGACTTCTTTTTCAAATTTTTGATGACTTCACAGGCAGCCAATACTTATTTTTTTTATATTTTTAGGTAATATATTGTAAAATAATTGAATGTTTAGACAGGAGTCTCCCTGAGAAACAACAGCAAAAAAGCAAAAAATACGTGAATTATGTGTAAATCTTATTAATTATAGGAACGTCACAAAAATAAATCTGAGAATTCGGGTGAGAGGCGTGTTTCTGAAGCCCCTCCCTCTACCCAGGGTCGTCAAATCACAAAAACGTAGGGAGCAAGGATGTTACTTCATTATAAAAGGAAGATACAAAAAGAAGTATTTTTAAAAAATATAGGGGGAGGGCAATATTCTCAGTTTGTTTTAATTAAAACGCAAGAAAAGGGGCGTTTTAAAAATCTAAGAGGTAATTGCCCTCCTATCCCCATTCGCTATCTTCCCTCTGCCTTGCGTACATGTCTGAGTCATTCTCCTTTCTTAAAAACAAAAATTTCGTCAATGATGGATTCATTTTGAGATATCATTCTTACTTATTTTCTTACGAACATAATCAAGAATCGATCATATGATCATGATTAAAATCTACGATGTACGAAAATGTACCAAGGCCGTATCAGTGGGGGGGGGGGGATTACCCGGTTTGAACCCTCCCGCCATAATTTTTGTCTGACGCGTAAAAAAAAAGTAACACAAATGCATATAAACAATTTTGATGCGTTTTTTGTAAGTATTTTGCCCCCCCCCCCCGAACAAAAAACCTGGATACTCGCTTGAATTGAACAATTAACAATAACAATTAACAATGAACAATTAACAATAACAAATTAAATAACAGCTAAAAAACAACTACAACAGAGGTCAGCACTACACATAAAAAGTGATGCTTGTTAGATCAATTAAACTACGATTAAAATGTTTTTGATTCTGTATTAAAAGAGGAACCCTGAAGTCATGGAATAAAGCGGTTCCATTATTCCATCTGTGCCCCCCCCCCCGAAACAAAATCCTTGATATGCCCTTGAATAGAACTAATGGAATTGGCGGCTGAACAGCTTAATTCTCCAGACTAATTAACAAGTTCTTAGAATTCCATTCAAGGAATAGACTGGTGACAATAACAAATTAAACAACAACTAAAACAACTACAACAGAGGTCCAAACTACCCATAAAAATTGATGCTCGTTAGATCAATTAAACTACGATAATAACGTTAGATAATAACGTTTTTGATTGTGTATAAAAAAAAAAATGGAAACAAAAAAGAGGAACCCTGAAGTGATGGAACAAAGCGGATGAATTTGACACATCTCAAAAGTGAAAGTGATCAATTGGGTATACATGTAGCATCTTCTTCTAGCAACAACGTATCAATTAAGTAGATAACTCCCCTGAGGGGACAGAAAGATCTGTGAACAAATCACAAAGTTATTTCTCCTAGAAAGTTCTTACAAGATTTATCACAGAGGAAGTCACTAGACTCTATTCCATAAATTAATAATTTATAATCTTCAAATACCTAGAAGCAATTTCATTCATTTTTTTCTGTTGCTACCTCTTATTATATAGCAGCAGCTGGAGTTTTGGGGATTAAAGGGAAACCTTGAACTTTAATTTGCACTATCTAAATATTTGAACTACGCATGATCTTTAGTTCGCAATTGCATTTTTTTATTATTTAGTTTGCACTATTTGCTACACAATTTTTTTTTTACAAGATTTATTTCAGAGGAAGCCACTAGAAGCAAATGGTGCTCTTTGTGACTGGATTGTGACTCACTTGTGAATAGGGCTCTTAGAATCTTGGTGACTGGTGACTATTGAATCTTTAAAGAGCTAGAAGGAATTTCATATGTTTTTTATTTGTTACTACCTTGCACTGATTATTTGTTACTATCGACAGAAAGCTACGGGGTGATTAAGAGTGAAGTTATGCATTAAGTGTATTGAGTGATGTATTTTGGTTATGCTGGCAGAAGTCGAGTACTTCAATGCTGTCGTTGGTTGTCGTTTAATGCTGTCGTTCATCATTTAATGAGGCCCTAGATGGTCAATCATTTTGATCAAAAGTTTCCGTCAATAGATTGACGTGTGCTTTAATCAACCTTCAATCTACCCTTCATTGCTAATCGAACACCATGCTTTTGGTCAAAATGATTGAGTCATTCAAACTTTCTATCAATCACCGTCAACGCTTGACTCAAGCGTCAAACAGGTTCCTAGACGGCCAATCATGCTTGAGTCAATCGATTGACGGAAGCTTTTGATCAAAATGATTGACCGTCTAGGGCCTCCTTTAGGCATGAGAAGAAATGTTGCACTCTCGTATGCACTATATAAATATATGCCCTTTGGTTAGCACAATGCATGATCTTTAGTTTGCTACTATATTTTTAATTAGATGGCACTATTTGGTTCAAGAAAGCCCTTATAAGATTTATCACAAAGGAAGTCACTGGCTATTTCATAAATTAATAATTTATAATATTTGAAAATGTAGAAAAAATTCCGTTTATCTTCTATTTTTTACTACCTTGCGCTTTATACCAACAGAAAGTTAAGAGGTACTTAAGGGTGAAGTTATGCAGAGTTATGTATTAAGTGAGTTTGAAGAGTTATGGTTTCGTTATGGTGGCCATGTACTTGAATTCTGTCATTGGTTTTAAGGTTCAGGTTTTATCTTGGCGTTTTGGAGATGAGAGGTGAAAACTTGCACTTTAATTTTGCATTATAAGATCTATCACAAAGTAAATCATTAGACTATTCCATAAATTACAACTTTACATTCTTGAAGAGCTAGAATTTGGCTTTGAAGAAGCAATCTTTATTTTGTTACTACCTCGCATTTAACATCAATTTAAAGTTAGAGTGGATTTATATCCATTTATTGCATTGAGATTGGATGGTTAATTGGTTGGGGTACATTTTAAAGTTCGAGACAACAGGACAGGATAAGCATAGGCGTAGGGGGGGGGGCAGCTGCCCCCCCCCCCCCCTAGACCTTCAAATTTACATTAGATATGGCTGAAAAAGCAGAAGGTTTGGAAAAAGCAGTTGATAAAACTCCATCACACTATCGACTGCCCCCCCCTAGACAATATGCTGCCTAATGCTGCCTATGCCCATGAGGATAAGTATTGTGATTTGGAAAAAAAAATTAATGAGCTACTTTCAGTTTATTTCATTGATGGAGTCCCTACAAGCTTAAGCTTGGGAAAAATGGGAAAAGTGATGATATTTTAATTTCACTTTTTATCACTATTTTTATTTCACTTTTTAATAAAAAAAATTAATTTTTTTCTAAATCGAAGGAGATAGATATTTCCCAGAGGAACCTTGGATGGTAGCCCCTACCCCCAAACAGTTCCAAATTGTTACCTATAGTGCTTCAAAAATGTAACGAACCCTCACAGATTATCCAGTCAGAATGACTTAACATTTTAACATTTATTTTAATTTATTTATTTTAATTAACATTAATTAAATATTTTAACATTTTCGGACTCGAAACGGGTACAAATAGGATACTAACCCTCTTCCCCAAACAAAATGACATTACCAGAAGACCTTTTTTTTCTCAGTTGCAGCAAGATGATAAATCAGAAATTTGTAATAAATCAGTAAATCAAGATGATAAATCATAAAAATGTTTTTGTTTCGATGTTCTTGGTACTTTAAGCGATTTCTTACCTTGAGACTTTAAAAATTGACGGTAATATTGTTATACTAGTTGAAGTAACGATTTACAGCTGAGGAGACGGTAACCCTTACCCTTCATATTTAAGGGAATTTGCGATTTCGGGAAGGTCAATGAAGCGACGGAGCACTTCCTTTGTTGACAAATTGTAATTTGAATGTAAGATTTATCAAAATGGAATTTGATAAATCAGTAATTTAACCAAATACTACAGAATTTTGGTCAAACCCCGCGGATAAGAGCCCGGACTTACCATATTTACTACAAAACATGTCTTAAGAATCACCTTTTTAATATCTATTTAAGTCAGTCCAACTTAAGACTCAAATTCGGATAAGTACAAATTATTATGAAAAACACTGGGATCCCGGAATTGGAATCTACAATTTTAAGACTCCCAGCCTAAAATGCCAAAATACGAGGAATAAAAGTAAAAATACAAAATTCTTATAATTTTTGTATTTTTTTGTATTTATTGTATTATGTGAAGAACGAAGGCTATATGAAGCTAAGTCAGAAATAAACACAGGAGTTTTTTAAGAGATTTTGGAAGATTCCCATGAAGCTGATGAAGAACAAAAGAAGCACAAGAAAGAATGTAAATAGGCTGTAGATTTATAGATTATATATAGATATATAATTATAGATTTATAGATATATAGATTTTAAGATTATAGGCTGTGGATTTTTGTCATTTTTGTGTACTATATCAGGACATTTCTTGAAACTAAGTTGCCTAGGGAACATATCCTTGTCAAGACTTCCTTCATATTTTAGCATAGTTATTGCTTTAAGAAATACTGTCATTGAAAAATTCTAATATCAAAAAAACTACCTAATATCGATTCTAAATATCAGAATCGTTTATAATTATAATATAATATAATCCCCGAGTGGAAATTTTTTAAATTCTACGAGTCCCAAGTCGACAAAGCTATGATTCTAGTAGTCCAAGTAAAAAACGCTACAATTCTAAGAGCAAGTCAAACATACTAAAATTCTAGTGATCCGAATTAAAAAATATTAAATTCAAGAACTTCAACTAAGGATACTAAAATTCTATGAGTCCCAAATCGACAATGCTATAATTCTAGTAGTCCGAGTAAAAAACGCTACAATTCTAAGAGACCGAGTCAAATATACTAGAATTTTAGTGATCCGAATTAAAAATATTAAAATTCAAGAACTTCAAGTAAGGATACTAAAATTCTATGAGTCCAAGTCAAGAATATTACATTTCTCAAAATCGGAGTAAAAAATACTAAAATTACAGGAGTTTGAGTTGGAGTCTTGCGCTAATGATTAGAAAATCCTGCTTCTGCTGTGAAATTCAGTCGCATTCAATATAAGCATATGTTAATGCGCATTAGTCTATGATAATATGGCACATTATATTATAATTCATATAATATAATATTCTAATATTATATTATTGGCATAATTTTATAATTTATTTCCACTGACACAAGGTTTTCCCCATTATCCGAAAAATAACATCTTTTCGTTTTTATGATATCTATTACGACCTTTCAAGCGCCACTTAAAAAAGAGAAAAACACATATGATGAGATGGAAATACATTTATAATATAAATGCTCAAATTAATCTTTCATTATATGGAAATGTTCGTGTTTAGTGAATACCCTACCAGCTATAAAATTGTAAAAGGGCAGCAATTTTCCGAAAAAAAAAAAAAAAAGTGTGCTAGCAAAAATGTCTTCGGCGACTCAAAAACATCCCTTGAGTCACTCACCGGCTGCGCTTACTTTAGAGGTTTTCGAAATAGCGCGCGGCTTCACGTAGACTTTATAAAAGTAACCTCAAATTACCAAGGACAGTGACAATGAAACATGACTGTTTAAATTGGTTAGGTGGAAACTTACACATCAATCAATTCTTAAAAGATTAGGAAAAATTTAGAAGTCAAGTTTTCAAGGAAAAAGACCACCATGTGTAGTTTTCGGTGGCAGCGGGCGCCACATTAGAGAAATACCGGGCGTACAAATTAGCAAAAATTAAGCTAAAAACCACAGCTTAAGAAGTCCACTTAAGGCAATAAATAGCTTAAGAAGGCACAGCTTTCTTTTGGAGGCGTATTCGTCTTGAGAGCAAACAGACAATTAATGTCCCAACTTGCACGAATGAAAAGCGTTGTTAACTTTAATTTATTAACTTTCATTAATTTAATTTAATTAATTAATTTAATTAACTGGTTCTACATATTTATTTTATTCAGTGGCAACACTGACGAAAATATTGTACTGCCCTAAAAACTTAATGATCTTCAAACAATTCAAATCAAATTTTGGCGGTTTTCTGGTATGAATAGGGTCTAGGGGACAAAACATGTTTTTATTTTGACATCCTCGATACTTTGTAGAGCATGTCAAAAAACAAGGTTTCTGGAAGCCACCCGAATCCATTCCATTTCTGACGCTGAATGAATTGAAAAATAGGAGTAAAATATCATTAGAATACGTCTCTTTTTTTAGGGAAAATTCTGTACTTTTTATATAGGCCAACAAAAGGGAATAATTGTAAAATGCATGGGGGGATGTTTTCATATACGATGGGAGGGGTGTACCAAAGAATATATTTTGAAATCGAATGGGGAGGGGGTAGCAGACACTACTGCAATGCAGAGGGATTTCTATTTTCAGATTTCTAGAAAACCAGTAGAATTTTTGGCTCCGTATTGATGGATGCAATGAAAGCTAACTTTGTTCCTTCATCTATTGATGCATGCACAGTCACTATATAGTTAGGTTACTTGGCAATAATTAGGTTATAGATAGGTTACTATATAGTTACTTGATAAATCAGGAAAAAAGACTGAGCGAAACTGACATAAGTCATCTAACCAATGCTGGAACTTCATCTTTAACTAATAGTATGAGCGCAAAAAACAGGGTTGTTTCTAGGGGTAGTGACACCCGTGGAAAAATTAGCCTCCTCCTCCCCCAAAAAATCAAAAATGTGTGTGAGCTAGCGAATCACAAACGCAATAGCCGTTCAAATGATCTTGACCACGGTACACCCCCCCCCCCCCCCCCCCCTAAAAATGAACCTGGGTAAAACCTTGCAAAATATCAGGCAAATCAGAAGAAACAAAAGGAAATTAGGGGAAAAAACATGAAATGAAATTTAATGAAATGAAAAAATGTTCAATAAAACGAAAAAAATTAATTCCCCTTATTTTGCTTTAGAAAACCTCAAATTCTAGCTCTAGGGTGAAAAAAATGAGCTCATAAAACCCTAGACAATCAAGTTTCTTTTCCGTTCTGAGGCTATATTACACAGTTACATTGAGGTTACATTACACCAAGATATTTTGTTGTCTTATAACAACCCTGTTTCGATTAACTGTGAGCAAGGAGAAACACAATATGGAAGCTTGAAATTAAGAGGAGAGCGATTGGGCTATGCAAAAAATAACAATAAACAAAATCTTGAAATTGTAACATGTAAAATTTGATTATTTAGAAATCTAAATAGCCGACCTATTTTAAAGAAAAAGTTAAAAGAATAGATCATTTACCCCTGATGACAGGTACTTCTTATTCTATAATTTTTTTTTTTGAATTTATATTTTGAATTTGCCGCGCCAGGATAAACCTCCCTTGTCCCTGTCTTGCTCTAAGTTCTCATGTTTTTTTTTCCTTTTTTCTCCTTTCCCTTCTCTTTGTTTTAGTTTATTTGTCTTTTGGTGGATAAACAAAATTTATTTTGATATTGGGTTAGTCTTCGTTCGATTCGAGCTTAGCTCTCTGTTGGCTCTATTTGAAGATTCTTTGTTTGTCTATATTTTGTGTTAACTAAAAAAAAAAAAAAAATCTTGAATGTAACAAACCAAACTTCAAAAATACTTACACTTTCGGGATTTGGAATTTGTCTGGTTCATTCCTGGCACATTCCCAGGATTTTGATCGATTTACGGAATGAACAGAGCCACCGGGTGTCAATGGAGTAAGTGGGGTCGAGGGCTGCGTCCTATCGTCATCAGAAGCCACGGATGGCGCACTATCACGTAAAGCATCAGCTAACAGGCCGTTGGCATTGAACGGATCTGTGTAGTCAAAATTTGCCTGAAAAAGGGTTATATGAAATAATGATGATTCAAAAACGCAAAGCAAATAAAAACAAAGTAATTACAAATAGAAAATTAGAACACTAGTTTGAAAAACCAACCGTGGCAGGAATACCATTTCACAAAAATTTTCCATCCAAATAAAAGGATTGTCACCCTTCCCTGGGTCAAATCCCTGGATCAAATCCCTTCTTCCTGTATGGAACTAGAGAAATCAAAGGAAAATGAAAATAAGAATGGAACTTACAGTCTACTATGATTTCTTGTGTTCAAATAATGTCAAATATAAAGAAATATCTTTAGTTTCGATCATGGGCACCCATAGGGGGGGGGGGGTAGAGATGGGTTCCACCCCCCCCCCCGGCTGAATGATATTGCCTTATATATTTTGTTTTGAGATTTCTATTATATAGCACTGAAAGTGCCAATTAGACCAGCTAAGCCCCCCCCCCCAAAAAAAAAAAAAATTGGCTTATGGGCGCCAATGGTTTTTCGATAGCTCATTGGTAAATTGCAAACCAAATTTACTTCGTTTTTTTTTTTTTTTTTTTTTTTTTTTTTTTTTTTTTTTTTTTTTTTTTTTTTTTTTTTTTTTTTTTTTTTTTTTTTTTGCCTGAAAAACCCAAAAATTAATAATACCAATAAAATAGATACTACTTAAACTGAAGCTAAACAATCTCAAAATGGCGTCAATGATAACGAAAGACCTAAGGCAACTTCTAGCCAACCATATTTGTTTGAAGGTTATATTGCAAAAAAAAAAGTTAATTCGGCTTAACAACACACATGGTCAGTGTAAATTTCAATTCATCAAACCTTCCGCAATTGGAAACTTTGAATTCCACAGGTTTGCAAATTAGGAAGTAATGTAGCCATGATTATCTTACTATCTTTTTACCAATGAAAAAACTTAGAAGCGACGTATAGGGAAAGTATTTTCAAACACTTGCCCTTTGCCGTTAAAGGGAGGTTCAGGAAGTTAGAGAAGGTTCAGCATGGAGGTTCAGCATGTTAAAGAAGGTTTTGGCAGGGCTATTTCGATGGCAATGAGATATCATTTCTGCTTGATTTTTCTTGGCCATTTGCCATATTGATATTTTGATTTCCTAGAGTCATCTAACAATCGGGCATTTCAGCATGAATTTTACAAAAAAAAAAATCTTAGCTAATCAAAAAAAAAGTGATTAAGCTTAAGATTATAATATTAAGATATTATTCTGATTTTAAGATATTAAGATTTAAGATATTAATAATTATAATATTAAGATTTAAGCTTATCAAAAGAAGAGGGGTCAAAAGGAAAATCCAGAAAGCAGCCTGAATTGAGATATTCTCACAAATGTTAAGTGCTCCTAGATTTATATTCATATTAAATTAATATTTTTTTAAATCATATATAATTAATATTTTTTTAAATCATATTAAATTAATATTTTTTTTAATATATTTTTTTTAAGTCAGCTAGTATTTAAGAGGAGGAAAGTTTGACAATAAAAGGGGTTATTTTCTTGACAAATAATAATAGAAACTATACTATAAAAACATGGGAAGGTGGGAGTCAAACCATTTCCAAAAAGCCACGCAGCTCTACCTGAGCTACGACCTTGAAACGAAAACAGGGCTGCGTTGCAACCAAGACTGTATCCAGGGAGGGGGTTACGGGGTTTTAACAACCCCTAAATGTCTTTGCGACTGTTATAAACGTAAAAAAATGAATATAACAAATTTTGATGCGTTTTTAAAGTTTTTTGTACCCCCCCCCCCGGAAAAAATCCTTGATACGATCCTGATTGCAACAACCCTTAATGTAACGCTAGTTATCTGACGGTAGAAATGTCTTTTATATCTTACTTTTTAACTAATTTTTCTCAACTCACCGATTTGTTCGTATTTTTGTCACACAAATTTATGAGTCTATTTTCGACCACTTCCGAATGTTCAATTAGTTCCGAATTTTATCAGTATGCCCATATGCACTTTCGATGACAGTGAAACAATAGCTGCGTTTTTTTTTTCGAAGTTCCGTGTTTCATGGTTCATGTTCCAAGTTTCATGTTCTAGCCCAAAAACGCAGTTTTTGTCGCTTTCGTGTTCTCTGTCCATGTTCCTGGTTGAACGTCTAAAAACGCATTTTAGGAAAAGTGGCAAAATATTCAAAACTGTGGAAACATGTGGAAAAATTCTGAGCTTTTTACTTGCCTGTTTTCTTGTACACATATGTTTCACCTTGGCCTCTATTCAAAAACGCATATTCAGCAGGATCTATGTCCATTTTCTTCCCTTCCATCTTATCCTTTCTTTTGTCATCTACAGATAACTTTTTTCTATCTGGATAGGGACCAATCGAACACGCAACACGCACAAAGAGCAAGTTCCAAGTTTGAGGAAACAGACAGTCGAACAGGCAACATGATGTTTTCGTGTTTCGCAAAAAAAAAACGAAGTTTTGTTAAAACATGCTGTTACGTGTTTTGTCGAAAACGCAAAAAATGGCAAAACACGATTAAACCACGGAACCAACCACGCAAAAGAAACGCCGCTAATACAACATCAAATGTCCTCCTTTTGTATGCTCCCCCCTTGCATAAATAAAACAACATAGACGGGAGATGGGACACAACAAAAAGTATAAAACAAACACTTTGACGGCGCAGCGGTAAAAAAAAAAAACTTACCTCTAAATTTTTTGAGTTTTTAGTCTTGAGATGACTAAAAACTCAAAAATAACAAACAACAATTTTTAAGCTCCTTTTCAAAATGAATAAAATAATTAATTTCATAATTAATAAAATGAATAATAAAATAATAATTAATAAAATGAAACAAATAATTAATTTTCGAAAGTTTATGAATAGTGAAGGGGAGGGGCGAATTGGGCTTCACATAGTTGATCTTCCTAACTTGTTTTCCTCAAGTCATCAACTTTTTAGTCCATTTTGAAAACGAGCTTTAAAAGAATTATATTTATTTTTTCTTCCTGAAAAAAATGCTCGAATCATTTTCAATAATCTGTGTGTTAAGAGTACCTTTTCTTGTCTTATTATTTTATATAATTAACTGACATTGAAATCTTTCAGAAAAACTTAATGAAGATGTAAGCACAGGAAAAATTAGGCGACCAAGCACCTTTCCTGGATAAATAGTGAAAATTTGTTAAAATAAACTTGCGAAGTTAGGAGTTGAGCCCAAGACCTGATACTAGCAATGTACGCAGTTCTAGTATTAACTAATAGGCTATGATGATCCACTAACAAGTATTATATAGCCAAGACACTTTACATAATGCTGAAAGCGTGTCACAAAAAATTTTTTGTGTTTTATATCTATTCACAATTCTTTTTGGAAAAATCGCTCGGGTCACTAGTATTTTTATTCCAAATAACCTGCGCATATAATTGTATCCTTTTCTTTAATCTGGGTCATATCTTTGCATAATATTTCTAGACAGTCTTTGCTGGAAGTTTCCATGACATCAAGCACCTTTACCACTTAAAGCAAAACAATATCTTAAAATGCGTATTTCAAACAGGGGAAAAAAGCTCACAGACAACCAAAATTTGGCAGGAACACTATAAGAAAATATCATGTTTAATTGTAGAGCGTTTTAATATTCAGACGCACAAAAAACGTAAAAATCTGTACTTGCACGCATAATTTATTCACAACTTTCATGATTTTTGCACAAGTCTGCTCAAATTAAAAGACCCGCCCAAACCCGTGGCAAAAATACTAGATCCAAAATCTATACCATTTATAATTATGTGAAGTCAAAATACAGACTGCGTAAAAATTGCATTTTCTCTTGATATGTTGTTTAAATTACAAGGCGTCACTTACTTTCTCCCACTGGTATAGCCTACACCTCAGAGTACAATCTGTGTTCTATGGTTCCGCCACGCTTGGCACAGCCCCCCCCCCCCCGCCCCCAACGCTAGACGCAGTTACGCCACACTTGGCATATTTATGCCTCGAGCTATCTGTTGTACGTAATTTTCTGGAAGTTCAAGAGGTAACGCACTTCCCAAAATTATGTACATCATAAACTTTCAAATGGGGATAAATCCATTTATTTAGACAGTGAAAAAAAAAAAAAAAAAAAAAAAAAAAAAAAAAAAAAAAAAAAAAAAAAAAAAAAAAAAAAAAAAAAAAAAAAAAACAGGTACAAAAGTCCAGATATTCCGGTCACATATACAGCGACCGTCTTCAGTAGAAATACTAAAATTATAAAATTGAAACTAGCATATTTATATACAACAAAATAAATAACTTTTATTTTTACATTTTACATCAAGAAGAAAATTTACATCAAGAACTTTGAATGAACTTTGTCAATGAACTCTATCTGAAAATAATCTAGTGAATAATCCGGAAGTTCATTATTTTGTGAATGACCCGAAAAGTTATTTATTTTGTTGTATATAAATATGCTAGTTTCAATTTTATTATTTTAGTATTTCCACTGAAGACGATCGCTGTATATGTGACCGAAATATCTGGAATTTTTTTTTTCACTGTCTAAATAAATGGATTTATCCCCATTTGAAAGTTTATTTGTTCGTCTTAGACCGGCAGTGTGGTCTAAGAAAAAAACAACACCTAATTTAAAGGTGTTATGTCGAAAAATATGTACATCATATGGTCCGTACCAAACGTGGCACTAGAATACAAGGCGTGGTGGACGTACACCTAGACGTGGCACGCGATGTACCACGTAATACCGCTCCAAAATAGATAACAGGTAGAAAAGAGAGGGCAACCCCTCGCTACGTTAATTCCAATTCAATAACGACAGCAGTAATTAAAAAGGCGTTCTGTGTGAATTCTTTCTCTCTTTAAAAACTTAAATATATACAGCAACATTCTTTAAGATGAAGGCAAATATTGAAAAACACTGCAAATTTCTACAAAACAAAATTTCAATTTAAAAAAAACACAGCATAAAACAAATATTAAACAAATACAATAATAGTTTGATTTTGACGCATGAAAATGGAAAGACTTTCGCCTATTATAGGTACATGGCATAGAGTTGGTCTCTTAACTTTTTTTTTCCACATGGCATTATGCTTTCAAAAAATTTTGAAAGGGCCAAAATAGTCCTAAACGGAAAAAAGAGACACGTACAATATAACCACATCCAAGATGTTTGTGACACTAATAGCTTGCCGAACTGACAATCAAACGCAACCATGACAACTCATGATTTTGGTGATTGAGACAAACTGTGGGAAAATGTAACTGCATATATTCCACGAACTCCTACAAATGTATGTTCGTATTTTAGCTCTTACAACATATTACTGGGAAATTTTTTGACGAGTTTAATAAGAGTTTAATTTTTCATACAGTGTTGTTATACCTATAATTAAAAAAAAAAATTTTTTTCCCGAGGGAAGTAAAGAGCGAAGTTGAAACTTAAAACGGACAAAAATATTTACTTCACAGCCTATTTAATATATATTAATATAACTAGTATAAATAAACCAACTAATAATATTTCCCTATGCTTTTTATGATTATACAAAACTTAATCCTAAAAGCATAGGGAAAATATAATTGGTTTATTTATACTAGTTACATTAATATATATTAAATAGGCTGTGAAGTAATAATTTTTGTCCGTTTTAAGTTTCAACTTCGCTCTTTACTTCCCTCAGAAAAACTTTGATTTTTTTTAATTAATCTTTGTTCGTTTTTTGATTAAAATTTAATGCAGAGAAACAACGCTGTCATGATCTTTTTATTTATACGGAATAATGTATGCTCGTTTTAAGTTTTAATGTCACTTTTTAGTTTCAGTTGAAAATATTCACAAACCATTATCTATGATTCAAGTGAAAATACCACTTGATGCCTAAATTTTAGGTTTCTTCCGAATATAATAATTGTTTTTGGCGCGAATTCAATTTTTTAAACCTTATGAAGAGAAGCTGTAACCACTTTGCATCCTATGTACCATCCTACCTTTTTTATTATTTTTTTTATATAAATAGTTTTTCCATTTTTCTTTCCCTACTCAGCTTATCAAAAAACTTGCATTTTCCCCTTAAATCAAAGAACAGTATATTTCCGCTATTCGCCGAAACAGTTGATGAATAGCAGAAAACACTCCCTAGAGAATATGGAGAAAGTAGGTCACATTTATACGCTTAGCAATTAGCACTCAAAATTCTTCCTAGAATACAATTTTTCTTATGCCATATAAGAACACCGAATTTTCAACAATTCATCATTCATATTTTGAACTAGCTCATATGCTTGTTATACCTATCACCTAATACCCTCTCTTCCACCAGGCATGCAAGCGGAAACTTATTTCCTGAGTCAACAAGTTCAGAAAGAACACAGAAAATCATTGAATAAACATCAATTCTCGGGGAGGGGAGAGCATGGGCCCAGTGTTGTCACCCCATCAGAGAAAAATCACTAGATTTTAATGATTTTTTGGTTGATTTAGTGATCTTCGTCAGTAATCTAGTGATTCATGTGCTGATTTACTGATTTTTTTTTTTTGTTTAGGCAACATAAGAAATCACTAAAAATAGTTATAAGTCACTAGGGTGTGCAACCCTTACAGACCCGAAGACCCTACTGAGAAACATGCCTGACCCACATTGTCAGCCCACCTCAGCTTGTGGGTAGGGGGAAAACATTATATATACCCAGTTTAAGAGTAAACCTAATTTACTTAATTTGTGATGATATTGGTATTCCGAAATTAAATTTTCAAAGGTTACCTATAAATAACAATAAAACATTTCAATAGAGTATAGCATCCCTCTTAAAAGTATATGGCCATGAAAAAACTAAGGGGATACAAAAATGAAAGAGATACATCAACAAAAACATTTTCAGCACAATCCACTCACACCTTGATGAAAACTAAAACACAAGAAACAAAAAAATAAAAGAAATTTGAACACACAAAAAAAAAAAATCCAATCTCCCAAAATAACAAGCTAGGGCAGGGGAGTAGCGAATGTTTTCAAAGCCCTAAAACTGAATGAACTGAAAAAAAGAACCTAAAAAAATATTCTAGCAAACGTCCAAACCCAGTAAAGAAGACATTAACTCCAAGGGAGACAAAAAAAGTGCTGACTAGAAAAATTTTGACAACATTTTTGAAGATACCAAACGAGTGGGAGCTTCGTGCAGACTCTGAGAGCGAGTTCAATATCATAGTACAATCTATCAGGGGAAGAGTTGCCAACGTGGTAGAAATTCTACCATCTTTGGTACAATTTAGAGGTCCTGGTACAATGTGGTAAATTTGGGAATTTTTGGTTAATCTGATTTCCCGGAACATTTTGGTTTTAATTACTCCTTTTAGACTCAGAGATCTGGCCAAGTTCTAATTTGTCAAAGTTTCCAACCAATGGCATTCACGCCTTCGAGTAACTCATCACAAAAACAAAAAGTAAAAAGAAATACTCGAAAGAAAGAAACCCAATCTCTCTCCTAAAAAGTACCCAAAATCACGAGCTAGGCAAGGGAGTAAAGTAGCCTTAATTTTCAAACTCTAAAACTGAATATACTGAAAAAAAAACTGAAGGAGTCTTCGAGCAAAAACGCAATGCAGACATCAACTTCAGGGGAGAGCAAAAAAAGAAAATATTTGACACTTTTTTTGAAGATATGAAACGAGTGGCAGCTCCGTACAGATTCTGGGAGCATGTTCCAGATCATGTTACAAGCTATCGGAGGGTTGAAGTCAGACCGAAATGGTAAGTTTGGGGCACAGTTCATATAATTATCTAAACTGTGATAGATAATTATATAAACTGTGGTTTGGGGAATATGTAATTTGTTGGAAGTGCAAAGATAATAAGACTAAAAATAAAAAATAATTATTACACAAGACAGTAAGAAGGTGCTACTAAATTTTATTTTCAAAAAATATTCCCCTTTAGTTTCCTGAATTAGTACTTGAAAGATGGTGCTGTTTAAAAAAAAAGAAAAAAGAAAAAGACTAATTACTAGGAAAGTTGAATAACCAAGAGAATAAGTGGTTCATTTACGCAATCTTGAGCAATTTATAATAGAATAGAATCTTTCAAGCGTAAAAGACAAAACATCATTTCAAGACTATTATATTAGACGCATAATGCAATGTTTATGAGATTTGTAATTCTATACTAACAACCACTGTTGCACACAAAAGATTGCACATTGAGTTGGATTCAGATGACATCAAAGATCTGTTTTTATTAGGAGTTCATAAGGCATAAAATCATGCATGTTTATTAATATTATAAAAATAGCCAAAAATGAAGATGGACGGTCCTGGATATTCGCAAGAATTTATAAAAGAATTTAAGAGGTTAGACAAGTAGCCTATTAGATGTTTTATTAGTCAATTGTCCGGCCCAATCTCCAACGCCATCCGCTGATCTCGGGGTCCATCTTCTGAAGTGTGAGCGTCTAGATGGCTCTGCTAAGTGACGTCAGTATTAATTTTGTCTTGTAACAACCCTAGTTTTGATGTTTCTCTCACTCACCAGGGCTGCCACCCTAGTGATTTATCACTATTTCTATTGATTGTTTATTTTGCCTAAAAATCACTAAATCAGCACATAAATCACTAAATTATACAAGAAAATCACTAAACCAACGAAAACAATCACTAAAATCTATTGTTTTTTTACAGGTGGCAACCCTGTCTCTCACTTCTTTCATCTTTCAACTGAACAGTAGAATTTTTATTGATATATTTCTATCTTGTCCAGTAGTTTAGAGAATAGGAAGAGTCCGTTGGATGGACAGTGTATAACATTTAGAGTTTTATCCATAAGTGCAGAACAGTTATTCTCCATTTTAAATATCTGAGGATGAGGATTGACCAAGCCGAGTGGAAACTACACTGCCTAGTTTTGATGTTTTCTCTAACTCTTCTTTGAGCTTTCAAGTGAAAAAAAAAAAAAAAATTTTAATATTTTTTTTTACTTATCCCACTTGTTTATAGAATAGGGAGAGTCTGTTGGAAGGACAGTGTATAACATTTAGAGAGTTTTATTTATAAGTGCACAACAGTAATTCTCCATTTTGAATATCTGAGGGTCGGTGCTGACGAGAAGGTAGAGCACGTCCCCACGCTTAGTTTTTACTCGGTTTCACCCACATATATTTGACCCCCCTCTCCAACCCACGACAATGAAAAAAAATCCCATATATTAGTGAAAGTAGTTTTTGATTTCAAACATCCTACCCTTCCCCCTCTGCGGGAATGATCTACAATGTCAAGACGCGATCTTACACAGAGGGGAAATGGGGGGGGGGGGGGGGGGTCCTAAATATCAGGCCTAAACCCCTCTAAAAATTTATTCACATCAATGTCAAATATATATTTTTTCTTTAGAACAACAGTTATTGTTGGTTTTGAAACCCCTTGTCCTTCAAACCAGACAAAACAATACTGATGCCAACTGATAAATTATGGTGCTATGCATTTTTTGAGCGAACGAATGGCCAGCACACGGCTAGTTACTGAAAGATTTAATTGAGAAGATTCGAAGCGTCGGGTAAAAAAAAAATACCACCCTCAATAGTACACATATTATTATTATTGAAAATCTTAGGCTGTTATTGGCAGACCTTTTACATACTAGCAAATCAGTCATTTAAATAATGTCCCGAAATTTACTTTTTCTTTTAGCGCCAAGTTCTCAACAGGTCTTATTTTAATTTCCATAATCCCGTTTTTTTTCCTCAGACCTGTTTCACTTGTTCTGCCTTTTTTGTCAAAATATCAGAGGGAAAATTTAAATACACGTTTTGTTAACACCTGTTTTTGATTTATTCTTCAACTCCTTATTTCAACCTGTTTCTTGTACATCTCTAAGGAACAAGTGCCATAATAACACTATGAGGATGCAAATTATTATCCCTGTTTAGTAAAGCATCAAAAATAGAATGATGGCTTCTTTTTTTGGAGGGGTGGAAAAACGAGAGCTGAGTACGTTGTCTGTCGTCCGAGGAGCATGAATTGCTCTTTCATGCTACCTTTGTGCCTTCGTTTCTAGAGAGGATACAGGGGAAATCCACCCAACAGTTCTCTCTTTGGGATACATGTTACAATTAGCAATTATTCAAATTTGAAAATCCTTTAAATCACCTCTAGATACAGGCGTCAATTTGGGGGAATGGGTGGGCCATTATTCGCTAAATCTACTCCTCTCACACTTTGAAAAAAAACACCTTCTCTTATATTTTCATTGAAAATGTATGTTTTATTTTTTTGTTTAAAAAAAATCCCTCTTTGGTTTTGACGTATATATTTTGCCCCCCCCCCTCCATTTTTGGTGAATTGACGTCCCTGCCTCTAGGGGGTTCTGACATCGGGCACCATCAATGTAAATACCTTCTGAACTTTGGAAGTAATTAAATAAAAAAAACAAGTTTTTTTAAACTGAAAGTAAGGAGCGACATTAAAACTTAAAACGAACAGAAATTATTCCGTATATGAAAGGGGCTGTCCCCCTCCTCAACGCCTTGCACTTTACGCTAAAGTTTTTTATTGTTTTAAAAAATAAAGTTGTGAGACAGAGTCAAACTCTGTCTCTCTTCTAGCGAAAAATACATATTTTTCTTCTGGCGAAAAATACAAAGTTGCAGATTTTTGCAGATATGAGCTTGAAAACCTATGTAATAGTGATTTACATTAAAATTCCGTTTCACTTGTAGGGAATGTTTCCCCCTCTTTAAAAAATCAGGTAAATTTTCTCAGGCTCGTAGCCTTTGATGAGTAATACTAAACTTAATAAAATTTATATATTTAGAATCAGCATTATAAGCCCATTCTTTTGATACAATTATTGACATCAAAATTCCGTTTTTAAAAGTTTCGATTACTATTGAGCCGTATCGTTTTGTTTTTTTTTTATTGTTTTTTTTTTTTTATTTCGTACATGTTATTACGTATATGAGGGGCTTCTCCCCTTAGTCAATACCACGATCTTTACAGGTTTAAAATTTTAAAAGTAAAAAAAAAAATTAATTCACAAACCCCTGAATCACGAAGGCCGTTTAATTAGAATAGATAGCTCTTTTGAAAGCACTAAAAAAAAACGGTAGCGTAAAGAGCGAGGCATTGACTTGGGGAGAGAAACCCCCTCATATACGTAACAATTTATGTTCGTTTTAAGTTCTAATGTTGCTAATGTTGCTTCTTACTTTCAGTTGAAAAAAACTTGTTTTTTTTTTTATTTAATTTCTGATCGTTTTTTAAATAATGCTTGGAACTCCGGCGCCCCCCCTTCATAGAAATGTCCCTTACCCCAAAGAAACATCCTCCACGGAAAGATTCTCCCGAGTAACCCCCTCCTCCAGCCCCCCCCCCCCCCTACCAGAAAAAAATCCTTCCTGAAAATGTCTGTATACTTCCCAATAACCAATACTATATGTAAGCAATGGGCAAAGTTACTTGCAGCCCTTCCCCTGGGAACTGTGGGGGATTAAGTCATCCTAAAAGACATATTTATTAAATTTTCGACTATGCTGAACAAAATGGTTATCTCAAAATTTTTAATTGGGTGACTCTGAGAAAAAAATGAGCGTGGGAGGGGGCCTAGTTTGACCCTCCATTTTTTTGTTCACTTAACAAGGGCACTATAACTTTTAATAGCCGTTCCAATGAGCCCTCCTACGATATTCTAGGACCACTGGGTCAATACGATTACCCCTGGGAGAAAAAAAAAACAAATAAACACGCATCCGTGATCTTTCTTCTGGCAAAAAATGGAAAATTCCACATTTTTGTAGATAGGAGCTTGAAACCTCTACAGTAGGGTTCTTTGATACGCTGAATATGATGGTGTGATGTTCATTAAGGCTCTATAACTTTTAGGGGGTCTTTCCCCCTTTTTTCGAACATAAGTCAAATTTTCTCAGGCGCGTAACTTTTGATGGGTAAGATTAAACTTGATGAAACTTATATATTTGAAATCAGAATTAAAATCTGATTCTTTTGATGTATCTATTGGTATCAAAATTCCTTTTTTTAGAGTTTCGGTTACCATTGAGCCGGGTCGCTCCTTACTTACAGTTCGTTACCACGAATTGTTTGATTCAATTTCAAAAATAGTATAACGAGCACTTTCAGTTTCAACCTCAGCTAATACTGGGACTTCGGACCCGGCCCTATCGACACGTTTGATACAGAAGCGGAGAAATGGGCCCGTATCCTCTTGAACTGCTATGGCACGGGTCAATTGACACACCCAAAGCATTAACAATATTTATAAAACTTTATAGCTTATCAAATAAAGACGAGCTAAACAACGATAGAAGGGGAGAGGGGGGGGGGGGGGTAAAACACAAAAGTGTCACTTCCCAAACAAGTTCTGTCCTGGTACATACGGATGTACTATATACATCGATAACGATTAGACAATGATACAGAACCACATCCAGGGAGGGGGGTGTCGTGTTTGTATCCTCTTCCCCCTAAATATTTCTCCAAATAAAAATTGGTCGTATATATATATATATATATATATATATATAGTATATATATATATATATATATATATATATATATATATATATATATATATATATATATATATATATATAATATATATATATATATATATATAATATATATATATATATATATATATTTATATATATATATATATATATATATATATATATATTCTGATTCGTAAATTGTCTTAAAAATGTGAAACAGGTACCCCCTCCTCCTGAACAAATATTCTTCTGTTAAGCCCAACGAACGAAATATTCTTTGTTACCTCCCCTTCTTGAACAAAAATCCTTTTTACGGTCTAGTAATGATGAAAAAGAAGCCTGGTATATGGCTAGAAAATTATACCCAAAAAAATATCCAACAAGGCAACACTTAATTTATAATCATGCACAGTAGTCTATTTCAACATAGTTAACAAGTAGGAGGAAAGAATGGCAATTAGAAAAATCATTGGACTAGAACAAGAGGTTGGTAATAAAAAATGACCTCGGTAGTTCCTAAAGGAAAGTGGGATGTAAATAGTAGGAGGGAAAGGCGCGGGGTGGCCAAGATAAGAGGCCCGTTGTGAATACAGATGCGCAAATACTTTGAGAAAAATGTATTACTAATAATCTATATTATAGTTTTATTCAAATGTAGTAAACACACACAGTACCCTGAATAACGACATACTGACCGTTATAGGAGATAGCTGACAGGAGAGGTGGAAAAGTGCTCATTATGAACTTTGATAAAACAAATTAGTATAATTTA
The DNA here is from genome assembly GCA_027921565.1 of Artemia sinica. Lineage (NCBI taxonomy): Eukaryota > Metazoa > Arthropoda > Branchiopoda > Anostraca > Artemiidae > Artemia > Artemia sinica. The sequence goes on from CM051267.1 coordinate 50,209,750, forward strand.
ACGTGTTTCCAAAAACTTTTTCCCAAAACTTTTTTTTCCAAAAACTTTTACCAGCGCATTTAATGTGATTTACGCAATCACATTGCGAGTATTTCTAGTGCCAACAAGCACTCACCAAACTCGGTACTGGTTAACAAACAATCCCCATGAACGCTGAGAGGTGCCTCTATATGATATAAAATTAGGAGTTTGGTGTCAGTGGCGGTTCTGGCTTCTCTTGCGCCCAAGGCAAAATCTTGATTAGCGGCCCTTCTCTGTCTCCCACAACATTTCAGGCCAAATTTCAAGAAAATTTTATTTATTAGCATTTTTTTCATTATTTAAATATAACTTTTCTTGCTTTACATGGGAAAAAGCTACGAGAAACATGAAACTTTCAGATTCAATTTCTCTGTACTTACTGCCAACTGCACCCTCCACTTTATTTAATAAAAACAATTTTCAAAATTAAGAAATGATTATAATTTATCAGAAATTTTGCACCCCTAAAATTTCTGCACTCAGGGCAAGCGCCCCTTCTGCCCCCCCCCCCCCTCCCATAGAACCGCCTCTATTTGGTATGCATTTTAAGACGGACTAATTTAGTTTAAGTATCAAATTTCATGGCGAGCCCTTACAACACCTCTTGTGAGCTATTGAATGTTCAGTATTCTGTTATTCGTAATATTTTGAGCAATTTACGATTCTGTTTGTATTTTTATTACTGTATTCACGCCGAACCTCTCTTTTACCTTGGCAACCCTGTGCCTTTTCCTTCTATTATTTATATCTTACTTTACTTAAGGAGCTATTCTATATTTACTACTTTTTACATAAAGATTAAAATATATTGGTAAGTATTTCTAAAGTATTCAAAGTATTGTATTTCTAATCTTTTACTGGTAAATTATTTCTCTAGGTAATTCTATTTATATATTGACAACGGGCCTCTTTTATCTTTACCACCCTGTGTTTCGTAGAAATAAAGCAAAAAACTAACAAACCAACTCCCGTCAAGTACCCTCAACAGGGTTCATCACGGATTTCAATACCAAAGAAAACGGCTAGCAATATAGTCGAAGGAAACCACACAACACACCAGACGGGCCGAAATAATCAATCAGCACCTCTCGGCCGTAATCAATGAATAATCAATCAGCACCTCCTCGGCCGTAATCAATGAATAATCAATCAGCACCTCCTCGGCCGCCATATTGACACCCCGCTCACACTTGGGCCGCGTCCATCTATTTCATATTACGAGCCCCCCGAAAGTGAATTACAAATTACCCCCCATAAAAGTGAAAAAAAAAGTTACCCTAAAATGCAATTTTATGGAGTTTTTAAACCTCTAACTTAGAACACATCTTCTGGCACCTCTCTCAGACTTGAATTGCGTCCACCAATTTAATTTTTAAGAACAGTTGTTTCTCTTTAGATTCAGATCTTACAACGGGTATATAAAGTTTTTCTTAGCCCCCAAATGAGCTGGACCCCCCTCTGAAATAATTTTCAATCCACACCCCTACTGCGAAGAACTAAAGGAAATGCATTTTTGAACAGTTACCAGACGGGACAAGCAGCATAAAAAAGCCCTTATTTGGTTGTATAAATAATGATGATAGTCATACAGACAATAACTTTGAATGACAAAGTATTTACAAAGTCATTAACTTTTGTTCGACTCGACTATAGACAACTGTTTATTATCTACTCGACAGTATGCATTTTTCCTTCATCAATATTTTATTTATTTGTTGAATAGCGAAGAAACGAAAATTGCGGAGAACCAATGGGGTCTTCTTAAAATCTAGAGAGGTACTTAAACGTCAGAGATGTACTTGCTTTTTCTGTGTAATTGTGTAAGCACAGCGTTTTTCCAGTAATATTCTACCCCTTAACAGGGGCGTCCTGAGGCTCATTTTTTTGTGGGGCGATGTTCGTAAATTTTACCAAATTGCCACCTGATTTATGCCGAATTTTCTGCAGAAATCAAGAATTTTTCTAAATTTCGGCCGATTTTGCAAATTTTACCGAATTGCTACCTAATTTATGCCAAATTTCTGCAGAAATCATCTAACCCCTACAGCCTTGGGTATTGATTGTATATGCATCAAAGCAAAATTCTTTCCAAATAAATAAAGAAAAAAGGAGACTAAATATTGAAACGTAAGCTTTGAATCCCAGGTGTCAGTGTTTTCGAAGAAGAAGAAGAAGAAGAAAATGTGAACTATTACCGTAGAAGAAGAAGATGTGAACTATTACCGTAGAACTATTAATTAGAAGAAGAAGAAGAAGATGTGAACTATTACCGTAGAACTATTAATTAGAAGAAGAAGAAGAAGAAGATGTGAACCAAATGTGAACTATTACCGAGGCCATTACAAATTTGCACTTTTAAGCAGACATGAAAGCTTCAATTCCAGAGTGGGATTTGTTGTTATTCTTCCTTGTTTAGATTGTCCGTCTCGGAAATGCGAAGAAAAAAAAGTTGAAAGTAATTTAAAAAAAAATTTTTAAAACAAAACAACAATCTCTGTGCTACTATTAGTAGCATAAAACGTAACAGCTACTACTTAACCAACAAACGTAACTAGCCATTATTACATGGCAATTAAGTAATAAACAGCGCATAATAGTCACGAATTTCCAGCCTTTTTCAGCAACCGCAAAACTCCTATTCACTAGAAGTTCACTCCCATTGATTTTCGCAATAGTTGCAAATTTTTCCATGCACTAAAACTTTTACTTCAAAGCTTTTACTACAAGTTTTGCCCTTCAAAATTAACATTTCCGCAAACCAAATTCGCATTGATGGATAAACATGACCCATGTTTTGCTGCTGATGATCAGTGAAAGGTCTCCGGCTGTTGTCACTCTTTAGCACATATTTGCGGTTTTTCTAGTGATGAAACAAATAATTAGCTTTCCAATAAGCGAAAACAAGTCCTTTTCATAAATCACAGCTCCTCCAATCGGTAATTTGACCTGTTCTACATCAACGCTGCAACGGTAAAAAAAAACTTGCTTCAGCAGCAACAGAACAGGTCGATGACATATTCCCGATAGATCAAATTCGAATCAGCGTTGCCATTTAAATTATTCCCTCTATTCTTCACCACCACCATTAATTCAGAGCTTTCATTATCGGTCATAAATCAAGGGAAAATTTTGATTCGGCAAATTTAAAGTGAGGTCTTCTTATAAAAGAAAAAAAATCAACGTTTTTGTCATTATTTTGTCATTCAGAGATCTTGCAACTAATGGTTATAGGCTAGTGAAAAAAATAGAAGGCAAAAAGCGACATTTTTTAGAAATCTGGGACATAAAAGGGAAAAAAAAAAAAACAGACACATTTTGTAAATTTACGATATAAAACGAAACAATACCCAACTTGAAACATATTTATATATTTCGATTAAAAAAATGTCACTTTTCACCAAATTATTGCTTTTTCTGGGTATTTCTCTTTTTTTTGAGCATCCAGAGTTTTTTCAGAGGTTTAAGTAAATTACTTTCTCTAAAGTAAGGGATTTACATGGGTATATGAGGGGATTTACATGCGTAAAACATGCACGTACGCAGGAATTTGTTTCGGGGGGGGGGGCAAATCTTTCAAACCCATTATTCTGTTAGAAAAATCAGAAAATTATGGGAAAATGAAAAAAATCGTGAGATTTCGGGGGGGCGGAGCCCCACCCCCCTGCGTACGTCCCTGGCGTAAAATCAATATATGGATTATTTTCGTTTCCATCACATTTGCTGCTAATGCTAACTGGTCGCTTTATGAGGTTTAGAAAGCGTATTTTGGTCAATAATACAACTTGTAAAAAAAATAGCCTCTAGTTTTCAAGATGGATACATTTTAGCTAAAAATGACATATTTTTAGATGGTCAGGGGACACATTCATGGACGAAAAACTTGGCAAACCCTGTTCAGTTGAAGATCATGTAGAGTAGCACAGCATGGGTAGTAAAACACTTCTGTGGCTAACAACTATTGCACAGTAACCTTATGTCAAACATTTATGTAGATTGCAATTATTAAGAAAAATATTTCTGCAGGTCAAATCGTTTCTTATTTCGTGACGTAGTTAGCACTGGAGTTGATGAAAGTAAATTTCACTACATGGCCCTTTTCAAATGATTACTTGAAAAAAAACTACATTTTCTAAAGAGTTAAAGAGGCTGAGTCACAAGTTCGAACCTTAAAACGTACAGGGATTAGGAGGTACAGTTTGACTCTTTACGCTAAAGTTTGACTTTCTCACAACTCTTTTTTTTAACAATAAAAACTTTAGCGTAAAGAGCGAGGCGTTGAGGAGGGCACAGCCCCTTTCATATACGGAATAATTTCTGTTCGTTTTAAGTTTTAATGTCGCTCCTTACTTTCAGTTTAAAAAAACTTTTTTTTATTTAAAGGCTGCAAAAGCGGGGGGTTTGGGGGCGGTAGCCCCCAACTGTACCTCCTAATCCCTGTACGTTTTAAGGTTCGAACTTGTGACTCAGCCTTTTTAACTCTTTAGAAAACGTAGTTTTTTTCAAATAGTTTCTGCACATTTTTGTACAGTTTATTTACTTATTATTGCTTGACTAACTGTTAGCTGATCGTGTCAGGAGTTAAGTGTGGGGGGGCTGCCGCCCCCCAAACCCCCCGCTCTTCAAGATTCTTGTGTTAAGGCTTTTAATTCCTGAATACTCAAATCAAATGCACAGTAAGATTTTCTTTTTTCAACTTGTCTTCGAGCATGCGGGTATACGGCATGTTATCAAAGCAGTGGAGACTTACCTGTACCTGAAGGCCGACTGTGATATTCTTCTGGAGACGCCTGTTGAGTCGAAGGATTTAATAGATTGGATTTAAAAAAGAAACTGAGTTTCTTTGTTAAACTTTAAATTCAATATATAAAAAATTTCCTCTGACGGGGAATCGAACCCGGGTCTTCCGCCTGACAGTCAGGAGTAGCGACCACTGTACCACAGAGACACTTGTTATTTTATTTTTAGTCTCTGCAATCTATTTTTGACGCAAGCAAATCCCCACTAAACTTGATATTTGGTTTTTGGAAAACAAAAAAAAAAAAAAAAAAACAAAAAAAAAAAAAAAGGGAAAGAGTAGCGATTGATTGGGATTGAGCTGAAATTTCGAGGATAAGCTCCCAGGCCCCCAGGAAAGCTTATCCTCTAAATTTCAGCCCGATCGGACAACGTTAAAGGGGGGCTGTGGTGGGAAAATTAACATGGGCTCTTATAGGAAAACGAGGTTTTTCGTAAATGTAAATTCGGGGGATAATTTTTTCGGTCTGAAAATATCAAAAGACCCTAACAGGTCGAATTCCGCTTCGTTCTGAGTTCCTCATTCAACAGGTCGAATTCCGCTTCGAATGAGTCCTCATTCACCCGGTTGCCAACTGTGGATTGTAGGCGTGGCTAATAAAAAAAGAAGAGAAATGAACATTAAGTGGCTATATCTGGTTTTTTGGAAAACAGGGAAGGAGTGATCGGATTGAGCTAAAATTTCGAGGATAAGCTCCCGGGCCCTAGGAAAGCTCAACCTCTAAATTTCAGCCCGATCGGACAACGTTAAAGGGGGGCTGTGGTGGGAGGGTCGAAACTTCCGGCCCAGTTTACCCCATGAAGATAAAGTCGGAGGAGAATGAAATTTTGCACGTTTCTTAGTTTGAGCTTGGGCTACAAAATGCGATCACCGCCGTCTCTCTGCGACCTCTAGGACCGGAAATCGCTTAACATTGTGGTGGGCCGCCTCTTTAAAGAGGCACAAGTGTGCCTCCTTGAAAATGCTAATGACTCAAACTCTCATTCGTAATGACTCATTTCGTAATGCTAATGACTCAAACTCTCATTCGTAATGACTCATTTCGTAATGCTAATGACTCATTCGTAATTTTGGCTGATTTTGATCAGCAGCCGAAAAAGGTTACCGACCCCCAAGTCTAAGATGTATGTCTTTTGGACCACAATAGGAAAGGCGAACATTGGGGTACCTTACAGAGGAATGACAAATAACAGTTTCTAAAACCCTCATCCCACCTTCTGAACCTAGTTTGTAGTGCAAAAAAAAAACTAAAACATCTCATTTCAGTTCAACTTTAACTCAAGCCACATTGCCATAAAAAGAATCGGCTCTATTATGAAAATAGTCATAAATTCCAATTCTCTCCAACCCCAAAGGCAAAGAAAGTCCAAATTATGGGGTAAGAATACAATGCATGTAACAGCGGATCCAAATGGGTTCTTCAATCCTTAATTACCGAGAGGTAAAAACGTTAAGGAACGCAAAAACTATTCTTGGGGTCTCAATTGGTTAAGGCTTTTGGTACTAATTTGGTCAAAGCATGACACACATGAATCCTAACGTGAAATAGCTAAATAGAGACAAAAATGCAAAAAAAAAAAAAATCAGTGAACCTAGGAATCCAAGAAACATAGTTTTATATATATATATATATATATATATATATATATATATATATTATATATATATATATATATATAGTATATATATATATATATATATATATATGCGCCTTATCTAGAAAATGTTTTTTTTATCTAACAAAACTTCTAAGGAGAGTAATCAGGCAAAGCAAATAATTAACTCAGTTTTGTTAGGTTTCATTGAAATACTTAAATTTCCGTTTTAACATTAAATTTCTTTTCTAAAACGCCGTTTAAACGAGGAATCGTAAAAATGAATTATGAGATGTTTTTATAGTTTAACATTTATTGCTTGCAACGAAGAGAAACATTACAGACGTCGATGAGTTAGGGTATTGTCAGATAGGGGAGGGGTCAGGAAATGTATAGAAAACTTAGTAAAGAAAATGTATTTTCCTTTTCCTTTTTTTCCCACTTGGCTATTTTTCCTTTTTTCCGGGTAGGTGTGTTCAGATAACTGTTGTACAAGCACGGAAGTTATCATCAAAACGACAGCTCTGATCAGGGTTGCCTCCACAGTCAGTTCCTAGAGTGCTACAATTGCCCAAATTTGGGTAAATGTTGAGCACTTCATATAATTGACCTACGAATAAAGCGAACATACCACTGGATTCCATTTTTTTACGCTCTGTCTTGTCGTAATCGCTTTTCTCGCTAATTCGGTTTTAAACCTTTTTGGACATTAACATCGATAATTTCATTATAAGGTTTCTTGGAATATAAAGGGTTAAAACATTGGTTCCAAACTTACTATTTCATTAGAAAATCCATTTTTTTAAAGTTATAAAATCCGCAAGCATTGATTTGTCAAGTTGGATAAAAAGATTCAAAACAATTTCTACATTTTCCATCCGCCATGTTGCTTCTGTTGGCTTTGATATTTTTCGACATATAGGTAAAATGGTAATTTTCAAACAGACTAACAGAATAACAAGAAAAAAAAGGGCGGAATTGTTTTCCTTATTCTTAGGAAACAAATAAGCAACTTATTCTTGACAAATCAATGTTTGTGATTTATACAAATTTTACAAAATGGATTTATAATGAAATAGTAAGTTCGAAACAAAATGTTTTAAGCTATTTTTATATCCAAAAATAGAGAAAGAAATTATTATTTTCAAAAGTCCTCTTAAAATTGAATTTGTGAGAAAAGCGATTATTATATTCAGAAAGATCATAAAAAATGGGACACTTGTGTATTATACGATAAACACTTGAGAAGTGAAGTTTGGTTAATGAAGTAAATATAATACCTTATCAGTAAAATTGTGAAAACTACAACTTAGAATTATGTGCCCAGAACGCAGAAATAACCTTAAGAACATAACCTAGATGATAGCCATGGTGAGACACTATATTCTATTACTATGCATTGCAAACTAACCGGTCACTGTCCTATCTGATCTTCGCGATCAAAATTCTCGAGTGTTTCTCGTATAATACATAGGTACCAAAAATGGCATCGAGTGGTATGTTCACTTTATTTGTGGGGTAATCATACGAACTGCTCAATATTTACCCAAATGTGGGTGCTACACAGTGATTTCCGGTGATACAGTAAAAAAAATTGACTGTAACCGTGCCAAAATATAACTTTCATGCTACACGTGTCAACCCTGAGCATAATGAAATAATGCTGAAGTAGAACCTTCATGCTACCGGTGGCGACGCAGGCTATGAGTCAATCCAACTGTCCGTTTAGACTTAGCAAAAAAAATGATGGATGCAAAATACAACAGGAGGGTGGTTTTACAATTGGGCTCTTTGATTAAAATTCTACGAATAACTGATGATTGAGGCTCTACTCGTTCCTTGTCCGTCTTAGAAGAAGAGAAAGAAATGAAAAAATGCCCGTCGGCCGACTGGACCGAGCCTATCCGTTGCACCTCAATCATACATCAAATATGGAAAGTACATGGGCAAAATACAAAGCGGTAAATATTTCAAAAGTGATTAGATTCAGTGACCTCAAAATCCACTGATTTACCATATCAAACATAAAAGCTTCAATGATTCCATTCGGAACTTTGACATGCCCACCGTCACTTCAATGAATTCGCCCCAAGTGGTCTTCCCTCAAGGGCATTTCTTTCAAAATACGATAAACCAAATGTGGTTAGGTCATATAGGAAAACATCAACATATTTTAAGGGTTTTGTATTTATGTTTGTTATTCAAAGTAGGTTTTTGGCAAATGAACAGCTGACAGTTTATATTCATATACAGATGAAATAAAATGTAAGGATTACCATACAAGGAAGAACAATATTGTCTAGATAAGTACCCTCCCCCGCAGGGCCGTATCCAGGATTTTTGTTCAGGGGGGGGACTAATTTTTGACTTTTTTTTTTTGGGGGGGGGGGGGTACTAATTTTTGACTCAGTTTTCGACTAATTTTACTGATTTTTACCTAGGTTTTACTAATTTCGACTTATTTTCGAGTCGGTCAAAAATTTCGGGGGGGGGGGGGGGTTCAAACCGGGTAACCCCCCCCCCCCCTGGATACGGCCTTGCTCCCCCGTAATAATGCTTTGGGCAGTACTTCAATTATTCCGGATTTTTCAGGGCTTCTCTAATTTTTCCAGATGAAAGTTGGGTTCTTCAAAATATCCCAGAAATTAATATTCGTAAAAAAGTTAAAAGATACAAATCGTTAACTTTGTTAGTGTTTATTTTCCGGAAGATACCTGAGACCACAAGTTCCTTTGGTTAAATTCGAGAAAACTGCAAAAAAATTGCCTCCCACATAAAGTTTGACAGAGATTCTACCATCTTGTCTGTCAGATTCCCGGATGAAATAAAACAAAGATAGTATTATTGAAAAGTTTAAAAAGCTCACTAGTAGTTATTGAAGATGTTTGAGATATTCTCTCCACAAAATGTTCAATATAGGGCTTAATTTATGGAGCTTGTTTAAAGCGGATAACCTTGTGAATTGCGTCAACTCGAAAATCATGGTTCAGGACCCATTTTCTATCTTTATCGTTCTTCGATGAAACTGGAAGAAACTGGGAAGGTCCCGAAATAAATTTTGGGACCTTCCCTCCCCTACTTAGAATGGACTGTATCCAAAGAATCGATATAGTCCCCACTAGGGCCCTTGCTATTACTTCCGGCTTGGATTAATTAAGATCTGATACAGATTTTCAATTTTGTATGAACAAATGTTATAAAATTATTAGGTGCAGTATAGTTCCTATGCAACATGATATCAAAACCAAGTTGCTTTTTCTCTTCTTTTGTAATTCAGATTTTTCAACTGATATTTTTATGATGTTTCATTCCCAAAATTATTGCTCGTCTAACTCAGCTTTAAATACTAACATCTCAGCACGGGTCTTGAAGTTTTTGGCATTCAAATATTTAAATTATTATTACTAACATAGTCATAAATCATCTTAAGTTTATTGCATTTCCGTACATGGTTTACCCGCGCTAAATTTCAATCGAGATTTTCTCGTAGCCTGTCTGACTCAGCAATCTTCTGCTTGAATTATTTTGTAATTAATTCAGTTATATTTCCGATAATCGTTTCGGAAAATACATGAAGCATCACATCAGGTTTATACCTTCGGGATTTAATAATAGTAATAATTTAATTAATAATAATAATTTAATATATCTTATAACCTCTTATCTCGTTCCTACTTGTCTCCTACTTATCTCGTTCCTTATAAAGAAAACCCACGCAGGTGAGAGTTGAACCTATGGAACCCTCCAATAACTTGTTGAAGCTTCTACCCGTTGACCAAGAAAGACAGGTGGTTGGTGGGTTGGTGGTGACCGGGGAAATATTAATAATAGCACCCCCGTCCCGACTCAAATATAAGCGAACAAACCGAATCAACAAGAAAATGTTGATCAAAATGGGCAATTCCCAAGTCGCCCAGGCGACGGCACAACTGCTCCAATTGCCTTTCCCCTAGCAACGGCTCTGAAGACATGCATCAGGAAACGTTTTCATAGCCTCAAAGAGTGTGGGTTACTTATAAAAATTGAAATTGGTGCAAGTATAAAAAAGAACACGAACGTCTCTTGGTATTTTTTGTTCATGCTTCGCAATTGTGTTTTGTTTCAGAAACCGAGGCCAGACAATTATTACTACGCTGTTTTTAACAATTAGACAAATTCTGCATTTTCAATACACTTAAAAAATGTTACAAAACGCTAAACATTATATGTCGTAGGTGGATTTTTTGGTCGGTCAGCAATACTATACTAGCGCGATGTCCAAATCTTGTAAGTTACCCACACTCTTTGCAAAGCGTGTTATTGTAGTACCGTTCAATACAGACAGATCAAAAAACTGATCTATTAGACAAAAGACGTGATATTTTTAATGATAAAGAAATCTATATAACCAGAACCAGGGACTTATGCAGAGGGCTCAGCATCCAGGTCCCCCTCGAAATCCTAAATTTCCCCTAATTTCTGGGTACTCCTCATTTAAGTTATAAGTTTTCTTGTTAGTATCAACTCCTCCAAACATCCGGGCAGAGGTGCTTGATCAGAACCCACCATTACACATTCAGAAAGCTTAACTGAGCCCTGTGTCAATAAACTACAAATAGACTCCTTACCAATGTAACAAAATATTTTAATGCATTAGTTGCAGGTCATTTTGCAGTTTATATTCACTGGGCTTTACGAATGTAAAGTGCTGATTAATATTTCTTTACTGATAAAAATACCTTGCGTTTAAATATCATTAAATTCATTAATTTTAAATGTTTACTAAGGATTCCCATAAGTCCTTGGTCAGTCCACAAATACGGTGGCGTCAATCCACGAAAATGTGGGGGGGGTGCATAGCGTATTTTTCAAAATCTAGAGTGGAGGGGGGTAAATTTTTCGTTTTTTTAATATCCATGGAAGGAGGGATCTAGGAAGGCAGATATAATTCCCCCCCCCCTAATGCCACCTGCTCAAATACATGTTAAAGGTGTGTCAAAGTCCCACTTGATGTAAATAGATGAAGGTGAACTTACGTGCTGGATAGTTTGAGCTTCCCTCGGCGTTCCAGACTCACCAATTCCGCTATCAGGAGATGGTAAATCCACATTATTTCCCACTTTATATACAGCCTGTCGTCCATTAACATTGTATCTTTCAATAAACACCTGATCCGCAGCTTGTTCAGATGTGGAATATATACAATACGTCTATTTTGTGCATAATTCTCACCATTTGGGAAATTATTAAACTCTTGATAATATTCAGTCCCATTGGGAGAGGATCCCGAATATTGTCTCGAGTTATACCTCTGAGACCCAGTATTGGCAATAACAGAATATGACGAATTCTCATACGGAACTGTTGTCAATGTAGTTGTTGTATAGCTGTTGTCATTTTGATAGGTTATTTCTGCTTTTATTTCAGCATCTGAAAATATAGATTCATCAGTTAACCGACGGGCGTGAACTGGGGAGTTAGGTTCATCTAGGGAATGCAGGGCATCAAACCTGCATTGACCAGCTCTCCATTGGCCAATGCTCTTGAAATGACAGAACTGTGTATTCTATCAGTTGACTGCACCACTGGGCTTCGTACTGGTAAGGTCTTCTGGTTCTTTGGAGATGAACAACTCTAAATGAGCACCGCTGTGAGCCATTTCCGGAGGTTCAGCCTTTATAACTGGCGCAGAAGAGGCTGAATTCCTGGAAAAAAATAAAAGAGTTTATCTCTGTAAAAACCTCAATGAAAAAAGACTTTAATTAAAAGAGAAATTTCTGAGAAAGAAGCCAAAGTTGCAAAAGATTTCAGAATTTTTTTTTTGTACTTGTGCATTATTCGGTACACACTCGAGAAATGAAGTTTGGTTAATCATGATGAAATATACCGAAATATGATGGAAATACAATACTTTAGAAACTAAATTATGAAAACTACAAAATAGAATTATGGTGGAGGGGTGCACAAAATTATTTTAAATATATAATCTAACCCAATCAAAATACCATCTCTATATATTAAATATTTAATAAAAATATACCTATAACGTAGATTTCAACTGAGCCTAATCTAAATTTCTTCAGATACTGGCAGGTAAAAACCGGTTATTGTCTTACATGTAGATCCTCATTCTCGAGTGTTTACCGAATTTTTAACCTTACTTTTAGACAAACAGGCCGGATTTTTTTTTCTTTTTAAAAGGAGGCCAACACAGGCTGATTGAATTAGTCGCACAACTGTATCTGTTCAAGAAACCCTTTTTGCTCATTTGATCCCAAATTAATTATAAAATACAGGACATATGAGGCACTTGGATATTGTTTGAAACTTACGAAAAAAGGGTATTAAGTAAAACCAGCCTGTATTACAAAATTCGATAGGCATAAGCATACAGAGGCGGCCCTAATTTAAAGGGTTAGCTAATCTTACACGTTCGATAAGTCCAAGAGCATAGAAGTAGTTCCTTAATACGAAAAACATGCTTCCTGCGAAAAATTCTTGGTCATATATATAAATAAAAGTCAATCACATGTCTTATGACATTTACCCTCACAAGCAAATTGTCATCTATTTCCAAAAATCGTGTACACAGTCACGGTAGAACGTACCATCCACGGAAGAAAAAGTGGCGCTCAAAGATGACTTCTGAATTGGCGATCCCTCGCTCAAAAGCTTAAAAAAAATCCAATACAATCTTGACTAGTAGCGAGTATTTTCCAGAGATCCAGTTTAGGCTTACTGACCAAACACCAGTCTAGGTTCACTGGACCTTAAGTCACAACCAAGTATAGTTAGACTTGAATTTTGTTGCAACTTCAATTCAATTCTAGTAAAAGTGTTAGAAATTTTCATAAACGTAAGCATACAATGGTTTTCAGCTTCAGTTACCTTAAAGGTATTTAGCTCATATGGACAACAAACATCACTTGCTGTATGACCTTCACTTTCGTATGTATGCGATTATGTCGGCTAACAACCCCGTTCGAGCGTTTAATTGATCAGTTTAGTAGCCTTATTTCAAAATGAGAGGAATAAACTTATACTGAGAGGAAAGGATGGGCGCACTTGCATGGCTGCCAACCAATATTTTTCCATTTTTTTTTTTCCTCCTCGGCAATTTTGCTGCCAAGTTGGGCGTTTTCTGAATAATCTAACTTTACATAGGCCATTTAGTTTAAAAAGTTTAATCTGAAGGCCCTTGAAGGGAAAAAAATCCATCGGCGACCTTAAAAATTTTTTATTGTTTTTTTTTTCGAAAAGAAAAAAACACATGAAGAAGCAACTTTAGAAGGTTTACATTTTTAGCTCTTTTTTTCAGGACAGGCAACCTTGTCTCTATTTATCTTGTACCTACTAATAAGCTGTGGAGGGCCCCTTCCCAAGATTCTTAAAAAGGATTCCAGCATTCGCATTTCAACCACTACCCCCTTTTAAAATCCTCGCATACATCCACACGATAATTTGACCTGTGAATGAACGATTTATTCAATGTCAAAAATAATAATTAAAGATACTTGTCCTCAACTTAGTAAGAACGGCTTATTTCAAAATAAGGTTAAATTGAAATTGGTGTAAAAATTGGGAATGTCACATTCCAACTTTTTTACTGTGACCATAACTTGGAAGAATATGGCAGTGCCGTAATTTTGTCAAAATCGTCGGGGGGGTGGGCTCAAAGTTGGAGCCAATTTTCCCAAATCAAGTGAGAAGACAGTAAAAACTGAATAATGAGCCATACATACCACATAGGCAAAGATGTACTAAAGAAAACTGACCCTTTCTGTGAATGTTTGAATTATACCGGCTTAACTTAGTTTTGACAGAAATTTTAAAGAAACTAAAATTGTTGGGGGGGGGGGTAACTGAGCTATGGGGCAGTTTTCCCTCCCCTGCCTCATAGCAAATTATACCCCTGGGATTCGGGAGCTTTTCAAAGGGAGTTGGTTCAATGAACCCAATTAAAAATTCAAAGGTTCGTCAAAAGCAATCATGAACGGAACCTTATTTGACTTTTACTTGGAAACTAGAAGTACTATCCTGCAAACTATCCTAGAAATACAAGAGCTTAGATTTTGGGTATATTCCTCATCTTTCTGTAACGTAGTAGATAAGTTCTGTCACATAGATGAAATATTTAGCCTGTTGTTAAAAAAGAAATAAAATAAAAACAATAGTATTATTATAAAATAATTATAATTATAAATAATATTCATATATATATATTTTTATATAATTATAAAATAATTATAAAATAATAAATAACTTAGCCTATTGTTTAAAAAGTAATTTTCAAATCCATACACCCAAGCTTATGTGTAATTTACAACGAGTAAATCAGAAAAATTAATTTCAGGTTTGAGAGAAAATTAAAAAACTAAAAAGTAGAAAAATTGTAACAATTTTGCCAGGGGTGATCACAAGCGATCCTCTCCGGCGTCGAAGGGGAGCCATCCCTCTCCCTTCAATTCTAGAAGGAGCCATTCCCCGAGATGAATTCCCGTGTATTCGTCAAACCGGCTGGTTTTCATAAGATTTGCTTGTGATCACCATAAACTAATTCCAGGTATACTGCAACAACTTTCATAAGAAGAACAATTAAATATAAATTATCAAGATTGTTGTCTTGATAAATAACATCGTCATCCTAGCTAGAAAAGGCTTCAAGTAGGCCAGTCGTGTTAAGCAAACTTGTTCCCTTTTTCAATCATTTCAAACTGGAGAATCTTGAATTAACAAAAATGAAGAACTCATTATAAAGTTGAAGCGGTAAATCCGGAATAGGCACACAACAACTTCAACAAAACGTCCGGTCGAATGACCAGTTTTGAATGAAATGCTGCCGCTACCGAATAAAACTTGATGAATATGCAACATGAACGAAATACTGGATACCAAGAATAGATGGCGGAATGTTGAAGAGCAATTGCGAAGCGGAAACTAGTAGGAGCGTGAGGAGGCACATCCGTGAGGCGATGCACAACATTTTTTCGGAGGATCGGCAGAATAAGAGAAGATGAGTGTGAAATTTTTATAATACTGGGGGTGGGGGTGTTTATTTTGTTTGTTTTGCGGTTCTTATACTTTGGTTTTGTTGTTCTTTATAGAAAGAACAACACAACCAAAGTATAAGAACCGCAAAACAAACAAATAAACACCCCTACCCCCACTATTATAAAAATTTCACAACCATGGCCCTTGTGGGACTAAGGTTTAGAATATTTTACATCCTATCAGATGTGCTAAACAGGGACAGCTTTGTGCAATTATGACAAAGAAAAAATGAATAACCCAGTTCACTGAACAGCAAGAATATTCAGAAATAAAAAACTTTCCGATCCCTCCACCGCCACCAATTTTAGTTTGAGCTGAACCCCAACAGAATGAAGCTATGACAACCAACGTGAATGCGTTCCCTGAGCCTCCAAAAAAGTTTAATTTTTAGCTAAAGTGTGTCCATCTTGAAATTTCAATAACTAGAGGTTATTTTTTTACCAGTTGCATTATTGACCAAAAGACACTTTGTAAACTCTTTTCAAAGATGCCAGTTAACATCAAATACAATGAAAACAAACAAAATCAATATATATATATAAAAAAAAAAAAAAAAAAAAAAAAAAAAAAAAAAAAAAAAAAAAAAAAAAAAAAAAAAAAAAAAAACTTGGTGGGAAAGCAGGGAACTTGTATTAAACATGTAAATCCCTTACTTTGTGAGAAAATCCTTTACTTACGACTTCTCTGGCAAAACCTGGATGCTCAAAAAAAAAAATTCCGTGGAGAAGCACTACTTTGGTGAAAAACGACATTTTTTTAACTAATATATATATATATATATATATATATATATATATATATATATCTATATATATATATATATATATATATATATATATATATATATATATATATATATATATATATATATATATATATATATATATATATATATTTTATATATATAGTTGAGAAATATTAATTTTATGTCATAGATTTCCAAAATGTGTCCCTTTGTTATCCTCTATGTCCCTAATTTCCAAAATATGTCACTTTTTGCCCTTTTATGTCATTGAGTCCGGGCAAATGGGAATACGTCCTTTTGACATAAAGTGTCCAGTTGACAACCCTGCTGGTAAGTCGAAAATTAAACAAACGTCTTTAAAAATTAGGAATAGCGGGAACTCAATTTTGAATGAAAACGACATCCATATGCAGTTGTGTAGTTTTACGCTTAGTGGGCACCAAGTTTGAAAATACAGGGTCTTAGGCATTTATGTGTTATCCCGACCCCAGTCAAGAAGTTTGATCTGTTTAATATCGTTTTTTTTTGCGTGCACTCTCAGATAATCAGCTTAGCCAGAGTGAGACAAACTACCATACATGTATATTTTAATTAAATATTTATTCATAGAGCTGGTTAGGTTAAGTATTTAATATAATACGTTTTGAGCGGCCTGCTTTCCATAATTCTCAGTTGTAGCTTACATATTTTTTTTTCCTAAGTATTATATTCTCATCATATTTAAGTCAAATCCATTATGGTTGACCTGACTACATTTCTTGAGTGTGGTTGGGAATGTAAGTACTGGGTTTTATAATAAAGGGATAAGTAATTCAGAGATAAGAACTTTCCGATCCACCCCGCCCAACTCCCCCCCGCCCGCTCCAATTTCAGTTGAACCCCACCGGAACGAAGCTGTGGCGGTACTTCTAGGTTGTAGATGTGTATTATTTTGAACTCGTAGAATGCCAGAAAACTTATTGGCTGCGATAATTAAAAGTGCGACATATACCATTTTGGTCGAAAATGAGTTATGTGTCATGAATAAACACAACGCAAGGAATCGAATGGAGCAAGCAGAATTACCTAGCTTGTACTGTTATGGAGATAAAAAAAGAGACATAGGCCAGTTTTGACAGAAGAGGATTATCTTATGGAGCTATAATGATATTTGTCTTCGTTTTTTGTCAAGGAAAAAAGAGACATAGGCCATAAAATGGAATTCGCTCAGAATATTAAAATTTAATTTATACCACTGAAAAGAGCATCAAAAAATCGGATATTTGTTTTTAGGCTCTCCTGAAGTTACAAAAATGGCGTATGACGCACTTTTAGTTATCACAGCCGGAACTATAAAAAGGGTCCGATGACATGTTAAACAGAGGCACTGGAATACAATATTATACGGCAATCATCAACGCGCTGTTATGACAAGGTTGTCCATGACCCTTAAGGCCGTTTTCGCGAAGTTTTACAAATTGCAAAACTTCCGTCACAACTGAGGGAAGTGTGGGTAGTTGAAAGTGGCGGTCACACTCTATTTGAAACTCAGTAAAGAGAAGATCCGTATTCAATCATTAAAACCAAATTATTTTAGTAAGCCTAAGCAGCTGAACCATCACACTTCCTTAATCGATTCAATCACTTAAATTTCACACCATCCAATAACTTAACTTCCTTTTATGCTTAACGATATTCTGAGATATACAAATTCCCATGTAAGCAAAAAGTAAGGAATATATGCCGAAAAGGCGGGATTCACGGGGAACAATTAGGGAGGGAGTAAAGCAGCCCCTTTCTCTAACTAAAACTTGAAAATATCTTTATTTTGGTATTTCTATTAAAATACTCGAAAACTGAAAATGCCCCTTCCCAGATTTTAGAAAATAACTTTTTATTTCTTCATGGAAAAATCAATAATTGTGTTTTGTGCAATTCTGTGACGTTTAGCAAAAAGGGCATAAGTTCACTTTTTTTCAAAAATGGGTTAAGCATATGGTTCGAAAAAAATCTACCGATTAGTGTGTTCAAGATGGCCTATTTTTAATTCTGACCGAGTTATAAATTGTTCCAAAAGGGCGTAAAAAAGAGTCCAAGTCTATCTTTTAAATCAGTGGTTCTCAAACTGTGGCACGATTACCCCTTGGGGGTACGCACAAATTTTTTTAGAGGATACGCGGCTGGCAAAAAAAAATAAAAAATAAAAAATAAACAACCCTTTAACTCTAGAACTGGCAATTTTATTTATATTTTAGATATAGTTTACTTAGTACCGGTAACTGAGAAGGGGTATCTAAAATGTTTTTTGGGTAAAAAGGGGTACAGGGTATAAATAAGTTTGAGAACCACTGTTCTCAGTAAGGAACATTTCAGTAACTTAGTCCTTTCCAGTGAATTCCGACTTAAAAGTTAAGTGGTTATCAGTCTTTAAAGTTTCAAGTTTCTTAAATTCTGATTTGCGAGGCATAATTTGTCATTGTGCCTTTTTTTCATTTTCCACTCCTGCAAAATTAGGAAAAGTGGACTTAGGTCCTTTTTACAAGACGCCACAGAATTGTCTTATGACCCTTTTGCTTTTTATCCCTATATCCATCTGTAAGTACGGTTACTGCATTTAACAAAATACAATTTAGTCTAAATTTGGTTAGTAATATAGCAAAACGGGTACTTATTCTTATAGCCACCCCACTCAAGTTCTTCGTCTGGGAATTACGCTTAGGTTACATCTCAGAAAACTGGTTTCATAGCTACAAAAACTAGTGACGGATGGTACAATACATTGGATTTAGACAGAATGCATGGACTTGTATAATTTGGGTTATCTATATGCATATCAGGGGAGGTTAGGTTAGGAGCACTGTCCAAATACTTTACCTCCACCTCACCCCCACCCCTAATGTGCAAATATATAGCCCAAATTTTATTATTATACAAATTAAAGGTTATATGAAGGCTATATTTCATTAGGATTAACCTAACTTCACTTCTTGAGTGGTGTGGCTAAATACCTCACCCCCCACCCCCTAATGTGCAAATATATAGCCCAAATTTTATTATTATAAAAAATTAAAGGTTATAGCTATATTTCATTAGAACTAACCTAACTTCACTTCTTGAGTGGGGTAGCTATATACCTCACCCCCCACACCTAATGTGCAAATTTATAGCCCAAATTTTATTATTACACAAATTAAAGGTTACATGAAGGTTATATTTCATTAGGATTAACCTAACTTCACTTCTTGAGTGGGGTGGCTATATACCTCACCCCACCCCTAATGTGCAAATATATAGCCCAAATTACATTATTATACAAATTAAAGGTTATAGCTATATTTCATTAGAACTAACCTAACTTCACTTCTTGAGTGGGGTGGCTATATAACTCACCCCCCACCCCTAATGTGCAAATTTATAGCCAAAATTTTATTATTATACAAATTAAAGGTTACATGAAGGTTATATTTCATTAGGATTAACCTAAGTTCACTTCCTGAGTGGGGTGGCTATATACCTCACCCCCACCCCTAATGTGCAAATATGTAGCCCAAATTTAATTATTATACAAATTAAAGGTTATAGCTATATTTCATTAGAACTAACCTAACTTCACTTCTTGAGTGGGGTAGCTATATACCCCACCCCCCACCCCCCACCCCTAATGTGCAAATTTATAGCTCAGATTTTATTATTACACAAATTAAAGGTTACATGAAGGTTATATTTCATTAGGATTAACCTAACTTCACTTCTTGAGTGGGGTGGCTATATACCTCACCCCCACCCCTAATGTGCAAATATATAGCCCAAATTTCATTATTATACAAATTAAAGGTTATAACTATATTTCATTAGAACTAACCTAACTTCACTTCTTGAGTGGGGTGGCTATATACCTCACCCCCCACCCCTAATGTGCAAATTTATAGCCAAAATTTTATTATTATACAAATTAAAAGTTATATGAAGGCTATATTTCATTAGGACTAACCTAACTTCACTTCTAGAGTGGGGTGGCTATAAGACATAAGTACTTAAATGTATTGTTCTCCGGTATGTGCGGTTCTTAAAATGTATTGTTCTTTGGTATGTGTGCATCTACGAGGTAGAGTAATGTAAACATGAATTTATTTCATTCCACAACGAGAATAAAGGAATGATTAAAATAATAACAATCAGAATCATTAATGGCCTCGTCAGCATAATGAAGTAGGCCGGTTGTTAGATAAACTTGTTCTTCTTATTTTTTCGCTAATTCAAACAGGAGAATCTGGATTTGGTATAAAAGTGGAACACTTGTGAGGTTGAAGCTGTAAATCTGGAATAGGCATCAAGCAGTTTGGCCAAAATATCCGGCCGCATTACCGGTTCTGAGCAAAACAGGCCCATATCGAACAATACTGGATGAATATACAAATATTGGATACATTTTAGTAGAACAGGAAAAGGTTCGCATGACTTTGGATGCCGAATAAACCAGTTTTACTGTGTAATCAAATTATTTCAGAAATAGGGATAGGGATTTCAAAATATGGTGATTAATAAATACTTGAAATTCAGCAATTACAGCCGACACGTACGTAAGATTTTTTCGTAGAGGACAATAAGCCCAAAAAAAAACTTCTTATTTGATAATTTGAATAAAAATTCCCAGTATTTAGAAAAAATTTATGTTTCGGGTGGAGAAGGGGCTCGAAGCCTCCCCTGGTTACGTCTCTGATATCAGCCGTATCTCTCAAAGTCGTCATCAGTAACAGAAAACTCATACAACGATCTTTTTCATCAGCAAAAAAAGCAAACCTTCTCGGATATTGCAAACTTGAGAATCAGGAAAGAGAAGGTAATTGTAAAGTGGAGGCACTAAATCTGTACAGATTAGCTAAAATATCTCGCCACATTACCAGTTCTGAGAGAAACATGCCCATATTGAACAATACAGGGTTTTATACACAGAAAACTTAATAGAAATAACAAAAGGGTGTAGAGAAAATAAAGTCACTGGATGTTATTGTTTAGTATAGCCCTCCTTTAATTTGGTTTTTCTTTAAGATCCATTTAGCATGGTCCCTGATACCTTCAAGCGGTACTACTACTAACAACTCACTAGAGCAGCAAGCCACAACTGCACAAGGCCAACACAACTGAACAAGTTCGTCCTCCATCTCTATTCAAAGCTTCACTCTTTATTCTGTCCCAAAAATTATTCTGTTCCAAAAATTATTTATAAAAAATTATCCCAAAAAATATTCTTTATTCTCTTTATTCTGTCCCACTTTTTTTTTCTTTTCTTTTTTTTAATGACCTCTTCTCGTCAATACAATTCGAAATCAATACAATGAAATACAAAATAAAAAAGAGAGAGAAAACAAAATAATTTAAATAATTAGAATAGAGCTGGGAAGAGTCAACGGACGGCAGCTAAGTTTGCAAATAAGAAAATTCCCTTAATGTATAATGCATAAGTATCTACTCTAAACAATAATTTGATTGGGAAGCGCCCAGAAACTCAAAGAACTTTGAAGGGTCAGGGGTTTGTGCCAAAATTAACCCCTGCCTTCGACCCTAAGCAAATCAAACCCTATTTATTATAAATAAAATAAAACGTGTGTCAATCCAATTTATGTACCATAAACTAAGTAGTATTTTAACAAAACTTGAATTCATTTATGTAAAAAAATCTACCAATTGGTTTTCAAAATAGAGGAGAGGTATTACCTTTTTAATTTGATTGTATTGAAACCAATACAATTCAATCTAAAAAATACTCAACGAAATTATTTCTGTTCAGTCATTTAGCAAAAACAAAAACTCCCTCAATTGCTTCTCCCACCGAGTTGAGTTGGATCCCAAGTAAATAAAAGCCCATTCTACGCCCCTCTTCGTTCTAAATTTAACTTTTCTTTTAAAACAGGGTATCAGAAGGCTTTTCAAAAAATAGAGGAAGATTTGTTAGATGTTCTCCAGAGAAATTGTCTAAGGATTCTATTTGGTACCCGTCTGACTGATCGTATTTCAAACAGTAACCTGTACAACAAAAAAAAAAAACGGACCTATTCCGCTTTCTAAGGATATAATGAGAGTTAAGTTGCGATGGCTCGGACACATCCTACGGATGAAGGACAACAGACTGATAAAGATTGTCCTTCTCTGCCAACCATATAGGCCAAACAAAAGGCACGTCGTCTCCGAATGGAGCGGGAGAAGGTCGTAAGGAAGGAGTTAAGGGAAATATGACTTCTTGGGAGAGTCTAAAGAGGGAGGCTTTGAATAGATTCGGATGGAGGAGGAGCGTGCGTACCTGTGTTTACCTCAGGCAGTTTGGATCTGCAGTAGGTTGTTAGTAGTAGCAGTAGAATATCGAATATTATACTCTTACAGACACATACACACACTCTTACAGAAGAGCAATTATCGTTACAAACTACAAAAGAATTATATAAAAAAAAACAATAATAATAAAAATGAACAAGACTCTGTTTTTACTTGAATTCAGGGCCATATCCAGGATTTTTTCGGGGGGGAGGGGGGTTACGAAATATTTTTTTTCGCTGGGGGTGTTACAAAAAAACTTTAACAATACATGAAAAAAATTGGGTACTTTCCCATTATGTGGACACCTCTAAAAGTCAAGTTTGGTTAATGCTAACAGTGAAACGGGTGAAAAGTACCAAAATTTGTTTATATTCATTTTGTTATGTTTTTAACGGATCGGAAAAACATTTCAGAGGTAGGGGGGCTTCAACCCCCCCCCCCTGGATACAGTATTGCTTGAATTTTGTTGATCTTACACAAAGCTTATTAGCCAATGAATAGTCGGCAAGTTCCTCTATTTAGCACCTCAGAGGGAAAAGGTGTTTTTCAATTCGCTGGCATTCCGTTCTTAAAATGACAAAAGAAGAAGCTTGAAGGGGAGAACCCATCAATATCCCGAAGGAAAATTTTAGAACAACAGCAAGTTCATACATTTGATTTAATGTTAAGGACCGATTATTCCTTGCCGGGCCCCAAACCTAAGTCCCTGGAGGCCATTGCCGTTTTTACGGCACTGCTTATGACTTTAATTTTTAATTGAAATTCCTAAAGGTCATTTTGTTATCCAAAATAACTAATAATATTAATATTTATTTATAGCCTACTAACATCAAAATATAAATAGTGGAGTACCAGAAAAAAAAAAACGCGATACAAAAACGATAATCAACAAAAACATTAAATAATAACATTATATCAGTAATAACATTAATCAACAATAACAATAAATAATAGAATTAATAAAAGAAACAGACTAAAACCGTGGTGAGGCGACAAACGCCACTACGCCGTTTCCGATTGTATGTTTTCTTGCGAGATTATGCACGATTTTAAGTAAGATATAATATAGTTGTTCAGAAGCCAAATTGATTAAATCGATTCCGCTTTTTTTCATTTTTTGCGCATTCGGCGGCACAACGCTCGACTGACTCAAGTTTATGCGTTCATAAAGATATTCGTGCGGATGAAACATAAATAAGGATTAATGAAGACCATAAGAATAAATGCAAATGTACTTGGGCGTATTCTCAAAACCCAGGCAGATACGCGACAACCAAAATAATCCAGATCAACATTTCCAACAGATAATTGGTTCATCAAAATCCATCTGGTAACTTGTCTTTTTATATTTCTCAGTTAACTGCAAAATGCCTTTTATATATATATATATATATATATATATTTTTTTTCAATTCAGAACATAACAAGTAACATTTCCACTATCTAATAAGTTCATACTGTAACCATATCAAGGCCGTATCCAGGGGGTTCGAATCCCTCCCGAAATGTTGGTCTGACTCGTAAAACGTAATAAAAATGGATATAAACAAATTTTTTATGTATTTTTGTTAGTTTTTTATGTGTAACCAACCCCCCCCCCCCCCCCTAAAAAAAACAAAACAAAAACAAATCCTTGTGTAAAAGACCCTCCGAAAAAAAATCCTGGATACAGCCCTGAACCATATTAAATTTGGTTTTGGGCAACTACAAAATCGCATTCAGTAAACAGACACTAAGATAATGCGTTCAAATATTTTTAAGATATCACAAACGACACAAAATAATTCCCATTTTATTAATTACCTTCGAATGTTGTCAATATTAATACTCCAGAGGTTATCCAAGACTTTATCACGCATCCAGACCGCAGACTCACTTCACCTACCCGACTGAATACCATTTGCGTAACCTATCTACCATCACACAATCCGAAACTGACTAAAGTCGCCATCAAAACTTAGCTCGAAGCGCCCACTCAACAATTTTTTCAGATGCGATAAAAATCGTCTTTTACGTAAAACTGTAATGGCAGGTAGCAATCAGAAGATACAAGAATGGAAAGTGGGACACTGCCCTTAGATCAAGGAGATGGCTACTCAAAAATTGATCCCTGTGCAATATATCGCATAATAAGAGTGTGTCTTAATTCAATGCCAAAATCCCTAACGAGGGAACATACACTGTCACAACACGCACATGTTTTTCTATGGCGGGAATGGGGGGGGGGGGTGTAGGGCGAAAATACCAATTCATTCAACAGTCAAATTATACGCAAATTAGAACTGCATACGAATTTTTTTTTACTTGGGAATGAAGGTTCTTTGTATACTCACCATGATAATATAAACCTAAAACACGTTAAGTGAATAGAAACAATAGTTGTTACCGACCAGCCAGAGTCGACCTAGCTAGAGTTGGTACCTGGAGAAATCTGGGAAAGGTAAGTAGGAAGGGTGTGCGAAAGCACAGGATGGCTGGCCCCCCAAAAAATCGATGTGTTCTCGAATTTTACCCAGCGTAAACTCGAGTGAGTGGCTCTTAATACACCAGTACCAAAATTCATTCCCCCTACGGAAATTAAAAAAATAAAACTCAAACAAAACTCGCCAATTTGGAAAGCCTTATTTTCCACGGGGGGGGGGGGTTAACGCCTAGAACCATCCGATAGGTATATACTTCTCCGTCGGTGATGTTGAGGAGGGGCTTATTTGACACACGTGTGAACTCCAAGAGGCAAGAGGAAGAAGAATCAGAGGTAAATACCCTGTTCACCATCCAAACCTATAAGACCCACCCTCCCTCGGATGATACTTAATAATTCCCTGGAAATAGTTTCTTTACCAAAGCCCCCTCTCCGTCCAATCTCGTTTGAAGTACGTATCCTCATTACTTCCGACGAAGGCCCAAGATCACAGGACTCTTCTCGTGTCTCTCTCCTACACCAGGGAGTTATTTAAGGGGGAAGATTAAATGTAAAAAATAGGGGGTGTACCTTTATATGCAAAAATAGAAGAAAACAAGAAAACTTAGTATTTTGGGGAGGGTTTCGGAGGTCCTCTCCCAGTGTGTGTGCCCGTCTTATACGACGTCGATTGTCTTAGTGCTACGCATATTGTTTTACCGGGGTTTCCAATAAGCCAATACATTTGCATTAAATGATAAGTGGAAGTGGAACATACGATGGCATAGATTTGATCTTACCCAATCTCAGATTTATTGTCATGAGACAGTGTTAGCGCCGAATCAATGTCTCACGTTCATATATCGTACAAGACTTCCGTTGACTTCGCTTTGCATACATTTTGCCGCAGTCGGATATAATTTGTCTTACGGTAATTAGCTGGACATCAAATAAATAGAAACTACTGTTTGGCAAATTTACACAATTCATAATTTCACCGTCTTAGAGGCCATTTTATGTGTTATTTAGCAATACGGGTTACGAATATCGACGAGCGTATATTTGTAACTGATTTTTCCCATTGCAGGAAAAGGTGTTCATACCCAGCGATTCCCTCACTGGGTATGGCTTTGCCAAGACTGACAGTTAAAATTTAAGACACAAAATTATCAAATATAGAAGAAGGCTGCCTTCCCCTGAGGCTTTCCACACTCTTTACACTAAATTTTCCTACAATTATACTCTTTAATGGAAAGCTTTATTTCAATGCTTCAAGAATGAAAGCTGTACTCAAGGGCATCTCTCTAACGAAGATGGCGATACCTTGGACATATTCTCCGCGTGTAAGATCATGACTTCCTAAAATGCTCTTCCACTGGCAACCAGAAGGAATCGTCGCCAAGCAAGACCAAAGAACACACTCTGTTGAACGTATTAACGTGACCAAAGAACACGCTCTTTTGAACGTCCTGATGTGAGAAAAGAGCGATTCCAGACGAGTCTCGTCCCAGGGTGAAAGGACATCTACACAGCAGACAACTTGTGGGAAAATTGGAGGCTACTGATGCCCTCTGTTCCTCTGCAGGACTTTCACAGTTTGGTATATTTTCCATGTAATCAGCTTATTTTTCAAGATATCCCCCTCCCTCCTCTCCCCTAAAAAAGTGAAAAACTATTTGCGTGCGTGCATCCTTGACGTTTCAGTGCCTCAAAATCACTTCATTCTATTTTTTTGTCTGAAGATTTTATAAAGGAAAACCAATATAATGGATATTTCGCCAAAATATTATAAGAAGTAAAAAGTTTCACTCTTCTTAGTAACCTGATATTTCGCCAAAGGTTTCAAAATCAATAAGGTTACAGAAAGGCGGCAACTCCAAAAATAAGCAACAATATGAATAGCTTAGAAAAAAACATCACAGGTGAAAAGTAATGAAATCAACGCAACTTTTCAACAGGGAATTATTGAAAAAATAGTCTCTGCTAAAAACTTTCGAAGCATCAACACTGGCCTTCCCGGCTATAGCCTAAAATTGTAAACTATCGCAACCTCACTTGACACACTCAAGCAATATGACAACACAGCAATAAACAGGCTACCTCTTCACTAAGTTTGACAAAGTCGGATCCATTGTACCATATTACTGCATACGCGCTTATAAAAAAAAAAATCAAGGAGAAAGAAAGAGAAATTCTAGAGTAAAATAAGTAGAGAAAAGGAAGACAATAAAACATAAAAGGTTAGCTAGAGCTCAAATATGATTCACAGGATCGTGTGTGTAGGTCAAGATGCAGGGGCCGTATCCAGGTGATTTACCCGGTTTGACCCCCCCCACTATAGAATTGTTGTTCGAGTTGTAATAAGGTAACAAAAATGCATAGAAACAAACTTTGATGCGTTTTGTAAAGTTTTTTTTGTACCTCCCCCCCTCCACACTTCTCAGAACAAAAATCCTAGATACGGCCTTGTGTGCAGGTCTAATCAACAAAGCGCTCCAATCCACGAGAATTTGAGGGGGGGGGGGGGGGGGGAAATGAATTTTCAAAATCTTGGGAATGGAAAATATGTTGTTTTTTTAAATGGAAATACCAAAAAAAGGTATTTTTCCGTGAAAATACAAGTATTTTTCTTGGATGGGGAGGGGGGGATTTTTTCAAAAAAAAGTATTTCTTAATGGGATAGCAAAAAAAAAATATCAAAAATGTAGGGTAGTGATCCCCCTCTCCTCTAAATGAGCACAATAGTACTGATGCAGTAAAGCATTATAGACGTGAAACTAGGTAGCAATACCCACTGATAGTTGTTCCACTTCCATCAAAATATCCAATTAAACACCAAGTCTCTTCCAATTACTTCCTCTCCGCTTAAAATTACCGTCGCAACGAAAATTTAAAATCCCTAATAAGGATATACTGACCCCCTGATGCTTTCAACAGATAACCCTTGGTATTAACTTGTCAAGATTCCAGGTAAGGGGTATATACCCCAAAGGATGTATGTGTATACCAAACATAAGAGATTGAATAAAGAAGGGATAACCTATAATCGTAACTCAATTCCTTTGAAAGGACAAAAGGTAGCCAAAGAAGCTCAAGTTTTGTGTTTCAACAGGTGTCTTATCCAAAAATCGAATTTTGAAAAGTGAAGAGGCATAAAACGAAGCGCATAAAATAGTAGCCAATCAAAGCTTGAAAAACGAGCTTGAATAAATCATAGGTGGACAGCAAAACGTCGTATCTACATTTTTGACGAAAAATCCTATTAATTTATTTTTGGATAGATGATTCCAACATGCGTTACGCTGTACAATGTTATGCTGATTAAAAAAGTACGGCATGGGTAAAGAAGGTATGGTAAGGTTCTTCTTTGCGGTACGGTAAAGAAGGCACGACAATCTGCTGACTCTGACTATGCTGACTATGGAACGATACAGTACTTCTTTACGGTACGACGAAAAAAAAAAAACCACGATGTTCTGCTGACTCTAAACAAAGCAAGGTACGGTTAAAGAAGGTATAAAACGGTACGGTAAGGAAGGTACTACGTTGTGCTGGCCCTAAAACTAAGTACGGTACAGTTAAAGAAGGTATGAAATGGTGCGGTACTTCTTTATGGTACGGTAAAGAAGGTAGTGGGTAGAAATTTGGAAGGAATCCAATAGAATGTGAAATTTACAAAAGTAGTATCATAGGTCTCGAGCTATAAGCCTGAAGATTAGGCTACTCAAATCTTGGGTTGTGCATGCAGTTTTGCAAAGTTTCCCTTGAAAATTTGAAGAATGTGGATGTTAGGTTTTCATAGTCCACGGACAATAAGGAGAAGGCACATGAGTAGACTATTCTTTCTGAGCTCCAATAATAATAATAAAAAATTATAAATTGATAAAAAAAAATATAAAAAAACAATAATAAATAACCAATTCTTTATCAACGATATTAAGAAAAGTCATAATTTTAAAAATTATTGCTCAGAAATTGGAGAAAAAATTTAGGGTTTAAAGGGAATTCACCCCCCCCCCCCCGCGTAAGACCCTGGTATAGAGACTTTGGAATTCGAGTTTATGTATTCAGAAAATTTTCGTTCAAGGTAGGTTTCTTGAGTTACGTGATTAAAAACGAGTCCCATTGATTATAATTGTGCAGAAAATACCAAAAAAATAATTGAAAGGCCAATTTGCTGTGACAGCTTTATGGGAAAATTTGAGAACAAGAATTAACAGAAAACTAGGCGCAGCCGTGACCATCGGGCTGCTAAACATCATCTTAGCCAATGCACAAATTGAAGCTTATTTCGAGAATGTCCTGAAAAATAGTTTAATCCAGTTGTGGTTCAGGCCTCTCTTGTGCCGGGGCCAAAAACTTGATTAGCGCCCCTCTGAGCCCCAAGACTTTTCAGGCCAAATTTTAACAAAATTTTCATTTATTAACAAAAATATTTTCAATTCATTGGTTAATTAATAATTTATTTTTTAAATGTTATTATCTTAACTTAATAATTTGTTACTTATTATTTTTTATTTTTTATTAATTAATTAATATTTTTGTAATAATTATTATATTAATTTAACCATTATTATTATTTAATAGTTTTTTTTTTATTTTTATTTCAATAATTATTTAATAATTTATTAATAACCTTCATTTATTAGCTGCGTCCTCTCTGCTCCATTTAAATAAAAATAAAATTTCAAAAATTACTTAATGATCATAAACCGTTAGGTTATTTATTTGAAATTTGGCGCGCCTGAAATTTCCAAGCCCGGGGCAAGTGCCCCCTAAAACCGCCACTGGTTTTGATCCACTCTAATACTGGTAACTATCCATACAGGCACGTGTGCAAGGAGGCCTTGAATCCGTGCTCCCTCAATATCTAAAGCTTCTACAAGTGGACATTACTTCCTATAGCGCCCCATTCCCATGCTCCATACTTCGCTAGCTTTTCGTTACCTCCTTCCGCTCACAGGGGCCTTCAATATTCGCAATTGGCGATCACTTCGCTTGGGCAGTGGTCGGGCAATCAACCCTTGTACATAACTTCTGTCTAGATGTTTGTTCATTTTTGTTTTTGCGCAATGAAAAATATCTTAAAGTGGTGCTCAAACCCACTGCCTTAAGATTCCATCCATGGGTCTATTAACTAAGTCAGCCGGACTTTTTTGCTAATTTCAGACTTTTCATGTATTTCTCTATAAGAAAGAATAAACGGGTTTTCTCTCCTTCACTGGAGTCTCCGGCCATAGCCATAAGCCATATTAGAGCAGGAGGATAATTGTTGTTTAAGCCATTTTTTTTTTATTATTATTATTCCAATTTGTCACCTCCATGGGAATGTATAATTGAAAAAAAACTAAGAATCGTCAAAAACAGAAGAGGCAGCCTCAGGGGGACTTACCGTAGCAGTTTACAGGGGGTTGGAATGGGGTTTTTGGCACCATTCGTCTTGGGTATTTGATGGGGTGGGACATCAAATTCCTAGCCTCTATTCTAGAAAAATTCCTTGTTTTGGAATTTTTATACTACCACGACAGTCGAACGGACTTCGGGTATTTCCATTCATGCAATCCCTTGCGAAAACATGATTGAATAACACGGAATAAAAATAGATAAAAAAGGAGTAACGAGAACTAGCAAATCTTAGACTTTGCTTGGTTTTACTTTTAAGTCAAAACCTGTCGACACAATCTACAAGCATGCATCTCTTTTGCTGCATTAACGGGGGTCGAAACACGTTTAATAACGTGAGAAACACGCGCAAGAAGTCATGCTCATAGCCCGTGCCGCCCCCCCCCCCCCCCCCCCCCCCCCCACCGACATCCTAAGATTTTATGATATCATTATATTTTTCGTATAATCCACCTAGATTGTGCTTTTAACCACCACCCCCCCCTCCGGAAGCATTTGTCCTTCAGTATGAATTCCTCCTTGTGACTGACTAGCATAAAAATGAGAATGGTCAAATATAAAACTTTCTATCAGCTGAAGACGAGGCAATTACCGCTTAAGTTCTGGACAAAAGAGCAAAAAAATTGTGTCAGTTTCATGGTGGTCTGATGACTAATAATTTTTTGTTGGCATCTGAATGCTCCATGGGTAGCGACGTACGAATATAGTATCTCTGAATATTAAATATATTTAGTTTAAAATATATTAAATATATTTAGTTCAGTAGTCATGGTTCATAATAAATATGGTTTCGAAAACCGTACAAGAATACACGGTTTTATCTCTTTTCGTTTTTTCGTAGATTACATAAAAAAAAACAAGTTTTTTAACTGAAAGTAAGAAACGACGTTAAAACTTAAAACGAACAGAAATTATTCCGTATATGAAGGGGGCTGTCTCCTCCTCAACGCCTCGCTCTTTACGCTAAAGTTTTTTTATTGTTTAAAAAAAATAGAGTTGTGAGAAAGTCAAACTTTAGCGTAAAGAATGAGGCGTTGAGGAGGGGGACATCCCCCTTCATACACAGAATAATTTCTGTTCGTTTTAAGTTTTAACGTTGTTCCTTACTTTCAGTTAAAAAAAACTTGTTTTTTTTATTTAATTTTTGAACGTTTTTGAATTAATGCATGTTTTGATTTTGGTTCACCGTACATGAATAATTAAAACAAAACTTGCATATTAATTTTACTTTTATTTGGTTAAATGGCTTTCTCGAAACTTGTTTAATTTTATTTACGAACGTTTTTATTAATAATAAATATACGTAACTTATGAATTAACTTACGTAACGAACTTCTATATTCATAATTTTTAATACGTATATTAGGCGGTTAGCCCATAGTCAATACCTTGCTCTTTAAGCTAAAGTTCGAATTTTGTTTCCAATTCTTTAAAAATGACCCCTTAATCACACTCAGTTGATCAGTTGAAAAACTTGTTGTTTTTTTTATTTAATTTCTGAAGTTTTTCTTTAATAATGCTGGGAAATCCGGCGCCCCCTTCATAGCAATGTCCCTTCCCCCATGAAAATTTCCTTCATCGAAAGATCCTCCTATATAACCCCCGACCCCCCCCCCCCATCCCCCCCCCCCCCCTACAGGAAAAAAATTCCCCTGAAAACGTCTGTATACTTCCCAATAACCAATACTAGATGTTAACATTGGGAAAAGTTCCTAAATTTCAGCCCCCCCTGGAATTTGGGGGATTAAGTCATCCTAAAAGACATTGTTATCATATTTTCGACCATGCTGAACAAAAATGGCTATCTCAAAATTTTGATCAGGTGACTTTGGGAAAAAAATGAGCGAGGGAGGGGGCCGAGTTGCCCTCCATTTTTTTTGTCACTTAAAAAGGGCACTAGAACTTTTAATTTCCGTTCCAATGAGCCCTCCCACGATATTCTAGGACCACTGGGTCGATACGATCACCCCTGAAAAAAAAACAACAAAAAAACAAAAAACAAACGCATCCGTGATCTTTCTTCGGGCAAAAAATGCAAAATTCCACACTTTTGTAGATAGGTGCTTGAAACCTCTACAGTAGGGATCTCAGATACGCTGAATACGATGGTGTGATTTTCATTAAGGTTCTATAGCTTTTAGGGGGTCTTTACCCCTTTTTTCAAAAATCAGCCAAATTTTCTCAGGCGCGTAACTTTTGATGGGTAAGACTAAACTTGATGAAACTTATATATTTGAAACCAAAATTAAAATCTGATTCTTTTGATATATCTATTGGTATCAAAATTCCGCTTTTTTTTTAGAGTTTCGGTTACCATTGAGCCGGGTCGCTCCTTACTTACAGTTCGTTACCACGAACTGTTTGATTTTAAGCACAGATTAAAATGCATATTAGCAATCATTCTACCCCTTAGGTCATACATCTAAGGATTGTGATCGTGAAACGAGTATTGGACATTAGGAAAATGTGCAGGGATGCTTTCTCCGAGCACCAACCCCCCCCTCCCCCCGCAAAAAATCTCAAAATGTCACGATTTCATTATATATCCACCAATATAAAACTTCTAGCACCCCCCCCCCCCCCCCCCCCCTGTCTCCAGAAACCGTGTCCTTCAGTATAGCTCCCTCTGTGTGTCTGACTAGAATACAAATTTAAGAAGTCCTAAAGAAGAAAGAATAACCAATTATAAAGTATTAAATCAACCTAAGACGAGGCAATTACTACCCAAGTTCTAGACAAAAAGAAGCCAAAGCTTTGTTTCAAGTTTATGGCGATCTGAAAACTAATAATGGTGGCCTGCCCAGGTGTGATTTTGTCGGCTTCTGAATGCTCTATTTGTAGCGATTTACGAATAAAGTGGTTCTAGGCGTTTACCCCTCCCCCCGGAAAGTGCCCCCCCCCTCGCAGAAATATCCCTCCGTGGAAAATAAGGCTTTCCAAATTTGAGAATTGTATTTGAGTTTTATTTATTTTTTTTTTTTCCGTAGGGGAAAGGAATTTTGGTATTTATGTATTATGCACCACTCACTCAAGTTTACGCTGTGTAGAATTCGAGAACACACCGTTTTTTTTTTTTTTTTTTTTTTGTTAGTTTCTTCGTTACTTTAGAAATAAATTTGCGCTATAGATTTTCACATTAGGGGGGGGGGGGTAAAAATATAGCGGGTATGCATGCAAAATGTATTTGGTACAATATTCTGTATATTAGATAGATAGATAGAGAAGTGCATTTTAAAGTCAAATATACGGCCATGAACAAAGTAAAATAACATAAATGAAAGGCACAAATAACATAAACTTCGATGAACGATCATCATAAAACATTTAAATGAAACACTACTTAAACCTAATAATAATACTCAATACTTGAAAAAACGGCCATAAAAAAAACACTTAAATGAAACTTTTTTTTTTTTTTAGGTACACAAAATTTCCAGATACCTCGCTATTGTTCTGTAATTTTTTAGTGGCCATACCTAGAAAGAATTCTTTTCTGATTTCAAACTGTCCAAAATACTTTACCACAACCCCCCCCCCCTTATGTGCAAATAAATAGCCCAAATTATATATTTCCCATATATTCTGTCACTTGTCTTTGTCTTGTCTCGCGCTAAGCTGAAAAAAAAAAAACTAACGAAGAAACCTGTTTGTTCTCGAGTTTAACACAGTGTAAACTTGAGTGAGTTGCCCATAATACACAAGTACCAAAACTCCTTTCCCCTACGGAAATTAAAAAAAAATAAAAACTTGTATAAAATTCTCAAATTCGGAAAGCCTTCTTTTCCACGGGGAGGGGGAAATTTTCATTTTCCGGGCGGAGGGGGGTATTTATCGGGGGAGTAAATTATTTGGACAGTTTGAAGTCAGAAAATAATTCTTTCTAGGTATATAGCCACTAAAAAGTTACAGAAGAATAGAGAGGTATCTGGAATTTTTATTAACTGAAAAAAATCCCAGTATAAAGTAAATATAATGTTTAATTTAAGTGTTAAGTGTTTTTTTTCAATGACCATTTTTCCAAGTATTAAGTACTATTATTAGGTTAATGTAGTGTTTCATTTAAGTGTTTTTATGATGATCGTTCATCGGAGTTTATGTTATTTGTGCCTTTCATTTATGTTATTTTACTATGTTCATGGCCATATATTTGACTTTGAAATGCACTTCTCTATCTATCTATCTAATATGCAGAATATTGTACCAAAGACATTTTGCATGCAGACCCGCTATACTTTACCCCCCCCCCCCCTAATGTGCAAATCTATAGCGCAAATTTATTTCTAAAGCAACGAAGAAACTAACAAAAAAAAAAATCGGGTGTTCTCGAATTCTACACAGCGTAAACTTGAGTGAGTGGCGCATAATACACAAGTACCAAATTCCTTTCCCCTACGGAAATAAAAAAAAAATTAAATAAAATTCTCAAATTTGGAAAGCCTTATTTTCCACGCGGGGAGGGGGGGGGGGTACTTACCGGAGGGGTATTTTTCCGCGGAGGGGGGTATTTTCCTGGGGGTAATCGCCAGGGGGCTTAACGCCGGCCATCGAATAATTAGTTTAGTAGTCATGGTTCATAATAAATAAGATTTTGAAACAGCGCAAGCAATACACGATTTTTTTTTTTTATTTTGTAATACGGTTTAAAACGCAGATTTAAAGCAATCATCCTACCACTTAGGTTGTGTGGATACTGAGAATTGTGATAACGATTGACGAATCGAGTATTGCATAAGGATTCCCATAGCTTTGCGACGTAAAATCATAACTCAGGCACAAATCTCTTAACCTGATCTTCTAAACAGTGTACATTTCCAATGAAAATTATGTTACAATTGAGGACGAAAGACTAGTTTGAGAGTAAATTGCTACCAGTAGAAGGGGCGGTACTAGTCTGCTATAAGATGCTACCACTCAAGAAGTGAAGTTAGGTTATTCCTAATGGAGTATACCTAAGTAGATGAAATATAATACTTTAGGAACAAATTTGAGCTAAATATTTGCACATTTGGGGGAGGGGGAGGGTAAAGTGTAGCGGTTTTGCACGCAAAATATGTTGGGTACAATTATTCTGCATATTATGAGTAAGAATTGTTTTCTAACTTCACACAGTACAAATACCTCTACCCCACCCCCTAATGTGCAAATATATAGCCAAAATTATATATTTCCCATCTATTCTGTCAATTTTCTTTGTCTTGTCTCACGCTAAGCTGAAAGAAACTACCGAAAGGAATCTTCAGATGTCGGCTCTATAACAGACAAATATGGAAGGGATTTTACTACGTGGAGGGCTTGGGCAGTCTTATACTTTAGTTTCTAGAACTTTAGCCGTTCCGATATCTAGCTATCACCCCCCCCCCCCCTCATCCACACGTATATATCTTCTGACTACACATATGGAAACTATTTATGTTCAACAATGCATCTCATTATCCTTTTTATTGTAATTAAATAGTCTAGCTGCTGTGTATCTTCTGTTCATCAACTAAAAGAAAGGTCATACAAAAATCGTATATGCTTTTATTGAGTCATAAAATAGAACTCATACTAAATTATCTTTACTTTTCATATAATTGCTTCATTGTACAGCCTCATCGAGACAAAACTACTTTATTACATACAAGTTTTGGCCTTGGGGATTACGCACTGGATTGATTCATGTAAACCAGAGGTAGGTAGCCACTCGACGAGAAAAATCACTAGATTTTAGTGATTTGGTTGGTTTATTTAGTGATTTTCTTCAATTTATGTGCTGATTTAGTGATTTTTTGTTTATGCAATATAAAAAATCACTAGGAATAGCGACAAATCGCTAGGGGCGGCAACCCTCTTCACCAGAAGAGTGGAAGCAAGACCGGAGGCACGGACGAAGATATACGAAGGAGCTCAGCAAGCAGCGTTGAAGGTTGGGGGAGCACGGCTGGATGCGTAAAATTACGCACATATGTAGCATAAAGTCTTTAACCATAGACTGAACCAACCTAGTTCGTTTTGGACAAATTTCGTTAAAGGTGCGGATAAAAAGGCAGACCTTCTGCTGAAGAACAGTGACGACTCTGCCTATTCACCCTTGAAATACAGAAGAGAGCTAGAGAGAGTTGGAAAGGAAAGAAGAGATGAGTTCAGGAGTGTCAGTGAAGGGAGTAAGGCTTTTCCCATCATCTTTTACACCCTCTATGTCATAGGAACCCAGCTTCAGAATTTAAAATACAGGATAACCAATTCAAATTCAAGCTCCTCCACTCCAAGCCTTTTATTTTGGTCAGGGAATTTTTTTCGTCCCATCCTCTCTCCCAGTTAAAAAGGGATAGAACTAGTTACATCCCTGAACAGTGGCATGCCCAGGATCTCATTGGGGGGGGGGGGGGGGCACCAGTCTACCTATAACAGAGTCATGAGAGCAAGATGAGTATTGACCATGGATCAGTCAACCAATATTTATTAAGGTGCGGATAAAAAGGCAGACATTCTGCTGAAGAACAGTGACGACTCTGGCCTTCAAATTAGAATAATTTACGCGATTTGTTTACGGGTCGTTAGAGATTGTTTCACTGGGATTGGCTATGAAGGGACATATCATACGATGATATCTAATATGACATTTTTACAACTTACGACAGTGACAAGGTATGTGCCTTTTACGCACGTCTGATTGCAACCTTTTATTGAATTATTATAAACACAGGCGCGCAATTCGCGAACTCATAGCAGCAGGGTCCTAAAACGATTCAAGGGGATGGAGGGGTATACTACATAAAATAGGCCCAGATGTCAGCATTAGTTCATTCAACTTCTTTTTCTTTGGTCTTGGAAGATCTTTAAAAATAAATTGCTATCTACTTTCCTTCTCTGCCGTTCCCCCCCGTTTCTCTGTGGAACTAGCATTAACCCCGTCACTGGAGAAAAACAATTAAACGGTGTTGTTTTGGTTGTCTGTTGATACAACAGACGAAAATTGCACTGAATTTTTTTTTTTTTCAAAACAAATGGTCGGATAAAATTCAATGGCTTGTTATATCTGGCTTAAAGAACAAGTCAACTATGAAAAAAGTAAAAGAAAAAAGAAAACAATTCGATGATATATGCGTGTGTGAGGCAGTTTGAAAACTTTTTCCTCAGATAAATATTTATTATGAGAAGCATCAACAGGGGAGAGTTGACGGACGCCATAGCCTTACCTCTAGAACACCAATAGTACCAGAAGGGCTAAATATTGCTATATTCGGAGAGAATATGACATTTTACTGCAAAAAATGAACCTCTTTGCAGACCTTAATCCTCCATAGAAAAACATTTACCACCCGCAGAAAAAAAAAAACCTTCCGAACTCGTCTTTGATTACGTTTTTGTGAACTATCTGTGTTCAGCAACAAATCAACAAAGCCCAAGAAATGGGACTTGTGAAAAATTCGAAAAGGAACTTTGGGTACTTACGTATTATATCGACCACACCGAAGAACTGAAGTTAGGTTAATCCTAATGAAATATACCAAAATGTGATGAAAATTCAATACTTTAGTAACAAAATTACGGAAACTACAACAGATAATTAAGGAAAGCAGGCCACCCAGAACGCACTATATTAAATACCCAATCTAACCAACTCTATATTTTAAATATTTAATTAAAATATACCTGGATAGTAGTTTATCTTACTCGGGCTAAGCTGATTATCTCCGAGTACAGACAGAGAGAAAACGGTTTTAAAAAATACAAAAAACGGTTTTAAACCGACCAAGAACTATAGTGTGGTCGATATAATACGTAAGTACCGGAACTTCTCAAAATTCTACGAAATTTTGATCCAGTCGAAGCTCAACAAGCCTTTCAGTAACCAGATTTTTTTGTAATAATTCCTCTGGTTCTCTGTGCTGTAAATGCCTGTAGAGGAGGGGGGGTCGAATACTTCCTTGTTGTTCTGAATGATCCTGCGATGAGCCCCGAGCTTTCCCGGCTATGATGAACCCTTGCGAAGGGGTATTTGACGATTTTTTCTTTGTTAATAAATTTTATCTTGGGCCCAAAATGCACTTTTTAGGGTAATAGACCTCACCTAGAAAACCGATGGTACTTGTGTATTACACCAACCACATTCAAGAAGTGAAGTTAGGTTAATCACAATGAAATATACAAAAATATGATGAAAATATAATATTTTAGTAACAAAATTACGGAAACTACAACAGAGAATTATGCAAGGCAGGCCGCTTAGAACGCATTATATTAAATTACTAACCTAATCCCTAACCACCTCTATATTAGATATTTAACTGAATTATACCTGCATCGTAGTTTCTATCACCCAGACTAAGCTAATTATAACCAATTGCAGACAGACAAACCGGTTTTTCTCAGATCAAACAGCACACTTCTCGAGTGTGTTCGGGATAATACATAAATACCAAAAATGGGATAATTACTTCTCTCCATTAGCCTACTACAAAAAACAGGCAAATTATATGAGAAATATAGATAGAGCAAGTCATAAGAATCTTAGGGGGGGGGGGGGCACCGGGCAAAAAGATCTTCTGGAATACCCTCCTGTAGCCCAGAGATGCATGCAGAGATTTTGTGAGGGAGGGAGGCTAGTTCAAAGTAACAAAGAAGGAATACGAAAATTGTAAACATCAGAAGATTTTGGAGTAAAACAAAAACAGAGCCCCCTTCACCATCAGGAGCGTCGTTTGGGGGTGGCAAGGGGGGCAGCCCCCCCCCAATAATGTAGAGAAAAAAAATTATACATCCCATGCCCTTTGACTATCCAGATATGGACCCCTCTTGCCCCCCAATAAAAATGCTGGGGATTCGCCCCTGTTCACCAT
The DNA here is from genome assembly GCA_027921565.1 of Artemia sinica. Classification (NCBI taxonomy): domain Eukaryota; kingdom Metazoa; phylum Arthropoda; class Branchiopoda; order Anostraca; family Artemiidae; genus Artemia; species Artemia sinica. The sequence goes on from CM051267.1 coordinate 50,248,853, forward strand.
ATACATGCCTAATACAACTCATTATTTTTCTTTCTTTGGGTGATTCAATTGAAATGAGGCATCGACACTGATTTGAGGTGGTAATATATAATATATCCACTAAAAAAATTGCAATTGTATAAGTTAACGGTAAAGATTTAACCAACCAGATACTAGTAATAAGCTATTAACTGCTCATAAGAAGAAAAAATAATTAATATAAATTTTAATAAACAAAGTAACTGACATGACATGGTGTTTTGATATCAATGAATTCAGTTAGAAGACTACACCCAAACAGGTTGACGACCTTATTGGCACATGAGTTATTTATCAACTTCACGGATCAATTATTTTAAACAAATATATAAGTCAGGTATGTACGCAATTTTTTTTCAGGGCCCAATTATATTTTTTTTGGGGGGGGGGGGAGCATAATAAAATGATACTTTTATTCGGCAATTAGAATAAAAAGAAATCCAAAATTCATTCAAGAGAATTTATCGTTTCGGGTTGGGGAGAGTCCCAGGTCTCCCGAGTGGTCCCTGTTACAGATTTCTTTTCTAAAAACACGACAATTGAACATTTTCCATGGTCAATACAAAAGTTATGCAGAAACCGCCGTTTTTTTTCTATATATTTTCTATTTATCTATAGGAATCACCCACAGAGAAATTTAATTGTACAAAATCACGTGACTCACCTTTCGTCTCTATTTTATTGGCTACAAATTTCATACGAAAAATATCGGGTTTTAATTAGACGCCTCCCTTTATGAGGCGCCTCCCTTTTCCCTTAATTAGGCGCCTCCCATTTTTTTTTTATTAATCGCCTCCCTTTATGGTATACGCTGAATTATTCTGACTTGCTACCGAAAATGTGTCACACACGTAAACCAATGAAACCAAAGCAGTGTTTTTACTACGGATTAATATGAAAGCAATATCTCTCTCTAACTTGCTGTTTACCAGTGACGCTCAGCGTTGCCAACGCTTTGAGACAAATTTTACCAGTTTTCGACCATAATAGTACCACCAAAGGTTCGTTGGGGTACATTTGTAGCATTCTACGTCAATTTTCATTTAACTGACAAAAATGCTAGAATAAACGGAAAAGCAAGATTTTTTTTTTTTTTTTGCTCATATTTTTTCCTCTCCCAGAAATTATTTAGAGAATTGTTTTTTCATACCATGATTTAACCATGATTTCTCTTTGTGTAGCGTTAGCATTCGATGAAAATCCCTTTTTGGGATTTTCCTTATCCCTAATATATGACAAGAGAAGTTTCGAAAATTCTGAAAAAGTAGAAATTTAACAGGTGAAATGCACCAGAAATTTTGGACTGTACCTCTAAATTGTACCAAAAACGGTACAATTGCACCAAAAATCAGTACCAGTACAACGGTACTGAATGCACCAGAAATGTTGGATTGTACCACAAAATACTCAATGCATCGCATTGTACCAGTTAGACACCGGCGCCGCGCCGGCGGATCGACCGAACGCCACCGACGAGAGGCCCGGTCGACCGCCGCCAAAGTGTCACTACTTTGCGGTAATTCTTTATTGCGTCAACCGCAAAGTCGGAGCTTTCTTTCTCGTGTGTGGTTTAGTATTTCGATTTTCCTGATTAGAAATCAAGCAGGGCTTCCACTATCCCCGAATTTTCGGGTATTTCCCCGAAAATCTATGCGTTACCCCGAAAAAAAAAATTTGGTTCCCCGAATCCCCGAAAATCACGCAATCACGGTGCCACCCTAGCGATTTATCACCAGTGACTTTCCCTGCCAATATTACGTTGCATACCATAATTCTTCACTACTCTCTTGTTCGTTAATTCTCGTCTCTTTTGTTACTTAGCATAAAAACCAGACAGATGCAATATGCAATTGCAAATATTGCAATATACACAGTTCTTCATATGTTGACAAAAAAAGTACCGTCGTCTTTATGAAATTAGTTTAAATCATTTCGAATGCAGTTTCCCAATCACTATTTTTTTTACATCATTCGTAGTCAAGAATTTTATTTTCAAGTTGAAAAGAATAATAGAACGCATTCACTTCTATGCAGCTTCAGCCTTCAGTTGGATTTTGAAATTAATAGCCGACAGATTGTTTCTACAGCTGAATTGTAAGTTTGAGGATTTTTTTTTCTTTTGCTGTTTTTAGATAAGATTATCTTAATGTTTAATACTCATTGTTGAACGCCTGAAAGATTAAAGACAATACAATCTTCTTTCTGAAAAATTCCCCCTCCCCCTAAAAAAAAAAAAAAACTTCTATTGAGACAAAATTTAGCTAAAGACTAAGCTATGCACAAGGTGGGAAATTAAAGATTGAAACAGAAGTTACCCCCAAAATATGATTCATAAGAAAAATTGTAAGTTATTGCCCTATTGCCCTATAATTTTTAAATGATAATATCTCATTTTTTTTATTGAAAGCAGGAATACCAAAAAGATAATTATTTTTTCATTTAAAGTGGAGACGGAAGAAAATGATATCAAAATCCCTGGGAAAAAACCAGTGAAATATTTTGATAGATCCAGGGCCCCATTGGGACTTGTTCATTGTCTTGGGTATTTTTGCGATTTCTCATAGGCTACTGGCTTAATTTGGCTTTTTTGTGTGCTACCTTTTAATTAGATTCTTTGGATCTTATTGAATGCCACGGCGAATCTATGACTCAGTTTTCCAATAATTTGAGGTATATCTGAATAATTTCGACATTTTTGTTGTTGTCTTTGTACCCCTTTACTCATACCCTCAATTTTTTTTTCAAGGAACACTAAGCTGTTTAAAGTTATTTTGTGTTATTTTAGCTGTTTAACCTAGCTAATTATTAAGTAAATTATTTTTTAATGTAAAGCTGAGACGGTATCCTATCAAGATGGTATCCAGAGGGGGGAAGTAGGGAGGTATTACATTTAAATGGTAATATCCCGAATTTTTTATTGAAAGTAGGGATGCCAAAAAGTTATTTTTTTTTTAAATTTAAAGCAGATACGGCATCCTACTAAGGTGGTATCCAGGGGGGGGGGGGGGGGGGGGGGCATAGGTAGTTTTTTTTTTTATAAAGAGCTGTGGAAATCTGGCCGCCCAGAACGCATTATATTAAATACCAAACCTAAACTAACTAACTAACTAGCAACTCAGCGCAGCACCAAGCCGCCTAAGACCAACAGAGCTACGCACGCTCCTCCTCCATCCCAATCTATTCAAAGTCTCCCTTTTTACACCCTCCCAGGAAGTTCCCATTTCCTTTAAATCGTTTCTTAATGACGTCCTCTCACCCCAGACGAGGATGACCTGTTTGTCTGTTTAGCCCTAGACGGTTGGCCGAAAAGGACAATCTTCGCAATCTAGCATCCTTCATCAGCGCAACGTGCCCTAGCTATCTCAACCTTTCTTTCATTATAGCCCTAGAGAGCGGTATTGAACCACATTTTTCGTCCAGCCTATTGTTTGAAATACGGTCAGTCAGCCGGGTACCCAGAACAATCCGTAAGCAATTTGTCTGGAAAACATCTAGCAAATCTTCATCCGCTTTTCAGAGCGCCCATGCTTCAGAGCCATATTTGACCACTGTCACCTCTATATAACCTAACCACCTCTATATATTAAATATTTAGTTAAGATATGACTAAATCATAGTTTTTCTCACTAAGACTGAGCTAATTATAACCGATTGCAGAAAGACAAACCAGTTTTTCTCAGATATAACAGTGCATACTTCTTGAGTATGTTCTGGATAATACACAAGCAGCCTACCCCGTGCTAGCAACGCTGGTGACGGTGGTGCACATCTGTGTCTAGAGAAACGACAAAACTGTTTTTTACTTCAGTAGACCCTGAATACCTTCCTTTGGTCAATCCTCTCAACACTTATGCAACGACATAATATACTCTCCTCATAACGAGATGTCATCTAGGTATCTGATATAGTTGAAAGCTTCTTCATGTTTAACTAAACCCCGGTTCAGAGATGCATTTTGAAGAGAAGCAGACCCTTCAAAAAGGTCGATTTTGACTACTTGCGCTAAAAATAAAAAATGACTTGTTTTTGCTTCCATGGAATGTAAAGGAGGCCCTAGACGGTCAATCATTTTGATCAAAAGCTTCCATAAATCGATTGACTCAAGCAGGATTGACCGTCTAGGAACTTGTTTGACGCTTGAGTCAAGCGTTGACGATGATCGATAGAAACTTTGAATGAGTCAATCATTTTGATCAAAAGCAGTGTGTTAGATTAGCTTTGGTCGAGATTGAAGGTTCGATTGAAGGTTGATTGAAGCACACGTCAATCGATTGACGGAAACTTTTGATCAAAATGATTGACCGTCTAGTGCCTCCTTAAGAATGACTTTTTGGTTAAATTTACAAGTATGACTATCTGGTCTCCAAAATTTAAGACGTTTATGGTTACACCACGTAGAAAGAGAGGTTTACTAAAAAATAGTGATTCAAAACTTTTCGGTCTTTTTACATGCTTAAAATTTCCTTAAAAAAAACACACACACACAAAAAACGAATAATCAGGTCTTACGTCTCTTACTGGACCCAAATTTGGCACAGTAACGACAGATAAATGCAATAACGGATAAAAGGGAGAGTTTATTTGGCTTCCCTTTCTGATATACGATTAAATTATAATGAGATTGTCTAAAGGAGGCCCTAGATGGTCAATCATTTTGACCAAAAGCTTCCGTCAATCGATTGACTCAAGCATGATTGACAATCTAGGAATCTGTTTGACGGTTGAATTAAGCGTTGACGGTGATTGATAGAAAGTTTGAATGACTCAATCATTTTGATCAAAAGCAGTGTGTTAGATTAGCTTTGGTCGAGATTGAAGGGTCGATTGAAGCACACGTCAATCGACTGACTAGGGCCTCCATAAAGCACACGTCAATCGATTGATGGAAACTTTTGATCAAAATGACAGACCGTCTAGGGCCGCTTTAAAGCACACATCAATCGATTGACGGAAACTTTTGATCAAAATGATTGACCGTCTAGGGCCTCCTGAGATTTGGGGCGATCGACGTCAAAAAGTTATCCAATTGAAACAAGGCAGTATTGGACAGTGATATCTCTTTTTTCTTGTACTTAAACGGCTTGTCGGCCCTTAACCTTAGTTTTTCCGCACCCCAGTAGCAGCAACAGAAAAAGAGAGAATAGCAAAAAAAACGAGACACATCACTGCTACCCATGCGAAAAAGTAGTTTTCCTTTCTGGTCAATATGGTTCTTCGTTTACTAGGTTGCTCTAACCTACGAAGTAAGCAAGCATCCTGTAGCGCAATTGGCTACTACAAATTCACGGTGAGATGCAACTTGCCATGCTTAAAATTTCCCCCAAAAAGTACGAAAAAATGACAACTGAACATTCATGGTAAGATGCTACTTACCATGCTTAAAATTTACCCCCCCCCCCCTAAAAAAATTGGCTACTACACATTTATGGTGAAATGCCACTTACCATTTCTAAAATCCCCTCCCCCCCCCCAAAAAAAAAAATGGCTACTGCACATTCATGGTATGATGCTACTTATCATGCTTAAAATTTCCCAATCAATTTTCAAAATTTCCGATGAAGGCATGGTACATGCCTTCACTCCACATCCTTTGGCATTGCTATTCATCTGGCCACATGCCAATTTTTAAGGTAAAAAAAAACAAGGCCATGATTGACCCTTGTTAAACCATAAAAAAGGATCGGCCAATTAAGAAAACCGGAATATTAACTCATAATGAGCATCTCAAACAACAGCAATTTCACTTTTATTGTCAGTTGCTCGATTTAGACAATACATATTTTAAGTTTTAATTGTGTCTTATATATATGTAACAAAGAATTCACCGGAAGTCGGTTTATACAAAATATAATAATTATTTTATTTAAATCAGCCTAAAAATTTTTTTCTTACACGGTTGAAGCATGGCTTTCCTTTGATAATGGTTGAATTATCAGGCACGCATTAGTAAATTTGTTGAGGGCTAATCTAATTCTAATTATTTTCAAAATAAAAAAATAAACAAATAAATAAAAATAACACCCGTTTTCAAAAAGATTACTCGTTGGATTTAAATAAAATAAACGTTTCATTGAAATCCGGTTTGTTGATTTGTTATTTACATTTAATTAAATTTCATTAAAATTAGGTTTGTTGATTTTTTCTAATTCTGCTAGGTAAAGTCGAAAAGTCAGTGGCGTTAGCAATTTTAAATGCTATTAAAACTATGTTACGTCCCTCAGGACAGGGACATGCTTTTTTTAGGGGGTCATAAAAAAAATGTTATTTGATAATCTGACTAATAAATGCCCTGAAAACATGGGACAATTTAGGGTTTCGGGGCGGAGAGGCCCCCCGAGTGAGAATAGCATTTGACAAATCTGGGCTTAGGTATGCAGTGAGGACCCCCACTTCTTGCAGGTAGTGCGAGCGTTAATTCTTTCTGCGTGATTGCCGTGCTGTTTCGGCAAACGCCGATACTAGTCAAGACCAAGGATAGTTGGTGTGTATATATATAGTTGGGTGTATAATATATATATATATATATATATATATATATATATATATATATATATATATATATATATATATATATATATATATATATATATATATATATATATATATATATATATATATATATATATATATATATATATATATATATATAATCTATATATATATATATATATATATATATATATATATATATATATATATATATATATATAGTATATATATATATATATATAGACGCTTTTGACCAAATTTTCTAGAAGCCAGACTTTTAGGACCCCCTTCATTAAACTGGAAAACCCTGTTTGACGATAGACGGAGAACTATAGAAAATTATTTTAAAAAGCTTGTCCCTGTTAATTTTATGTTGTCCCTGTTAATTTTAAAAAATTAGAGCTCCCCCTTCCCTTTTCCCACATAGGTTGCATGGCATCCAGACACCCAAAAGACATAGATAGGGCATTTAATCTTACTTTCTATCCAGATTTGTTAAAACCTATTAGTTTCTTCTAGTAGAAATACTAGTGACAGAACTTAAGGGGTGTCCCTGCCTTTCCTCTTCCAAGGAGATAAATTTGATCCCGGTTCCAAAAAGAAATTTTAGGACACTACCACTTACATCCTAAACAGCTCCATCAATTGGATGCCCTGATGGCAAGAATTTAGGGATATCCTATCCTCCTAATCTGACCTAACCTGACCAACTCATGAATTAATTCAGTTTTAATTTAACTAGGGGGCAAAAGATACCCATAAATATAAATATATATAAATAATAAGTTTATTTTTAATATATTACAAATTATTTTTAAACGATACTAATCCTTTTAAAATTGATTAACTCAAAAATTGATGCTAAATTTAAAGTAGTAGACCCGGAAATTAAAGTTGCTAGACAAATTGCAAAACATAATCGCAAAGTTGAACTTCGTCAATAGAAATGGATGCAAATACTAAAGCAGTGGTTATGATGAGTTTTCAAATATTAAAGTATTTTTTTTTAATTAAAATAACTAAGTAGTTTGTGTTTAATGCGTGTTTTTTTGTGGAATTAATTAATCCGCCTCAGGATAATCCCAAAATCTCAGAAAATTAATGGATTTTAATGACAATAGTTTTTAAGGACTGATTCGGGCGATATTGCTAAAAAATTTACTTCTTTTTTGTTTTAGCCGACAGAGATTGATCTTCTCTCTTTGATTGCCCATCATTTATTTCCATGAGCCCATTTGCTCTAATAATAAAAATAAATTGGACCAGAAAAATAGTGGCGCCCCCTATCAGCTCTGAAAATAACAAGGGCCCATTCGCAAAATCACTCGGATCAATTATTCAACAATGTACACATAAACCTGATAGGGGCTTTTCAATAACAGGATATACTACAACAATATATATAATATATATATATATATATATATATATATATATATATATATATATATATATATATATATATATATATATATATATATATATATATATATATATATATATATATATATATATATATATATATATATATATATATATATATATATATATATATATATATATATATATATATATATATATATATATATATATATATATATATATATATATATATATATATATATATATATATATATATCTATATATATATATATATATATATATATATATATATATATATATATATATATATATATATATATATATATATATATATATATATATATATATATTATATATATATATATTATTGATTTAGCATCTTATAATTTTTCAAAGACCTTGCAATTTTTCGCAACTGGATCTTAGGATATAATTAAATTCTCTGTGGCCACCCACTTCTCAGTGGCAACTCAGCAGAACGTGAGATTGGAATCAAAGACAGCCATAAATTACATTTGAAAAGTTCTCTCACATAGGTAAGGATGGGGGCCTTGAAATCCCCATCATAAACTTAGTCTCGGACTAGCACGATAATTTAATGTATTTTTCGCACAAATTGCCTATTTTGCGATTCAATAAAATTTGCTACGTCCTCAAATAAATTCATGCCAAGTATAAATTAAAAATAACCTGGCAAGGTTAAATTAAAAATAAAGAGTGTTCACTTGTAAAAAAAAAAGTTAGGACTAAAAAATTTCGCGTTCTTTTTTTTTTTTTTTTTTTTTTTTTTTTTGCTGGCTCAACCTTAAAGCCAGCAACAATGGTAAAAAAAAGTTAGATTACATGGCTTTCCTTTCTGGCATATGCTTAACATTTGCTTTCCTTTGGCAAAAAACGAGTCTGAAAAAGATCCCAAAATTTCTAATAAGACTTGAAGCTCAGAGAAATAGTTATTTGTAGAAAAAATAAAAATGCTGCGACACAAGGAATTTTGGTACCATTTTTGTTACTATACCAGTTCCTTTTTTTCTCATTTGTTCATTCCTCTGTTCCTTCTTGTGTTTGTTTCTGTGTTTATTCCTGCTTTAGTTGCTGTGTTCGTTCCTATGTTCTTTTGTGTTTGCTCCAATATTGGGTCCTGTGTTTGTGGCCATCTTTATTGCTGTATTCCTTCGCTCCTTCATCCTTGTATATTTTCCTGTTTTTTTGTGTGTGTTGTATCCTGTGTGCTTTCATGCATGATTTCATGTGTTCTTTCCTTTGTTCCTTACTTTCTGTGTTGCTTCGTTCTGACACTCTCGTTTTTTCCTGCTTAATTATTCTTCTTTTTTTTCCCGCTTTTGATCATGTGTTTGTCCTCTCACCTCAATTTTAGTAGACTCTAACAGTCGTATGATGTCATCTCAACGCTAGGCTGTTTTGTCATGAAAAGTTAAGTTGATTGTTCAATTACATTATTTGTTAATATTATCTACTAGGTTGCAGCTACTGCCGTAGCCGAGATTCGGTTGAAAGCTCAATTACGTTGTTTATTAATATTTTGGCTGATATAACTCCGATCTCTGTAAAGAGCGATCCCCTATTTTTACTAGGAATTTAACATAATGGCATCACAACATATAGATAGTAATCCATATGATACAAGAACATACATTTTTTCGAGTAAAATCGCATCATACTTGAATAACGTTTGACTCTTAAAAAGACCACTAGAACTTGCAGCTGCCAATCGAGTGAGCTTTCTTCTAAGTTTCTACTACCCCCACCTTCTATATCAAGATGCCGGGAAAGAAAAAGCATAGAAGCCAAACCGTTCTTTACTTGGCGCCCCCAAAATGGGTACTCCGAAAAACGAATTCTAATTCCAATGGCTTATTCTTATCACCTATAGTCACGAACTAATCATATCATTGCAACCACAGTAAGTCCAAAACTCGTCACAAAGGAGGGAATGCTACACGCTATAAACTTTTTTTATTAGGAAATTAAATTAGCATAACGTGATACTTAACTCCACCCCCCCCCCCCTCCGATCAATAGTTTTGGTTTAGCCCCCTTTAGACCACATTTCTGCATACTCAAATGGCTACAATTATACCAATTTCCGGAGAAACTTGAAGCTTCGTCAAAGAAATGAGAATTACTTACGCCCAAGTGATTTCATCATCATCCTCCTTATCGTCCTTATCATAATAGTCATAAAGAACGTCCATCTGAGCCCCATCATTACTCGTTGACGCATTTGCCAACGTCAACATTGACGTAGCAACTGTCACATCGTCACTTCGCCATCCCTCTTCTTCCGTCTCTGCATTTACTTCGTCATTCCGTTCGTCACCGACGATGATGTCAGGACGTTTACTAAAATAACGTTTAGTAAATTTAAGCAAGAAAAATGGTTTTAATTTTATTAAAGCAGTGAATACATAACAACAAAATAAATTCTTAATTAAAAAAACACCCCGAATATTTCGGCCCCACGTCCGGGAGCCATTCTCAACGGAAAAAAAATTGTAGGCTGTATTATTTTTTTAAAGAATATTTTTTTCTCTCTTTTTTCTATAGTAACTGCAACTATATATAGTAATCTAATAGTAATCTATAGTAACTGCATAAACAAATTTTCGTTATTTGGGCCTTCCAACAGACTTATTGTTAGATAAATGACTGACTACATTTGGAATTTCAGCTTGACGTAACGAGTCACTTTAAGCAAAAGGAAAACCAAACAAATTTCAAAACTTTCAGGTATTTTTTTTTGGTTTGAATTAAAAAAAACTAACATTATTGCTCAGACACCATAAATGCTTTTGCAGTTTGCAGTTAGATAAAGTTATTTTATTTAAATTTTCAGGAATTATTCTAGTTTTACATAACTATATCTACAGGCTTCTTATAATGGCAAAGTTCTTTGTCAATACATTGATTTTATTTAAATATTTTTTTTTGTTAATTATAAAAGCAGGTAGATGTGACAAATTCCTGATGTGAATAAAACGATCTATAATATGTGTCCTAAAAAAAAATGCAGTATTTCGTAAAATATTTATTCTATTTTAAAAATTATTTTTTTAATTACGAAATGTTTTTTAACTACACTAATTTCATTTAAAATTAGCCATAAACAGCTCTCTACGATGTTCTAGTCCCAATCTATCTGAGGAGAAAGAGAGAAAAAAGATGCCGCATATGCAGAATATCATGGTTTCAGCCACTTATTTTATTTTCAAGCCAATATATTTTCCTTGTTGTTCAAGTCGAGAGACGGTAAGTTTCCTATATAAGGGTAATTTTCCTAGGGTTGCTAGCTACCCCTGCAACCCGGATATGAATGACATCATATGAAGTCATGAAGTACATTATACACATGACGACGTTGCAATTTTTATTACACGACGTCATCATATGATATCATGAAGTACATTACGTACATGATGTCATTGCATTTTTTATTACAAGACGCCATTTGCAATACATGGCGTCATTTGCAGACGTTACGAGCATGACGTTATTTTAATTTTTACTACGTGACGTCATTTGCATAAAACCAAAATTAACGAATTTTTCCAGACTTCTGACCTATCTAGATCGTTTTTTTATACGAGAATATGCCAGGATACCAATTTTCCCCAAAAATATGGAGCAGATTTTTTTCGAGAACTAACACATATAAACAATTATTGCTCACATATAAAGATATATAGTATATATAATATATAATATGATAGGTATATATATATATATATATATATATATATATATATATATATATATATATATATATATATATAATATATTAAGTTACGATCACACTTGACACTGATTGCTCTTTAATTAACGTTTAATACCGCCGAAAACAGTCTGAAAATACGAATTTTGAACTTTTGTGGATAGAGGAATGAGACCTGATGCCTAGGGTTCACAGACGTTTAGAAATGAATGGTGATGCTTTCAAGTTCAGACGGGAGGTGTCCCCCGCCACCTTCTAAAATTATGAAAATGATTATCTGTTAATACCTTTTGATAGGTAGCTTTATAGTTATCTAGCTTTGTATATTCAGAATCAACATGCAAAGCAGAATGATTTGATGATTTATTGTCATTGCTGAAAACATTTGTTGCTGTCAAAATTAGGCTTCTTTGGGTTTCGGTTAGCCTGAGTTTGGAAACAATGATCACCAGATAAGCAATGATGCTGGTTCATCACACTAATTTCTGGGGGATCTCCACCCCCATCGATAACATTACTCAATTTGCTATGCTTATATATTAACAAGTAACCACACACGATAAAAAACATCGATTTAAAATAAACAGTAAATAAAAATAGTTTTTCAACTGAAAGTAAGGAGCGAAATTGAAACTTAAAGGAACGGAAATTATTCCGTATATGAGGGAGGTTGCCCCCTCCTCCATCACTCACTCTTCACATTGAAGTTTTTTAGCACTTTGAAAAAAATTCTTATTCTAACTAAGAGATCTTGGGCTTATATGAGGGAGGTTTGCCCCTCCTCGATCACTCACTCTTCACATTGAAGCTTTTTACCACTTTGAAAAAACTTCTTATTCTAACTAAGAGATCTTGGGCTTATATGTTCATTCTTTTTGAGGGAGGTTTGCCCCCTCCTCGATCACTCACTCTTCACATTGAAGTTTTTTAGCACTTTGAAAAAAACTTCTTATTCTAACTAAGAGATCTTGGGCTTCAGGTGTGGTTGTTAAAGAATTGGGACAAAAATTCAATCTTAAAAAGAAAAAAATTATAGTATATGTTAGCAGAAGAAGAAACTTGTAATTTATGAAAAATATCTCTTGAATTCTCAGCAATAGTATTTATATCAGCGTTAGTACATAATTACTTGGATTACTTGGGCTTCATCAGACTTCAATTTCATTACACTATTTTTTTTTTTTTTTTTTTTTTTTTTTTTTGGGGGGGGGGGCAAATATCTGCCGCCATGTATGCGGCAAAATATCTCTTGAATATCTCTTGAATTTAAAAAAAAGAAAAAAAATTATAGTATATGTTAGCAGAAGAAACTTGTAATTTATGAAAAATATCTCTTGAATTCTTGTAATTTATGAAAAATATCTCTTGAATATCTCTTGAATTTAAAAAAAAGAAAAAAATTATAGTATATGCTAGCAGAAGAAACTTGTAATTTATGAAAAATATCTCTTGAATTCTTGTAATTATGAAAAATATCTCTTGAATATCTCTTGAATTTAAAAAAAGAAAAAAATTATAGTATATGCTAGCAGAAGAAACTTGTAATTTATGAAAAATATCTCTTGAATTCTCAGCAATAGTATTTATATCAGCGTTAGTACATAATTACTTGGATTACTTGGGCTTCATCAGACTTCAATTCATTACACTATTTATTTATTTTTTTTTAGGGGGGGGGGGGGGTTAAATACTGAAAGTGGCACAATAATATTGATTTCCAGCTCCCTCGCTTGTTCTAGGGATTCTTGCGATGTCCCTAAAAAATGTTTCATAGAATTTAACATTTTCATGTTTGCTTCCTTTGCGTCAGGCTTCAAATATATTCATACATATTGCTAGGAGCTCTCTTGTGTATATGTACTGGATCTAACCACGCATGAAAAAATTAAACTTGGCGCCAATGTTTACGAAGATTTGGAATATTTCTGAAACAAACACGGTAATAACAGCTCCAAAAACAGACTAAAGCAACCCAGTTATTGAAAAAAAACTTCCTGTTATTTCGTTCTAGGAACTTGTGTTGTTCGGGGCAAATTGTGAATATTTTGTTCCGAAAGCTTCCTTCTGAATAACAATATCAGCCAAGCAAGACTTCGGGGGGGGGGTGTTAAGGGCTACAGTGGGAGGGCCAGGGGTCAGCTTCAATGGTATTTGGAATAAAATGTCGTTGATATTAATTGCTGAAAGCTCATCAGCTCAAGATTTTATTTCACTAAATTTTTTATTTTATTTTAATATTGTAACAAATATAAAAGAAAATTTTTGTAATATAATTCGGTTTAGACTTTGCTCTTACGATTTCGGATTTCATCTTCACTTTATTTTGCTTTTCTATTTATCAATCAGCTGCTGGAAACAAATTCGAGTCCACTTTTTAATGTTATACCAAACAGAAAGAAAGAGAGATTATTGTCCCATACGTCCGTGCTAAAATGTATGCTGCGATTTCATTCGTTTATTTCTGTAACGTATTGTCTTCAGACAATCACACTGATAATCATAATAATTCATTTATTACCCACCATGAACAAAAAGAAGTGGAGTAAATCAAGAACAAAAAACAAAACAAAAAAGCAAACTTGCACACTTAACAATTATTTACATAAAACGACGTAAATTATGCTGCGCAGTAAGACCTGCAGATTCCGATAACATTCCCGTAAGCACAATCACTTTTTCCCGTAAATATGGGAGGCCGAATTGCGACATTGCTCCTTAGGGTTGTGTTAGTGAGAATAGTAAAATAACAAAACCGTTTTTGCCCGTTGTTGTATTTAACCGATATTGATATATTAAATTTTTATTCAGTCTTGTGGTGACTAATTAGAAGCCACCACAAGACCAATGTCCCTTGTGCTTAAGCAGTAGTTCTTAGAGAACCGAGACAAACTCAAACTTGAGTGTAAAAAGTGGAGAGTTGAGAAGGGAACAGCTCCCTTCATATTTGAATGCTCGTTTTGACCTTATGTACCACTCCTTACTTGTTTTTAAGAAGTTTTTTTAAAAGCTCTTCTTTTATTAATACACAGACAGATTCAAAGACACGACGCTTTTTATAGTTTAAATATTGAAAAGAGAAACTAATATCACTCCAGTTAACTAGATTAATGGGTACTGTTGTATTAGCTAGAACCCATGCGTTATATTGTATAGGGAAGTTGCTTAAGAAACTAGTCAAACGGGTTTTTTTTAATACAGAATTGGATTGCAAACCGTGGTTTGTCATTGCGTTTACAATATTTAAACTTCTGTTTTTTTGGGGTTTAGGGGGAGGAGGTACCTAGGTTAGGTTACGTATTTAATATATTATATGCTTTATCCCCACCCCCCTAATGTGCAAATATATAGCCCAAATTTGTCTCTAAACTATTATATTTTCATCATATTTTTTGTTTGATTAGCATTAACCATACTTGACTTCTCGCGTGGGTTCCAGGCAATACAATAGTACCGATTAATGTTTCTAAGAAGAAAGAATTACAAATGATTTCATCTTTTACTACTACACTATCTTCTTAAGCAAAGAAATAATTGCTCTAATCTAGGAAATAATTAGAATATATTACGAAAGTTAATTTAAAAAAAGACGTTGCGGTAACCCTAATGACGACTGACACCCACTTGCCAACGGATTCCAAGCTCTAACCATACACACTTGTCACCGCAATAAAGTAACTTAATATCCCTACTGTGGTTTCTCTTTGACATGCCAAAGATCAACCAACTGAAACCTCTCTCAGGTTTTATATTTCAACGAATCCGAAAATCAGATTACCCTGTTCCAAAATTGCTAATATCCACCTGTCACAGCCTTTCAAATTCATACTTCAGCTAATCCACAATCCAACCCTAAGTGTTTATCGTATTTGATTGTATATTTAAAGTAATAGAAATATTATAGAAAAACTGATTATTAAGGGCAGTTCTGCATAACAGACCAGTTACGAACCCGCCTCGGTCCATTATAACCAACTGTTACTTTTTTGTTTTCTGTCATTCTTTACAGATTTTCACTCTATCGTTTGAACGACAACAAAAATTACTCTAAAAACTATGCCTGTATTATAAAAGACGAAAATTATTTCCAAAAATTAAGAGAATATTGGTGCAGTCCCAGCAAGCGAAGAATAATGAAAAGTGTTTTGTTCATACAATTGGTCGTAAATCCCAAGCGTAACCAAAATCATAAAATATTGTTTCAACGTCATTCACGTAATTTGGTGAACCGTAGTCGAAGAGAGATCAAACGGCCAGAAAGCACGTTGGCCAGTAAGCACGTTGGATATTACAGCCATGCGTTTTGCAAAGACTACAGAACGACCGACGAGATTATATTTACTAGAATTTTTTGTAGAAAAAAAAAGAAATCCTCAATTTCAGAGACTGCTGCAAAAAGCAACAATCAAAAAAAGGGTCTCTTTCACAAACTGTGCATGCCAGTGGTGTACACTCCCATGACAAACAATACCATGCATGATACGAAGGGGCGTAACATGGAGGAAATGCACAACTTGTAGCGCAATAATCGGTGGTCTGAGATATACACTGGGTGGCGGAAGGTGGGGAACGCTACTGAAAGGCCTATATCGGGGAAGTATAGATCAGAAATCGATGTGCTAAAATCTTGCATATTTTGACAGAAATTTTTAATAAATTTTTAATTATTTTATAATGTTTTTAAATTTTTAATATTTTAATAAAAAATCTTACTTCTTAGGCAGTTTTTGTAAACAGCTTTCTTCATTCTACTTTGATCATGGTTGCAGCGGCAGCTGCAACCCAGTAAAGAGCGAACCAGGGCCCATAGTAACCAAAAGTTAAAAACGCGTTTAGAAAAAAAAACTGCCTAGTGAAAAAAATTTCCATCTGACACTGATTCAGGAATGGTAACTATCGTTTCAGTTCGTATTAAAAATAAAAGTTTATTGGGAAATGAAATTTATGGTTATTTCGAAAAAAGCCAGAAACCCCTCGAAAATGGCGTCAGATAAAAATGAATAGTGTACCATTGAAATCAGCATAGTCGAAAACCTTATTCAGGGAAATTACAGTCCCCAACCTTGAAAAACAAGAAAAATCACTTTTTTGTATGGGTAGCACTGATCTGTCTCCCTTTTTTCTCCTTTTTTTTCAGGGCTAGCGGTTTACCAGAACATCATAGAGAGATGCTTAATGGCTCATTAGAAAGCTGTTTCTCATATCTACGTGCTTTATATAAATTTCACCATCTGCAAGAGCCATATGACACAAAAATGGCACAAAGGGGTGGGGCTAGCGGGCTACAAAAACATCGTAGACAGATGTTTAATAGCTCACATTAAAGCTATTTCTCATATCTACGTTTTATTATAAATTCCACCACCTGCAACTGCCAAATGGCACTAAAAATGGCACTATTGATGCCATGTCCCAAGTGGAAAAGCTAGGAGGCAGTGGACTGCCAGAGCTTTTTAGAGAGATGTTTAATGGCTGATTTGAAAGCTATTGGTCATATCTACGTGATTTAAATCAGTTTTGCCATTCGTAACTTCCAAATAGCACAAAAAACGGCACCTTTTGTGCCACTTCTCAAGTTGAAAAGCTTTGAAGTATAAAACGGTACCACTGTAATAATCATGTTCCAATACCCTTAACTGGAGATTTACAAGGGACCCTTCCCGTAGACTCCCCCTCCCAGCCCCCCTTAGTAAGTCGCATTAGTCTGTTGGGAGAATTTACTATAAACTCTTTAAAACGGTCAGAATCAAAAGTCCAAAATCATGTTTAGAATAAAACTGCCTTGTGGAAACAAATTACTATCTGACACTGATGAGGAATGGTGACTACTATTTTGGTTCGTCTTAAAAGTAAACGTTTATTGCGAGAAGAGAAATTTATGATGATTTCGAAAAAAAGCCTGTAACCCCTCGAAAATGGCGTCAGATCAAAATGAAAAATGTACCATTAGAGTCACTTTAGTCAAAACTCTAAAGCAGACAAATTACAGTCCCCCTCCTTGAACAACAAAGTAAATGACTTTTTTTTCGCAGGGCTAGGGGGTGACCAGAACATCACAGAGAGATGTATAATAGCTCATTCGAACGGGAATTAAATTTGATAGTGTCCTTTTAAGTGACCAAAAACATTGGAGGGCAACTACCCCCCCCCCCTTCCCTGAAGGTCAATTATCTTTCATTTTGTTCAACATAGTTCAAAGGTCAAATATCTTTGGTTTTAGTGATGATACGACCCTCCATACTCAATGGAGAAAGGGCTGCCCACTGTATCGGTATCGGGCGTATTTATATCACACGTATCGGCGTGAGTGTATTGTTATTGGGCGTATTGGTATCGCATGTGAGCTGAATATACATTTCAGTTGGTGGGAAACTATTACTTGGGCACGTGCTCACACAGACCCGTCTTTAGGGGAAGGGGGGTAGGAGATTTCCACAAGAAGATCAAATGCATAAACATTGTTGTGGCCAACTTTTTGCGATGGAGATGCCCTAGATCAGTGGTTCCCAACCGATTTCGAACCATGCCTCACCTAGGCATTTCTAAAATTCTGATGTCCCCTTCCCGTGATATTTAATTTTTGTTATTCAACATTTTATGCGTATTCACGAAGCTTAAAAGACCGTTACCTTGGTATTTTTTGGTGGGTCCTCCTCTAGGCATATTTAATATTAATGAAAAATATTGTCTGCATAAAACACATTTTATACAACGTTTGACTTTAATGCTATCATGGATTTTTTTTTTTTTTTTTTACTTAGGCCTATATGAATGCCAATTTTTTCATGCATATGAATCTGACGTTATTCACATGAATTTTTTTTCTTCAAAATTAAGGGTCTAAAATGTAGTCAGCCAGGTTATACATCCATTCGAAGACCCTCCAAAATATTCCTATGCCCCACTGGCGGGGCCTGCGCGCCCACGTTGGGAATCAGGGCTCTGTCAAATTCACGGATGCATGCGATCCACATTGTCGTTTTTTTTTCGGTTCCACTGTCAAGAGAATATTTGAAATTTTTAAAGAACTACTACATTCGCATATCTGGTGCATAATATGTACCATGGTACATAATATGTATAATATGTACATAATATGTAAGAGTCGATCATGTTGCTTGACTATCATTGAACTCATTTGTTCTTTTTACTGGGTGTGAAGTTTCACAAAGGAGGAACAATCAGTGCCGACGTTTGGGGGTGGAAAGTGACGCGATCGCACCGGGCCCTGCGCTAACAGGGCCAAATATATTATGAATTACAATCACAAGAGTGATTTTGTGACTTCGCGAGGGGCCTCACAGAAAAGGCCTTGGAATACACGGCTGGGGTTTCCATTACATTATTATTGCTCTCGCTACATCATGACCACGACGTCAGGCCCGAGCAGTGGCGGCTGTACTAGCCCCGCACACCAGTAAGGCCGCGTCCGAATGGTATTAAACCTTTCGTTCTTTTTCCTGGCTTATTGAGTAAAGTTTCAAACGGTTCGTGGTAGCGAACTGTGAGTAAGGAGCGACCCGGCCCAATAGTAACCGAAACTCTAAAAAACGGAATTTTGATACCAATAGATATATCAAAAGAATCGGCTTATTATGCTGATTTCAAACATATAAGTTTCATTAAGTTTAGTCTTACCGATAAAAGGCTAAGAGTTTGAGAAAATGTGCCTGATTTTCAAAAAAAGGGGGAAACACCCCCTAATAGTCATAGAATCTTAATGAAAATCATACTGTCAGATTCAGCGTATCAGAAGTATATATATATATATATATATATATATATATATATATATATATATATATATATATATATATATATATATATATATATATATATATATATATATATATATATATATATATATATATATATATATATATATATATATATATATATATATAT
This sequence comes from Artemia sinica, assembly GCA_027921565.1. Lineage (NCBI taxonomy): Eukaryota > Metazoa > Arthropoda > Branchiopoda > Anostraca > Artemiidae > Artemia > Artemia sinica. Next base: position 50,268,375 of record CM051267.1, read on the forward strand.
ATATATATATATATATATATATATATATATATATATATACCCCACGGAGATATCTTCTCCGTGAGGAGGGATTTCTCCGTGGAGGTGGGGCCTGATTTCCTGGCATTATTTTAAAAAGATCAGAAATTAAATTTAAAAAAAAACAAGTTTTTTCAGCTGAAAGTAAGGAGCAATATTAGAACTTAAAACGAACAGAAATTATTGCGTATATGAAAAGAATTGCCCCCTCCTCAACATATCGCGCTTTACACTAAAGTTTAAATTTTGTCCAAATTCTTTAAAAACGACTCCTGAAACACAAGGGTCATTTAATTAGAACAATAGGAAGCTTTTTTTCAAAAGTACTAAAAAGCTTTAGCGTAAAGATCGAGGTGTTGAGGAGGGGGCAATCCCCTTCATATACGTTTTAAGTTCTAATGTTACTCCTTACTTTCAGTTGAACTTGTTTTTTTTTGTATTTAATCACACAGTAAAGTCAATCAAGTTTTTAAAAAGGTGGGGCTATTTGTAAGAGACTTAAGATATATATTATAATAATATAAAATAATTAAATTAAAATAGAATTAAACTAAAGTGTAATTTTCCAGACAAAACTGCCTTTCTTGGTGGGTTTTTCTTATTAAACTTTAAAATTTACTGCTGATTGAGATGAAAAGCACTAATAGAATTTCCATGGTCGAAAACACTTTGCCATATGTTTTCGGCCCCTCCCCCTTCTCGTGATTCTTTTGAATACTTACCAAAAATGAATGTACTGCAGCACATTCTTTTGGTATTATACATTTCACCATTAAATCCGTTGAACAAGCAGGCTGTTTTTATTTAAATATAATTTTGCTGTCCGTAAAAAGGAATTTTTTCATTTTGGGTTCGAAACAGCAGCGAAACGTAGGCCTATATATGTCCAATGGACTAAGCCGTATCCAGAGGGGATGAGTTACCGGGTTTGATCGCCCTGGAAACTTTTGTCCGACTCGTAAAAACATAACGAAATGCATAGAATTTTTTTTTGATGTATTTCAATTTTTTTGCCCCTCCCCCCGAAAAAAATACCCCCCCCCCCCCTCCGAACCAAAATACCTCGTTGCCTATGAATCACATTTTTTTCGTGAGGGAGAAGGAAATCTTGTTACTGGAACGAGCTTGACTCATGTCGTAACCTAGCTTTTTGTCTGATATAATGATGCCGACTCTCATACAATTGATTTCATCATAATGATTCTTTCAAAATATCTTGCATAACATTGTATGAGAGTCGACCGAGTTATAGAGCGAGTTACCGGCGACAAAGAGTTGTCCCCACACTCAACCCCTCTCTATTAAATATTAGTTTTCATCTTAATATTTTGCTGAACATTGCGCAAGAGAAGCGCAAGTTCAGCGCCCTCTCAAATTTCAAGAATTATTTTTTATTGGGGGGGGGGGGCTTCTTTCATGCTATGACAAAACTTTAAGATCAAACATCAATAAGTATTTATGTCAACACCCAACAAGCAACACAAAATTGTTTTAGAACAAGCTGAACATGACCCAAGCGATTTTTGGTTGCAAATTTATGACCCTATAGCCAACGGAAATTGTCTGTATGGCTTCCACGTCAATTGCGCACTTATATATTCAGCTGGCAGAATGTTCACCTGTCTCATGTCGGGTAGGCAACCCGCCTTCTTTTTCAGTAACAGCAACTTTTAGCTAATAGTCAAATTTACATATTGTTTCACTGTCTTCACCTGCAACGAATCATTCTTGCATTTGACAGAAGTCATCTGTATTTTTCGTCATTTAAATCACGCTCAAATGGAAGGATAAAGCGAAAACACAACAAAATTTCCCCGTTTAAGGCGCGTCTTCAGACATGCAATCTCCATGTAGCATTGAACAATCACACTAAGTATTCAAAAAGTTGCATCAGAGAATTTCCCTGTTATTTCTTTTTTTGCCATCTAAATCACGTACAAGGAGCTAAAATAGGGTAAAATTTTAATCCTAGGTTTTTGAAAGATTTTCAAAATGTAAACGCAACAGTATTTTTCTTTAGGTTATTCAACCATTATTTACAGTTTCGGAAAGACTAAACCCTTCTATTTCAAGCAAAGGCGGATCTAGAGCAAAATATTGGATAGGGGAGGGAGATAATGTAACAAGGGTGCTAATAATGGACTAAATTGACAAATTTATTTAAAAAAAAAACGTAATGATGCGGTCAGAAAAATCTTGGGGGCCCGAGGCCCCCCAGTCGCTCCTGGATCCACCCCTTAATTTATCTCTAGTACCTCAGAAATACATGTCTGACACTTAACATCAAGTCCATATCCTGGGGGATAAGGGTTTTACTCCCCCCCCTTTCCCGAAATTTTTGCCTGACTTGTAAAAAAGTAACAAAAATGCATGTAGACATATTTTGGTGTTGTTTTTTTAGTTTTTTTACTCTCCCCCTCCGAACAAAAACAGTGGATACGCCCTTGCTTAACACCAACTAAACTTTCCTTTTTCTTAGGTAGGTGAAATTAAAACCCAAACAGAACAATGGGTTTTCTTTCTTTCTTTTTTTTTTTTTTTAATTTCAACATTAGTACTATAGTGAGCAACAGATTTTTCATCCGCTTTGAAAGTGTTCTTTCTCTGAAGAAGTGGACAGTCCCTTGGGGCACCTGAGAGCATAGCATTTAACATGAGCCGAAATACAATGTTATGCAAGATATTTTGAAAGAATCATTATGATGAAATCAATTGTATGAGAGTCGGCATCATTATATCAGACAAAAAGCTAGTTACGACATGAGTCAAGCTCGTTCCAGTAACAAGATTTCCTTCTCCCTCACGAAAAAAATGTGATTCATAGGCAACGAGGTATTTTGGTTCGGAGGGGGGGGTATTTTTCCGGGGGGAGGGGCAAAAAAATTGAAATACATCAAAAAAAAATTCTATGCATTTCGTTATGTTTTTACGAGTCAGACAAAAGCTTCCAGGGCGATCAAACCCGGTAACTCATCCCCTCTGGATACGGCTTAGTCCATTGGACATATATAGGCCTACGTTTCGCTGCTGTTTCGAACCCAAAATGAAAAATTCCTTTTTTACGGACAGCAAAATTATATTTAAATAAAAACAGCCTGCTTGTTCAACGGACTTAATGGTGAAATGTATAATACCAAAAGAATGTGCTGCAGTACATTCATTTTTGGTAAGTATTCAAAAGAATCACGAGAAGGGGGAGGGGCCGAAAACATATGGCAAAGTGTTTTCGACCATGGAAATTCTATTAGTGCTTTTCATCTCAATCAGCAGTAAATTTTAAAGTTTAATAAGAAAAACCCACCAAGAAAGGCAGTTTTGTCTGGAAAATTACACTTTAGTTTAATTCTATTTAATTAATTATTTTATATTATTATAATATATATCTTAAGTCTCTTACAAATAGCCCCACCTTTTTAAAACTTGATTGACTTTACTGTGTGATTAAATACAAAAAAAAAAAACAAGTTCAACTGAAAGTAAGGAGTAACATTAGAACTTAAAACGTATATGAAGGGGATTGCCCCCTCCTCAACACCTCGATCTTTACGCTAAAGCTTTTTAGTACTTTTGAAAAAAGCTTCCTATTGTTCTAATTAAATGACCCTTGTGCTTCAGGAGTCGTTTTAAAGAATTTGGACAAAATTTAAACTTTAGTGTAAAGCGCGATATGTTGAGGAGGGGGCAATTCTTTTCATATACGCAATAATTTCTGTCCGTTTTAAGTTCTAATATTGCTCCTTACTTTCAGCTGAAAAAACTTGTTTTTTTTTTTAATTTAATTTCTGATCTTTTTTAAATAATGCCAGGAAATCAGGCCCCACCTCCACGGAGAAATCCCCTCCTCACGGAGAAGATATATCCGTGGGGTATATATATATATATATATATATATATATATATATATATATATATATATATATATATATATATATATATATATATATATATATATATATATATATATATATATATATATATATATATATATATATATATATATATATATATATATATATATATATATATATATATATATATATATAATATATATATATATATATATATACTTCTGATACGCTGAATCTGACAGTATGATTTTCATTAAGATTCTATGACTATTAGGGGGTGTTTCCCCCTTTTTTTGAAAATCAGGCACATTTTTCTCAAACTCGTAGCCTTTTATCGGTAAGACTAAACTTAATGAAACTTATATGTTTGAAATCAGCATAATAAGCCGATTCTTTTGATATATCTATTGGTATCAAAATTCCGTTTTTTAGAGTTTCGGTTACTATTGGGCCGGGTCGCTCCTTACTCACAGTTCGCTACCACGAACCGTTTGAAACTTTACTCAATAAGCCAGGAAAAAGAACGAAAGGTTTAATACCATTCGGACGCGGCCTTACTGGTGTGCGGGGCCTAGTACAGCCGCCACTGCTCGGGGCCTGACGTCGTGGTCATGATGTAGCGAGAGCAATAATAATGTAATGGAAACCCCAGCCGTGTATTCCAAGGCCTTTTCTGTGAGGCCCCTCGCGAAGTCACAAAATCACTCTTGTGATTGTAATTCATAATATACTTGGCCCTGTTAGCACAGGGCCCGGTGCGATCGCGTCACTTTCCACCCCCAAACGTCGGCACTGATTGTTCCTCCTTTGTGAAACTTCACACCAGTAAAAAGAACAAATGAGTTCAATGATAGTCAAGCAACATGATCGACTCTTACATATTATGTACATATTATACATATTATGTACCATGGTACATATTATGCACCAGATATGCGAATGTAGTAGTTCTTTAAAAATTTCAAATATTCTCTTGACAGTGGAACCGAAAAAAAAAAAAAAAAACGACAATGTGGATCGCATGCATCCGTGAATTTGACAGAGCCCTGATTCCCAACGTGGGGCGCAGGCCCGCCAGTGGGGCATAGGAATATTTTGGAGGGTCTTCGAATGGATGTATAACCTGGCTGACTACATTTTAGACCCTTAATTTTGAAGAAAAAAAAAATCATGTGAATAACGTCAGATTCATATGCATGAAAAAATTGGCATTCATATAGGCCTAAGTAAAAAAAAAAAAATCCATGATAGCATTAAAGTCAAACGTTGTATAAAATGTGTTTTATGCAGACAATATTTTTCATTAATATTAAATATGCCTAGAGGAGGACCCACCAAAAAAATACCAAGGTAACGGTCTTTTAAGCTTGGTGAATACGCATAAAATGTTGAATAACAAAAATTAATATCACGGGGAAGGGGACATCAGAATTTTAGAAATGCCTAGGTGAGGCATGGTTCGAAATCGGTTGGGAACCACTGATCTAGGGCATCTCCATCGCAAAAAGTTGGCCACAACAATGTTTATGCATTTGATCTTCTTGTGGAAATCTCCTACCCCCCTTCCCCTAAAGATGGGTCTGTGTGAGCACGTGCCCAAGTAATAGTTTCCCACCAACTGAAATGTATATTCAGCTCAGATTTAAACCCGACACAGTAGCATGGGCGGATTATAGATGTAAAATTTGGGCTGATATCAAATTGTCAAATTTTTTTTTCAGCCTTTGGACCAATCCAAAGACATGCATGCAAAAGAAAAATGAAAGATCTTTTTACATGGGGAATCTTCTATCCCCAACCCAAAGTCGGATCTATTTAAGCGCATGTCTCAACAAAATTTCTCAGGCGACTGAGCAGACAGCAATACTGTTGAAAGTGAATTTGACATGCAATTCTGAAAGATTTTGAGAGGCCTTATTTAAATGGTTGTATTTGTTAGAGTAATGTGTGAAATCTCCGGATTTTCATGTGCATGACAGAATTTTCTCACCCTATGTCAAAAGTCAAGTTGGCCCAAGATAAAACTTTTCAACTATGGTGTAGGTAAAAGTACAAGCTACTATAGTCTACATTGAAGTTTTATTTCAATGTCAGAAATTTGGTCATTTTGAGTAGATAGATTTCGCCTAAAAATCCTGAAAATGCCTATTTGTGTGAAAATCTCTCTGTGCTTCTGCACAAGTTTTGAAAGGGCACACTAGGTTCGGTATGTGAGTTTAATTTTCCCTGCCACAATCGACTTTCGTAAAAACGTTAAACATCAAACCCCTGAAAAACAATATAATCTCCCCCCTAAAGATTTGGGCTATATATACCCATGATTATAAGACAAAAATAACAGGTTCGCAATTTAAAATTTACGCTATCACTTTAGATACCGCCAACTATGGACTAAATTTTGTCTAACAACAAAATGCTAATGATTAATCTCGAATGCTTTTTCTTTCAACCACTGCTAATTAAACACAGATGGGGTACTTGGGTAACTGTTTGAAACATACAGGAGATTCTTAAATTTCAAAACGATTTGATAAGTTGAATGTGGTGGAAAAAAAGATGGCGGCAGAAGGTCAATGGTGACAAAGTAAAACTCGTTAGAGATACAAACTCTATGAGTATAAGAATATAGAGGGAGTACCAAATTAAAGATCGCTATTCACTGTTAGAGGATAATATGTTAGGGGGTTGGAACTGTCCAATCCAAGGGGGCGTCGAATTTCAGAAATCGGGTGTATCAGATGGCGCGTGCCAAGAGTGGCGAAAGTTCCAAGTGTGGCAGAACTGTGCCAAGCGTTGCGGAGACATATGACAGAACTCTACGGCACACGTGGTGATCCGAGATGTACATCAGGTGGAAGAAACTGAGTGACCCTCGGTCATCAGTGTTATCAACATCAGTTCATCAGTGTTACAACTATAAAAGGTGGTAGTGGGACAGTTAGATTTTATTTCCCCTTTTAAAAGACCTAAAGATCCTTTATAGGAGCATACACGGAGGGCGAGGGGAATCACCTCCTTTCAGATTATGAAAAGGATTTCTTTTGAGAAAAGCTGAAAACTATAGACTAAAATAGGATTCGTGACGTCAGAGACCCATGCCCTTCATAATCAGATGTCCAAAGGTTTCTGACTATGTGTCACTATGATTACAGTTTAATTAATAACCGAATCCCCGAACCCCATTTTTGGGCCACAAAGAAGAAAAAAATTAAAGAGAATTCACTCGCCAAGTAGCTTGACCTAACTAAAAAACCAATAGGTCATGTTCATCATGTCGTCTCAAAACCCGAACAGTGAAAAAATAATGGTACTTACGTATAATCCAGAACACAATCAAGAAGTTTACTTTGTTTGGTAAACCAATTTTTCTCTCGCATTCGGTTATAATTAGCTTGTTCTTTCGTGAAATAAACTACAATGCAGGTATACTTAAAACAAATATTTAATATATAGAGGTGGTTAGGTTAGATTAGGTATTTAATATAATGCGTTCTGGGCGGCCAGCTTTCCATAATACTTTTATAGTTTCCATAATTTTGTTACTAAAATATTATATTTTCATCATATTTTGGTATATTTCATTACGATTAACCTAATTTCACTTCTTGAGCGTGTTCAGGATAATACGTAAGTACCAAAATAATAATTAAATAAATAAAGAAACACGAAATAATTATCACGAACTTGAAAAAAGCAAAACAAAACTACTAAACATCACAAAAACAAGTCAATTCAAAAAAAAAATCTCTAGAACCAGATCTTTCGATGTTTACATTTATACAGCTATAAGACACCGGTTTTGAAAATAGAACTATGGACAAGTTTGGTCTATCCTTCGATTCCATTATGTCTGGTTAGTCTTGCTTTACCACATTTTTTTTCAACCATTTACAAATTTGTTTGTCATAAATCTGGTTGTGTGAAACTACCACCAAGTCACGATTTATACAAGTATCGACAACGAAACAAAGTTCAACCGTTTAACCCTTTGGCGGTTACAAGTGCTTGCAAACGAATTCCCAACAATGACTGGAGATAAACAGACGTGGCCGAACTCTGGAGTTTACCCTTTACTCAAGACCAAAGTCCGGAACTCGGGGGGGGGGGGGCAGAATCAGCTTCTCTCGCCCCACTTCAGATTCGGGGTTGCGAACTGGACACATTTTATGTCAAATGGGCACATTCCCGTGCGCTGGGAATGTGCATTATATAAACTTATTCAGCATTATATATTCAGCATTATAGAAAGCTGAATAGAAAATTCAGCTTATGACGACCATAGTCAGGTTTCTCAGGTTCTATTACATTTTCTATGTAATACTGAAAGATATCAAAGTATCTCAATATAAACGCTTTGTTTCAAATATACTGTCGTCAGTTCTTTCCCTTTTTTAGTCACTAAAAATGAAAAGGTTGTTTTTGCTATTTCTAAACCTCTCTAGTGTGTCTTAAGGGAGGGTGAAGTCTGAGTCTGGTTCAACCGAAAGTCAACTTATCTCTGTATATACCTTAAAGAACCTTTTTTCTTCCGGTTTAGTTATAAAAGAAATGGGGGTTCTTTTTAATCCTCTTTTTTGTACACGAAAGAAATTTATCTTGTGTAAGTGAATTTTTTTGATTTACTGAATTACCAATATTCAGCTTTTGGCTGAAAATCGTAGTTTTTTTAATTCCCTTTTTTATCTGCATGAAAAATAAACTACTTTTGTTTATTTTAAAAAAAAAGGTTAAGAAAAAGCTTTAAATAGTAAATACATATATTAAATACTAACTATAATGACTAACTACAATACTAAATTATAAAATACTAACTATAAATACTGCTGAAAAGGCTATAAATACTAGCCTTTATCTTTAAATAAATGCAGCCTTTCCAATAAAATCTTAAAATCAAGAGTGGCAAAAGCCTTTCTAAAATCAATAAAAATACTCATAATCATGCACTGTTCACCTTTCACGTCAACATAAAAGGGCAAAAAAGTGACATATTTCAGAAATTTGTGACCTCAAAGGACAAAAAAGGACCGTATTTTGTCGATTTATAACATAAAACTGAATATTTCCCAACAGGATATTGATAAAAAAAAAAACGTCACTTTTCACCAAAGTAGTATTTTCTTGGTATTAATTTTTTGGGGCATCCAGGTTTCGCCAGAGATGTCGTAAGCAAAGGATTTTCTCCAAAGTAAGGGATTTACATGTTTATATGTTTGTACTTTCACACTAAGTCATTTGGTTTGGATGTTTTATATAGACTTTTTTCGTTTTCATTATATTTGATGTTAACTGGTCTCTTTGAAAGAGGTTTACAAAGCTTTTTTCGTTCAATTATACAACTTCTAAAAAAGCTCTAGTTTTGAAATTTCAGATGGACATATTTTATATAAAATGAAACATTTTTAGAAATGAATTGACGAGTTGCTCATTTGCTGTTTTTACTATATTTTTTGTTCGCATTTACACTTTATTTTCCTTTTTTGTGAACTATTGTCGAAAATATGTCCTTAATGGTAAACTCTATTGGAAAATATTATATAATATAGTCCCTCATGCCAGTAGTGACGGAGGGGGGTTTAGTTATAAAGCAGGATATTTTTAAAGAAGACTACAAGAGATCCTCCTACTAAGATGTACTATAATCGATGGTATTCTTTTTATAGGGCTTTGACCCCTTCGTCGAAATGGAGATAAGGTCACTCAGGGAGGGGGGCCCAAACAAGCTACCCTGGGTGTTCTGCGGCTGAGGGCACTTGCAGTCAAGATTGTTATTACAGGTGACTACGTTAGTCATTTGCTAGTTCTAATAAAATTGCTCCGAGGGCACGGGGTCAATTTTTACCCGGGTAAGCACTGAATAGAGGTTAAATTTTTGTGTGGAATCAACCGCATTTTTTCCGAATCAATTTTTAACGTAAACTCTAACCTTAATAAAAGTTACTTATCTGACTCTAGAAAAAAAAAAATCGACTCTATCTTCCCTAGCTTAAATTTTTTATTTGGGTCGCTATGGAACGATTGTTGTTTTTTCATTCGTGACTGGTTTATCACGATTGTGACCAACCTGATTGTGGCCACCAGAGATACAAATACGTACCGTAATTTATAAGCAATGATATTAAATGTTAACGAACCGAGAGGCCAAAAAATATTCAGATTTAATTCAATTAAAAATAAAGATGAATTCGATACTTTTCGCACAGTCGACAGAGCCATAGATGGTACTCACGTGTTATCCCGACCACACTCAAGAAGTGAAGTTAGGTTAATCATAATGAAATATATCTAGATATAATGAAAGTATAATACTTTAGTAGCAAAATTATGGAAACTACAACAGAGAATTATGGAAAGTAGGCCTCCCAGAACGCATTGTGTTAAATACCTAACCTAGCCATCTCTATATATTAAATATTTAATTAAAATATACCTGCATAGAAGTTTACCTCATTCAGACTCAGGGGCGGATCCAGGATTTTTTAGGGGGGGGGGAATAGGTTGATCCTATAAACTTGCGTTAGGAGCAAGTTTAATTAACGCAATCTTGCGTTAATTAAGCAAATTACACTACTTTTGACTAGGTTACGGGGGGTGCCCCCCCTCACCTCCTGGATCCACCACTGCTCAGGACCAAGCTGATTATCTGAGAGTGCACATAGAAAAGTCAGTTTTATGTGCTCGGGATAACATGGAAATACCGGTTTAACCATTCTAATACATCTTGAGGTACTTATGTATTATACCAAACACAGTCAAGAAGTTTGCTAAATGTACGATCTCAGAAAACCGGTTTACTAGCCACAAAGACAAATGATAGGTGACAGAATGCATTGGACTTGTATAGTTTGGGCTATATATTTGCACATTGGGAGGGGTAGGGTTAGGTTACTTAACCCCCACCCCACCCCTAATGCGCAAATATATAGCCCAAATTATATTATTACATAAAATAAAGTACTATATTTGCATCGTGTTTTGGTATATTTCATTATGATTAACCTAACTTCACTTCTTGAGTGTGTTTGGTAGAATATACAAGTACCCATATTGATTTTTTGATCAGGATTCCTTGAAAATATTATGATTTTCCTCGTATATGCCCCTCCCAGTATAATTCCCAAATTATTGAACAACTCCCTTCCTTGAAACGCTGCGTCCTTTTTTAAATGAGTACCTCGGTGCAAACCGAGAATACCTCGGTGCAAACCGAGAATACCTCGGTGCAAACCGAGAAGTCCTTTAGGCTCAAAAATGAATTCAAATCCTCGATAAAGATGGTTTACTTAACTTATCAAAGCTCTCAAAGAACTTAACTTATCTCAACTTAACTTAACTTACTTAACTAATTTATCAAAGCAGTAGAGATGATCAGCAAAATTAAGCTGATCATCATATGGCTGATTATTAAGCTGATCATCATAATTAAGCTGATCATCAAGCATCATATTTGGCAAGAAGGTGTATTTTTCTACAGACTACAGGAAAAAAAATGCATGACCCACTTGAAATGTTCACGAATTTTCCTGCACAGAGGGGGTAGAGAACATTCCTCTAAAGCTGATCCTAAGCTGTCCCCTACCCTAGAGAAAATGAAAGTTTTTGGCAGTGTTCTAACTTAAGATGTAAATACGATTTTGATATTTTGTTTTTATTGTGATTACAGGTGAAAGAATCCTGTTATAGTTAAATATTATCAATTTTCATCATTCATTGCTTCAACACTACTTTATATGTTAGACTCGACAGAATTTATTTCGGAGAACGTAGAAAATAAAAAGAAATTAAAGACTTCGAGAAAACAGGGGGGTTTCCCCCCCCCCTCCAAAACCACCTATGTGCATCTGTGGCCAGCCTAATTAGTATGCATATTACTGCAAGCTCAATTTATATTTATATTATTTATTTATATTATATTATTTATTTATTTTATTTATTTATATTATATTATTATTTATTTATATTATTTATATTACTGTAAGCTCAATTTAACTTGGACATTAAGTAATTACATATATAATCAACAATCGTTTTATGAGTTAATAAACGGGAACTGATTTAAACACAAAATGAAATATACAGCGGAAACAATAGTCTGTCAAGACTATTGAATAACCCGGGATTCCGTGAAAGACTCAACTTTTTTTTATGTCATTTGAGATAACGTTAAACGAATTCAACTGTAAACGACTTAAGAAAAGAGCATTTTGAGATCCAATCTCAAACCATAAATCCTCCACAACCCCAAGTGTTATGCAAATTTACCAAGAAGAATCCAAGTTGGCAAGATTAGAATCAAGCTAAGAGCTAAACAAAGCAGGTATACTAAATTGCTGCTATCAAAGCTTTATACGACTTTGGCTATAATTTCAGCTCAATTCCACAAGGTGAAAGCGCTCCAAAAATTGGTTGAGACACGCAAAGGTTCTTTGCGCACCATCTTTGCAATGCCCTAAGCCATTTGCCTTCAAGATCACCAGTCTCAGCCATAATAAATCAACAAATTTATATACAAATTTGATTATTCGCATGCCCATCTGTGAAAATGTTAAATCTGCTTAGGCAATATTACCATGCGCATGCGCGTGAACAAAGCTATGGATACCCTGGGGTCAAATTGTTTTTTAATGGTTTTTGGAAGTTTTTCTCACCAAGGCCCCTTTAGGGCACTCTATGTCAGTGCAGCTCCCTTAGCACCCGTTTCAAGTGCTTAACTACAATGGCAGTTCTGACCTCTTGTGCCCAGGGCAAAATATTGATTAGAGCCCCCCCCCCGTCTCCCAAAAATTGTCAGTTAAAATTTTAACAATTTTTCATTTTATTAGCAAAACTGGCCATTTATCTAAATCCGACTTTTCTTACTTTATATGAGAAAAGATATCGGAAAAATTAAAACTTCGGATTCAAGTTGCTTATACTTACTACCAACTGCGCCCTTTACTTTATTTTACTATAAATAAAATTTCAAAAATTACAAAATGATCATAAATGTTAGATTATTTATTTGGAATTTTGCGATCCTAAAATTTCTACTCCCTGAGAAAGCACCCCCCCCCCCAATAAAATACACCTGCTTAAATGTAGCCTACGCTCAAATAGCATAGTCAAGATCCAATCTCAAGAGGGTTTAGCCAGAAACATTTCTATAGCTATTATCAGGCACTTAACGTGCCTCTTCTCAAGTCCTAAGAATTTTCCGTTTTGCCACGTTTCCTATTTTTTCCTAAACTCATCCGAATTTTTGTGTTTTTGAAACCAAAGCCACATTAAGGAACGCAAATTCATGAAAATGTAGAGGCGGCCAAAATGTATAGTTCATATCTAGGGGGTATTTGTTGTTTTTTTTTTTTTTCGCTTTTAATTGAAATACCAACAAAGTTTTTTTTTAAAACGTGAGGAGGCAAAAAATCTAGGGGTAATTGCCCCCACCCCAAATGGCACCCTGCCCCCACTGTCAATAAAATACTTGTCTGGGGCTCTGGGTATTACAAAGCATAAGTAAAAAGCCTCGATCTTATGTCATTTTTCCTGGTTGCCGCTAGTAAAGATAGATCACGTAAATAAAAAGCTAAAGATTTTACGTATTTCTACATACCAAGAGGGGCATAAAAGTCGTGAATAAAAATAACAACAAACTACAGATAAACTGAGAGTCTACCGTACTAACAAAATGAGTTGAAAACTCTTCGTTCTTTTTACTGGTTAATATTTCTGAACAGGTTTTTAAAAGATCGAGTTATTTGTCTCTCCATAGATTTGTTGCTCAGTATTAGCTAAATGGACTTAAAAAATAAGAATAACACGATTGGCTTATGAAAATGTGTCATAAAGATTAGTTAGATACGTCATTAGGGATATGTTATTAAAGATACGCTACAGCATTAGTTATCTCGTTTTTAAAAAGGAATAATGTGATTGGCTTATGAAAATACGTCATAAAGATTAGTTAGATACCTCATTAGGGATATGTTATTAAAGATACGCTACAGCATTAGTTAACTCGTTTTTAAAAAGGAATAATGTGATTGGCTTATGAAAATACGTCATAAAGATTAGTTAGATACGTCATTAGGGATATGTTATTATAGATACGCTACAGCATTAGTTAACTCGTTTTAAAAAAGGAATAATGTGATTGGCTTATGAAAATACGTCATAAAGATTAGTTAGATACGTCATTAGGGATATGCTATTAAAGATACGCTACAGCATTAGTTAACTCGTTTTTAAAAAGGAATAATGTGATTGGCTTATGAAAATGTGTCATAAAGATTAGTTAGATACGTCATTAGGGATATGTTATTAAAGATACGCTACATCATTAGTTAACTCGTTTTTAAAAAGGAATAATGTGATTGGATTATGAAAATACGTCATAAAGATTAGTTAGATACGTCATTAGGGATATGTTATTAAAGATACGCTATAGCATTAGTTAACTCGTTTTTAAAAAGGAATAATGTGATTGGCTTATGAAAATGTGTCATAAAGATTAGTTAGATACGTCATTAGGGATATGTTATTAAAGATACGCTACATCATTAGTTAACTCGTTTTTAAAAAGGAATAATGTGATTGGATTATGAAAATACGTCATAAAGATTAGTTAGATACGTCATTAGGGATATGTTATTAAAGATACGCTACAGCATTAGTTAACTCGTTTTTAAAAAGGAATAATGTGATTGGCTTATGAAAATGTGTCATAAAGATTAGTTAGATACGTCATTAGGGATATGTTATTAAAGATACGCTACTAGCATTAGTAACTCGTTTTTAAAAAGGAATAATGTGATTGGCTTATGAAAATACGTCATAAAGATTAGTTAGATACGTCATTAGGGATATGTTATTAAAGATACGTACTACAGCATTAGTTAACTCGTTTTAAAAAAGGAATAATGTGATTGGCTTATGAAAATACGTCATAAAGATTAGTTAGATACGTCATTAGGGATATGTTATTAAAGATACGTTAGAGCATTAGTTAACCCGTTTTTAAAAAGGAATAATGTGATTGGCTTATGAAAATACGTTACAAATATAAACCAATGGAAAGCGCAGTTTCTCAACAAGAAAGTACAGGACGGTAATTGATTTTTTTTTTTTTTTTTAGAAAAAACACATCAAAAATTTGCTAATATGTATACATTTTTGCGAGTCAGACAAACATTTCGGGGAAGAATCAAGCCCCCAAACAACCCCCCTGGATATGGCCTTGCTTTAGTTCTGTTTTCCATATTATGTTAAATCTGATTAAAGTGAAAACAATGAAATAACAGTTTTCAAGGCATCGGAATGTTTAAATTTAATTATGAAAAAAATTAAAAAAGATATTCTAAAAAAATAATTCGCCAAAAAAAAAAAACTTAAATGAATAAAACTGGCTCCATTGCGTGCAACTTTCCCTTGTCCCACCTTGCATCTCCAATGCATACTAAATAGATGATTTAAGTGAAGCTTATAAATGAAACATTTCGACGGCATCGGAAATGATTAGTATTTCTTAGTGGCTTGCTTAAACAAGATATTAGTAATCAGCCTAAGTATAATGAACTCTGCCAAAAAACGAAAAACCCCTCAGGCAATAATTTCTTATGCGCTATATTTTAATATACATCACATAACGCCTATGACGCAATTGTTTCTGATGGAATAATTCTAGCTCTATGTGAATATAAAAAAATGTGCAATGAAAAAGGAGACAACCACTTTCTGCTGGGATCCTCAAAAGATCTAACCGGACACAACCAGTTGGTGCATAATAAATAGCCTGGCTCATGTTGGTCAAGTGCTGGACACTTTTCAGGCTAAAACGGCTAGGCTTTAGTTATTCAGCACGGACATATTTGACGCCAGCCTTCGACCTACAATTTTTTTTTTTCTACATTAATGTGCATTTTGGGCATTTTTACGCTAAAACACATAAATTTGGTGGTTTTACTATACAAAACGGAATAGTTTTAAGGGTATTTGTTAATAATACGGAACATACCCAAGAAGTGAAGTTAAGTTAAACGGTTCTTATGCATTATATCTAACCCACCGCTATACACGAAAAGAAGTCAAGTTTGGTTAATGCTAATGAAATAAATAAAATAGGATGAAAATATAAGTTTAGAAACAAATTTGTCTTATATATTTGCATATATAGGGGGGGGGGGGGGGGGTAAAGCATAGCATGTATTAAATACCTAACCTAGGGCATATATTACATACCTAACCTAACCTAGGTACCTTTCCCCCTCCCTAAACCCCATAAAACAACAGTTTAAATATTGTAAATGCAATAAGAAATCACGCTTTGTGATCCATTTATCTAGCAAATACCCGTTTGTCTGGTTTCCTTGTAAAGTAGATAGTGGTGGTTAGATATAATGCACAAGTACGGTTAAAACTAATGAGATATAACCTTCGTATAACCTTTAGTTTATATAATCATATAATTTGGGATATATATTTGTACATTAGACGACGGGGAGGGATGTGGGCAAAGTATTTGGACAGCGCCACTAACTTAACCTAACCTACCCCCCCCCTAATATTCAAATATATAGCCCAAATTATACAGGTCCAATGCATTTCTGTCTTAAGTCCAATGCATTGTATTTTGTATCACTTGTCTTTGTGGCTATGAAACCGGTTTTCTGATATCTAACGTAAGCCTTCAGTGTGTTCCGTATATTTGACAAGAACCGTTTTAAGTCGAAGTCTCAGGTTCTAATTCACCAATCTACCCAAAAAACGCTATCTTTTACGTAGAAAAGCCAGCTTGTTTCTCGCACAGCCATGCTCTTAAAGCGCTGGAGTTAAATCTTAATAGACCAATTCACCGTATGCAATGTCTAAGATCAACACCAGGAGGATATTAACTAACTTTCTGCGGTGTACATCTCCTAATCTAAGTGGGTAACCCACTTTCAAGACTCATATACACTAGGTGGCGTGCACCACACGTGGAGGAATTATGCCATGCCTGCCGCGAAGCAAGGCCGTACCCAGGGGGTTTGAACCCTTCCCCCCCCCCCGAAATGTGTGTCTGACTTGTAAAAAAGTAACAAAATGGATATAAACAAATTTGTCATCCTGACGATAAAGGGGTATGCCCCTCTGGTCATCCTGACGATAAAGGGGTATGAAAAAAAAAAAAATTAGACTTTTGCAGGATACCGTAATAACTCTTCCAAAAAGACATGATAGCCCTCATCGTGGAATCAAAGCAGTTTGTGACATTTTTTTCGTCACAACAGCAATTTAACATGAAAACCTGACCCTAAGAATGATAATTCGATTTACCATGTTTACGTAGTTGTTCCCATATCACACGGGTGGGTAATTATTAATTAACTAAACGCAGCCAGTGTCACCAAAACACCATACGCGCTTTAATACGATCTAACGCCCATTTCCCGTTGAACGTGAAGCAACCTAACCCACAACCTCTGGTTTCAGGACTATCTTTATGACAATGTGCCTCCTACGTTGCCTGAGGCTCTAAATACATGCATCGTCCTAATTTGATATTTTTTTTACCCCCTAGGCCAATTTTAGATGTATTCATACCTTAAAACCGCGATTTTCTAAGATTGTTCTTTGGGTTGTTTTAAAGTGTGTATGGTAGTATACTGTTTTCGCTACTGTTACAGCATTGAACCGTCAAAATCAATAAGCAAAACTAATTAGCTATATTGGGCAATACTTTTCATTCATAAAAAATCAAAAATTTGCAATATGCCAATCTTTGAAAACAACTACGCCTTCAAGATCCTTTACTAGGTTGCAGTTACTGCTCCAACCACGAAAAGCTACCTCTTTTCATGCAGCATGGTCCCTTTTATATTTAGCTTATTTTTACTCCCGTTTCTTCTTAAAAATTTGGCATTCCCTGCTACAACTGTATGTGGAGCAGGGTTGCCACCTGCAGCACGAAAGTGCTATTTTAGCACTATTCCATTATGTGTAGTACCGTAGAACGTGCTCAGGGTTGCCACCTGTAGCACGAAAGTGCTATTTTAGCAATAGTACACTAAATGTTTTGACTGTAGCACCGAAAATCGCTGTGTATCGCGCACACTTGGGCAATTGTAGTAATTTAGGAACTGATCGTGGTGACAACTCCGATGAATTTTTTTCCATTAAAAATTAAAGTGCCAATTTTACCTTATTTTAATATATATTTGGTTTCGTAAGATCCACTAGCCCAATTAAAAAATCAGATTCGGTTGTCACTAGATAGATAGATAGATAGATTTATTTTCCATATATCAGTAAAGTAATTACATAACAATCTACAAGTCCCCACAAAGGCTCCATGGCCTGTAGGAGGGGGATTATGAAAAGATCAAATA
Source organism: Artemia sinica (assembly GCA_027921565.1). Classification (NCBI taxonomy): domain Eukaryota; kingdom Metazoa; phylum Arthropoda; class Branchiopoda; order Anostraca; family Artemiidae; genus Artemia; species Artemia sinica. Next base: position 50,286,583 of record CM051267.1, read on the forward strand.
AACATTAAACGTTTAAACGCTTAAGATTTAAACAATATAGACATAACATAATATTTAAACATATAAACATGAGCATTTGAACTTTTAACATGTGAAGCATTTGCTTCATAAAACGGAAAAAAAAAAAAATAAATAAATAAAATAAAAAAAAAACAAGGAGAGTTCACTAAATAAGCTTTATCAAACTATTGGCAGCAGGCAAAAGTAAAGAAAATTAATAATGTGGAAACAAATATTTTTTTACTAGTCTTTTAAAGGTGCCAAACGAGTGGCATTCTCGAGCTGAATCGGGAAGGGTGTTCCATGTCAAATGACACGCAACAAGAGGATTAAAATCGGATCTTATTGTTGGTGTATGGGGAATTAGGATATTTAGAGAACTACGGAGTTGATAATTTGACCGATCAGATACAAAAGAAAGACGTAAACCTAAGGGACCTAGGAATTTCACCATAGAGCTGAAGAAAAAGCGAAAGACGCACAGGAAAGAATATAAAGTTTTTTAATATCAAGTAACGGTTTAGTTGCCGAACGATTTACATCCTGGATAAGATTTATAGCTTTATCATAAGTATTCGAAAGTGGTTTGAGAAAAGAAGGGAAAGTAGACATCCATATGACTGAACAATAGGAAACATATGAATGAATTAAGCTATGAAATAGGATTCTTAGAATTGGTCCTGGAAAGATATGTTTTAGTTTTCTTAGAATACCGAGGTTTCTGCATACCTTCATTTTAATCAAATCAATATGGTGTTTGAAAGATAAATTTTCATCTAGGAGGATACCTAGGAAACGGATATGGCCATCCTTTGGTCTACTAATAAAGCCTTTGGACATATGAATTTCAGATAATTGAGGGCGAGCCTGGGATATACGAGAAAAAACAAAAAAAAAAACTAGTTTTAGAAACATTTAAGGCAAGAGAGTTAGCATCAAACCAAATTGAAACTCTCTCAAAGAGGTCCACATATTTTTGTACGAACCTCATCCTCTGTTCTCCCAGAAGTAATAAGGGTGGTATCATCGGCAAAAGTAACAAGAGAATCCGAGGTATGCAAACTATAATTATGGGTAAGGGAGACTGTTGGATGACATAGACGACAGCAATAGAGGATTTTTATTTCTAACTGCAAAAATTAGGTCATTTATATAAATTAAAAATAGTGCCGGCCCTAAACTGACCCTTGAGGGACCCCCTGGTCAACACTTGATGGTGAGCGACAAAATGGATCAACAGAAATTATTCTACCAGACAAAATAGGGGGGGGGGAATAAGAGTAAAAAACATTTCAAATGCAATCATTGTGAACCAAAAGTTAGAGCTAATTAATTAAATTACCTTACTTTAATATATATTTGGTTGTGTACGATCCCCCCTTGCCCAATTCAAACAATTCCGTTGTCCTTTGTACTTTACAAACGGGAGGTGGGGTGGACTAAAAAAACATTTCAAATGCAATCATTGTGAAACAAAAGTTAGAGCTAATCAATTAGATACTCAGCAAAAAACAGTAAAACTTCAGACAAACACTATCAGATAAGAGTTTGGCCTGCTTTGTAGAAAGGCACGCCCAGAATTGCTAAATATGGTCATCATTATTTGAAATTTGAGAACGGAGCCAGGTTCGGTAGCAAAAAGCCAACAACACAAAACTAATCTTCAAATACTCCTCATTAAAGACTTATCCATCAAAGCGTATAAAAACTATGCAGAATTTGTAATGAGGGTATCGCTTTGCCCAAAGCCGCCTTGAAATTATGCCCCCGGTAAATATTGCAAATTCATATACTTCAAACCTATAAAAGCTCAAATAATTTAAGGGTCGACCGTCGGACTGAGATGGTCTTATAAGCAAGCATGAGCCACCAATTTGGTCATATTATTCAAATAGGAATCTTCATTTTTGTTAGTTTGTGCTCCCTTCTCCAAACATCACTCTTATTCAACATTAAACGCATTTATAAATCATCATGGTTGCAGCAGTAGCTGCAACCTAGAAAAGAGCGAACAACAGTCCAAAGTAATCAAAAGTTGAAAAACGCCTTTAAAAAAAATTACCCAGTGAGAAAAATTGCCATCTGACACTGATTCAGGAATGGTAACTATTGTTTCGGTTAATCTTAAAATTTAAAGTCTTTTGTGAAAACAAACTCATGGTGATATCGAAAAAGAGCCTAAGCCCCTCAAAATGGCGTCCGATCGAAAAAAAAGTGCACCATTGGAAACATCATGGTCGAAAACCTTACATAGGATAATTATAGTCCTCGACCTTGAACAACAAGGAAAATCACTTTTTCGCATTATTGTTTCCTATATTAATTTAAAAAACTTTTTCCACAAAATAAGTTTTTCAAAGAAAAGTAAAGAACTACATTAAACAAAAAATGAGCAAAAATAAATCAAATAATCTACCAAGCGTGAAACTACCACAAATCAGCATAGATAAATAAATGAAACCCAAAACGAACAGAAATTACAATAATTAACCGAGTCAAACTCAAAACGAGCAGAAATTAACATAAGTTGGGCGCAAAACCCCTATGCCTTCCCAAGGCCAGAACAAAATTTGCACTTTACGGAAACAATATGAATGTTTTTACTTTTATAACTTTAATAAATCAAATAATATTAAAATTTCGATTACTAAATATCAGTATATGTATATTAAACTGACAATTCACGTTCATTTGTATTTTTTCAGTAAAGTGCAAATTTTGTTCTGGCCTTGGGAAGGCATAGGGGTTTTGCGCCTAACTTATGTTAATTTCTGCTCGTTTTGAGTTTGACTCGGTTAATTATTGTAATTTCTGTTCGTTTTGGGTTTCATTTATTTATCTATGCTGATTTGTAGTAGTTTCACGCTTGGTAGATTATTTGATTTTATTTTTGCTCATTTTTTGTTCAATGCAGTTCTTTACTTTTCTCTGTAAAACTTATTTTGTGGATTTTTTAAATTAATTTCCATTCGTTTTATATTGACATAGTCTTTTCAGGGAAAAAGAAAATAATACTTTAAATCTTTTCGTTTTTTAAGACTTTATAGTTTGGCCTGCTATTCGTATACTGGAGAAAAACTTTCAGCAATTTTTAACAACATACACCCTTTTAAAAATCTGGACACAAATAGTACTGTTTAATTTAGTTTCATACCTCCTCTAGTTGACCTGAAATGGAAAACTTGATACCATTCGCAAAAAAATCTGTTTAATTTCTTTGATAGCTTGGACACACTTACGCTATTTTGATTTGGTTAAACTTTAAGAGCAGAAATGGGAGGGTGAGCGTGGCAGTGTGGGAGTGGAAGGGGGATTAGTTGCCCTCAAATCACTTTCGACTAATAAAAAGGGCATCAACCCCTTCTATTTTCAATCGAATGAGTCCTTTTCGAGGTTCCTGCGACAACTCCTTCGATACGAAGTGTCCTGGTCTCCTAAAACAACAACAACAACAAAAAATAATACATTATACACACTTAGATCTTTACTATAAAAATGTCAAGCCTCCCAATCACTTTCGACTATTAAAAAGGACACTAGGCCTTTCGATTTCCAATCGAATGAGCCCTTTTGGAAACGACAACGCTTTTTATTAACACCTTATATGCCCAGGGCATAAATTACAACCCTTACCCTAAGGTCTGTTAGGGTGGTTGTCATCCTCTAAGACTGAATTTCCAGAACTTTCAACTACGTTAAACAACATGGCTATCTCAAAATTTTGATTGGATGTGTTTGGGGAAATGGTGGGCGTGAGAGGGGTGTTAGTCGCCTTCCAGTCACTTTCGACTATTAAAAAGGGCAAAAACCACTCCAATTTCCAATTGAATGAGCGCTTTCCGAAGTTTCTACGACAACTTCTTCGATACGAAGTCCCCTGCTCTAAAGGAAAAAATTAATAAATAATACATTGTGCCAACATCGTTCTTATATGCCCCCAGGGCATAACTTAAAACCCTTGCCCAGAGGGTTGTGGGGGAGTGTCCTCCTCTTTACTTAGTCCCCGTTTCTTGTCTCGTTCTCGAGTGTCCCCGCTCTTTACTCAGGCAGCGCGATCCTGCTGTCTATGATTTATACAACAAATTTCTATATAAACCTTATATGCCCCCAGGGCATAACTTAGAACCCTTGTACTGAGGACTCTGAGGGGGTTATCATCCTAAAAGACCTAATTTCCAGAACGTTCAACTACGGTGAACAAAATGGATATCTCAAAATTTTGATTGGATGTTTTGGAAAGTGGTGGGCGTGAGAGGGGCATTAGTCGCTATCTAATCACTTTCAACTATTAAAAAAGGCACTAGCCCTTTCAATTTCTAATTGAATGAGCCCTTTTGAAGTTTCTACGACAACACTTTCAATAAAAACTTTATATGCCCCAGCGCATAACTTACAACCCTTGCCCTGAGGGCTGTGGGGGGAGGGATTGTCATCCTTAAAGACCTAATTTCCAAAACTTTCAACTACGTTGAATAAAATGGCTATCTAAAAATTTTGATTGGATGTGTTTGGGGAAAAGGTGGGCGTGAGAGGGGGGTTAGTTGCCCTCGAATCACTTTCGACTATTAAAAAGGGTACTATCCCTTTGAATTTCAAATGGAATGAGCCCTTTTTCAAGTTTCTACGACAAAGATTTCAATAAAAACCTTAGATGCCCCCAGGGCCTAACTTATAATCCTTGCCCTGAGGGTTATGGGGGAGTGTCCTCCTCAAAAATATATTTTCTTTCTGGATATCAACTACGCTGAACAAAATTGCTATCTCAAAATTTTTATTGGATGTGTTTGGGGGAATGATGGGCGTGGGGGGAGGGGGCTAGTTGGCCTCCAATCACTTTCGACTATTAAAAAGGGCACTAGCCCTTTGAATTTCCAGTCGAATGAGCTTTTTTGAAGTTTCTACGACAATACCTTCTTTAAAAACCTTATATCCCCCAGGGCATAACTTAAAATCCTTGCCCTGAGGGCTGTGGGGGAGTGTCCTCCTCAAAAACATATTTTCTATCTGGAAATCAACTAAGCTGAACAAAATGGCTATCTCGGATGTGTTTGGGGAAATGATGGGCGTGGGGGGGGGGGGGGGGGGCTAGTTGCCCTCCAATCACTTTCGACTATTAAAAAGGGCACTAGCCCTTTGAATTTCCAATCGAATGAGCCTTTTTTTGAAGTTTCTAAGACAAAGCCCTCTATAAAAACCTTATACGCCCCCAGGGCATAACTTAAAACCCTTGCCCCGAGGGTTGTGGGGGAGTGTCCTCCTCAAAAACATATTTTCTATCTGGATATCAACTACGCTGAACAAAATGGCTATCTCAAAATTTTGATTGGATGTGTTTGGGGGAATGATGGGCTTGGGGGGGTGAGGGGGGCTAGTTGTCCACCAATCACTTTCGACTATTAAAAAGGGTACTAGCCCTTCGAATTTCCAATCGAATGAGCCTGTTTTAAAGTTTCTACGACAACACCTTCTATAAAAACCTTATATGCCCCCAGGGCATAACTTAAAACCCTTTCCCTGGGGGTTGTGGGGGAGTGTCCTCCTCAAAAACATATCTTCTATTTGGAAATCAACTACGCTGAACAAAATGGTTATCTCAAAATTTTGATTGGATGTGTTTGGGGGAATGATGGGCCGTGGGGGGGCTAGTTGCCCTCCAATCACTTTCGACTATTAAAAAGGGCACTAGAACTTTCAATTTCCAATCGAATGAGCCCCTTTTGAAGTTTCTACGACGACCCCTTCCATATGAAGTGCCCTGCTCTAAAGGAAAAAAATAATACATAGTACATTATGCCAACATCGGTCTTATATGCCCTCTTTTCTATAACCATACAAACTTAGGGAAATATTATCAGTTGGTTTAATTGCACTAGTTTTACGATATGTTAGATAGACTGTGAAGCAATAATTTATGTTCGTTTTAAGTTTCAACTTCGCACTTTACGTGTCTTAAAAAAAACTTTCTTAAATGAATTTTTAAACAATATTCAAAATCCAACATATCTGAACTTCTTTTGCAATCAGCCATAGGTCTAATAGTGTTAAAAATTAAAGAAATCCGTTAACAAAGAAAACGAAGCATCGACATGAGAAAAAAAAACATAGGAATACATTAATTAAGGCTAAATCTGAGACCATGGGGGGGGGTCATTTGCAAGAAAAACTATTAGAGTATTGGGAAAATAGGATACACAAACTTCGACTAGTATGTCAATTTTGTCCCCCCGTAAGTATTAAAATCGTCTTTAAATTTAGTGCAGTAGTAGCAGGGGTAGATCTGCGAGGTGGTTTTAGGGGTACATGCCCCCCCCAGAAGGTCAAAATTACATTATTTACAGGTTCAGGGGGTGAAAAATACCGATCGGGACCCAATTTTTTCGGCGCCCCTCCAAATATTAATTCAGTATCTGTCCCTGATTAGCACTAGTAATATCAGCTATGATCAATCTTTAAAATTGAGTCTTTATCTTAAATATATAATATAGGATTTTTCATCATCCTTCATTTTTAAAGATGTATAGATACAATTTATCAGGGAATTGTAATTGTTAAAAAAAAATTGCTTTGAAGTAAACATAAAATATTTTTAATGCAATAAAACATAATATTAACTTCTAATATTAGAAAACTTTAAGAAAATTAGAGAAAAAGAAAATTAGAGATTATTAGAAAAAAATTAGAGAAAAAGTAAACTTTAAGAAAATTTAGCTACGTTTTTAGAAGTCTAATTGACTAATCTGGTCATCAGAGTCTCAATACATTGTTGATGCATCAATGCCCCGTGCCCCCGTTTATCACTACCTTTATTCAGGACCGCTTAAGTGCGGGCCGTAGCAGGGACAAAAATTTACAATATTCCATAGAGAGCACAGTTCATATAATTATCCAGTAAGGATATCGCAGATCATTTCTGGTCTTCGTTCTCGGTGCGAACAAAAAGCTCCTCCCACTTATTTCTGCATTAGCGGGAATGCGGGTTAGTCTGTTTCCGATTGTTTCCAACAAAGTGCATTATTCGTAATAGCGGGTTTCCACTTGTTTCCGATTAGATCACAGTCTGACTTGTCTACCCGTGAAAAGATCTGACTTCGCTTATGTTTATATCTGCAAAAACGTTCCCCGGAGCACTCGCACCCCGGTCCGGGTTTTTATAATGGGTGAGATAGAGAATGATCATACTGGATAATTATATGAACTGTGATAGAGAGCAACAAACCCTGCACTCACATCAAGTTATTGGCATATATTATAGTTTTTGAACAGCCTTAATGTTTCTTGTCCTTGTGCATCCTTTGTTTTTAAGCCGTCCACCATTTAACTAGTAAGAGTCAAAGTAAAGTAAGAATTAACATCCTTTTGAAGAGACCCCAAGAAATTTCTTTGGAGGATGTTAGCTATAGTGGTGAATCTGCAAGGCCATGAAAGCTCTTTAATAACAAGTATGCTCATTATATGCCCCCCCCCCCCCCCCGAAATAATTGTCCGACTCGTAAAAACATTAAAAAATCAGGTACTTATGTGTTGTCCCGACCACACTCAAGAAGTTTGATCTGTATAAAACCGGTTTTTCTGTGTGCATTCTTGTGCATCAGCTTAGCCAGAGTGAGATAAACTACTATGCATCTATATTTTAATTAAATGTTTAATGTATAGAGTTGGTTAGGTTAGGTATTTAATATAATGCGTTCTGGACTTCCATAATGTGTCTGGGCTTCAATAATTATGGGTTTCCGTAATTTTGTTACTAAAGTATTATATTCTCATCATATTTAGGTATATTTCATTATTATTATTAACCTAACTTCACTTCTTGAGTGTGGTCTGGACATCACGTAAGTACCAAAAAAATCATATAAGTGAATATTTTATGCGTATTTAGGTACCCCCCCCCCCCCCGAACAAAAATCTTGGGTACGGCACTGATAAAAAAAACCTATAAGTTCTGTTTTTTATATATATTAAAATTCCTTTTTGTTGAAAGATAATCGCTGGATTAGGCTCTATTTAAAAACCATATTGAAGAATCAGTCAAACAAACTTCCGTATCCGAAAACATTCAAGGACCCAAGAGGATGAAGAATTTAGTTTATTCAACTGCATAACAAGCAACGTAATAACTTAAAGAAGAATAGTAAATATGCCTTCAAGCAAACTAAGCACATTTATCCCTGTCAATCAAACACTGTGGTTACAAGCATCATAATCATCAATGAGAAAGTATTGCGGCGAAATAATTAGTTTTCTGTAGATATTCTTGGTTGAGCAATACAAACCCAATTCAGATTCAACCGCAAGTTGATCAGTCAAATGAAAGTGATCTATAAAATCCGAGCCAAAAGATCGATACTAAAGCCCGAGACACACTTGGCGTTTTTTTTCCGAGCTTTTTTTTTTTTTTTTTTTTTTTTTTTTTTTTTTTTTTGCCGTTGCTACTCTAAATCGAAACAAATTGGGCGGTAAGCATTCTACAGTCACAAGATCAGTCGATCGTGATAGATCATATTAATCTAATAGATCTATCTTATAGATCATAAAATAAAACGTAAATATATCATAAACCTTTTTTGTTTTTCATTAAAAATAATTAAAAAACGACAAATTCGACCCCCCCCCCCCTCTTTCAATATTCTTGTGAATTACACGAGCAGGCATTAAGGGGGGGGCAGTGAAACTAGAAGCTATACTGAAAACCAATAGGCAGAAATTTTCTTACTGTAAATGAATTCAAATTTTATTAAAATTTTATTTAGATTATGGCACATAAATTGGATTAACACTCATTTTATTTATGATAAATATGCTTTGAATTGTTTAGGGGCGAAGGCAGGGGCTAATTTGGGTCCAGTTCACTGACACTTCAAACTCACTTGAATTTTACAAACGTCAAGTGTGTCTCGGGCTAATATCTCTTCACAGTAGTGTCAATTCATGAAAATGAAGGGGGAGATGTGTTTTTCTCAATCTAGGGGGTGGGCAATTTCGACTAAATTTTCACTCTTAGGTTAATAATTGACAAGTGCCTGAGTTGTCAAACACCTTTGGTCCTCAGTTTTATGGATTACAAGCAAGAGTTTGATTATGTTGATAGAAGAGCTTTAGCAAAGGTCATATCCTTGTACAATACCAGACAAATACATTAAAATGATTAGTGCTATGTACGAGAATAACACTGCTGCGGTTAAGGTAGGAAATGGGGTTAGCAGTTGGTTCTGTATTAAATCAGGAGTTAAGCAGGGTTGTGTTCTATCCCCCTTTATATGGACCATTTTGATGGACTTTGTCTTAAGGAGCACAGGAAAGGCGATGGGAGACCACGGAATCAAATTGGGAGGAAAAGCTCTTCTGAACTTTGGTTTTGCAAGTTCAGGGTGCTAGAATACGTTTGAAATTAATGTTAAGAAGACTAAGTCACTAAGGTAAGTTAAGATGAAAAGGTGACATTGGGTAACGAAAAGATTGATCAGGTGGGCAGCTTCACTTACCTTGGTAGTATTATTAGTGATGACGGTGGGAGCAGTGCAGATGTTAAAAGTAGAATAGCCACGGCTCGAGGTGTTTTTTCACAGTTAAAAAAAATTTGGAAGAATAGGAAGATAAGTCCGCAAACCAAGATTAGAATATTGGAAGCTACAGTGATGACAGTGGTCAAATATGGCTCTGAAGCATGGGTGCTCCGAAAAGCGGATAAAGATCTGCTAGATGTTTTCCAGAGAAAGTGCCTACGGATTGTTCTTGGTACCCGGATGACTGACCGTATTTCAAACAGTAGGCTGTACGAAAAATATGGATCAATCCCGCTTTCTAGGGCTATAATGAAAGAAAGGTTAAGATGGCTAGGGCACGTTCTGCGGATGCAGGATGACAGATTGCCGAAGATTGTCCTTTTCGGCCAACCGTCTAGGTCTAAATGGAAAGCAGGTCGTCCTCGTCTAGGGTGGGAGGATGTCATAAAGAAAGATTTAAAGGAAATGAGAACTTCCTGGGAGAGTATAAAGAGGAGGCTTTGAATAGATTGGGATGGAGGAGGAGCCTGTGTAGTTGTGTTGGCCTCAGGCGGCTTAGTGCTACGGTGAGTTGTTAGTAGTAGTAGTAGAGGCATGGTTAAAGAGGCAAAAAATACCACAGAGTACAGCCGTGGAAAACTGCATAGACAGAGGATTCCACAAGCGAAAGTTAAACTAAATAAAACAAGAGGAAAACTGCACATAATACGACGATCCTTCATAATGATCCACAAAAAAATCATGGCGCTTTATCGGATGGCAGAAAAAAAAATCAACGACACTTTCTTGGAATGGCGAAAAACTTCAACCGTCCTTCGCCGAAACACTCCTTTCAACGCTGCCTACCTGTCCCCACTTCTCAACTAGACACCAAGCCAAATCGTTACTGCCATCACAAAAAAAATCGTTCTTTTTGTTAATAATTTATGATGTAAAGTTTTTAAAATATATTCTTATTTTTAAATGAAATCACTTTTATCACTTTGAACATTTAAATAACTTTATGTTTAAAGTTATTTTAAACATTTAAGTTATTTGTTTAGGCAATATAAAAGAATCACTAGAAATAGTGATTTTTTATATCATTTTTATTTTGGTCGTAATATCAACAGTTTAGCCTACTGTTCTCTCTTTCTGTCTGAGCGGATTATAATAGCAAATTTTTTCGTTATTTACTTAAACTCCTGAAACTATGACCATGAGTTCAAAATTAAGCCAAATTCCGGGTTAACAGCGATATTCGCATAACTTGGCCTCCAGTATTTTGTCTATATCTACGGTTTGCATACGTTAGAGGCATGGTTGCCATCCCTAGTGATTTTTCACTATTTCTAGTGATTTTTTATATTGCCTAAATAAAAAATCACTAAATCAGCACATACATGATTGGACTATTGAAGAAAATCACTAAACCAACCAAACATTCATAAAATCTAGTGATTTTCTTTCTTTGCCTGGTGACAACCCTGGTTAGAGGCATGGAGGCAGAAAAGACAACAGAACCTGCAACCACGGAACAATGTATCGGTGGAAGATTGCATACGCAAAAATTAAACTAAACAGACAAAGTAACTACACATAAAAGATGACACTTTTGAATGATCCATAAAAAACGACACTTTCCTATGACAAAAAAAAGGTATTTTTGTAATGGCAAAAGTGCCCCTCTCTCCCTCCTACAAAATATTCCTTTGACCGCAGCGCACCTGTCTCCATCTCTTGACTAGATGCCGAGTCCGATAGTCACTGTCTTAAAAAAAACGGTTTTTGTTAATTATTAATGATGTACCTGTCCATCAAAAGAAAAACATTTCAAAATTTCATGTGCACGTTTAACTTTTTCTCAGCTCCATAGTGACCTGCCCCAGCCCCTAAGTATTCCACCGTCTTTTACCTTTGATTAAAATAATTATCATCTTCGCAACATAAAAGCATATTCAGATTCCTTTTACTCCTTGTGTAAGGGCTAGTCATATTGTATCGAATAAGTTGCCTGAATCAGGTCAAAGGTGCCACTTATTCGGTTTGTTAAAAAAAAAAAAATGCTAAAAATTATTTTGCTTCTTAGAATCAATTTATTTTCTCTTATATATTTTTGTTTTATTGAAGTATATTTAATCTACTTAATTAATTTAGTCTATTCAATCGATTTAATCTTTGGGTTCTATAATTTTTATTTTATTTATTTGCATTTATTTGTTAATATTATTACTGTTTTTTCATTTCTTTTTCTCCTTTTTGCTCTTCTCTCAATGAGTAAGTAATTACATTTTTTTTTCTCTCGGTAAGTGACTCGATTGTCTTTCCCCTTTTTTTACAAAGCAATGAGCCTTTGGGGGAATATTAAAATGTAATATTGTATGTCTATTTGATGATGAATAAATCTTATATTATCCACTCATTATGCACCCTGTTAAAATCTACATTTGAATGATTAAAAACCATATTTTTATCCGGTACTTGTTAAGAATCCGGTAAGTACGTGAAAGTTAATGCTAATGAAATGAAACAAAATAGAATAAAAATAGAAGTTTATGAACAAAATTGGGCTATATATATTTGCACATTAGGGGGAGCGGGGGAAAGCATAGCATATATTAAATAGGTAACCTAACCCAACCTAGTTACCTTTTATTCCCCTTAAACCCCCCCAAAAAAAGTTCAAATATAGCTCCCGGAGTGAGAAACCCTTTGTTTATACAGCAATTAGGCACTACCCGGTAAAATGCCTATCTGTTCTCGCAATACAATTCTCTTGTACTTACCGCTTTCTTAACAAGTACCTTTCATCCTTTACTGGACATGAAAATAAAGGTCAAGATCAATTACCTCCAAGAATTTCAAAGCATGCAGTAACAAATGATATTATTCGAACTAACCTCATAGGTGACCTATTTTTAAATATTATCATGTACAGCATAGCCAACAAAAAGAAAAAAAAATAAACTGAAAAGACAAAAGAAACGCCCAAAATTAGCAAATTAACATTGCTCACAGTGTCAAAATGTTGTTTAGTTTTCAGTACAGACTTAGTTCATTAACCAAGCATAGGAAGCAAATAAGAAAGTGGGATGGACAGTCATTTTGATCGATAGCCTTCTTAACGTTTAAGTCTACATACTCCTTCGTCTAAAGCATCTTATTTAGATGTATATTCCCCTGTTTTTGAATAGTTTTTGTTCTCTGTATCAACAAGCCAAGAAGAAAGTGAGAATTGACTAAACGATGAACTTTAGACCTTATTCCCGTAACATGGGTACACACAGGATGAAAAAAGGGGTAGGGGGAGGGTGTTGTCCAATAGAGTCGTCAAAGAACTCGAGCAGCCACTTTGGTCATACCTACAGTATAATTAAGAACGTAAGTGACTTAGTAGTTAGAAATAAAAATGAGTGAATTATTTATCAATGTATTCTGTTGTTTTAAAAAATGTGTTTGTATTTCTCGGCTAAGACAGTGTGGACGCACAAATTTCTTGAGTGTTCCTATCATTCGCTCTTCCCCTTGTAATACACAGTTTGTGAATATTAAATCAGGGTTGCCACCCTGACCTGGAAGAATTTACTAAATCGGAGAGGAAAAATTTACTAGATCGCATCTGTTTTTACTAAATGTCAAACAAATTTTTACTAGATCCTCTAATCTTACTAAAAAAAAATCTAGTAAATTTACTAGATCCTCTAAATTTACAAGATTTTTTTTTTTTTTTACTAGATCTAGTAAAATCCCACTGACGGTGGCAATCCTGTATAAAATGCTTTACAAAAAGAAGCCTCTTATATCTTGCATTACCAATCAAATAACAGACGTACTCAGGTACCAATCTATCAAAATAAAGAGGGGGACAAGGACTTTAGTCCATTCTTTTTTCCTTTTTTTTGGAGATATAAAAAATAGTATTTTTCAAAATCTGAGGGACCATTTTTACGATTCATTTTTTCAATGAAAATCCCCCAAAAAAGAAATTTAAAGAATATAGAGGGAAAGAGGGGGAGCAGTCCCTCCTCCAATTCACGTCCTTGCTCAGGTACGTAGGCCTATGCGTGGGATGCTTCCACCACAGGTATTGCCTGAAATGTCATGAGCAACTCAATTCCCCAAAATTTACTTTTTCAAATAATTTAGACCCCTCTTTTGTACGTGTCTGTGACCCCCCCCCAAATGTTTGTCCAACTCGTAAAAAAGCGTAACAAAAAGTAATATAAACAAATTGTTTATGTGTTTTTTAGTTGTTTTACCCCCCCCCCCGAAAAAAAATCCTGGTTACGGCTCTGCTAGTTCTCCTTTGTTCTTCTTCTCTTTTCACGCAATTAAAACCTGTCGTCTGATTCTATTACATCACTTCTTATACCTTAAAGACATTTCGTCATATTCAATACGTAGTAGATGACATTTACCATGAAGTTTTTGATGATACATTTGAAAGTTATTCACCAAGCAAAAAATATGACGCATTTCTTTTTCTTAAGTCAGCCCTCCTGGCACTTCAATGACTGATTTAATTACGCCAATTTTCAGTTGAAAAACCAAGCATTTACATGCATCCTCAGTCCATCAAAATTGTCCTATCATTTCTATAATTACCAGTAACATGTAGCGTGCGGTAATAATCCCAAATCTTACTTCATTGTAGACTTGAACATAAGAACACATGATTGACCTTGATTGACCCTCATTTTGACCCATTTTTGGTAATTTATATAGCCAATCAGGGAGAAAATCTTTATTCTTTTTTGCTGTAATTAAGTTAAAACACTTGGGAACAAAGTTTGTCAAAAACCATAAGAGTTTCACAAAGAGGGGGTTATGTAGCATTTTTTTAAATAGTTAAGATTTACATCCCAAGGCCTCAAACAAGAAACTAATATGCATTGGTTCAACCAAACCATTTGGTTTCTAATATGTTTACGAGCTTCTCTTTTTTTTTAATATATGTGCTGTTACTATTTTTCGTTACCAGAAATGGTTAACAATTGGACCTTTAAATGTCAAATTTTTGGCCAAATCTTGAAGTTCTGAACCAACCCTGTTTTTAGAATCAACCGTTTCACAATATAATTGATAGTGGCGTCAATTCAGGGAAATGTGGAGGAGAGGGGGGGTGGGCAAAATATATATTTCTTTAAATATATGGGAGGAGGGCGATTGGTTTTCTTTTCTCTATTTGTTACAAAAAATTACAAAAAGCCATTTTCAAATAAATACAAAAAATTCAAAACCTAGATGAAGCAGATACACCCCCTCCCCCAATTGACGCCAGTAATCAGTGAAAAACATTGGAATATTTTAAAACTGATTGACTCTCATGTAAAATATATGTTGTGCAACATACCGCCTTTTGGATTGCCAGAGCTTAGTTATACAGTGTGCAATTTACATATCCGTTACAAATTTACAAAATCCGTTAAATTTGTAAATTACAAATTTACAAAGAAGTATAATTTACAAATCCGTTAGTCTGTGATGCGAAGACAGCGCAAATCTCGCGACACAATCAAATTAAACAGCAGTAACTGCGGTGGTTTACATATGTATTAGAACAGCCCAACTTCATTTTCGAAGAATAACACTCAACAGAGTGGCAGGTGGACAACGACCACGGAATAGGTGGATACCTCTTCCGTGAAATACCAACGCATTTTACAGATATCTCGAGCAGCACTAGATAGGTCATCACAAGGACTTCTGGTTCATACTCGATCAAAGGAAGTGGCCCCAATGCGTCCCATGCGAATAGAGGGGGCTTCCGTTTTAGTAGTAGAAGTCTGGGACTTTAGGAGTACCAGGGTGGGTTCCCAACAACTTTTCGTTTCAGCAACGAGTGAAGGCTCTATCACAATGGTTGAAAATGAACGGTTGTACGTAGTGGTTGGATCAGGGTGATGGGTGGACAAGAGTGCGATGTTTCAACGACCCAGAGGAAGGTTAACTGGGACTTAACTTATTAGGAGCATAAAGAATCTCCTATATTTAATGCTTTCCAGAAAGGAACCTAATATATCTATATGAGCGTATTTCAAATACTATAAATTCATCGTGCCTGTTTCGCGTTGCTTTAGAAATTCTAAAATTGTAAATGAGTTTCACGTTAGAATTGCCCCCCAGAAAACTTCCAGATGCCGCGTACTATTATGATACAAAAAAGAGCCTTGTATCTGATTCGGGTGAACTAGGGACAGTTCACCTCTCTTTCACTCTTTCACTCAGAGCAAAATCTTGATTAGCGCGCTCATCCCGTCTTCGAAAAATTTTCAAGCCACTGTTCAACGAATTTTTTATTTATTAACACAATTTTCCATTTATTTAAATCCGATTTTTCTTACCTTAGTTGTCATTGCAAAATTATTAATTATCCCAACATCCTATAAAACACGGACAGGTTTGAACAGAAAAAAAACAAAAACATTTAAACTAATTGAATTCGGTATACATATTTTTATTTTCAACGAATAGCAATGACGATATGGGGAAAATTAAAATTTTGGATTCAATTTGCTTATACTTAATGCCAACTGCGCTTTCTATTTCATTTTAATAAAAATAAAATCTCAAAAATTACAAAATGATTATAGTCGTTTGATTATTCATTTCAATAGACGCACCCCTAAATTTCTGTGCCTGCGGCAAGTGCCATTTGTCCCCCCCCCTTAAACGGTTACTTTTTGCTTTTCTCCTTTCAGTTGTTATTTCCGTTGCAAGTTTGAGTCCTTATCTTATATACTTCCTTTCATTGTACTCTCATATTTTTGATGTTCTACAGTTTATTCTTCTGATGTTCGATTTCTTTTTTTTTTACTTCTTTTAGGTGATAAATAAAAATAGCCATAAAAATAGACAAAAAAAACTCCATGGATGTTCCCGCCAGATTTGTACAAATATCAAAACCAGCGTCACTTTTTCATTTTTAATTTCTGAGTTGTTGCTTTACTGACAAAACCTGCTTGACCTCTGAATGACTCAGATACTACTGACAGCGCAATCGAAAGGTCAAATTGATAAAGTCCATAAAACTCAAAAGAAAAGAAAATATAGAAAAAAGACACATTGCTGGTTTTGATTAAATAAAAAAAACAGTTTTTTCAACTGAAAGTAAGCAGCAACATTAAAACTCAAAAACGAACAGAAATTATTCCGCATATAAAGGGGCTTCTCCCTTAATACCTTGATCTTTACTCTAAAGTTTTTAACACTTTTAAAAAAAAAAGGTTCCAATTCTTGACTTAAGGCTCCTGCCGAGGGTTCGGCGTAGAGAACGATGAGACTAGGCGCCTCCAGGTTGACCTATCGCTTGCCAGGATCGCAGCTTCTTCCACCGGGATGTGGGCTTGGGTGAGGAATTCATTGGCTTTGTCTTTCCACCTAGTGGGTGGTCGTCCTCTGGGTCGTTTCCATCCGTGTAGGGAGGGGTCGAAGTCAAATGCAAACCCGTGCTGGGGCGTCGCGTGGCATGCGAAGGAGGTGGCCGTACCACCGAACAGTACGCTGGGGCGAGCTGCGTCGAGAAAGGAGTTTGAGCTGTACGTGATAGGAGAGTCTGGTTGCTAACGAAGTCAGTCCAGTGAAGTCTTTCGATTCTTCGGAGATGTTTCGTCTGAGCGACATCGACGGCGACATTGACTGTTAGGGGGATTTTCCCCCTTTTTTTCGAAAATCAGGCAAATTTTCTCAGACTTGTAGCTTTTAACAGGTAAGACAAAACTTGATGAATCGTATATTGAAATCAGGATAATAAGCCAATTCTTTTAATGCCTCTATTGAAATCAAAATTCCGTTCTTTGGAGTTTCGGTTACTATTGAGCCGAATCGCGCCTTACTTGCAGGTCCTTACCACGAACTGTTTGAAACTTAAACGCATCAAATACGTGACCAAAGAAATGCCGAAGATAAGTTAGTGATTGTTTATATTATTTCAGTTGCTGCTCGTATATAAAGAATTAACGCAATTAAGAGAACAGATAGTTGCGAGCAAACACCAATAAATTCATTTTGCACTAGACATAGTACCGGGAAACTTTTTGTATCAGACCACTATATACAAGTTAATAACAGCAATGAATTTTCTTTTTTAAGCTTCCGCTGCTTTTACGGAACAGTTCAATTCGGCGTTTTTCTCAAAGTTCCATGCCACATAGTTTTCAACGTTCATCGTTCTGAAAACATTAAAAATAAAAAACTTGGCGCGCAAATTTTCAAACTTTACGCGAAAAGCTGACCAAGATACTCTACTCACTAAACTAGATGTCATGAACCCCGTGTGTCATGCTATCACGGATGTTTGGTGCAAAACTTAGGGGAAGGAGCTATGATCCAATTCCCCAAAACGAAAACGCCCTCGCAAGAACAAAACACAATCTCCATTTTCTTACTAACAAGAAATTTAATCAAAATCAAAATGCTTTATTTTAATTTAATTTTAATCAAAATTCAATTTTATCTTTAATAATTTATAGTTTAAGATTTTTAATATTTTTAATAATATTTTAATAAAATTTTAATTTTTAAATATTTTTAATAAAATTTAATAATTCTTAATAATTTAATTTTAATCAAAAATCAAAACCAACAGTGTCAATTGGAGGAGGGTTAGGGAACCATACGCGACACGTACCTACCTTAAGATAACAAAATTCGTAAAATATGTTAAAAATGGGGGAATTTCCTATAAAAACTAGTCTTTCCTTCAGTTCC
Organism: Artemia sinica; assembly: GCA_027921565.1. Taxonomy (NCBI): domain Eukaryota; kingdom Metazoa; phylum Arthropoda; class Branchiopoda; order Anostraca; family Artemiidae; genus Artemia; species Artemia sinica. Next base: position 50,304,774 of record CM051267.1, read on the forward strand.
TCCCCTCCTCACAAAGAATTCATGGCGTTCGTCCCTCTGCAAAGAAAACTTGAAATTACAGTTTTTGTTTGCGACTGTTATCCTTAAATGAATATCGGGTAAAAATATGATTTTTATTATGACACATATTTATGATATATACATGCATATATATCCCATATACACGAGGAAAAGGGAGGAGCACAATGTGCTAGATTAGTAGCATCCTACTGAAGATTCATATACCCCTGGAGGTGCAAGAAAGGATGTCTGGCAGCGATTTTTGAAAGGAAGTCTGGCAGCGATTTTTTTTTTTTTAGAAATTTAAATACAATCACCGAAAACAGCCATATATAAAGTAGTGTTTCGGCATAGGGTATTCAACATATTTTAAAGGGGGCATGAGTGAGTGCGAGATCATGCAATAAGATTCAAAGTGAGTGGATGATTGAAAAAGATTGTGACCTCCAGGAAGCATGTACATAAGAATTTATTTCGTAGATAATTTCGGGGACCACACTGCCTTTCCATGACGATAAAATAAAAGTTCAAAATAGGATAAAATCCTTTTTAATAGACAGTGTATAGAAATTCACAAAAATACCAGATATTTCGGTCACATATACAGTGACCGTCAACAGTAGTAAAACTGATGAAATATTTACTACTGATGAAGGTAACGGTATATGTGACCGAAATATCTGGTATTTTTGTGAATTTCTATACACTGTTTATTAAAAGGATTTTATCCCTATTTTGAACTTTTATTTTATCGAATTTATTTCGAGGGTGGAGCGATAACAATTCAAAGGTAGGGGGCTAGTTCGCAAAACCAGCGAGTTAACACGAACACATAAAGAAGACAGTGTAGTAAGTGGTATATTGAGGGTAAAAGTCTGAAGACCTCGTGCTTGCTTACCGGAAGCAGTAAACCTAGTCGGTATCTGAATATATAACCAGACTAATAGACTTACATAACTGCGACTCTGCGGACTTGGTCTACTTATATCCATGGACATAAGAGTCGAGAAGAAGTGTTGTGTTGTGAGACTGCAATCTTTGTTTACAAGACTATTACTCTCTACAATCATCATACTTCGCCACATGCGGAACAATATAACTCGTTTTCTTCTTAATATTAAAACAATCAAAAACTTTTGTAATTATTTTAGATCTTAAAGTGATAAAGGGCGGATACCACCTCCCAATCGCATGTTAAAAAAAACTTCATTAATTTTTGAAAGCAATATAAATGTAAATCATTTAGGTATTTGGCGCTTAATGTTTAATATATATAACATAGGATCAATCTACAGCTATTTAAATGAAAATTAAATATGAACACAAGCCAGGAAGGAAGTACAAACCCAGCGCAATGCCAGGAAGTGCAATGAGAGGTCAGGGGCCAGCCATCTTGCAGGGGCCAGCGTGCTTTCGGACAACCTTCCTTGATTACCTTCCCCAGACTTCTCCAGGCACCATGTATCTGTTGCGTCGACTCTGGCTGAGCTTACCAAGTCACGCCACTGACCCCGTTCCAAACAGAACAACCATATACACCATGACACGAATCCCTGCCCTCATGGACAAAAGGGTTAAGTCTAGCGTCAAGGTCGTAACCAGAGGGGTTTAGGGGGTTTGAACCCCCACCCCCAAATTTTTGTTACATTTTGTGAAAACGTAACAAAAAGGCATATAAACAAATTTTTGGTGCTTTTTTTTGTAACCCACCCTCTAACAAAAATCCTGGATAGAGCGCTGTCTAGCGTGCTAACCATTCGAAAAAAAAATTCATGACATGTATGCAGCCTTTTATACAAAATTAATTAAAATAAAATTTTTCCACAAAAATAAGTTTCTCAAAGAAAAGTAAAGAACTCCATTAAACAAAAAATGAGCAAAAATCAAATCAAATAATCTACCAAGCGTGAAACTACCACAAATCAGCATCAATATATAAATGAAACCCAAAACGAACAGAAATTACAATAAATAACGAACCGAGTCAAACTCAAAACGAGCAGAAATTAACATAAGTTGGGCTCAAAACCTTTATGCCTCCCAAGGTCAGAACATAATTTGCCCTTTACAGAAAAAAATATAAATGAATGTGCATTGTCAGTTTAATATACATATACTGATATATAGCAATATCAAAATTTTGATTGGATGTGTTTGGAAAAAATGGTGAGCGTGAGAGGAGAGTTAGTTGCCCTTCAATCACTTTCGACTATAAAAAGGGCACTAGACCTTTCAATTTCCATTGAATGAGCCCTTTTTGAAGTTTCTACAGCATTGATTTCTATAAAAACCTTATATGCCCCAGGGCATAACTTACAACCCTTGCCCTGAGGGATGTGGGGGGGGGAGGGGTTGTAATCCTTAAAGACCTAATTTCCAAAACTTTCAACTACGTTGAATAAAATGGCTATCTAAAAATTTTGATTGGATGTGTTTGGGGAAAAGATGGGCGTGAGAGGGGGGTTAGTTGTCCTCAAATCATTTTCGGCTATTATAAAGGGCATTAGCCCTTCGAATTTCCATCGAATGAGCCTTTGAATTGCCAATCGAAATGAGCCCTTTTTCAAGTTTCTACCATAAAGATTTCAATAAAAACCTTAAAGTGTCCTGCTCAAAGACCTAATTTCCAGAAATTAAAACTACGTTGAACAAAATGGCTATCTCAAAATTATGATTGGATGTTTGGGGAAAAGGTGGGCGTGAGAGGGGTGTTAGTTGCCCTCCAATCACTTTCGACTTTTAAAAAGGGCACTAGCCCTTTGAATTTCCAATCGAATGAGCCTTTTTTGAAGTTTCTACGACAGCGCTTTCTATAAAAACCTTATATGCCCCCAAGGAATAACTTAAAACCCTTGCCCTGAGGGCTTAGGGGGGGGGGGTGTCCTCCTAAAAACATAATTTCTATCTTGAAATCAACCACGCTGAACAAATGGCTATCTCAAAATTTTGATTGGATGTGTTTTGGAAATGGTGGGGCGTGGAAGGGGTGCTAGTTGCCTTCCAATCACTTTTGACTATTAAAAGGGCACAAAACCACTCGAATTTCCAATTGAATGAGCCCTTTTCGAAGTTTCTACGACAACTTCTTCGATACGAAGTGCCCTGGTCTAAAGAAAAAAAAATAACAAATAATACATTGTGCCAACATCGTTCTTATATGCTCCCAGGGCAGAACTTAAAACCCTTGCCCTGAGAGTTGCGGGGGAGTGTTCTCCTCGAAAACATATTTTCTATTTGAAATCAACTACGCTGAACAAAATGGCTATCTCAAAATTTTGATTGGATGTGTTTGGGGAAATGGTTTGCGTGGAAAGGGTGTCAGTTGCCTTCCAATCACTTTCGACTATTAAAAAGGGCACAAGCCGCTCCAATTTCCAATCGAATGAGCCCTTTCCGAAGTTTCTTCGACAACTCCTTCGATACGAAGTGTCCTGGTCTAAAACCAAGACAAAAATAATAATACATTGTGCCAACATAGTTCTTTACTTAGGCAGCGCAATTGCGCTGCCTATGTTGCGCTGCCTATGATAGAAAAACAGTTAGCATGACCAAAATAAAAGGTTTAAAGACCAAAGCGGCACTGTCTAACCCACTAAAACAGGATAAATCAGGGTGTGTAAGCCCCAGGGCCCAACACTACACAAGTATCTCGTAGAAAGTTTGCCAAAACCAAAGGATATGTAGAATGGCAACGCACGAATTACTTTTAAAAAAAGAAACATATTTTTTTAACCACTTACACAATTGGCCCTCTATACAAGGATTATTATTGTTTTTTTTTAACATCCCCCCATTCAAAAGCATTGTAAATGATTGACCAAAACTTTTTTGAACTGAAAAATCAAAGCATTGTTATAGCTAAGAATTCAGGATTTCAGACCAAAAGCCACCTTCAGGACCCCTCAACACCAATGGAATTTCCCAATGGAAAATCCACAATCATTGGGACTGAACCCCATGCCCTCCCATATTATTAGGAAAGTGTCTAGCTTACTCTTGCCTTGTTCAATCATATGCCATATGCAAAGAACCCCTTTGAAAAATGAGTTGATTTGAATATTTTACTCCGCAGCCACCAGCAGTTCCAGAACCCACCATTGGACTCTTCAAAATAATTCTGTTCAACCTATTCAGGGTCTGTAATTGTCAATCCACTTAATGTTCTAATTCACCCCCATACAAACAATAGACAAAGTACGCTTTGTCTTTAGTTAGATGTTAGATGTTAGATGCTATTTTCCTTACCAATTCTATTATGAAACTTCCTTGTCAAAGTATTATCGCAATTTGCTAATTTTCGCAATTTAAATTTCAAAAGCAGAAAAAAACCTCATTTTTTTGTGTTATAAGCACCGAGGACATTGGATATGAAATTTGACTGTTTGATGGACCCATCTTAGGTATAATGGAAGCCACAGTTTTCTAAGAATTTTTTTCTGTTGTCTCAAAATTATGAGTTTTTATAGAGCAGTACCATACTTTCGTCAGTGTTGCCAAATTGAAAATAAATAAGCACTGCAAAGCTGATCAGTTAGACTTGAAAATGCGTTTTATCCACAAAATATCTACAATTTAAGAAAACTAGGAATTTCAGTTTTTTTTAAACGAAAAAGATCTTCATATACAGTTATGCACAATTTGATAGTGGCGGGGGCGAAATTTAATTAAAAAGGAAATTAAAAGGCAAAATTTTCTTAAATGTGGATGAAAAATAAGCGAGAAATCAGCTAAAAACAAATGGCATAAAGCAACTATAGATAGCGTAAATTTCCTTTCTAGATGTCTTTAGGAATCAGCAGATTGATAATGTTTGAATTTTTTACAGTGTTGTCAAATCTAACTGATTTATATTCACGACTCAACGTGGCAATATTGACAATATCGTGATACGACCTAAAAACTTTATAATTTGAACATACATAGTCCTACTTCTTTTTATTTTCAAAAATACTCTTTTCACTCACACTTTGTTTTAAACTGGAGCTATTAATTTCACTTACTTCTTTGTTTTGTATTTTCAGGAATTGAAATCAGGAATTGTTTTGTATTTTCAGGAATTGAAATTTGTATTTCAGGAATTGGTATCCTTTATATGAATTCCATTTTATTTCCTTCCATTTTATTTCCTTCCATTAAGGATTCCTTCAAGAAGGTCCAAGAACATCAAGGACCAGGAAAATTGTAAAATAAAAATCTTAAATAAAAATACAAAATGAAATATTTTCCCATCCATTCTCATTTATCTTTCAAAATTAGAAACTTTCTTAGATTCAAGACCTGAGTAAATCAAAACTTTCTTAAATAAGACCCGAGGGCTTATTTGAATTATTTCATGATTTTCGGTAACTAGCCATGATTTCCTTTTTTATCATATTCAACAGTTCATTTATATAGGGCGCGATATATTCAAAAAATTCACCATGGAGGAGTGGACTAATACATCAAAGCAATAACAAATAAGTGTGCATTACGAAACACAAAGCAAAAAATCAACAACTCACTAGATCAAGAAAAATGAGGGGTACACGCCCCAAGGCCTACTCCCAAGTAAGTGCCTTGTGGGAGGTTTTGGGAACACCAATAGATAGCCCATGTAAGATGGCAATACAATGATTCTCATCATTTATAAAAATATAACGGATGTTATATTTGAATTATTTCGTGATTTTCGGAACTTCCGATCTTTTTATAAATATTAATTCATTGTATCTCAAATTTTCCGAATTATTTCCCCAAATTTTCTAACGAGAGCTTCTCCAAGCTCTCGTAATTTCTTCATGATTTTTTTTTTTTCGGAGAGTTTGACAAAAAAAAAATTACAAAACGCATCAAAATTTTTCTATTTTCACTTTTTATGAGTTGGACAAAAACTTCAAGGGAAAATTTTAGGGGCTAGTATGGAAAAATTTCAAGGGAAAATTTCAGGGTGGGGGGGGGCACCCTGGAAACTGCCATTTAACCTAATTAATGACAGCATTTTCTAAGAATTTTAATTCTTAAGTATCGTTTACTGGATATGAAATCGTTGGTAGTCTTTATTATGGCACAATATTAATATTCTTACGCTAATAACTTTGATGACATACTTCAAAATTATCAAACTTAGCACACTTGAAACCAACGTCAAACACCACATTTTTTACCACAACACCCCAACACCATATTTTTATATAAAACCTCGTTTTCTAAAACTGTCGGTTTCTATTGACAAGATCCACTCTTTACTTATTGTTTACCTCCTGTTCACTACCATCGACAATTTGAAGTAAATTGAAAAAGCACCCTTCAAAATCCTATGTTACTTCAAGGTTTTGGTTCAAGGTCAATGTTACTTCAAGGTTACTTCAAGGCTATTTCATCTTAAGTGTCTTAATGCAAGAGGTAATTAGTGTTAAAATAAGCCAATTCAATGAGAATATTTCCAAGCTTCTTGCAGGAGTAAGCTATAGCCAGGGAATAGCATGTGTGGGAGGGTCTCTAAGCAGCGGTGCGAATCAGGAGAGGAGATGACCTGCCCCTCCCCTAAACTTCAAAAATAGCCTTTTTCGTATTTGCGCTGGAAAAAAAATTGAAAAAAAAAAAATCTAAACCAAGAGTAAAAAAGAATAAATGGAAACTAGAATTATGGAAATATTTTAAGGGGGTGAGCAAGTTAAAGCAGGTATTTCTATGCAAGATTATATTTGAACCCAATGCAATCTTTTAAGTCTTAGATAAAGAGATGGAACGGAGATGGGAGCTTGAAAGACCTTTTTCGGGCATTATTACGGCCCTGGATACATTTCTGAAAGTTTTATTCGCCTAAGTCAACTACTTTCCAAGAAAACAAAATTTTACCAGATATTCTTTTGTCCTTTTTGGCCTTGATTTTTTTTTTTCTGAACTCTTAAATTATTTTTACAAAATATCATCACGAATAGAAAAGTTAACTGTCAATCAAGTGCTTATGATGCTAGCTAAAAATACAAGATGTGGTCATGTCAGTCAGGCTAGCAGCTGACAGGCTCATGTTCAAGTCAGGTATGTAAGCACGGGGGACTCCCTCTCCCTCCCCCTTCCAAAAAAAATATCTCATATGATTTATAATGTTTCCATATCTCCCTATTAACACTTTTAGACCCAGTAGTTGCACAGGGGATTGATCGCCACTTTGCAATGCGACCCTGGTTTAAATCAGCTGCAGCAGAGCCTAAAATCGCATGAATATTATCCATAAGCACCTCCAAGTAGATTTGGATGGGGGAAGAGCGTAGGTTAGGAAAATAAAACTTTCAGGGATGGGTCTACAGGCTGAAGTATGTCCTGGGAAGGAATTTTGAAGTACCTATCTCCACTCCTCTCTCTAGAGGGTCCTGACCTTTGATGACCTCTAAAAATCTGTGTGTTATAAAATTGAAACCTTGCAAAACAGATGCAAGGGCCCTTTCCACACCTTTCCAAGATAGCCAAAAGTAGCTAAAGTAGAATTTTGCCCTAGTTTAAATCAATAAAGTGACATTAGCCATAAAGAATTGACTAGATCGATATGATCCTCAAGAGGCTTGGATAGCAAGGGCGGAATTTGCTATGGGGCAGGGGGACAGCCACCCCCTGAAATTTAGCGTCTCTCAAAAAAATCTTGCCAAAGCTAAGATTGACCAACATATTCAAGCACCCACAGAAAAAAGATCAGTTTCCTGTAATATTTATTTGCCTTTGTGGTACTATATGGCATATTTTTCATTTTGCAATTGGTCGTCTTAATCGGCTTGGGAAAATTGGCTCCAACTCCCTTCCCCCGGGATTTTGACGAAATTACGCCACTGTTGCATAGCCAACTGAAAGTGCAGGAAGAACTAAGGCCTTCCAAATTTTGGACAATTATTGGTAATTGGATACAAGTCTGGTAGCCCACTTATTTGTTTAATACTGAGCATTCAAAATTGGCAGCCCTTGATTCAAAAGGTCGAAACATATTTTTGTTGAATGATAATGCTTCTAGCCTGTCAATCATTTATACACTCATATGAAACTAATTAAGAGCGTAAACATGCTATCGGAAATCAGCGCAAAACCACGCCAGATATCAGCCTTAAACAAGAAACTTGTCGCCTTTTGCCAAGGAAAAGAAGAAAACTCACCGAACCGGGGCTAGATCCTCCGGACCCTGGCTGTTGTTGTTCAACAAGTCGCTATCTATAGTGGGCATTCCAGTTACGAGAGATGATTGCGTCACTCAAAAAACCAGTCCCTTTTCAGCTAAGCCACAGCATATAAAGTACAAACCTGATTTTTGAAACCAGTTCCCTAAATAAAAATCCCTGGAAAAAAGTACAATGACGTCACTATTTAGTTGAAAACAAGTTCAGAACTAGGTATAGACACTAAACCGACAATTTCGTAGTCGGGTTGGGTATGACCCCAGAGTTTTTGGGTGTTCAGTTATGAATGCGGGTCTCATTCTGCCCATCGGCTAATGTCATAAACCTCGGGTTTTAGACGCCTCAGATACAAGGAATAGAAGAACATTATTCAGCATATGAGAGTATTCGCAAAAAATAAGTTTTCTTTTTTGTTTGCTCAGCCAGCCAGCAAGGTGAAAAAAGTTCACCCATAAAGATTGTTAAACAATGAAATTCTAAGCAGCGGGTTGTGCCCAAAATTATTTTTGGCTGCCAAAGATACGACATCTGCTATCATCGTATAAAACCCAAATTGGTAACCAATAGATATGTTCTAAAATCGGTAAAAGATGACATGACGGGGAAAAAATTGGATTCCCCTTAAAACATGAAGTTATAAAATAAGAACTAGTGATGTATCCAGGAGGAGGAGGACCGGGTTTGAACCCTCCCCCTAAAATATTTCCATGACTTGTAGATTGGTCGGAAAAAAAAACGCAGCTAAAACGATTATTTCTCATAAAAAAATAAAAAATATTTTTCTGACTCATAAATTGGTCTTAAAATGCAGGCATTTGAATTAATGTCAATGTTCAATTCAAATGAATATTTTTTCCTAAAACTATTAACTTTTCATACTTTCGTTTTGACATTTTCTCCGTTGCGTAATCAGTTAATTATTTCGCAAGTTATTAATTGTACCTTTCTTTAATTTATGACTGTCGAATGCTAAACAAGAGAAAAAGAAATATCCTATACTTCTTTGTGAAAAAATTGTGCTTTAATTCTATTATCTTATTTTTGTGACACACTTTTGTCAGCCAATAATGTCGTTACTTATCATGGTGGCAGCGTCAGGTGAAACCTAGTAAAGAACGAACTCTGTATATCCGCCCCTGTATATATATAATAAGCTGATTCAGGAATGGTAACTTTTATTAATAATATTATTGATAAAAGTTAATCGCGCGAAAATAATTTTATGGAAATTTAGAAAAACAAAGTCTGAAATCCGTCAAAAATGGGGCTGGATGGCACCCGTGTCGAAATGGAAAGTGCATCTTTAGAATCAGTTTTGGTTGAAAGCTTTGTTCAGCAGCCCCCCCCCCTTTGAACAACAAGAAAAAAAATACTTTTTGAAGTGGAACCAATGATGTGGCTCCTTTTCTTTTTTGTCCCCCCCCCCCCCGCTTTGAACAACAAGAACAATCAATTTTTGCATGGGAACCAATGGTGTGTCCCCCTTTTCTCCTCCCATCACTTTTTGCATGGGAACCAATGATGTGTCCCCCTTTTTTTTGCCCCCTCCCACTTTGAACAACAAGAAAAATCCCTTTTTCTTTTCTCCCCCCCCCCCCCCTTTGAACAACAAGAACAATCACTTTTTTGCATGGGAACCAATGGTGTGTCCCCTTTTCTTTTTTCTGCCCCCCACGCCCACTTTGAACAACCCCCAAGAAACTTTGAAATTTGGGAACAAGCCAGTTTGTCTGCCCCCCCCCCCACTTTTTGAACCTTTTCCTTTTCTCCCCCCCCCCACACTTTGAACAACAGGAAAAATCACCTTTTTCCATGGGAACCAATGATGTACCTCCTTTTCTTTTTTTGCTTCCCCCCCCCCACTTTGAATAACAAGAAAAATCACTTTTTTGCATGGGATCCAATGATGCGTCTCCTTTTTATTGCTCTCTCCCCTACTTTGAACAACAAGAAAAATCACTTTTTGCATGGGAACCAATGATGTGTCTCCTTTTCTTTTTTTGCCCCCCCCCCACATTGAACAACAAGAAAAAATCATTTTTTTTGGGTGGGATCCAATGATGCGTCTCGTTTTCTTTTTTTTTTTTTGCTCTCTCCCCTATTTTGAACAACAAGAGAAATCACTTTTTGCTTGGGAACCAATGATGTGTCTCGTTTTCCTTTTTTTTTGCCCCCCCCCCCCTGAACAACAAGAGAAATCACTTTTTGCATGAGAACCAATAATGTGTCTCCTTTTCTTTTTCTTGCCCCCACCCCCCTTTGAACAAGAAGAAAAATCACTTTTGTGCGTTGGAGCCAACGATGTGTCTCCTTTTCTTTCTTTTTTCCTTAAGATACAATGTCGCCACGTTCCTAAAACTATGCCTGCATAGCCTGACAGTCAGGCCTGATACAGTTTTACGCCATTAAAAAGAATGTAAAACTGATTGGCTTTCTAGTGAGAAGTTGTAAGCCAAAAGAAAGGAAAAATTGTTGTTATGCTTTTTCGAATGACCTATATGGGAACCAAATACCAGGGTTGCCATCCGGTGGGAAGAAAAATCACTGGGTTTTAGTGATTGTTTTGTTGATTTAGCGACTTTCTTCAATAATCTACTGATTTTTAATTTTAGGCAATATAAAAAATCACTAGAAATAAATCACTAGGAGTTGCAACCCTGCTCCATACGACCCTTGGTTGTTCTGGAACGAAAAATTCATTTTGTTTTAAGTGACGCGTCAGTGCTTTTCCTGAGAGCGATATATTATACTACCCCGCAAATTCGTTTTTACTATCGTCAAACTGCTTACTTTTACTATCATCAACTTTATTCGTGTTTTACTTGGATGAGCTTCGGGGCAGTAGGACAATGTCACTCTCAGGTCACGAGCCTTAAAAGAAATCACCACAACTTTAGGATTAATTGGGAGACCAATCGATCTGATACTGATATAACCAAATATGATTATACAACAGCGTATCCAGGATTTTTTTTTCTTCGGCGTGCTGGAGGGGAGGGGATAAGAAAAAGTTTTCAAAAACGTATTAAAATTTGTTCATATGCATTTTTGTTACGGTTTTACAAGTATGACAAAATTTCTGGGAGGGGGGATTTAAACCCCGTAACCCCCATGGATACTTGAATCGATATGGTTTCTCTTGAGAGGGTCCAATTAGCCTCCTAAAACCAGGACGCCACATTAGTTATGGATCTAGCGCCGAAAAGTACCTTGCCTTTTCTCTTGACCCCTTTGTTGTGGAACAATCATAAGAGATTCATAAAAAAAGGCAAAAATTATCCCTCATATGAGTCCCTAATTATCACCCTAGGCCCACTCAATAGACCGCTAAAGCAGGTTAAACAAAAAAGAAAAAGGAGATCATCCAAAAATACTACTTTCCTGGTTTTAGGAAAATTGGGATTTTTTCCACCAGACAATTTCCTCAAAAACACATGTAAAATGAACTTTATGGTATATCAACCCCCCCCCATTCAAAAAATTGTCGTGTTTACCTATTTTGTTTGCCTATTTTGTATATATATATATATATATATATATATATATATATATAGATATATATATATATATATATATATATATATATTATATATATAATATATATACTATATATATATATATATATATATATATATATATATATATATATATATATATATATATATATATATATATATATATATATATATCTATATATATTATATATATATATATATATATATATATTATATATATATATATATATATATATATATATATATATATATATATATATATATGATCATTTGGACGCCGTTTATTTTTTCTACTTGGACGCCGTCACCATATAAAATAGGCTTTACACGGAGTTAAATTCATCTTTGTCCTTTACCTGTCATTGTCAATCATATATCACAAGCATAACTACATGTAAGCGTCACAATCATAAAGACACAAAGACAAGGTTGCACGTACATTAAAAGGGAGATAACTCCCAAAGATTTGACCTCAAACACATTGAATGGCTGCTTCAATGAAAAAAAAAGGTGTCAAATGGCTACATTCTTGTTTAGTAGAAGCATTGGACAGAAATATTTTCTTTTTAATTAACTTAATTTTTAATCTTTTTACTTTTTTAACTATAAAGGAGCTGCGCATTGTCTGTCGCAAGTATGGAAAACTTATGAGCCTCCAAACCCACCTTAAGCTTAGCCATACTCGTCTTTGCTATTTAAGTATGTTAGTTCATTTATGGTCGCTGGAGTTTCTTAGCCAACCAATCATGAGCCAGTTTGCACCCGTAAGCTCCGTAACGCAATTTATTTAAGTTTACGCACAGTTTTATATTTTACGGAGTAGAAAGCCTTTCAAAATAGTCCATGAGTAGAATTTATTTTTTAAAAAAAGGTCATATTTCAAGAAAAATCCCCAAGTTTTTTTTTTGAAAAAAACTAAACATGTGATGGACACCTAAACGTTAATTTCCAAAATAACATTTAAACTTTGAACTCCGAAAACCAAACGTAATATATGTACAACATTTCTTTTTCATCGGAATACTCACTTAAAGTTATTTAAATACATTTTTAAGTATACCTATTTCATTATATACATAAGTGTTCTAATATCTCACTGTTGTACTAAGCCACCTGAGGCAAACATCCTCCTCAGGATGAGAGCAAGCTTATCCTCCTCCGAAATCTATTTACAAACCTCCCTCTTTACACCTTACCAAGAAGTTCCAATTTCCCTTTAAATACATCCTCGTGACCTCATCCCAACCAATTCGAGGAAGACCTAATTTTCTTTTGGCCTTAGATGGTTGCCCGAAAGGACGATCTTTAACAATCCGCCTTCTTCCATCCGCAGAACGTGTCCTAAACAATCCAACCTTTCTCTTTTTATAGCCCCAGAAAGAGGGAAAGACTCACATTCTTCGTACAACTTACTGTTTAAAATACAGCCAGTCAGACGGGTACATAAAAAAATGGTAAACAAAGCTTATGGACAAAGCATTTCCAGGATCCTATTCTTCCAGAGCCCCAACCTTTCAGAGCCATACTTGATCACTGTCAACACTGTAGTCTCTAATATTCTAATCTCGGTTCGCATACTTATCTTTCAATTCTTCCAACTTTTTTCAACTGTGGAAAAAACACCCCCGGTCCTTGGCCATTCTACTTTTAACATCTTCACTACTCCCATCACTTTACTAATAATGCTGACTAGAATACTAATAATACTTCCTAGACAACTAAATCTATCCACTTCATCAATCTTCTCGTTACACATATTAACTTTACCTTCACTCATTCCCAGTCGAAGCGACCTAGTCTTCTTGGGATAAATTTTCAAGCCTATTCTTGCGCCCTGCCCTCTCAAAACCTCTAGAGAATCATTGATTTTGCCAAAAATTTCATCTAGAACGCTCAAATCATCAGTATAACCTAACTCTAGAAGAGCTTTACTTCCCAATTTGATTCCATGCTCTTACATGGCCTTTGCTATATTCCTTGGGACAAAATACCTCAAAAAGATCCATATAAATGGAGATACAACGCAACCCTACTTAACTACTGATTCAAAACAAAAAACTTTAAACCGCGGTTTATGCTATACTCGTACATAGCACTAATCAATTTAATGTATTTATCTGTCATATCATACAAGGATAGGGCCTTCGCTAAAGTTCTTCTATCGGCTGAATCAAACGATTGCTCATTATCTATAAAGCTAAGGACTCAAGGAGTCTGATCTCTGATTACTCAGGCACTTCCCAACTATTAATGTAAGAGGAAAAATTTGTTCTGCACATCTTCTCCCAATCCTGACACCACATTTTTCTTCCCTTAATACTTTATCTACTGCATGTAAGTCTAAAAAGTTTCATCATGCTATTAATTTTGCTTCCTCCAGAAACCAGGCTAATGCCTCTATAATTTCTACACTCACTCTTATCACCTTTCTTATAGAGTGGTTTAATTAGAGTTCTCCTGAAATCACTAAGTACTTCTCGTTGTTCAGAAGTCATATTCATAATATTTAGTAATTTATCTCTAACTTTACAACAACCATTTTAAAAAACTCATTTATCACACTATCAGCACCTGGGGCCTTATCACTCTCTAATCCTTTTAATACTATCTCTAATTCTTCCTCGTAAAATCGCAACAGTCAATAACCGTTACTGTCTTCTTTTCCTATACCAAATTACCTATGCAAGGATACCAGCTATCATTCCTACCAGCCTGAGCATTAAAAAACCCCTAATAAAAATACCATATTTATACAATATAAAGATACCAGTATATTTATTCCTGTAGCTGTAACTAAAATTCATCAGATTCCCTACTATCTTCATCATTGGATTCTACGGGAGCATACACTATAATTACAATATACTATATGCATATACTATAATTAATACCTTGCACTTTGGGGTCGTAAAATGAGCAACTACCATTCTTTTATCAATACTTTCCCAACCTAATCAAGACTTAGCAGCTTCCACATTCATAATGAGCCTTACTCCCTGCCTGTGCACCCCATCCTTCCTAGCTGATTAAATATATTATATAGCACCTAATTTCATATTTTTCCCCTTGTTGTAAGGGTTTCCGAAACTCCTAACAAGACCAGGTCAAAACGTCTAAATTCGCCAGTCAATACGATAGTTGTTTTTTAACGTTGTGACGCTCAAAGTTGTAATTTTCATATTATTTAAACCGTCGAAATTATTAGGGCCTCAGGAAAAGCAAAATGTTTTTAAATATATTATAACATATATATTAATCACGACATATTGTAACATATGTATATTAAATAAACCATTATTTTTAATTAATTAATTAAATTTATTCACTTAATTGATGTGAATGAGAAAATTTACCATAGACGTAAATAGAAACCTTTGTTGGTTGCACGGAAGACACTGGCGGAAGCAGCTCAACGACAGATGCTATCTGTAGTCTATTATACACATTAATGCAATATATAAAAATTAATCTCAAGATGAAGAAACAACCGGACTACGGCCAGAAGAAGGAAAAGATAAGCTAAACCGACGTGAATATTTTGCCTATATAAAACAAGGTGTCTTCAACGCTTAATGTAGAAGAAACTAAATACTTGAACTAAAAATAAAAACTTAAAATAGTCTAAAAAATCTAAAATGAAATAAAAATCTAAAGCTAAAAGCAATAAAAAAAAGAAATAAGAAACAAACCAATTTTTATATATACAATTATTACTACTGCGACTGAGCACCGCAGAGTAATTCTACAAAACAATTGCAAGTTACTTCAGTGAAAACAGAACCCACTGGATGAACCAAAACGAATTTTCATTTTATAAATAATAGGTTATATTTGAAAAATTAACAAAACAGCATTTTCAGGATTATTTGCTATACACGTAAATTGAAACATTTGATTGAACATGAAGAAATCGCAAGGAGTTCGCCAAAAACACAAGCTGTCTGCAGTCTATCATCCATTAACGAAATAAATTATAAATTAATTATTCATTTCATGCACATTACAAAATACAAAATAGCACATTACAAAACTAATATTACCATGAAAATTTTACTATAAAACCTTTAATGGTGGCATAAAAATAAGCGCAAGAAGCTCGCCAAAACACAGCTAGTCTGCATTCTATTATACATTAATATAATATATAGTAAATTATTAATCTGTTAAATTAATTAATTTGGTATATTATAATTAGTATATTGTTAAAAAGTAATGCTAGTACTAGCACGAATTAATTCTGTACGAAGTTGTTTGGTCAAAAAATGACTTGTAGCATATACACATTTATAAACATTTAATAGTTGAAATATAAGCATCCGCCAAAAGACATTTTTTTTTTAACAAATGTACAAACTCTCTTAAAGCAAATATCTCTAGCGCAAAAATTTAATATACTTTTAGAATATTCCCATTCTCCTTCTAGGTCTCAGCCTCCAGAATTGGTCTCCTCCTCTAAATACTTTTCGAACATTCTGAACCTCTTTCTTGGTCTCAATCTCTGGAATTGAATTTACTTTAACCTGTTCCCTTTTTGGAAAGAGAACATAATACTGGTAATAATTTTAAGTCTTTGAGAATTTACCATAGACGTAAATCGAAACCGTTGTTTGCGGCATCGATGAAATCGCAAGGAGTTCGCCAAAACCCAATCTGTCTGCAGTCTATCATACATTAAGCTCGCCAAACCACTTTTTGTCGGTAGCATATTATAAAGTAATACGTCTTTAGTCTCAACACCCTTAGCTTTACCCTTTCTCCTTTAACTTTTGATCGCGTGTGCATATTTGTAGCAAAGCAACTCTCATCATTTTATATATTCAAAAATTGAGTATTAGCAATAAATTCAAAAGGATACATCATTTCAAGTTTTTCCCGTCTCTGTTTTTTGTTTCACTTTCAATGACTTTGCACCTGGTTTAGTATAATTTTTTCTTATATAGTGCAGTGCACCACAACTTTTTGATTTATGTGTCAACTTTGAAAACAAGAAATTCAAGACACACTTATAAACATGGTATAGGGACAGGAATAGATATTTTTTGTCAATTTTTTCTTCAGAAATAATTTGCACTTCATGGTTGTTATATAGTTGAAAAACCTGACTTTCGTAGACCTGTTTATAAACATGTACTTGGGATGCACTTTATTAACAAAGAGCGTAAATAATATTCACAGCTGTTAACACAGAGATACATAACGACACGATACGTGCCATTTTTTGTGCACATGCCAGGCAGAGTTGCCAACATTAACACTTTTCGTGTGAATCTATCTCAGAAGGAATGCGAAAAATCACCCAAAAAGAGTGGAAATCACTCTTTTTAGGTGTCATATTTTATTCGCCATAAATGTCAGTAGTTGGCAGCTTCGTCAGAAAAGCATTTAGTTACAGGAACATGGTTGCCAACTTGCACACTTTTCGTGTTCAATGCACTCTTTTTTTTTACCAAAGAGGGGATGCAGAAGAGGGGAAGCGTGCAGATTTTTTTACTTGCACTTTTTTAGAGCAAACACCACTCTTTTTCTGCCTTGATTTGTAACCTTTTTTAGACGTCAGCAGTTGGCAACCCTGATGTCAAGAGATCCAATATCTAAGGAGACATTTGTTACAGAACATAAATATGCTAATTCCGGATATATTGAAATCCATGCCCCCCAGGGGCGAATCTCCAACATTTTTATTGGGAGGGGTCTATATCCGGATAGTGAGGGGCATGGGATATATAATAATTTGTTCTCCACATTATTGAGGGGGCAACAGTGCATTCTATTTTCAGAATATGTATTTGTTATGGCCCTTTGGCTTAAAATTTACTTATCCATTTATCTATCGATTAAGTGAAGTTAATCTTAACGACGATTGACGCCCCCTGCTTGTGCCTAGTTCTCAACACTTACCAGCGTAGGTAGGGAAGGAAAGTAAGTTTGTTTTTAAACAAAATGGGTTACTTGTCAAATTCATTTTTACTGTTTTTTTTTTCCCCTGACAGATTTCTTTTTCGAAATACCGAACAGATAGTACTGCATCGTTTGAGATCCAAGGTCTCTGATTCCCCTATTTTCCTCCTACGCTATACTCCTGAGCAAGAATAAAAGGGGGGGACCCTGTTCTGCCATTCGCCCCAAAGACGAAGAGCCGACTCTGGAAAATTACGGAAATTACGTCACCACTCTGGAAAACCCTTTCTGTGACGTCATCTGTCACTGTAATACCATTCCTTGTGAGAATGCAACATGCAACAGACAAATCCACACCTGGAAATCCGGGGGATTGCGGTTCAAACCTGCCTGTCGCAAGGTCTTCCCTTCAAGGAGTGGGGACCCCCTGAGAAAGGTAGGGAACTGACACGGGTTTCAACTGCATAGGCCATAGGCGACTTGGTACTCCGATGCATTAGTAGTAGTGGTGGCATTTCTGGATACCATTTAGGAAATTTAGTGATATGAACATTAAGTAGGTCGTATCTTCCTTTGGCACCAGAGCCCTTTCGACCTTAATATGGCGTAGGTTGAAGGCTCTTTAAGTTCCAAGCATAGTACGAACGGTAAAATTGAAAAATACAGCTAACTCGAAAAAAAGGACATAATGATAATCAAAAGGAAAAAATGATAATGAAAAGGAAAAAAGGATAAAATGATACGAGAAAGAAGAGGGATTAACCAGGCTTAAAACTGCTTTTCATGAAATGTTCAGAGTTCCCATGACCATGATATAACAGCAGAGAACACAAGATAATGCTTGAATAGTACCTGCCTGCTTTGACAGTCTTTTTTATCTGTTTTTCTAATTTATATCTGCTTTTAATATCGTTATATTTTATTACAGCCTTTTAATTTCTTTTCTACACGCAATCTAATTTATTGCAAACAAATAAAACCTCAACTAAATTACCAAAAAATCCTAAAAAGGTTACAAAAGCACTTGCAGTGGGCAAGTAGTTTGAATATTCAACACAAAATATTGAAGCTTTTTTTTATCAAGTTTTGGTCCTCTGGACAATTTTCTAACACTAAATGGATAGAAAATGCTTTTAATTTCCTATAACTTGCACGTTCCCATAAGCCGTACGTTCCCATAAGTCGTACGACATTTTGCTATCATTCGATAGCTTAAATTTATTTTATCCATTTACCGAACTAAATTCTTGAAATTGCTTTGTTTTTCTGTAGAAAAATACGTTCGAAAACGTTGAAAAAAGAAAGCTATGATCATTCTCTAAGAAAAAGCCTAAATTATATCATAGTTCTGGCTCGGCGAACAGATAGATCTGAAATACTGAATCCAATGATGTAAGTATCCTGCGTTTTCAGTGCAAGTTATAAATATAGACTGGTCGACAAATTGTATTTTCACAGGGAACATAAATCTTATACTGCTGGAAGTCGGTTATTTGACTTTCGCAGGGTGACTGTAAGATCTCGGGACTGAAAGTAACCATTGCAACTGTTACTTGATCGCATGAAGTAAGTGTGTCCTTATTGTAAACTTGAGTGCACAAAAAATTTGCCTCAAAGTGAAAGGCCAAATTTATTTCTAACAGAAAAAACGGAGGACTTCTGAGAGCTAGATTTGACAGAATTCATCCTACAATGATGATTCTACCCATCCCTAGAGTCACAGAGGTGGAGTAGCACCTTCGTTACATAGCTAAAGCTAAAGGCATGTACACAGGGAAGAGGACTTCCTGATTTGTCCCTCGAAATTCTTCTCCGCTACATTTAGTTGAACTAAATCCCTCTTCATCTAAAAATTTTTTTACGTTAGATCTGGATACCCGTTTCCCCCCATGTGCGTGTGCACCTGATTTCCTAGAGGCCATATTACAGTTAGGAACCTCCAAGTAGGAAGCTTTCCTCGCCATCATAATTCGTAGCAATGATTTTACCGGAAATCCATTTTACTTGACATATTTGTATTTACGGCTTTTTTCATTAAAAAAAAAAGAAGTTATTTTTGTAAAAAAAAAAAGATATAATTGCTGACAGGGTCAAAGAAAAAGAAAAGCCACCGAAAAAAGGACAGAAAAAAGACTAAATGTTGCTGTACTTCAATAGAATATAATCAATGTTCAGAAACGATTAGCAAGCTGAAGAATTGCTGCATTGTATTTTCGCCGACTATAGTCGGTCAAATAATACATGGCGCCCAGATTTCTGCCTAATGAGCTGTCAGAGGTGTTTCCTAGCCAACCAAAACGGATCAGTTGACTTTTAGACTTTCTTTTAGCATCCGTCTCAGTGAGTCCCCTTCTCACTCACCGTAGAACTGTAGCGTCTTCTTTTTCTAAACATGAAAACACATTTGATACCACGTCACAAGGCTCTGAGCCGTGCCGTCACAGCCTTAGTTCAGTTGCTACTCGACATTCATAGGTTTTACCCTGATGTGTGCATCGGAATCGCGCGTGCGCGAAGCCGGGATATGAATCTTGTGTGGTTTAAATCTTTTTAAAAATTTTTTAGCGGAGAGTATAGCCTTTGTCGATACTGTATATTCTCTCTACTGTGCCTCTTCTATTCATCTTTGCAGCAACCATCCGACATTTATGCTTAAGCAGAGACACTGGTATTTTTTGTCTTACAGTTGGTCAATTAACCTACCATAGATTAGCAATGATTCTCTCACACATAAACAAAAAAAAAAACTATGCACTGCAGACAGGCGACGCCATCCTAGTTAGGGTAGCAGTACATTAGTAGATAATCAAATCTGACAGAGAGGTTTTGTGGCAGTTTATTCTTTGGACAGCGGTGACATTTATTTATTAGCTGGGTTGTTGAACAACTCTTGGCACCACTCGATCATTCAACGGCACCCTGAGCCAAACAAGCAATGGCCTTTTCTCAGAAAACCAGAGCCAATAAACTGTAACTATGGGTTTATTAGGTACGAACTTACGAGAATTCTCAGGGCATTGGCATGTTCAGATGGAAATTAGAACAATCTATAATCAAGGTCAATACCAACTGATGGGTGCACGAAAAAAAATCATCTCTAGAAGGACAAAGGTCAAAGTTTAGGCTTCCATTAAGATCGTACACTCGGACCTAGGCAATAGGTTCAGACATCTATTACTTCACAAAAAAAAAAAAAAAAAAAAAAAAAAAAAAAAAAAAAAAAAAAAAAAAAAAAAAAAACTCAAGAGCCACATCCAAGACAAAAGTCCTGTCTGTGGCTTTATCTTCTACCCCTCTTTTAGCACACAAAAAAATATTCAATAAATAATAATACAAAAATAATTAATTATTTTTTCACAAAAAAAGAAGAAATCATTGATCTTCAGGAAAACGAAGTTAAAATTTTTTCTCGTCACAACACGCCATCTTTTTCAATAAATTTCAACCATCTTTTTCAATAAAAAGAAAATTCTTTAACTTTTTATTAAACAAAATTAAGTTACTGACCGCTCTAATACTATCCGGGAGAACATTCTACGCTAAAACAGCATTGTCTGTAATCAAATACTCCAAATAGTGTTATTAAAAAAAAAAAAAAACTTCTGAGCCATATATTTTTATTTCTTAATGTCTTGGATTCCAGAAAATATAGAACCTAACCAAATTGAAACCCCAAATCCGAGGACAACGCCTCCTTCAAAATCAGCACAAAAGAGCCTATCTGCTAACTACACCTTTTCACGGGTCACAACTCAAAATCTCAGTGCCATATATTCTCAGTGCTTAATGCCTTAGCTTAATAATAAAGGTTCAAATGAACGTAAAATTCTAAGTTTTATATTTTAATATAATTTTGACGATGAAAGTTCTAATAAATTTACTAAAAAGTAAGAAATTTCTAGCCCACTTCCTGGTTTCTGATTGGTCTCACATTTTGATAGAGTTTAAATTCTAAAACGCTGGGCACTCAAATGGTTAATTCATCTAAGTTCGAAAGCGAAAAGAAGGACCGGTACTTCTCTAATATATAAAACACACTCGAGATCTTGTATTGCAAATACCCGGTTTTTCACACTATCTATACCAGACAATAACCTTCGGCTCGTTGAGAAACCGCATTATAGCTTTTTAAATTAAATATTTAGTTGGTATTTTGGTTAGGTTATTTTAGGTTACGCGCTTTGGGCAGCCCCCCTTCCATAATTCTTTGTGGTAATTTTCATAATTGTGTTACTAAAGCATTGTATTTTCATCATATTTTGTTTTATTTCATTAGAATTCACCAAACTTCACTTCTCGAGTGTGTTTTATATAATAGACAAGTACAGAAGGACATCCCATCTTTTCCCGATTGATGTCGAAATACTTAACAGGAAAAATCTCATTTATTAAAAACATTGTTTTTCACGGATTATATCAATATTACATTTTCCCTGTTTAGCTTAATTTTGTAAATTTCAAAACGTTGGTTAAGAGGATTGTTTTTAATGTTTCCAGTATTTTGCTTGGGCGGTCTTTGAACGTGTATTAGAGAGTGTGAGTCTTTTTTTTTGGGGGGGGGGGGCCTCTGCCTGGGCCACCCAAAATCTCATCGTTGTAGGAAACTATCTTTATTATCACCAAGAGTTTCATATAATTCGCCTATGCTTATTAATCCCCTTCGGTCCCTAATTAGTTTCTGTACACGTGTCAGCGCAGGCGCATAGCTTTCGAGCTTTTATGGAGCGATCAAGTTTTGAAGATGATGGGGGGGGGAGAGAGAGGCTGACGCTTCAAAAAAGAATTTCTTAGGCTCAATGATCGAGGTTTCTTGATTCATGCATTTTAATGTTTTTTTCTCAAAACATTCCAATAAGGGGGGGGGGTGCTTTCAGTCATGCAATAGAGAATCTTTACGTACCCTTCCCAATATTTTGGCGAGATACAAAAAAAAAAAAAAAATCAGCAAGTTCAGTTCTTATAATTCCTTTCTAGAATTCTAAAACTGGTTCTTACAATTCCTAATTTCTTATAAATGAAGATTCCAACGCGCCTAATATAACGAAGCCAAAGGTGGAAATTTAACTTCCTTTCAAATAGCGCCTTGTCAGAAAACAAAAATGAGAGAAAAGAATTACCACTGAATGCTGGCATCTCCTTAGGCCTCACATACATTGCCATAAAAGTCAATGTCTAATTTATAAAACGCTAGTAATCTGGCGCGAGGATTCTTTGTTGCTATGGCGTTTATTCAATACATTGGCTTCCCTTTTCTTTTTCTATACCATTTGACTAGTATTAACAGTACATTAATTTTGATCATAGGCGCAAACTCCAGAGGGAGAAGGGGCCCAAATATATGTATATATACATATATATATATATATATATATATATATATATATATATATATATATATATATATATATATATATATATATATATATATATATATATATATATATATATATATATATATATATATATATATATATATATATATATATATATATCTACCTATATATATGTGTTAAAATCGTATCTAGGGGGAGGAGTTTTGCCCTCTCCCCTCCAAACAAAATGCTTGCTCAACTCGTAAAAACGTAACAAAAAAAGCATATAAACAAATTTTTGCTACCGCCTCACCCCCCCCCCTCCCGGAACAAAAATCGTGACCACGGCTCTTGCACTTGGCATAATCAGAACAAAAATAGTGAAAATAACTAGATTTGTTTAAAAAACAAAAAAAGACATTGATCAAAAAATGTGTTGCAGGATAACACTTTGGTATCTGTCCTGTCTGTTTTTTGCCAATTTCAGTTTATTACGGAGAGGTGGCAAGAGTCTTACTTCTGCGGCTTCCTCCGAACGGATTGATGAATATGGTACTGTATTTTAGAAGACTATGTATAATTCTTGTCTGGGACCAAATATCATTGTTTTCGCTTTCAGCAAGAGACAACAGTGTGTGAGTTGAAATTGGGGTTTAGACTACCCCAGAGAGAACTTATCTGAAGTTGCTCCGCCAAGCTTTTGTTTCTTTAAGGAGTCTTTCTGCTTTCGTTGGAGCATGCAAGCAGAGGACAGTTTTAAATTGAAGTTAGACTAGAATCAAAGTGCTATGATGTAAGGTGGTTAGTGACTCTGTTGAGCTGGTGATGTCATTTTCAATGTTTCGACTGAGGAAGAGGAATAGTACACATGCGCTTCTTAATTTTTTTAATATTTATCTCATTTTAAAGGAATTGGAGGTTTCCCATTGCTCGTTTCGTAGTCGTAGTACTTATATTAGAAAATTAGCAGGCGACAAAAAAAATCATTTTTTTGAACTAAGAGAGATACAATTTTCGATTTAAAAACTAATCGATCCTCCTTAAAAAACTGATGAATACATAGTACATCAGTTTTTATACAAAATTCATTCTTGAGAAAATTTATTTTGAAAATTGCAAGGGGCTAACAACTTCTTTGTTGTGGTACAGACAACAAAAAATGGATGAATTTGCTCAAAGTTACGGTAAAACCTGATGCATTGCAAAAAACGGCCTGGAGACCAATAGTATCACGTGGCCCCTCTGTCACTAACCCCTGCCCCTACCATTCCAACTTTTTGGCAAAATGCAGGCAAGTTTCTCCGTTTTGAACCAGAATGACCATTTTCTGAACCATGGATTTTTAATTTGTAAGGCTGAAGAGCCGAAGTTGGCCACTCCTCATACTGTCACGCCCATCCTATACGCACACACCGTCACCCACGCCTATCTTTGTAGCAGACATGTTATGTCCTGTTTGCAGCAGAATTATGCGAGGATTTTCAATGTATATGACTAGATGATCATAGTTGGGCAAACTGGCCTCTCTAACACAAGCCCCCCTCCCCGCAAACGCCTCACCGTCAATCGCGTTGCCCTTTTAGGGGGAACCCATTGAAGAAGAATTTTAGTAGAAAGATGGGGGCATGCCGCTCTCTGTTTGAACTAAAGCACAAAGTGGGCCTATAATCAGTCAAACGCCAACCATCATCTTTTTTGTTGAAAGCCAGGCATGCTGCATCTTATTTGAAGCGAAATCATGGAAGGATTTTTCAAGTTGCATGATTGAAAGACCAAAGTGACTCCATGTCCCTCAAAAATGACCCCCCGCAATCTTTTTAGACTATAGTGAATGCACGTTTTTTTTTTTAACTAAATCATGCCAAAAATTTTAAAATCAGAATATGTCTCCAATTTTTTTTCTCTTTTTTTTTTGAAAAGAGTACAGGCATGCTACCCTTTTTTTTGAAACGGTATCCCGCAATGAAATTTAATCCATGATAGCAGAAGCAAAAAAAAAACGGTCCCATCCAATAATTCATCGCCAACTTTTTCGCAAAAGGGTAGACATGTTCAACCTGCTTTAAGCAGAATTAACAAAGGGATCTTCAATCGTTATTATTGGAGAATTAACGTGGGCCAGAGGGCCCCCTAGAATACCCCTGTCAACTTCTGAGAGAACAGGTAATCCTGTTGTACCGTATTTAACCAGAATCACGTAAAAATCTTCAACCTGTATGATTGAAGGACCAAAGTTGACCCACATTCCCTCCCACTCACTCTGCCCTTAACACCTCCGACTTTTTAGCAAAAATTTAGGCATGATTTTCAATCTCCTTGATTGAAGGCATAAAGCACGTCGAATCATACAGCCTCTCCTAAACCTTCTCACCTGTCCTTCGTAACGACTTTTTAGCAAAAAACGGTGAATATATCGCATCTTTTTTGAAGCGGACTCCTATTGTTTGAGGTACAAACTGGGACCCTTAGACCCTTGAAAATTGTCCTCCTCGCTCCTTGCAACACCATATTTTAAAGTAACGGTTGGTAGTCCATGTTGATCCTTTAAAAAAAAAAAGAAAAAAAAAAAAAAAAAAAATCTTCCACCTATATAATTGAAGAACCAAACAGGGACAGAAGCCCATTCAAAACCACCAGTCCTCCCATCCCCAACTTTTGAAGTGGAAAAAGGGGGCATGTTGGATCTTGTTTGAATCGAAACCTGGCAATGCTGCTCGATTCAAGCCCAAAACCACAGTTTATAGAATTATCCAGTATGATCATTCTCTATCTCACCCATTATAAAAAACCCGAACCGGGTGTGCGAGTGCTCCGGAGAAACGTTTTTGCAGATATAAACATAAGCGAACTCAGATCTTTTCATGGGTAGACAAGTCAGACTGTGATCCAATCAGAAACAAGTGGAAACCCGCTATTACGAAATAATGCACTTGGTAACCGTTTCTCAGTGATTGACGAAAACAGACTAACCCGCTTATGCAGACATAAGTGGGAGGAGCTTTTTGTTCGCACCGAGAACAAAGACCAGAAATGATCTGCGATAAGCTTACTGTCTATAAACTGTGCCCAAAACGAACACGTGGCACCTCTAAGACCGCAAGACGTTTTCAGACTGTATGATAAAAGGCACAGGTGGTTCGACCCTACAAAATCAACTCTCGTCGGTAACTTTTCATAAGCGAGATAGGTAAGTAGGCTACTTTTGGGCCAATGGGGACATAAGTGAGGATTTTCAGATGTGCATTTCCCTTCTCCAATCTACTTCAAACTTAAACGGCAAATAATTTCAGGCCGAGGGCACAGAGCAAATAGATTTTCAGAGACGTCCACTACTTCTGAGCCTCAACTACAACCCGGACTCTAAGTGTTCAAATTCATTTGAAATTTAGGTACTTTTGTACAATCCAGAACACACTCAAAAAAATTGCTCTGTGGAATCAGGGAACCGGTTTATAACTGTCTGTGTTCAGAGACAATTAGCTTTGGCTCAAGGGAAAAAATAAGCTGTAGTTATTTCTAATTAAATATTTAGAGTTAGTATTTTGGTTAGGACAGGTATCCAATAGAATGTGCTCTAGGTGACCTGCTTTCCATAATTCTTTGTTATGGTTTACATAATTTTGCTACTAAAGTATTTTCATCATATTTTGGATTCTGGATGATTGTATTCTGGACTGTACGGAAGTATCGAAATTTATATGAAGTTTACATTTGTAACTTGACAAAGAGGCCGCCTCACAGGCACTTTGTCAAGTAAAACCCAGGAAATTGACTGGCCCTTCGGCCCAAGCAAGTGTCTGATCTATGCTAAAACAGGAATTGTTCGATCCATATCATGCTGTCATAAAATACCACTCCAAATCCTTTTATAAAAAGAGAAGAAGAAGCCTTTATGCAATAATAGTCAGTGATAGGACATAGAATCAAACAGTTTTTACCATCAAACATATATGAAGCAGATTGTCATGCTTTGAGGCAAAGCAATGTGGCCAAACTTCCACATGCTGGAATTTTAGAAATAACAATTTAGATTGTGTTAGGTCTTGATGCAAAGTAATAAAGCATTAACTTTTTACATATGGCGCATCTTCAAACTAACAACATGGATTGTATGACGGGAAATAAGGAATAAAATTGGCTTGAGAAAGCCTTTAGAGAATGTGGCAATACTTGTTCTTCGTTTTTGAGAAAAAAAAAATACTCGCGGTACCATTATTAATGTTTTAAGGAGTTAGGAACCATGACATTCAGTCAAGGGGAGAACCACAACCATAGTATTGTCCCCGCAACACTTTTGTCGGCGAAGCCAACCAGAGGCTGGTGCAACAAAGCTTCATGTTGGGTACTTGTGTATTATTCAGTACACAATCGAGAATCTGGATCTGCAGATCAGACAATAACCGGTTTATACCTGTCAGTATTCGAGAAAATTAGCTTAGGCTTAGCTGAAATCTACGCTTTATGTGTATTTTATTAAATATTTAATATACAGAGATGGTATTTTGGGTTTGGTATTTAATACAATGCGTTCTGTGCAAACCCCCTACCATAATTCTTTGTTGTAGTTTCCATGATTGTGTTACTAAAGTGTTATATTTTCATCATATTTTGGTATATTTCTCGAGATCCAAATTCTCGAGTGTGTACTGACAAGTACCAAGTACCTCCCGTACACAATACGTGTACCTCACGTCAAGTACCTCAGTACCTCACGTACAAGTACCAAGTATCTCACGTTACGTACCTCGCAATACACAAGTATCTCACGTTGTCCTAGCAATGTACATATCGTTTTCCTATACCACACAAATTTCACTGCAGTTTTGCTCTATTTTGTTAGGACGAAACCAATTCCGAGTTTACAGTACTTCCAATTGCAAATGGAATTAAATTCAACGCATAGGACTTTTTTTTGTACCGAGAGGACTACATATCGTCAGTCGGATATCAAAAGGAGGTATCTCCATGATTTTAAAATTTCAGAAGAGCAAAAAACCTCAAAACTTTTTATTTACGCTTCGATAACCGTGAATTAAAAACGGATCAATATATAAATCAATACGTATCAATGGTTTTTTTGTTTTATGGTTATCGGAGGGGAAATAAAAAAGTTGTGAGGCTTTTTTCTCTTATGAAAATCTATAATAATGGAGATACACGCTTTTGATACCCAACTAACGATATACATAAATACAGAACGCAGTGATATGACAAAACAAGTCACTCAAATACTTAGATTTTGTATTAAGTCTCAGTGGATGACACGATGAATACGGTACATATAATGACTCTAAATGCAAACATAACTTCGGTGCGTAAATTTAAGATTAATGAAATTCGCATATATGAAATCAGCATAAAAAAAAAGCCATTATTTTGATGTAGGTTATGTTAGGCCTGATTTGGGGTGTCATTCTGCTAGCATAAGTGAGCCCAATGCACAGAATCTACGAGGTATGACAGTAAAGTTTTAAGACGGGCTGCACACTGTTCAGGATGATAAGAATATGATAAAGACCATTCAAATATGGCAGGAAGGGCATCAAGTCGACAGTTCAGTTGCTGAACATGAACAGCCTTGATGAACCCAAAACGAACAGAAATTCAATAAATAACCGAGTCAAACTCAAAAACGAGCAGAAATTAACATGAGTAGGGCTGAAAACCCCTATGCCTTCCCAAGGCCAGAACATAATTTGCACTTTACTTAAAAAAAATACAAAATGAATGTGAATTGTCAGTTTAATATACATATACTGATATTTAGCAATCAAAATATTAATATTATTTGACTTATTACAGTTATGAAAGTAAAAAACATTTATATTTTTTCAGTGAAATGCAAATTATGTTCTGGCCTTGGGAAGGCATAGGGGTTTTCAGCCCTACTCATGTTAATTTCTGCTCGTTTTGAGTTTGACTCGGTTATTTATTGTAATTTCGTTCGTTTTGGGTTTTATTTATTTATCGATGCTGATTTGTTGGTAGTTTCACGCTTGGTAGGTTATTTGATTTTATTTGTTGCTCATTTTTTTTTTAATGGAGTTCTTTACTTTTCTTTGAAAAACTTATTTTGTGAAAAAAAGTTTTTTTAATTGATAAAAGAAAAAGAGAAACTGCTTCCTCTGTTGACACCAGGGTGGATCTCCACACTAGCAGTAGAATTGAAAAGATTACCCCTCTTTTAAAAATTTAAATCTCTAAAATATCGCTAAACAACTCTTAAACCATTTAATAGGTCTAAAGAAATTTATGTGCTCGCTAGGCCAGGGAACAAATAGGGCCGTTTTTTTCACTCATCAATGTGCTAAGATCTTACATCTTTTTTCAGAAAACGCTTAAAAGTGAAATCTTTGAACAAAGATCTTACATCTTTGGTCGTTTTATGCAAACGTCTTTCATCATTCTGCTCTGATCAGCGGTGTGAGAACAATAGGCCGTTTTTTTTTTTTTTAGCACTAAGATCTTACATCTTTCTGCAAAGATTATCGTTTTTCAACTCATCTTTGTTCTAAGATCTTACAGCTCGCTGATGTTGGCAAAATACGTGAAAGACGCCATCTTTCTGCCATATAGAACAATGATGAGAGAACTTTGATGATCTACTCATCATTGTTCTCAGACCGCTGATCAGAGCAGAATGATGAAACACGTTTGCACAAAAACGACCAAAGATGTAAGATCTTTGTTCAAAGATTTCACTTTTAAGCGTTTTCTGACAAAAGATGTAAGATCTTAGCACATTGATGAGAGTGAAAAAACAGGCCTAATGATGAGTAGATCATCAAAGTTCTCTCACCATTGTTCTATATGACAGAACAGTGGCGGTCTTCACACTTTTGCTAGCATCAGTGAGCTGTAAGATCTTAGAACAAAGATGAGTTAAAAAACGATAATCTTTGCAGAAAGATGTAAAATCTTAGATGTAAGATCTTAGTGCTAAAAAAACGGGCCTAATAAGAGGCTTTTGTTAGTCTAAGTAGATTTAGGCTTTATTTTCTTATTTTGAGAGTTGATATTGGATCTCGATTTTTGTTTTTAAACACAAAAAACAAGACTTTTTATAATAGGGATGCACATTTAGAAGCAAACAAACACCATTCTTGTGTCAAACAATACTCTTTTTCAAAGTTTAGGCCTTGAAATTCAGGCCGAATTCAGACTTTGAATTCAGGCTGATTTTTAAAAGACTTAGTGGCCAATTATAAGTCTTCTAATGGTGGACTCTACAAATTATGGATCTACTACACTAAAGGATGGAAATCAGCCCATCTGCATTCATGGTTGATACTGGGTTTCCATTTTGTACAACACTGGCCTTTTCGAAGTTTAGACCTTGAAAGCCAAATCCAGGAAAAGACTTGGTGGCCAAAATTATAATTCTACTACCCTAAACGGTGGAAAATAACCCATCTTGCATTATACTTCCTCATCTCATCATTTTGGTTGTGATGCCACTAGCGCCACTGATCTAAGTTTTCAAATTGAAAATTAGTGCATTCATACTAAGAAAGCTAAATAATTGCAGACTAATCCTTTACCTTCGCCATGACGACGTATTTTCATTTAAAAAAAAAATACAATAGGCTGGTATATCATTTTCAATGTCTTTCGCAACTCTTATTGTAGGTGTCGTAAGGGTCCCTGTTGAGCCTGCTGTTGTGTGTGAACCATTCCCGTTCTATTTTTTTAATACCCTTTTTTTTAACGCAAAACTGCTAAAAGAGCTTTTTTATGGTTTTATTTCTGCATTTCATTTTGATCAACTGGAAGTCGCTTTTCCACTTGTCATCCTGTCTTTATTTTAGCCGACTCACTTTTTTTTATCGACTGGATATAGCCTATGCACTCAATTCTTAAAGTTGACATAAGATAAGACAAGATTTATTGCAGAAAAACGGCTATCACAAGCCCAAATAGGCCGAATTCGCACTTTAGGGTCATAAAACGAAAAAAGAACCAAAAAACAAACAAGCAAACAACAACAGAAAATTATAAAAGGGTCAATGTCAAATACGTAAAAATGTCAAAAAAGTGAAAATGTAAAAAAAATTAAAACAAAAACATAAGTTAGTTAAGTGACTAAAAAAATAAAAAACCTCCGAATTTACAAAATTAACATTAAAAGTATGAGGTAAAGGAGTGGGGAGGGGACTGCGGAGATTCGCTGATTGAAAATGTCAACTAAGTAAGAGATGGAAGTTCTTCTGAACTTTCAGAAGCACGACCTGACATACTCGTGCGACAGTAAACTTCAACAGAGGGTTCTATTTCCACGTCAATTACAGGTACAATTACTCTAATTGTGCCTATAGTTTACATCACAGTTCATATAATTATCCAGTATGATCATTCCCTATCTCACCCATTATAAAAACCCGGATCGGAGTGCGAGTGCTCCGAAGAACGTTTTTGCAGATATAAACATAAGCGAAGTCAGATCTTTTCACGGGTAGACAAGTCAGACTGTGTCAGATCTAATCGGAAACAAGTGGAAACCCGCTATTACGAATAATGCACTTTGTCGGAAACAGACTAACCCGCATTCCCGCTAATGCAGAAATAAGTGGGAGGAGCTTTTTGTTCGCACCGAGAACGAAGACCAGAAATGATCTGCGATAAGCTTACTGGATAATTATATGAACTGTGGTTTACATCTACAAGCCATGCTTTGAGGCCGCGGGGGGGGGGGGGCATTCCGTTTGTCATTTATTATGATAATTCTCCTAGCTAGGGTTTTTGGCAATGAAAATATTTTTTGGCAATGCATAATCAAATAATGCAATACCTCATAAGCTTTTTGAGATCTTAACAAGAACTACAACTCAAAAAGGGACAACTCTGCAATAAAACTAAAACTAGATGAGTGATAATCAATAGCTTGATGTACTTCATGTATCAATAGCTTGATGTATCCGATACCAATTTGGTGCAGTTTCAGGCTATTGCTTGAAATTCACACAAATGTGTTTTCGTAATGAAATTTTACTCTTCAGATTAATTGCAATCTTAGTTTTCATTCCCGAATAGGCTTAAAATGGCGATTCTTCCTCACTTGACATTTTTTGGGAAAACGCGTTTTTAATTTTTTATTACTATGACCTACACTGCTAGGTTGCAGCAGATGCTACCCCCATGCCCCCTTCTCCCCCCCCCCATATGGGCGCCCATGCTAGGGGTCCTAAGGTTATTTTGGAAAAAACGTCAATCTATTCACCCTAAAACTAGTCGAAAAAAACATCAATTTTAGTGCAGGTAAACAAATTTGAAGAATCAGAGCTCACAGGTATGCAGGAATTTAATATGGACATTTTCTGCTGGGGGGGAGGGGGGGACCAGACAAAAAATAGTGAACGTAAATTTTTATGAACTATGTACAAAATCGGAGGTCGTGAGTTCTCAGGCTAGGGGGTGACCAATGAACTCACTCAAGGGGCGGGGGAGCATTCCTTGTCTAAGGGCGGATTGCTTTGGAGGCAAACTACAAAGTAATCTAACAAAAACATAAAAAGCAGAGGACTATAACCTCCAAGACAAACCTTTTTCATAACTCGTAACCGTGAGCTCGTCATTTCGTAATTGCCGAAAAATATAACCATTAAAATAATGACCTCGATTAGTCTTATTCCTGACGTAAATAATTTCTGAGACCACACTGGCTAATCATGATAAAAACGAAAAAATAGTTAAAAAGAGAAAAAAACGAGGATTATACAAACCAGTGAAAAATGTGGACTAAAATGCAAATATTTCTCATTTTAACTATTTATTCGTTTTATCTTATTCCTGACAGCTATACAAGCACATAGAAGATACCAAGGGGCTTCTAATCTGAGGGAAACTTTTTAGACTTGCAGGCAGTAATTACATCAAAACAATTTCTAAACAAAATTACGTTTGTATCAAAAACAAAGCATTTAGGGCCTTGATGATTTACACTCAGTTTATTTATTCATTATTTTCTAAACTTTATTTGGCGCTGAAATCTCCTTATTGGTGTTAGCTTGCCACACTTGGTATTCGTGTGACCAAGATGACATAATGTTTTGCTTATCGTATATATACATGTTATTTTTGTAATGCATATAGCCCTTAAAGGCTTCAACAAACTTATATTATAATGGTGTGATCACAAACTAATCTCACAATCACGGTCCTGCTATTATCACTGTTACGACAATAAATCAAGAGGGATGTGAGATGGAAGAAAAGAGGGAGGTGAAATAAATAGGGGGGGGGGGGGGCATGAGAGAGATAGAAAGAAAGTAAGAGAGAGGGAAAGAAAGAGTGAGAGAGAGGTGATTAAAATTCTAAAAAGTGACTTCGAAAATGTAAATTTATTGGAGGTATTTTGTTTTCTTTTCCATCGTTTTATATTTCACCATCAAGGTCATGTCCACGAGTGTGTACCGGGTTTAACCCCCCCCCCTCCCGAAATTTTAGTCCGACTCGTACAAAAGAAACAAAAATGCATATAAACAAATTTTGGTGCATTTTGTAAACTTTCTTCGTCCTCCCCCCCACCTTCGAACAACAATTCTGGATACGACCTTGTTCACTGTCGTTGCTCCTTACTTTCGGTTTTAAAAAAACTTGTTTTTTATTTAATTTCTGAACATTTTGAATCAAGGCAGCTTTGATTTTGGCTCACCGTACATGAAGAATTAAAACAAAATTTGTATATAAATTTTACCTTTTTTTGGCTAAATGGCTTTCTCGAAATTTTGTTCTGACGTAACTTACGAATTAACTTACGTATCGAACTTCTATATTCGTATGTTTTTATTACGTATATTAGGGAATTCGTCCCCTAGTCAATACCTCGCCCTTTACGCTAAAGTTTGAATTTTGTTCGAATCACAAACCCCTGAAACACAAAGGCCCGTTAATTAGAATAGATAGCTTTTTTGAAAATACTAAAAAAATGCTGGGAAAATCCGGCGCCCCCTTCGTAGAAAAGTCCTTTCTCCCAAGAAAACATCCTCCACGGAAAGATCCTCCCCTGTAACCCCCCTACTCCTACCCCCCACCAGAGAAAAAAAAATCACTCCTGAAAACGTCTGTATACTTCCCAATAACCAATACTATATATAAGCAATGGGCAAAGTTCATGGCTTGCAGCCCTTCCCCCGGGAACTGTGGGGGATTAAGTCATCCTCAAAGACATATTTATTAGATTTTCGACTATGCTGAACAAAATGGCTATCTCAAAATTTTGATTGGGTGACTTAGGGAAAAAAATGAGAGTGGGAGGGGGACCAAGTTGCCCTCCAATTTTTTGGTCACTTAAAAAGGGCACTAGCACTTTTAATTTCCGTTCGAATGAGCCCTCTCACGATATTCTAGGACTACTGGATCGATACGATCGCCCCTGGAAAAAAAAAAAAAAAAACAAAGGAAGAAACAAAACAAACACGCATCCGTGATCTTTCTTCTGGCAAAAAATACAAAAATTTCCCATTTTGGCAGATAGGAACTTGAAAGTTCTATAGTAGGGTTCTCTGATACGCTGAATCTGATGGTGTGAGTTTCATTAAAGTGCTATGACTTTTAGGGGTTGTTTCCCTTTTTTTCGAAAATAAGGCAAATTTTCTCAGGCGCGTAACTTTTGATGGGTAAGACTAAACTTGATGAAACTTATATATTTGAAATCAGCATAAAAATTTCATTGTTTTGATGTTTCTATTGGTATAAAAAATCCGTGTTTTAGAGTTTTCGGTTACAATTGAGCCGGGTTGCTCCTTACTTACAGCCGGGTTGCTCCTTTTGAGCCGGGTTGCTCCTTTTGATTCAAAACTGAGGGGTAAGATCAACAGTTGTGAACGAATTGGTGTAAATTTCAAAAAACAATGTTCAGGGTTTGCCCTTGATGCCATAAAAAAGATCTGCCCTGCACAATTATGCTGCGGCAATACAGTCACGTTAGTCATACTTTGTCGTTTCAGCTTGGTACTACTAGCAGCTTTTAAGAACTAAAACTAAATACTACAGAAATCTATATACATTGGTGTGATGATAACATATAAAGCCTACGTAGCATTTGGACAGGGTCCTATTGATACTTCACAATTGCTGCAGCCCTAACATTTCTTGGAGGGCTCAGTTTCCCTTGAGGCTTTTAAATGGCTTTTTATGTATTCCGTATAGAAGGTTATGCTGAAAAGTTTTTTTTTTCTTTGGCATAACCTGACCCACTCTATATGCACACAAGCCCGACCTCTGCAGGTGTTCAAGTGCCTGGTTTTAGTAGCAGATGTAATAGAATCGATGTTTTCTAAAAATTATTTCTTATACATTTCAAACACACACTAAACTATATTTTGACTAAAAAATTTTTATAAGACAGTGGGACGCAACTTTAAATGAATAGTTTGCCGTCCTCAGCAAAACAAACGAAGAAAAAAAACAATATAAAAGAAACTCAAAATAAAATTCAATCATTAAAACTGAAAAGTTTTTAAAATTTTCAAAACAGCCCTAGCATCATTACTTTAAGGAAGTTCAAGAGTCCTGGTTGAACTTCCTTGAAGTAATGATGCTAGGGCTATTATGAAAATTTTAAAAAACTTTTTTTCAGTTTTAATGATTGAATTTTAATGTGAGTTTCTTTTATATTGTTTTTTTCTTCGTTTGTTTTGCTGAGGACGACCCTTGGATATAGAATAGAAATATGCATTTAAAGTTGCGTTCCATTGTCTTATATAAAAATTTCCCTACTGTTCTACTTATTGTTTATGATGGAAACGCAGTGTGGTCTTCGTCTCTATTTGAGTATTTCAACAAAAATCATTGGAATTGAAAAGGTAACAAATTTTTTTTAGAGGCACTGGGTTAATTTGGAGGGTTCAATAAAGGGAGTTTTTGTCAAAAATGTACCATTGATATAGATCAAAAACTGAAACCAACATATTCAAATAACGTTCGGTATTGGCAAGGATTTTCAGAGTGAGTTTAAATGCCCTAGAAAATTACCTGAATTGCCTTTACTATTAATAACTCATTGCAGAACCAAGCCGCGTGGAGGCCAAAGCAGCCGCACTTGCTCCTCCTTCTCCCCAGTCTATCTTAAACTTCATTGTTTACCCCCTCCCAAAAAGGAGTATTATGAGACAATCGATGGAAAAACCTTAGTCAAATTAATTTGAAAATGCAAGATAAACTGTCATAGAGAATCTATTACTCCATATTGGATATTTCCAGTATTTCAACAAAAATCCTTGGAACAGAAATTTTCTGAAAAAGTTAACAACATTTTTAGAGGCACTGAGTTAATTTGGAGTTACAATTCAAGGAATGTCAACATATTTACATCCCCTGAGTAAATCATGGGTATATATTGATATTCATTGAAATGCAAAACCCTAATTAATTAGTAAATACAAAAAAAATGTTAACTATTGAGAGAATTTCAGTTCCAACGATTTCTATATAGGATATGAAACAGTTTCAGAGAGTTTTTAGAAAGAATAGAAATCAATAATTGATATTGGAGTGGTGAACAATATTGTATATAACCGCAAAGGAATAGAAATTCAGTATAATTCAACATGTAAAAGTTCAAATAGGGATAAGTCCTTTTGGTACTTGTCTGTTATAGCTCCGACCACTCAAGTTGTTCATCTATTGACGCACTGCTGAACCGGTTTCTGTGTTTAGTTTTTCTTTCAGCTTAGCTTGAGACAAGACAAAGAAAGTGACAATATATGGGATATATATAATTTGGGCTATATATTTGCATATTAGGGGGGTGGATGTAAAGTATTTGGACAGTGTGAAGTTATAAAACAATTCTTACTTCATAATATGCAGAATAATTGTACCTAACACATTTTGCATGCAGACCTGCTATACTTTAACCCCCCCCCCCCTAATCTGCAAATTACAAATATATAGCCCAAATTTGTTCTAAAATATTATATTTTTATCATACTTAGGTATATTTTATTAGGATTAACCAACTTCACTTTTTGAGTGGTCAGAGCTATAACAGACAAGTACCCTCCATTTAATAGACAGTGAAAACAGATACAAAACGCTCTGGATATTTCGATCACCGACAACAGTGACGGTCATCAGCAGATAAACGAAACTATTAAAAATTAAAATAAATGATATTTATAAAGAACAAAATAATCACTTCCAGGTCATTAAATAGTGTCCGGTTTCATTGGCTGGAAGAGGGTTCATTAACAGGGTTCATTCAAAGTCTTGAGCTGTAAACTTTTCTCCTTTAGTATTGCCTAAATGTAAGTTGAATTTTTAATGAAGGTGACATTTTCTTCTTTTTCTTCCTATTACAAAAGAAATGTTGTTGAATTTAAAGTTACATGCTTCTTTGGTCACATCATCCCCATATATACCACCTAGAGCTTTGTGTGTCTGTTTTCATTGTCTAATAAAAAGGACTTATCCCTATTTTGAACTTTTATTTCTTCATCATAGAAAGGCAGTGTAGTCTTTGAAAAAATACCTATTTCAACGCTTAAAACTAACATGCTAATTCCATTATTAGAGGCTTTTTGGCAACTATTTATAATACAATCAACTATTAATAGATATATAGGGGGACTCGCGTTCAACTTTTAAGAGAAGGGGGGTGCCAAAACCACAAAAAAATAATTCAAAAACATTAATTGTCTATTGTACAATGTGGAGGAGGCTTTAGATCAATCTCAATAGTGGGGAACCCGCCCCTGTGTGCAGTTATGAATATGTTAGTAACAATGATGGATGTTATACAAAAAAAAATTAGCAGATTTGTTTGTGAAAATTACATTCATCTTTGAATTATACAATTTTTTTAGAACAAGAAAAGAAAAGACAAATACCCACAGTTAATTTAAAATAATTTCAGCTCAACAAATGTTTAATAATCAGTATTGAATTGGTCAAAAATGTTGTCGAGTCCATATTTCTGTAATCACTGCTTCATTTACATCTTGGTAATAACAAAAATGAAAGTAAAAAATTAAAATAACAAACAAGAATTATTTAATAAAATTTGTATTAATAATATATCAACAAAAAAAGGGACCCGTCTATACTTCGCATGCGCTTTTATACACCACTACATTCTTTGATATGAATTTAGATAACTTTTTGTTAATGGACCCTGCAACTTGATCTTATTTAGTCAATGCAAAACCTTCATGCAAATAAAAAACAAATAATTGTAAAAATAAATATAAAAATGCTACAAGGTAATAACAGGCAAAATAATGTGTGCAGGGCCAAATATTCAGGGGGAAGTGGCGGTTCTTCCCTCTCTTGAGCTCAGGGCAAATGTCCCCTATATCCCTCCCTGCAGGGGGAAGGGGCATGATATATGGCAGGTTTTACTCGTTTCTATCAGTGTTGAAGATATAAGGGTTTTTTTTTTTGTGAGTGCAATACTCTTCTAAGAAGGTAAAAGGCGAATAGCATTTTTTACAGCGCAATAAAAAAAAAAAAAAAAAAAAAAAAAAATTATCAGCCTTCAGTTTATCTCAATCTTGACAAGAAAAAAAAACGTCATTACTTATCTAGAAACCTTTTCGACTTATTTTGGCAGTAGTTCTTCTTTTTCCTGAACCTTCTTTTATGTAATACCATGGAATGAACCTATCCTATGACAGCTCAAGCATATTTATGGGCAGCTCAAGTCATATCTTGATCTTCCATTCTTTGTCAAGTCTCCTTTTGAAAACTTGATCTTCCATTCTTTGTTTGATCTTCCATTTTGATCTTCTTTGTTTGATCTTCCATTCTTTGTTTGATCTTCCATTTTGATCTTCTTTGTTTGATCTTCCATTTTGATCTTCTTTGTTTGATCTTCTTTGTTTGATCTTCCATTCTTTGTCAAGTCTCCTTTTGAAAACTTGATCTTCCATTTTGATCTTTGTTTGATCTTCCATTTTGATCTTCTTTGTTTGATCTTCCATTTTGATCTTCTTTGTTTGATCTTCCATTTTGATCTTCTTTGTTTGATCTTCTTTGTTTGATCTTCCATTCTTTGTCAAGTCTCCTTTTGAAAACTGATCTTCCATTCTTTGTTTGATCTTCCATTTTGATCTTTGTTTGATCTTCCATTTTGATCTTCTTTGTTTGATCTTCCATTTTGATCTTCTTTGTTTGATCTTCCATTTTGATCTTCTTTGTTTGATCTTCCATTCTTTGTCAAGTCTCCTTTTGAAAACTTGATCTTCCATTCTTTGTTTGATCTCTTTGTTTGATCTTCCATTTTGATCTTCTTTGTTTGATCTTCCATTCTTTGTTTGATCTTCCATTTTGATCTTCTTTGTTTGATCTTCCATTTTGATCTTCTTTGTTTGATCTTCCATTTTGATCTTCTTTGTTTGATCTTCCATTCTTTGTCAAGTCTCCTTTTGAAAACTTTGGCTGATGTTGAAGACATAGTCTCCTCCCCCTAAAAGTTCTAATCATTGATGACCCTATGACTAAAACAATCTTGTCTAATCCTACAGTTAACTCTGAGCTTAGGAAGCTTCTTAAGAGTGATTTGTCTTTCTTTGGGTAACTGAGTAAAGAGCTTGTTTAGGGTTGGTTGACATATGCATAGCACCTGCACTGGAAAGTCAAAGATGAAAGTTTTGGGTAGATAGCCTTTCACTATATTGTTTCTTGCCAAGTCTGGAGATGCACTTGGTGTTCCTCCTTTACACACACAATCACTAATGATCACTAATGTAACATTGATCACTAATGTAACACACAATTGCTAATGTAAAAAAGGAAACACAAGGCAGGTTCTTAAGTCAAAAATTGGCTCACAATTGTCTTAAATAGCTTCAAGAGGATTCCATGTGATTGGCTGGTAATTTTTCTTTTAATAAGTCCAAGGCTTGAACTTTCTTTGAAACAGTTTGTGCAGTGTATAAATTTAGAAGGTTATCTATAGATCCCAGGTTTTGGCCACTAGTGCAAATTTTACCCCCACCCCTATATATGCCAATTCAGGGTACATATTTGCATATTAGGGGGGGGGGGGGGGGTAAAGTTTAAACTTACCTCTCACTGACATCAGAAATAAACTTTACCTACCCATCCCCCTCCCTAATGTGCAAATATAAACACTGAATTGGTATATATAGGGGTGGGGGTAAAATTCATTTCTGACAAAAATGATTATTATATTTGGAAAGAGCATAAAAAAGGCATCAAGTGGTATGTTTACTTTATTCATAAGTCAATAATACAAACAAAAAGAATTTACCAAAATATGTTCCCAGGAAGGTATTTGAAGTACCTATCTCCACGCCTTCTCCCTCTAGAGGATCCCAACCTTCCATGACCTTCAAAAAATTTGTGTGTTATAAAAGTGAAACCTAGCAAAATAAATCTTCTGCTTAAATAAAGTACAACAAAATTGTTTTCAGCTTCACAACTTTGCTCAATTCCAATTTATAAAGGTTTTTAAGATATGCAAATACATTTCCTAAATTAAAAAAAAAAAAACATTGATTAGCTTAAAATTCTACTCAAATAACAGGAATTGCATTTTCCAGAACTAAAGCCAGAGAAAAGAAACTGATAACTGAAATTAAGGTAAAATGTTGTTTTGTCAAAATTTCAATCAGTATAGACCTGTCATTTAGGTAAATTTCAGGACCCTCTAGAGAGAGGAGTGGAGGTAGTTACTTCAAAATACCTTCCTGGGACATACTTTATCCTGTAGACCCATCCCTGAAAGTTTCTTTTTTTTTAACCTAAGCCATTTCCAAGATAGCCAAAAGTAGATAAAGTAGAATTTTAGGTAAATTTACAAAATCATACTATTGACTTAGGTAAATATTTACCAAATCATATTATTGAGTTATAGGCTAACTAAAGTGAATAATTTTACCCCCCACCCCTATATAGCCTATCAATTCAGGGTATATAGGCTATTTGCACATTAAGGGGGTAGGTTAAAGTTTAAACTTACCTCCCATTTACATCAGAAATAAAATTTGTCTCCACCCCCACCCCTAATGTACAAATAGGCTATATACCCTGAATTGGTATATAGGCCTATAGGGGTGGGGGCTAAAATTCATTTCCAACATAAATGATTATTATATTTGTAAAGAGCATAAAAAGGCATTGAGTGGTTATATTTACTTTATTCATAAGTCAGTAATATGATTTGGTAAGAATTTACCAAATTTTACCCAATAAACTAGCCTAATAGGCCCTAATTTCAAATATTTGATCTGAAATATTTATAAAAATAGCCTAACCATATTGTTGCATAGCTTAGATTTTTAGCTATTCATTAGATAATTCTTATCAATTCCTAGTTGGTAAAAAAAGTGTGAGGGTTTGAGTTTTTACATAATTTTGCTCAATTGTATACCTACTGGTTGTTAGCCTTGGCTACTTTAATCTAAAAATCAAAGAGTATGATTAATGCATGCCATCATTCCCTCTTCATTTTAGCTACATAACCATTGATTTTAATTATACTTTACCCTGAAGTTGGCCAAATAAACGATAGTAAATCTTCACAAAGTGTAAACAAATCACGTTGTTTTTTAAAAGTTTTCTTTCCTTTCTTCTTTTAAGTTTATGGTAAATCATAATCTAGAAGTACAGAATAAATATGGACAAACCGCCTTCAAGCCAATGATAAGAATAAATATTCATTGACTAAAAAATATAGATATTATGTAAATTCCAAATGTTCCGTCGAAATTTGGTACAAAAACCAATACTAACTCCAGAATGATTGAAATTAATTACTTGAGAATGCACAGGCTTTCGGTCTACTTGCAGTTACCAAAAAATAGTTAAGAACCATATCAAAATTTGTTTATATGCATTTTTGGTACGTTCTTACGAGTCTCACAGATATTTCAGAGGGGGGGGGGGCATTCAATCCCTTAGAAAGCAAGGCTAGCCACTGGTAACAAGGCAATGGAGCATCATAGGTAGCTGTTTAAGGCTTCTTTTAAAAGGGATTTATATATATATGTGTTTTATTTTAATTAACAAAACATACTGTTAAAAATGAAGTCAAAATCCAATTTTTGACAAAAACTGCATCCTGATATACAAAATGTATATAATCATTATTTTTGATTAATTCTTTTAGTTAATATATCAAGTCCTATATGATAATTGACGCTAACAAGTTCTTGGTAGCATAGTGGTCACCATCTGCCCTTAACTTGCGGAAGGACGTAGTTCGATTCGTCGTCGGAGAGGATTCGTTTTAAAATGGAATTTAGAACAGTTTCTTTTTGAATGAAATTTGAATGAAAATATTAAATCTTCCTGTAAAAGACGGGTATATTGATGTACTGGCGTCAATAAAAAAACAATTAAAGATTAAGGGGGAAGAGAGGGGGCATAATTCATTTTTCATTGTTTATGGCAGTAATTTGTCTTTTTTTAATTTATCAATGAAAATAGCAAAACAGGCATTTTTAATGAAAATACTCTCCAAAACAATTATTTTCCAAATTAGCAGGGGGGGGGGGAAGAGGAAAACACCATCTCCCTGGTTTCTCCCTGGGAGAACTTTCATCTCCCTGGCACTAAATTCACTGTATTATGCTGTCTTCATGGCCAGAGCCTTTAATCAGGTAAAAATAAAAAGAAAAAAAAAAAAATAAGAACAGAAAATAGTTCATACAACAGAATTTTCTTCTTTTATTTATCTAGCTTCTCTAGCCCCTTGCGTTAAGCCTCTATCATTAGAGATGGTTTTAGCCTCCTCAAGCTGTACAAAATGGACAGGATAGTGAAAAACAACCTCTGTCAAAGCCGAAACAAAAGTTTCTGGAGGCTTTTTACACGAAGAGTCTCCATGCGATGAAAAATAAACCGTAGCTGAACAATGACATGACGTAACGTAACTGAACGTGTCTTTCCCAAATTTGAATAAATCGTCACAATTTAATTTGCTTATGGATCTGTTTGTTTGTGGATCTGTTATGCTTATGGAATCAGTTCTGTTTATGGATTTGCTAGTTTGTAAATTACTTTCGTAGGCAGCGCAATAGCGGTGCCTAAGTAAAGAGTGATGTGGGCATAATGTATTATTTATTTATTTATCCTTTTTTTTTGTTTATTTGTTTAAGACCAGGGCACACCGTATCACAGGAGTTGTTGTAGAAACTTCGAAAAGGGCTCGTTCGATTGTAAATTAAAAAGGGCTAGTGCCCTTTTTGATAGTCGAAAATGATTGGAGGGCAGTAGTACCCCCCCCACGCCAACCATTTCCCCAAACACATCCAATCAAAATTTTGAGATAACAATTTGTTTAACGTAGTCCAGAATTTATGAAAGATCCAGAAATTATATCGTTTAGGATAACCCCCCCCCTCACAGCCCTCAGGGAAAGGGTTGTAAGTTATGCCCGGGGAGCATAAAAAGTTTATATAAAAGGGTGATTGTGTAAACTTCGGAGGAGATTCATTGGATTGGTAATCAGAAGTTCTAGTACCCTTTTTAAGATTCAGAGTGATCGGAGGGTGGATACACCCCTACACCGCGTATTTTCCCGAAATGCGTCTGATAGAAATTTTGAGATGGTCATTTGTTATCGTAAAAACTACAGAAAAGTCAGATTCGACTGGAAATAGAAAGGTCTAGTGGCCTTCTTAATAGTCAAAACTGATTGGAGGGAAACGAGCCCCCGCTTCCCCACGCTCATAAATTCCAAAAACATATATAAACAAAACTTTGAGATAGCTTTTTTTGTTAGCGTGGTTGAAAGTTGCAGAAATTATGTCTTTGAGGATGGCACCCCCCCCCTCAGTCCCTCAGAGCCCTCAGCAAAAGGGTTGTAAGTTACGCCCCGAGGGCATATAAGGTTCTTATGGAAAGGATGGTCGTAACATTCCCGGAATGGGCTCATTTGATTGGAAATCAGATGTTCTAGTGCCCTTTTTATGAGTCAAAGTAATCGAAAAGCCACCCCCCCGTACATCATATTTTCCACAAATGCACCTGATAGAAATTTTGAGATAGCTATTTGTTGAAAAATAGTTAAAAGATCATATAATAAGGCCTTTGGGATTGACAGAATCCCCCAGAGTCTAGGGATAAGGGTTGTAAGTTATACCCCAGGGACATATAAGGTATTAATGGGAGGGGTGGTCGCAAGGCCGTACCCAACATTTGTGTTTTATTTTTTTCGAAGGGGGGGGGGGTACACGATAAAACTCAAAAACGCATAAAAAAATTTGTTTAATATCCATGTTTGTTACGTTTTTACAAGTCAGACAAACGTCTCAGTCAGAGACGAGGCAACGCTGTAGCGTTGCCTATAGTAAAGGCCATACGGCTCCAATGTTTTATTATTTATTTTTTTTCCCAGAGGCACTTCATATGAAAGGGGTCATCATAGAAGCTTCGTCATAGAAGATCTATTTATTCATTTATATTATTAC
This sequence comes from Artemia sinica, assembly GCA_027921565.1. NCBI lineage: Eukaryota > Metazoa > Arthropoda > Branchiopoda > Anostraca > Artemiidae > Artemia > Artemia sinica. Next base: position 50,349,017 of record CM051267.1, read on the forward strand.
TTGTATGTTTTTTGCTATGATTGTTTATTTAATTTCTGTTCGTTTTGGGTTTCATTTATTCTTTAATAGTAATTTCTGGTCGTTTTGAGTTTGAATTTTAACAGGTATTTGTATCTCCTGAGCTTAAGTTTAAAATGGTCTTTACTTTTCTTTGAAAAAACTTATTTTTCGGAAAGTTTTTTTTAATTAATTATTAGTAATGGCTCTGGGTGCAGTTATGATGTTTTTTAAAGTAGATAGCCTAGGCCTAGGGTGCTTTTTTTTTCTCGTTACCCAGTAACGAGAAGAGTTGACTAGGTAGTATCATTTGCCTAGGTAGTATTATTAGTAATGGCTCTGGGTGCAGTTATGATGTTAAAAGTAGATAGCCTAGGCCTAGGGTGTGTTTTTTCTCTTTACCTAGTCACGAGAAGAGTTGACTAGGTAGTATTATTAGTAATGGCTCTGGGTGCAGTTATGATGTTAAAAGTAGATAGCCTAGGCCTAGGTTGTTTTTTTTTCTCTTTACCCAGTAACGAGAAGAGTTGACTAGGTAGTAATCATTTGCCTAGATAGTATTATTAGTAATGGCTCTGGCTGCAGTTATGATGTTAAAAGTAGATAGCCTAGGCCTAGGGTGTTTTTTTTTTCTCTTTATCCAGTAACGAGAAGAGTTGACTAGGTAGTAATCATTTGCCTAGATAGTATTATTAGTAATGGCTCTGGGTGCAGTTATGATGTTAAAAGTAGATAGCCTAGGCCTAGGGTGTTTTTTTTCTTGTTACCCAGTAACGAGAAGAGTTGCCTAGGTTGTAATCATTTGCCTAGATAGTATTATTAGTAATGGCTCTGGTGCAGTTATGATGTTAAAAGTAGACAGCCTAGGCCTAGGGTGTTTTTTTTTCTCTTTACCCAGTAAACGAGAAGAGTTGACTAGGTAGTAATCATTTGCCTAGATAGTATTATTAGTAATGGCTCTGGGTGCAGTTATGATGTTAAAAGTAGATAGCCTAGCCGAGGGTGTTTTTTTCGTGTTACCCAGTAACGAGAAGAGTTGCCTAGGTTGTAATCATTTGCCTAGATAGTATTATTAGTAATGGCTCTGGGTGCAGTTATGATGTTAAAAGTAGACAGCCTAGGCCTAGAGTGTTTTTTTTCTCTTTATCCAGTAACGAGAAGAGTTGACTAGGTAGTAATCATTTGCCTAGATAGTATTATTAGTAATGGCTCTGGCTGCAGTTATGATGTTAAAAGTAGATAGCTTAGGCCTAGGGTGTTTTTTTTTCTCGTTACCCAGTAACGAGAGGAGTTGACTAGGTAGTAATCATTTGCCTAGATAGTATTATTAGTAATGGCTGTGGGTGCAGTTATGGTGTTAAAAGTAGATAGCATAGGCCTAGGGTGTTTTTTTTTTCTCGTTACCCAGTAACAAGAAGAGTTGACTAGGTAGTAATCATTTGCCTAGATAGTATTATTAGTAATGGCTCTGGGTGCAGTTATGATGTTAAAAGTAGATAGCCTAGGCCTAGGGTGTTTTTTTCTCGTTACCCAGTAACGAGAAGAGTTGCGTAGGTTGTAATCATTTGCCTAGATAGTATTATTAGTAATGGCTCTGGGTGCAGTTATGATGTTAAAAGTAGATAGCCTAGGCCTAGGGTTTTTTTTTCTCTTTACCCAGTAACGAGAAGAGTTGACTAGGTAGTAATCATTTGCCTAGATAGTATTATTAGTAATGGCTCTGGGTGCAGTTAAGATGTTAAAAAGTAGATAGCCTAGGCCTAAGGTGTTATTTTCTCTTTACCCAGTAACGAGAAGAGTTGACTAGGTAGTAATCATTTGCCTAGATAGTATTATTAGTAATGGCTCTGGGTGCAGTTATGATGTTAAAAGTAGATAGCCTAGGCCAAGAATGTTTTTTTTTCTCGTTACACAGTAACGAGAAGAGTTGAGTATCTAGTAATCATTTGCCTAGGTAGTATTATTAGTAACGGGTCTGGGTGCAGTTATGATGTTAAAAGAAGATAGCCTAGGCCTAGGGTGTTTTTTCTCTTTATCCAGTAACGAGAAGAGTTGACTAGGTAGTAATCATTTGCCTAGATAGCACTATTAGTAATGGCTCTGGGTGCAGTTATGATGTTAAAAGTAGATAGCCTAGGCGTAGGGTGTTTTTTTTTTCTCTTTACCCAGTAACGAAAAGAGTTGACTAGGTAGTAATCATTTGCCTAGATAGTATTATTAGTAATGGCTCTGGGTGCAGTTATGATGTTAAAAGTAGATAGCCTAGGCCTAGGGTGTTTTTTTTCTCGTTACCCAGTAACCAGAAGAGTTGACTAGGTAGTAATCATTTGCCTAGATAGTATTATTAGTAACGGCTGTGGGTGCAGTTATGATTTTAAAAGTAGATAGCCTAGGCCTAGGGTGTTTTTTTTTCTCGTTACCCAGTAACCAGAAGAGTTGACTAGGTAGTAATCATTTGCCTAGATAGTATTACTAGTAATGGCTCTGGGTGTAGTTATGATGTTAAAAGTAGATAGCCTAGGCCAAGGGTGTTTTTTTTTTTTCTCGTTACCCAGTAACCAGAAGAGTTGACTAGGTAGTAATCATTTGCCTAGATGGTATTATTAGTAATGGCTCTGGGTGCAGTTATTATATTAAAAGTAGATAGCCTAGGCCTAGGGTGTTTTTTTCTCTTTACCCAGTAACGAGAAGAGTTGACTAGGTAGTAATCATTTGCCAAGGTAGTATTATTAGTAATGGCTCTGGGTGCAGTTATGATGTTAAAAGTAGATAGCCTAGGGTTAGGGTGTTTTTTTTCTCGTTACCCAGTAACGAGAAGAGTTGACTAGGTAGTAATCATTTGCCTAGATAGTATTATTAGTAATGGCTCTGGATGCAGTTATGATGTTAAAAGTAGATAGCCTAGGCCTAGGGTGTTTTTTTCTCGTTACCCAGTAACGAGAAGAGTTGACTAGGTAGTAATAATTTGCCTAGGTAGTATTATTATTAATGGCTCTGGGTGCAGTTATGATGTTAAGAGTAGATAGCCTAGGCCTAGGGTGTTTTTTTCTCTTTACCCAGTAACGAGAAGAGTTGTCTAGGCAGTAATCATTTGCCTAGGTAGTATTATTAGTAATGGCTCTGGATGCAGTTATGATGTTAAAAGTAGATAGCCTAGGCCTAGGGTGTTTTTTTTCTCGTTACCCAGTAACGAGAAGAGTTGACTAGGTAGTAATAATTTGTCTAGGTAGTATTATTAGTAATGGCTCTGGGTGCAGTTATGATGTTAAGAGTAGATAGCCTAGGCCTAGGGTGTTTTTTTCTCTTTACCCAGTAACGAGAAGAGTTGTCTAGGGAGTAATCATTTGCCTAGGTAGTATTATTAGTAATGGCTCTGGGTGCAGTTATGATGTTAAAAGTAGATAGCCTAGGCCTAGGTGTGTTTTTTTCTCTTTACCCAGTAACGAGAAGAGTTGACTAGGTAGTAATCATTTGCCTAGATAATATTATTAGTAATGGCTCTGGGTGCAGTTATTACGTTAAACGTAGATAGCCTAGGCCTAGGGTGTCTTTTTCTCGTTACCCAGTAACGAGATGAGTTGACTAGGTAGTAATCATTTGCCTAGGTAGTATTATTAGTAATAGCTCTGGGTGCAGTTATGATGTTAAAAGTAGATAGCCTATGCCTAGGGTGTTTTTTTTTCTCGTTACCCAGTAACGAGAAGAGTTGACTAGGTAGTAATCATTTGCCTAGATAGTATTATTAGTAATGGCTCTGGGTGCAGTTATGATGTTAAAAGTAGATAGCCTAGGCCTAGGGTGTTTTTTCTCTTTACCCAGTAACGAGAAGAGTTGACTAGGTAGTAATCATTTGCCTAGATAGTATTATTAGTAATGGCTCTGGGTGCAGTTATTATGTTAAAAGTAGATAGCCTAGGATGTTTTTTCCGCAGTTATAAAAAGTTTGGAACATAGAAATATTTCCGAAGCATAGTTCTGAAGTGTGGACGTCCCTGGATTGGGTGGGGGAAAGTCATAATGAAAGATTTAAGAAAAAGGTGAAGTTCTTGGAGGGTGTAAAGAGGGAGGTTTTGAATAGACTGGGGTAGAGGAAGAGCGTGTGTAACTCTGTTGGCCTCTGGCATCTTGGTGATACAGTGGGTTGTTAGTAGTAGTACAGTAGTATGTTCATCAGATTTGGGAGAAGAAACACCAAGATAGAGAAAATACTAACGGCGCTGAGTGGATGTACCTCTCAGCCACTTTGCAGCTAATTCTATATGGGAGTTAGAGGGAAAAGATGCTAGGGTGGAATATATTAACAAAAAATTCTAAATGGTCAGTTGCTTTTCTGTGAAGATTGGTTGACTCCTCGACGTTACTGAGACGACAAAATGCCTAGATAAGCTTCTTATACATAAATATAATTTCTGACAGAGAGGGGTAAATTTCATTCAGCGAAAATTACGATAGACTTGGCACGTTCTTTTCAGTAAGAATAGGAGTCAGGCAAGGTTACTCAGTTGCTCTTCAGCATTTGGACTTTGTTACAGATCACGTTATGACTTGTGCAACCCGGAAGTTGAGCTTTGGACTCAAGTGCGGGGATAGATTTGTCACTGATTGTGACATCGCAGATGACATAGCACTAGTCACTAACTCCAAGTAACAGCTGCTGATGGCTCTAAACACGCTTCTCGGAGAAGCTGCCAGGACCGGACTACCCCTTGACTGGAAGAAGACAAAAGTAATGGTAGTGCAGCCAAAGTCTGACGCCGACAATTCTAATTACTTGGTCGCCGGGAACCAAAACGAAGCGATTGACCATTTCACTTATCTTGGTTCTATCATATCATCGGACGGGTGCATCGACCTTGAAATTGTTGCCCGCGCGGCCAAGGTCTCTGGTGTCTTCGGTAGACTGAGCCATGTTTAGAAGAAGCCAATGATAAAACGAGCCACCAAATGAAGATCTTTCGAGGATTCAGTCTATTCGATCCTGCTGTACGGAGCTGAAACTTGGCCTGCAATTCCAGCTGTCCAGCGCCGTCTCGACACTCTTCAATTTAAGTGGCTTCGGATAACCGAGGGAATCCAATGGACAGACTTTTTAAGCAATAACCACTTAAGAAGTATGATTTTCCTGTCACCCTTGTCACACCTGGTTGCCGAGAATTATAAGAAAATTACAAAGTGACATCGTAATTTGAAAATATATATCTTCCTAGAAAATATATATACACGAGACTGACTAAGGTAGGTACGATTTGTATCGTAGGACCCCGCCTTAAGTCTTCACCCAGTCATATGATTTATCGATCCATGTTTTGTCTTCTTTTGAACGAAGCGTATCATTATTTGGCCGGGGAAGTTATTGTTCAATCTCTAACAAAAAACTTCATCGTTTTTCATATTGGCACTTTAATATTTATATGATCATTAGTAATTGAAATCAGCTCTGATTCACCAACTAATTAATGATACATAAATTAATCAATATTTTGTACCCTCTTGACCCCTCTTAGGTCTAATACTAGGACTACCCGCGATTTTCAAAGACTTTTCTTTCAGTTGTTCCAGAATTATGAAGTTTTTAGCGCAGTACCACATTTCGTTAGTGCTACTACACTGAACCACAAAAATAAATAAGCAACACTAATTAGTTAATTTCGACGGCTTTTCGCTCGTAAAAATTCGAACACCATAATCTTTGAGTCCCAAAGACAACTGAGGCTTCAAAAGAAACCTGCACCTTCATACGGTATTTAGGTCAATATGTTTTTAGGCTACTTTTGGCTGATTTTTCACCCACGTTTATTCTTTTCAAATTTGGTGCCCAAAACTACCAAAACATGCATGTTTTCCTCTTAACCAATTCAAGCACTCAAATTTGAGTTTCACTGTACTTGGTACGCTACCAATAGATACATACAAGGAATCAGATTTTAATGCTGATTTCAAATATATAAGTTTCATCAAGTTTAATCCTACCCATCAAAAGTTACGCGCCTGAGAAAATTTGGCTGATTTTCGAAAAAAGGGGAGAAAGACCCCCTAAAAGTTATAGAACCTTAATGAAAATCACACCATCATATTCAGCGTATCACAGAACTCTACTGTAGAGGTTTTTAAGCTCCTATCTACGAAAATGTGGAATTTTGCATTTTTTGCCAGAAGAAAGATCACGGATGCGAGTTTATTTGTTTTTTTTTCCTAGGGGTGATCGTATCGACCCAGTGGTCCTAGAATATCGTGGGGGGCTCATTGGAACGGAAATTAAAAGTTCCAGTGCCATTTTTAAGCGACTAAAAAATGGAGGGCAACTAGGCCCCCTTCCACGGTCATTTTTTCCCAAAGTCACCCGATCAAAATTTTGAGATTGCCATATTGTTCAGCATGGTCGAAAATATGATAACTATGTCTTTTAGGACGACTTAGTCCCCAGAAGTCCCCGGGGGGAGGGCTGAAATTATGAACTTTACCCAATGTTAACGTATAGTATTGGTTATTGGGAAGTATACAGAAGTTTTCAGGGGGGATTTTTTCTGGTAGTGGGGGGGTGGTCGGGGGTTATGTGGTAGGATCTCTCCATGAAAGAAGTTTTCATGGGGGAGGGGCATTGTTATGTAGGGGGCGCTGGATTTCCCAGCATTATTAAAAAAAGATCAAAAATTAAATAAAAAAAAGTTTTTCAACTGAAAGTAAGCAGCAACATCGAAACTTAAAACGAACAGAAAATATTACGCATATGATTGGGTTCACCCCTTAGTCAATACCTCGCTATTTAATCCAAAGATATTTTAGTACTTTCATAAGAGCTATTTATTCTAAATAACGGCCTTTGTGATTAAGGGGTCATTTTTAAAGAATTGGAACAAAATTCGAACTTTAGTTTAAAGAGCGAGGTATTGACTAGAGGGCGAACCCCCTAATATACGTATTAAAAATATATGAATATAGAAGTTCGTTACGTAAGTTAATTGGTAAGTTACTTATATTTATTACTAATAAAAACATCCATAAATAAAATTAACAAGTTTGGAGAAAGCCATTTAACCAAACAAAAGTAAAATTAATATACAAATTTTGTTTTAATTATTCATGTACGGTGAGCCAAAATCAAAATCTGCATTAATTAAAAAAACGTTCAAAAATGAAATAAAAAAAACAATTTTTTTAACTGAAAGTAAGGAACGACGTTAAAACTTAAAACGAACAGAAGTCATTCCGTATATGAAAGGGGCTGCCCCCTCCTCAAGGCCTCGCTCTTTACGCTAAAGTTTGACTTTCTCACAACTCTATTTTTTTTAAATAATAAAAAACTTTAGCGTAAAGAGCGAGGCGTTGAGGAGGGGGCAGCAGAGGGGGCATCTACGAACAAGAACAACTTTTTTTTAGTACGATTACCGAAGTAACACAGACTGAAACATGACTACTCACAGAATCCTGCGCAATTCTAAGATTTAAAAGTTGCAGAACCAGCACCGTAAATTCCAAAAAATGAGGGGATGGGGCAAAATGTGTTTTTCGATAGTTAGGGGGCGGGGCAAAGTTGTCATGTTTAAAATTTTCTCAATAAAACAACATAAAAGGACAGATTCAATGAAAACACCCACACAAAGTGTATTTTTCAGACTTCAAGAGAGGGGTTAAAAAGGTCTAGGGGGTCATGCCCCCCAGTTAACGTCACAGTACAGAGCTGTAAAAGTATTTCATTTGGTTGAAGTAATTTTGAACAAATTACAGAATTTGCGTGGATGATATAAGGAATTCATATTAATTTCGACTTATAAAAGTGGTGAAAAGGAAATCTTTGTATTTACTATTTGAGGCCACAAGCTTTTAAGCTTCTCAAGTGAACTACTATACTCACTGTTAGGGGCAGCAATTCAAGGAACACTGTTGGGGGTGTGGAGTTTTTTTCTTGATCATTTTTTTTCAATGAAAACAAAAAAATGTTCTTTTCAAAATCTAGGGGGGATTTTGTTGCTTTTTTTTAGATTTTTTTTTTTTTCAATTAAAATACCAAAAAAGGTATTTTTCAAAATCTTGCGGAGAGAAAGAAAAATATAGGTGTGGAACACAGTCTCTCCCTCCATGAAAAAAAATTAGCCAAATGTCATACAGGCGCGTGCAAGGAAATTTTTCGGGGGGGGGGGGAGGGGGTAAAAGGAAAAAACAATAATTCGAATAAGAAGTGCCCAAAAATACGGGACAATCTAGTAATTCGAGGTACCCCAAGACCCTGATGTAACGTAACTGTAGCCCTGATGTAGCCCATCGGGAGGCCCTGCCATAGCGTAATTTCAGCTCTTATGTAGCCCGTCAGAAGGCCTTGATGTAACGTAAACATAACAAACCAAAAGTATCACAACCAACTATTCAAATCACCGTAAAAGGTTAATAGACAAAGAAACTGAGAATTTACTTTTAGAAACTTTGTTACTAGAAATTTTACGTAAAGGAACCCACCATGCTTTGTATTCTTTGTACTGGCTCAGAATTTAACATAGAATAGCAGAATTCGGTAAATACAGCACCGGGTAAAGAGACATAGTGCTATTTGGCCTCTTTTTCTAACATCATTGTTGCCCCTGTTGGGGCAGCCTAGTAGAGAACGAACAACGGTCCATACTAACCAAAAACTTAAAAATATTTTTGAACAAAAAACAAAAAAAAAAAAAAAAAAAAAACTGCCACCCCCCCCCCCCCAACGGACAAAACCCTTGATGCTGCCTTGCTAAAACCCATCCTCGAAAACGGTGTTGGATCAAAATGAAAACTACAGCCTCGGAATTATCATTGCCAATTGCCAAAAACTCTGTACAGGAAAGCTACAGCCAGGGGCGTAAAGTTGCTACTGGGCAGTGGGGGGAGCAGCCCCCCAGACCCCAAGTTACCCCCACCCCAGCTGAAATTTAGCATCATCAAAAATCTTGTCAAAACTAAGATAGGTCAGTATAATTCAAGTATCCACAGAAACTGATCAGTTTTAGTTAATATACCTTGGCCTTCATGGTGCTATAATGCTCATTTTATGATTAGTTATTTTCCCTTAACTTGGAAAATAGGCTCCACCCCCCCCCCGGGAACTTAAAGAAATTATGCCCCTGGTTACAACCCCACCTTGAAAAAAAGTCATTTTTTTGCATGGTAGCACTGATGCACTTCTTTTTTTTGTGCTCAATGGTTGATGCGATTGGCTTGCGAGAATACGTCACAAAAAGAAAGAAAAATTTAATTTGTAAATCCACAATCTTAATATCAGTACTTAAATTCTACTTTCACGACCCAAAAAAATCTCTAATAGACAGCCTTTAGTGACAGTGGTCACAACCACAGAATATGATGAATATTAAATTGTTTTTTTTTTTGCGTGATTTTATTTAATTAAAGTAAGCATTTGGCAAATGTGGTGAGCAAGTACTGTACTAATGAAGTGCCCTGAAAACTAAAAAAAAAAAAAAAAAACTTGATAAGAGAAAAAATATTCCCTGCAACGGATCATTATAAAGAAAAGGCCGGAAACTAGCCGAGATCTATTTTATTCAATTTTTGGCACTGACAGTTATTTTCTGCGCTATAAACTTTTGAAGATTATGTTACTAATTTTTAGCTTCAATAACAATAGTTTTTTTTTGTAGAAATTTACCATCGATAGAAAATCAGAAACTGAAATGAACAAGTGCAAATAACGTTCGGTATTGACAAGTATTTTCAGAGTTAAATGCCCTAGAAAATTCCCTGGATCGCCTTTTAATTATTAATAACTCACTGCAGTACAAAGCCACCTGAGACCAAAGTAGCCGCACTTGCCCCTCCTTAACCCCACTCTATCCTAAGCTTTGTTGTTTACCCCCTCGCAAGAAGTTCCGATTTCCTTTATATTGTTCCGTATGAATTCTTCTCATCCCAATCGAAGACGGCCAGCTTTTCGTTTTGCTCAAGACGGATGGTCGAAAAGCGTAATCTTTGGTAATCTGTCACCCTTCATTCGTTAAACGTAGCCTGAATTCCAGGGGACAGAACGTACATAATTGGCTATATACTTGGCTATAGAATACACTTATTATTCTATAATTACATACTAAGATATATATACTATAGAAATATAACATAAGAAATATATACTGTAGAATAATTTCTCATAAGAAAAATAAAAGATATATATATATATATATATATATATATATATATATATATATATAATATATATATATATATATATATATATATATATATATATATATATATATATATATATATATATATATATATATACTATTATATACTAAGATATATACTAAGTATATTCTATAACCGAGATGCTTTCCAGTGGACAGAATGTCCATAATTAGCTATAGAATATACTTATTATTCTATAATGTATATAGAACATGCATTATATATGAGTAGAAAGCTATCTTATAGTCGTGACGGGACTCCATATATGGGGATAGAGCCCCTAGGGAGAACACCTGTGCTGTCAGTCCGACGGGGGGCACCATTTATGGGCATGCCAACCCTACGGGACTCTAAAGAGATAAATTAATATTCTATTTTTAAATACGGCTTCATTGATCTTTAAGTCGGAGAGATAAAATCTAACGAAACCTTAATATTGTAGGTAGGAATATTTATGAGATGAAGAGATTAACGCGGGAAAGGGTTCCCTAGGAATTTCAAATGTGACAGTGCAGGGATGCCAAAACAAAAGGAACACGCAGAAATTACGTTTAGGGATTATTTGGGCGAAACCGTTTTAGGCATTTTAGGGAATTATTTGGGCGAAACAGTTTGAGGCATTTTAGAAGATGATTTAAGCGGAACCGTTTGAGGTATTTTAGAAGATGATTTTAGAAGATGATTTAGAAGATGATTTGAAGGGTGAAACTCTGTGGCCGTTATAATACACAAGTTCCATTTGAACAGTGTTGTGAGGTCCCCTACCCCAACAACCCCCTACCCCAACCCCAAAGGGCCCCCAAGTGCCCCTGGACCCCCAAAGAGCCCCCCGGACCCCCAAAAGGCCCCCCCCGGGACCCCAAAGAGCCCCTCTCTCCTTTTTTTAATACTTTTTTTGTGCACTTGAGACACAGAAGGGCCCCCCCATTTCAAAAGGCTTTATTATATCTTTTCAGAACAAGTTCCTTTCTTAATGTCATTCTTAAACCCATTTTACAAGTTGAAGTACCCATCCTTTTCACCCACAACTTTACTTTACAGCTTTTTGAATGCCCCGACACCAAGCAGTACTTTTCAAAAGGCATTTCAGAACAAGTTCCTTTCTTAATGTCCCTCCTAAACCCATTTTACAAGTTGAAGTACCCATCCTTTTCCCCAAAACTTTACTTTACGACTTTTTGCACACCCCAACATCAAGCAATACTTTTCAAAGTCATTTCAGAACAAATTCCTTTCTTAATGTCCTTCCTAAACCAATTTTACAAGTTGAAGTACTTATCTTTTTAACCACAACTTTACTTTACGACTTTTTGCATACCCCAACATCAAGCAATACTTTTCAAAGGCTTTATTATATCTTTTCAGAACAAGTTCTTTACGTAATGTCCTTCCTAAACCAATTTTACAAGTTGAAGTACTCATCTTTTCCCCCACAACTTTACTATACGGCTTTTCGAATACCCCAACATCAAGCAATACTTTTCAAAAGGCTTTATTATATCTTTTCAGAACAAGTTCTTTACGTAATTTTCTTCCTAAGCCCATTTTACAAGTTGAAATACTTATCTTTTTCCCCATAACTTTACTTTACGACTTTTTTGCACACCCAAACATCAAGCAATACTTTCCAAAAGGCTTTATTATATCTTTTCAGAACAAGTTTTTTTCTTAATGTCCTTCATAAACAAATTTTACAAGTTGAAGTAGTTATCTTTTTCACCACAACTTTACTTTACGACTTTTTTGCACACCCCAAGATCAAGCAATACTTTTCAAAAGGCTATATTATATCTTTTCAGAACAAGTTCTTTTCTTAATATCCTTCTTAAACCAATTTTACAAATTTTAAATTTTTCCTTAGTAGATAGAAAAAGCTATATCATAGTTGTGAATATTTTCTCGAAAGATAAACAGTTCTATTTCAATTTTTAATTTCCTCAATGAAGTGAGGAAAAGTTCAAGTTCTCTTCTGAATTTTCTCAATGAAAAAGAAATTAGTTATTAATCAATTCTATTTTTCCAAATAATATAAAAATTTTCCACTTCGGTTCAGATTTTTCTCAAAGGGATGAAGAAATTTAAAATACTGTTCCAAATTTTTCATAGAAGATAGAAAAGTTCAAGTTCTCTTCTGATTTTTACCAAAGAACACAACTCAATTCTAATTTCCCCAGAGAAAATAAAAATCTTCCACTTCAGTTTTAAGTCCACCAAAGACATAAAGAACTTTAAAGTTCTATTCTAAATTTATCTTTAGTAGATAGAAAAAGCTATACCATAGTTGTGAATATTTTTCCGGAAGACAAAAAGTTCTAGTTCAATTTTCTCAATGAAGTCAAGGAAAGTTCAAGTTCTATTCTGAATTTTCTCAATGAAAAAGAAATTAGTTATTGATCATTTCTATTTTTCCAAATAATATAAAAATTTTCCACTTTAGTTCAGATGTATCTCGAAGAGATGAAAAATTTAAAATACTGTTCCAAATTTTTCATGGAAGATAGAAAAGTTCAAGTTCTCTTCTGAATTTTACCAAACAACACACTTCAATTGTAATTTCTACAGAGAAAATAAAAATCTTCCACTTTAGTTCAGATCTGTCTCGAAGAGATGAAAAATTTAAAATACTGTTCCAAATTTTTCACAGAAGATAAAAAAGTTCAAGTTCTCTTCTGAATTTTACCAAAGAAGAACACAATTCAATTCTAATTTCTCCAGAGAAAACAAAAATCTTCCACTTCAGTTCTCTAATTCACAAAGACATAAAGAAATTTAAAGTTTATTACTAAATTTTTCGGTGGAAGATAGAAAAAGTAATACCATACTTGTGAATATTTTCCCGGAAGATAAAAAGTTCTAGTTCAATTTAAAATTTTCTCAACGAAGTGAAGAAAAGTTCAAGTTCTCTTCTGAATTTTACCAAAGAACACACTTCAATTCTAATTTCTCCAGAGAAAATAAAAAATCTTCCACTTCAGTTTTAAGTTCCCTAAAGACATAAAGAAATTTAAAGTTCTATTCTAAATTTTTCCGTAGTAAATAGAAAAAGCTATATCATAGTTGTGAATATTTTTCCCGAAAGATAAAAAGTTCTAGTTCAATTTTTAATTTTCTCAACGAAGTGAAGAAAAGTTCAAGTTCTATTCTGAATTTTCTCAATGAAAAAGAAATTAGTTATTGATCATTTCTATTTTTCCAAATAATAAAAAGATTTTCCACTTTAGTTCAGATCTGTTTCGAAGAGATGAAAAATTTTAAAATACTGTTCCAAATTTTTCACAGAAGATAAGAAAGTTCAAGTTCTCTTCAGAATTTTACCAAAGAACACAATTCAATTCTATTTTCTCCAGAGAAAACAAAAATCTTCCACCTCAGTTCTCTATTTCACAAAGACATAAAGAAATTTAAAGTTCAATTCTAAATTTTTCGGTGGAAGATAGAAAAAGTAATACCATACTTGTGAATATTTTCCCGGAAGATAAAAAGTTCTGGTTCAATTTAAAATTTTTCATAGAAGATAGAAAAGTTCAAGTTCTCTTCTGAATTTTATCAAAGAACACAATTCATTCTAATTTCTCCAGAGAAAATAAAAATCTTCCACTTCACTTTTAAGTTCACCAAAGACATAAAGAAATTTAAAGTTCTATTCTAATTTTTTTCCGTAGTAAATAGAAAAAGCTATACCATAGTTGTGAATATTTTCCCGGAAGATAAAAAGTTCTAGTTCAGTTTTTAATTTTCTCAACGAAGTGAAGAAAAGTTCAAGTTCTATTCTGAATTTTCTCAATGAAAAAGAAATTAGTTATTGATCATTTATATTTTTCCATATAATATAAAAATTTTCCACTTTAGTTCAGATCTATCTCGTAAAGATGAATAATTTAAAACAATATTCCAAATTTTTCATGGAAGATAGAAAAGTTCAAGTTCTCTTCTGAATTTTACCAAAGAACACACTTCAATTCTAATTTCTCCAGAGAAAATAAAAATCTTCCGCTTCAGTTTTAAGTTCCCCAAAGACATAAAGAAATTTGAAGTTCTATTCTAAATTTTTCCGTAGAAATAGAAAAAGCTATACCATAGTTGTGAATATTTTCCCGAACGATTTAAAGTTCTAGTTCATTTTTAATTTTCTCAACGAAGTGAAGAAAAGTTCAAGTTCTATTCTGAATTTTCTCAATGAAAAAGAAATTAGTTATTGATCATTTATATTTTTCCAAATAATATAAAAATTTTCCACTTTAGTTCAGATCTGTCTCGAAGAGATGAAAAATTTAAAATACTGTTCCAAATTTTTCACAGAAGATAAAAAAGTTCAAGTTCTCTTCTGAATTTTACCAAAGAACACAATTCAATTCTATTTTCTCCAGAGAAAACAAAAATCTTCCACCTCAGTTCTCTATTTCACAAAGACATAAAGAAATTTAAAGTTTAATTCTAAATTTTTCGGTGGAACATAGAAAAAGTAATACCATACTTGTGAATATATTGCCGGAAGATAAAAAGTTCTAGTTCAATTTAACATTTTCTCAACGAAGTGAAGAAAAGTTCAAGTTCTATTCTGAATTTTCTCAATGAAAAAAAAAATTAGTTATTGATCATTTCTATTTTTCCAAATAATATAAAGATTTTCCACTTTAGTTCAGATCTGTCTCGAAGAGATGAAAAATTTAAAATACTGTTACAAATTTTTCACAGAAGATAAAAAGTTCAAGTTCTCTTCTGAATTTTACCAAAGAACACAATTCAATTCTATTTTTTTCCAGAGAAAACAAAAATCTTCCACCTCAGTTCTCTATTTCACAAAGACATAAAGAAATTTAAAGTTCAATTCTAAATTTTTCGGTGGAAGATAGAAAAAGTAATACCATACTTGTGAATATTTTCCCGGAAGATAAAAAGTTCTAGTTCAATTTAAAATTTTTCATAGAAGATAGAAAAGTTCAAGTTCTCTTCTGAATTTTACCAAAGAACACAATTCAATTCTAATTTCTCCAGAGAAAATAAAAATCTTCCACTTCACTTTTAAGTTCACCAAAGACATAAAGAAATTTAAAGTTCTATTCTAAATTTTTTCCGTAGTAAATAGAAAAAGCTATACCATAGTTGTGAATATTTTTCCCGGAAGATAAAAAGTTCTAGTTCAATTTTTAATTTTCTCAACGAAGTGAAGAAAAGTTCAAGTTCTATTCTGAATTTTCTCAATGAAAAAACAAATTAGTTATTGATCATTTCTATTTTTCCAAATAATAAAAAGATTTTCCACTTTAGTTCAGATCTGTTTCGAAGAGATGAAAAATTTAAAATACTGTTCCAAATTTTTCACAGAGAAGAAGAAAGTTCAAGTTCTCTTCTGAATTTTACCAAAGAACACAATTTAATTCTATTTTTTTTTTTTTTTTTTTTTCCAGAGAAAACAAAAATCTTCCACCTCAGTTCTCTATTTCACAAAGACATAAAGAAATTTAAAGTTCAATTCTAAATTTTTTGGTGGAAGATAGAAAGAGTAATACCATACTTGTGAATATTTTCCCGGAAGATAAAAAGTTCTGGTTCAATTTAAAATTTTTCATAGAAGATAGAAAAGTTCAAGTTCTCTTCTGAATTTTATCAAAGAAACACAATTCAATTCTAATTTCTCCAGAGAAAATAAAAATCTTCCACTTCACTTTTAAGTTCACCAAAGACATAAAGAAATTTAAAGTTCTATTCTAATTTTTTTCCGTATTAAATAGAAAAAGCTATACCATAGTTGTGAATATTTTTCCGGAAGATAAAAAGTTCTAGTTCAGTTTTTAATTTTCTCAACGAAGTGAAGAAAAGTTCAAGTTCTATTCTGAATTTTTCTCAATGAAAAAAAAATTAGTTATTGATCATTTATATTTTTTCCATATAATATAAAAATTTTCCACTTTAGTTCAGATCTATCTCGTAAAGATGAATAATTTAAAACAATATTCAAAAATTTTTCATGGAAGATAGAAAAGTTCAAGTTCTCTTCTGAATTTTACCAAGGAACACACTTCAATTCTAATTTCTCCAGAGAAAATAAAAATCTTCCACTTTAGTTTTAAGTTCCCCAAAGACATAAAGAAATTTAAAGTTCTATTCTAAATTTTTCCGTAGAAATAGAAAAAGCTATACCATAGTTGTGAATATTTTCCCGAACGATTTAAAGTTCTAGTTCAATTTTTAATTTTCTCAACGAAGTGAAGAAAAGTTCAAGTTCTATTCTGAATTTTCTCAATGAAAAAGAAATTAGTTATTGATCATTTATATTTTTCCAAATAATATAAAAATTTTCCACTTTAGTTCAGATCTGTCTCGAAGAGATGAAAAATTTAAAATACTGTTCCAAATTTTTCACAGAAGATAAAAAAGTTCAAGTTCTCTTCTGATTTTACCAAAGAACACAATTCAATTCTATTTTCTCCAGAGAAAACAAAAATCTTCCACCTCAGTTCTCTATTTCACAAAGACATAAAGAAATTTAAAGTTTAATTCTAAATTTTTCGGTGGAACATAGAAAAAAGTAATACCATACTTGTGAATATTTTCCGGAAGATAAAAAGTTCTAGTTCAATTTAAAATTTCTCAACGAAGTGAAGAAAAGTTCAAGTTCTATTCTGAATTTTCTCAATGAAAAAAAAATTAGTTATTGATCATTTCTATTTTTTCCAAATAATATAAAGATTTTCCACTTTAGTTCAGATCTGTCTCGAAGAGATGAAAAATTTAAAATACTGTTCCAAATTTTTCACAGAAGATAAAAAAGTTCAAGTTCTCTTCTGAATTTTACCAAAGAACACAATTCAATTCTATTTTCTCCAGAGAGAAAACAAAAATCTTCCACCTCAGTTCTCTATTTCACAAAGACATAAAGAAATTTAAAGTTCAATTCTAAATTTTTCGGTGGAAGATAGAAAAAGTAATACCATACTTGTGAATATTTTCCCGGAAGATAAAAAGTTCTAGTTCAATTTAAAATTTTTTATAGAAGATAGAAAAGTTCAAGTTCTCTTCTGAATTTTACCAAAGAACACAATTCAATTCTAATTTCTCCAGAGAAAATAAAAATCTTCCACTTCACTTTTAAGTTAACCAAAGACATAAAGAAATTTAAAGTTCTATTCTAAATTTTTTCCGTAGTAAATAGAAAAAGCTATACCATAGTTGTGAATATTTTCACGGAAGATAAAAAGTTCTAGTTAAATTTTTAATTTTCTCAACGAAGTGAAGAAAAGTTCAAGTTCTATTCTGAATTTTCACAATGAAAAAAAATTAGTTATTGATCATTTCTATTTTTCCAAATAATAAAAAGATTTTCCACTTTAGTTCAGATCTGTTTCGAAGAGATAAAAAATTTAAAATACTGTTCCAAATTTTTCACAGAAGATAAAAAAGTTCAAGTTCTCTTCTGAATTTTACCAAAGAACACAATTCAATTCTATTTTCTCCAGAGAAAACAAAAATCTTCCACCTCAGTTCTCTATTTCACAAAGACATAAAGAAATTTAAAGTTTAATTCTAAATTTTTCGGTGGAACATAGAAAAAAGTAATACCATACTTGTGAATATTTTTCCGGAAGATAAAAAGTTCTAGTTTAATTTAAAATTTTCTCAACGAAGTGAAGAAAAGTTCAAGTTCTCTTCTGAATTTTACCAAAGAACACACTTCAATTCTAATTTCTCCAAAGAAAATAAAAATCTTCCACTTCAGTTTTAAGTTCCCCAAAGACATAAAGAAATTTAAAGTTCTATTCTAAATTTTTCCGTAGTAAATAGAAAAAAGCTATATTATAGTTGTGAATATTTTCCCGAAAGATAAAAAGTTCTAGTTCAATTTTTCTTTTCTCAACGAAGTGAAGAAAAGTTCAAGTTCAATTCTGAATTTTCTCAATGAAAAAAGAAATTAGTTATTGATCATTTCTATTTTTCCAAATAATATAAAAATTTTCCACTTTAGTTCAGATCTGTCTCGAAGAGATGAAAAATTTAAAATACTGTTCCAAAATTTTCACAGAAGATAAAAAAGTTCAAGTTCTTTTCTGAATTTTACCAAAGAACACACTTCAATTGTTATTTCTCCAGAGAAAACAAAAATCTTCCACTTCGGTTCTCTATTTCACAAAGACATAAAGAAATTTAAAGTTCTATTCTAACTTTTTTTTCCGTAGTAAATAGAAAAATCTATACAATAGTTGTGAATATTTTCCCGGAAGATAAAAAGTTCTAGTTCAATTTTTAATTTTCTCAATGAAGTGAAGAAAAGTTCAAGTTCTATTCTGAATTTTCTCAATGAAAAAGAAATTAGTTATTGATCATTTCTATTTTTCCAAATAATATAAAAATTTTCCACTTTAGTTCAGATCTATCTCGAAGAGATGAATAATTTAAAATACTATTCCAAATTTTTCATGGAAGATAGAAAAGTTCAAGTTCTCTTCTGAATTTTACCAAAGAACACCCTTCAATTGTAATTTCTACAGAGAAAATAAAAATCTTCCACTTCAGTTCATTATTTCACAAAGACATAAAGAAATTTAAAGTTCAATTCTAAATTTTTTCGGTGGAAGATAGAAAAAGCTATACCATAGTTGTGAATATTTTCCCGGAAGATAAAAAGTTCTAGTTCAATTTTTAATTTTCTCAACGAAGTGAAGAAAAGTTCAAGTTCTATTCTGAATTTTCTTAATGAAAAAGAGATTAGTTATTGATCATTTCTATTTTTCCAAATAATATAAGAAATTTTCTACTTTAGTTCAGATCTGTCTCGAAGAGATGAAAAATTTAAAATACTGGCCCTGAGTTTTCTCGAAGAAGTGCAAAATGTTCAAGTTCTCTTCTGAATTTTCTTAAAGAAGAGAAAAAAGTTAGCTCAATTCTGAATTTTACCAATGAAAATGAAAAAACCTTCCACTTCAGTTCTTAATTTCTCAAAGACATACAAAATTTAAAGTTCTGTTCCAAATTTTTCATAGAAGATAGAAAAAGTTATACATTGATTGTGAATATTCGACATGAAGATAAGGAGCTCCACTTTAATTTTGAGTTTTCTCGAAGAAGTGAAAAATATTCAAGTTCTCTTCTGAATTTTCTTAAAGAAGAGAAAAAAGTTAGCTCAATTCTGAATTTTACCAATGAAAATGAAAAAAGCTTCCACTTCAGTTCTTAATTTCTCAAAGACATAAAAAATTTAAATTTCAGTTCTAAATTTTTCCGTAGAAGATAGGAAAATTTATACTATGATTGTGATTATTTTCCAGTGAAGATAAAAAGTTTCACTTTAATTCTAAATTTTCTTAAATTCAGTTCTGATTTTTTTCAAAGACATGAAAAAATTTAAAGTTCTGTTCCAAATTTTTCATAGAAGATAGAAAAAGTTATACATTGATCGTGAATATTCACCATGAAGATAAAGAGTTCCACTTTAATTCAAAATTTTCTCAATGAAGTGCAAAATGTTCAAGTTCTCTTCTAATTTTTCCAAGAAAATAAATAGTTTCCACGTCAGTTTTTTTTCTTAAAGAGATGAAAAATTTAAAGTTCCGTTCTAATTTTAAACTAAATTTTAGCTCCTTTGTCTTATGGATTTACCCCTCAAATTTTAAATTAGAAAATGAGTGACTCATTCTATTATTAAAGACAATCGTTCAAAATCGTTCATCTAACCTCCAAAACAATAGATTAGATTAGATATATAATAAATATTAATAAATAAATAGAAACATTTCTACATGTTTAACTTAGGTTAGGTTAACTTATCATGAGCGCTCATGATAAGTTAACCTAACCTTTTCCGGCGAGTATGGTTAGGTTACGCTAGATTAAGTTAGGTTAGATTAGGTTAGGTTAGCCTAAATACGCTTCACTTAGGTTAGGTGATTGAACTTTAAATTTCTTTATGTCTTTGTGAAATAGAGAACCGAAGTGGAAGATTTTTGTTTTCTCTGGAGAAATAACAATTGAAGTGTGTTTTTTTGGTAAAATTCAGAAGAGAACTTGAACTTTTTTATCTTCTGTGAAAAATTTGGAACAGTATTTTAAATTTTTCATCTCTTCGAGACAGATCTGAACTAAAGCGGAAAATTTTTATATTATTTGGAAAAATAGAAATGATCAATAACTAATTTCTTTTTCATTGAGAAAATTCAGAATTGAACTTGAACTTTTCTTCACTTCGTTGAGAAAATTAGAAATTGAACTAGAACTTTTTTATCTTTCGGGAAAATATTCACAACTATGGTATAGCTTTTTCTATTTACTACGGAAAAATTTAGAATAGAACTTTAAATTTCTTTATGTCTTTGGGGAACTTAAAACTGAAGTGGAAGATTTTTATTTTCTTTGGAGAAATTAGAATTGAAGTGTGTTCTTTGGTAAAATTCAGAAGAGAACTTGAACTTTTCTTCACTTCGTTGAGAAAATTTTAAATTGAACTAGAACTTTTTATCTTCGGGAAAATATTCACAGTATGGTATTACTTTTTCTATGTTCCACCGAAAAATTTAGAATTGAACTTTAAATTTCTTTATGTCTTTGTGAAATAGAGAGCTGAGGTGGAAGATTTTTCTTTTCTCTGGAGAAATTAGAATTGAATTGTGTTCTTTGGTAAAATTCAGAAGAGAACTTGAACTTTTTTATCTTCTGTGAAAAATTTGGAACAGTATTTTAAATTTTTCATCTCTTCGAGACAGATCTGAACTAAAGTGGAAAATCTTTATATTATTTGGAAAAATAGAAATGATCAATAACTAATTTCTTTTTCATTGAGAAAATTCAGAATAGAACTTGAACTTTTCTTCACTTCATTGAGAAAATTAAAAATTGAACTAGAACTTTTTATCTTCCGGGAAAAAATTCACAACTATGGTATAGCTTTTTCTATTTACTATGGAAAAAATTAGAATAGAACTTTAAATTTCTTTATGTCTTTGGTGAACTTAAAAGTGAAGTGGAAGATTTTTATTTTCTCTGGAGAAATTAGAATTGAATTGTGTTCTTTGATAAAATTCAGAAGAGAACTTGAACTTTTCTATCTTCTATGAAAAATTTTAAATTGAACCAGAACTTTTTATCTTCCGGGAAAATATTCACAAGTATGGTATTACTTTTTCTATCTTCCACCGAAAAATTTAGAATTGAACTTTAAATTTCTTTGTCTTTGTGAAATAGAGAACTGAGGTGGAAGATTTTTGTTTTCTCTGGAGAAAATAGAATTGAATTGTGTTCTTTGGTAAAATTCTGAAGAGAACTTGAACTTTCTTATCTTCTGTGAAAAATTTGGAACAGTATTTTAAATTTTTCATCTCTTCGAAACAGATCTGAACTAAAGTGGAAAATCTTTTTATTATTTGGAAAAATAGAAATGATCAATGACTAATTTCTTTTTCATTGAGAAAATTCAGAATAGAACTTGAACTTTTCTTCACTTCGTTGAGAAAATTAAAAATTGAACTAGAACTTTTTATCTTTCGGGAAAATATTCACAACTATGGTATAGCTTTTTCTATTTACTACGGGAAAATTTAGAATAGAACTTTAAATTTCTTTATGTCTTTGGGGAACTTAAAACTGAAGTGGAAGATTTTTATTTTCTCTGGAGAAATTAGAATTGAAGTGTGTTCTTTGGTAAAATTCAGAAGAGAACTTGAACTTTTCTTCACTTCGTTGAGAAAATTTTAAATTGAACTAGAACTTTTATCTTCCGGGAAAATATTCACAAGTATGGTATTACTTTTTCTATCTTCCACCGAAAAATTTAGAATTGAACTTTAAATTTCTTTATGTCTTTGTGAAATAGAGAACTTAAGTGGAAGATTTTTGTTTTCTCTGAAGAAATTAGAATTGAATTGTGTTCTTTGGTAAAATTCAGAAGAGAACTTGAACTTTTTTATCTTCTGTGAAAAATTTGGAACAGTATTTTAAATTTTTCATCTCTTCGAGACAGATCTGAACTAAAGAGGAACATTTTTATATTATTTGGAAAAATAGAAATGATCAATAACTAATTTCTTTTTCATTGATAAAATTCAGAATAGAACTTGAACTTTTCTTCGCTTCGTTGAGAAAATTAAAAATCGAACTAGAACTTTTTATCTTCCGGGAAAATATTCACAACTATGGTATAGCTTTTTCTATCTTCCACCGAAAAATTTAGAATAGAACTTTAAATTTATGTATGTCTTTGTGAAATAAAGAACTGCAGTGGAAGATTTTTATTTTCTCTGTAGAAATTACAATTGAAGTGTGTTCTTTGGTAAAATTCAGAAGAGAACTTGAACTTTTCTATCTTCCATGAAAAATTTGGAACAGTATTTTAAATTTTTCATCTCTTCGAGATAGATCTGAACTAAAGTGGAAAATTTTTATATTATTTGGAAAAATAGAAATGATCAATAACTAATTTCTTTTCTGAGAAAATTCAGAATATAACTTGAACTTTCCTTGACTTCGTTGAGAAAATTGAACTAGAACTTTTTGTCTTCCGGGAAAATATTCACAACTATGGTATAGCTTTTTCTATCTACTACAGATAAATTTAGAATAGAACTTTAAAGTTCTTTAAAGAAAGAAAAACGAGCAAAAATGGGGTTTTTATAGGCCAAATGACGATACTGAAAAAACAAAGCGAATATTTCGAGAGGACAAACGCCTCTCTTCTTCAGCGCGAAACGAAACGATGTATCAATAAAAGCCAAAAATTAAAAGAATTAAAACCAACTACCTAACAACCATAAAAGCGAGTTATTCGCCAATATCCGCGATTTGCACAAAATCCAAAAAAAACATGAACTGCCATCGACGGATACTAGCGAGCAACTGACAAATGAAAGGAATCAATTCATTCACTCGAAAAAACAAAACGAACCAGCAATTAAATAAGCTGGAAAACTATGTCGTTTGATTTCGGATTTTAATTAAGGCATTTCTTGCAGACACCCTTTG
The DNA here is from genome assembly GCA_027921565.1 of Artemia sinica. Classification (NCBI taxonomy): domain Eukaryota; kingdom Metazoa; phylum Arthropoda; class Branchiopoda; order Anostraca; family Artemiidae; genus Artemia; species Artemia sinica. The sequence goes on from CM051267.1 coordinate 50,372,123, forward strand.
AGACCTAAGGGGTTGTTCACGTGTTTGATTAGATGACTGGGAAAGTGGTTCAAGGTTTATTTCAGGGATTACTAACGTATCGGCTTCTCTTTTGAGAAAACCGAAATATGACTCGTTTATTCTTAAATCACCGGAATCTCTGTTTAAAGCTAGACCTAAATGTTGGTATTTATAAATTTCAACAGCTTCTCTGTAGTGCTGGACAATACCTTTATCATGCGAAATAAGACTAGCTTGATTAAACAAAATAGTATGGTCTGGTTTTTCAAAAATGTGCTCTGCAAGGGCAGAGTCAAAATTTTCTGGTTTTTCCGCTTTTTAAGTGTATTATTAATTGAACTAGAATGCTGGGTTAATCTATCTGTTAGTCGCTGATTTGTTCTTCCGATATACCAAAGACCACACGAACAAGGAATTCTGTAGACACCGGAGTTTTCACCTATAGGGATAGGGTCTTTACCTTGATAAATTTGGGACCTGATAGTTTTACTGGGTCTATAATAAGTGTAAATATTATTTTTCCTTAGATTTTTGAAATGTGGTCTGAAATCCCTTTAATGTATGGGAGACCAAGATAAACTGAATTTTCCCTTTGATTTGTGTTTTCTGTGGAACTATCTGATAATCTTTTAATGCGTTTTGTAATTACAGAATTTATTAAACTAATAGGATAACCATTCCCAAATAAAATATCTCTAAGGTGGTTGAGTTCTAAATCCAAGAAACGTGTTGAACAAACTTTCAATGCTCTATCAACTAGAGAAGTGACAACTCCTCTTTTCACAGCAGGAGAATGATTGGAGGAATAACTTAAGTAACGGTCATTATGTGTGGGTTTTCTATATACACTAAACTCGAAACATGAATCATTTCGGTGCACCAGAACATCTAAGAAAGGAAGACGCCTCTCTATCTCTGATTCCTGAGTAAATTTCAGTTTTGGATCCAAGGAGTTGAGCAAGTGAAGAAAAGAACCCAGAGACTCGTCACCATGCTCCCATAAATAAAAAATGTCATCTTTAAAACGAACCCAAAATTCAGGTTTACAAGAACTTTGCAAAATAGCCCTTTCTTCAAGGTCTTCCATGAAAATATCAGCCTGTATTGGAGAAAGGGGGGCACCCATGGAGAGCCCATATTTCTGTCTATAAAAAATGCCTCTATAATGGAAATAAAAAGAAGTTCTGTTACAAAGGGCTGTAAGCGAAAGAAGTGTCTGATTCGAAAGAGTAGAATTTTCTGATATAGATGGGTTAGAATTAAGTTTTTGCTCCAAAAACAGTTCGGCCTTTTGAGGATCACAATTGGTATACATTAAATCTGCATCAAAACTGCCAATTCTTGTGTTTGGTTTAACCGAAACTTGCTTTACCTTGGAAACAAAATCAGCGGAATTTTTAATATAGGATTTTTGAGCCTGAATTAGTGGGCGAAATATCACTGATAAGAATTTTCCTATTTTTGCTGTAGGAGAATTAAAAGAAGAAACAATGGGTCGAAGTGGATTACCGGGCTTATGAACTTTAGGAAGACCATAAAAGCGAGGGGACGTGCAACCGCGTGGGTAAAACCTTTTGTATAACTGATCTGTAATTTCACCTTTTCCTTTTAGATAAGAAAGCTCTTTTCGGACTTCCTGTACAAATTTTTCTGTGGGATCGGTAGCTAATTGTTCATATGTGTTAGAATCATCTAAAATTTCTCTGATTTTTTTTTTGTCGTAATCATCTGAATCTAATACAACAACAGTATTGCCTTTATCGGCTTTCGTAATAATCCTGGAATGATCTTTTTTTAATGCGTGTAAGACCAAGTGTTCATTTTTACTAAAATTTTTTAAATTTCGATTATTAATAGAAGGCGAATCCAACAAAGTTTCAACAAATTGTGCTCTAACCTCAGCAATCTCTCCAATATCCGCACGAGAGTCATGAAAAGCACCCTCTGTGTTCGCGATAATTTCACTATGAGGTATTTTCGAAGGGGTTATCGAAAATTTCAATCCTTTCGATAGAACCTGATTTTGCTCTGTTGTAAGGGGCGTGGAGCTGAGATTTATCACAGCAGGACCAGGAAACGCATTTGGGACAAAAGGTGGATTATTAGAGAGTTTTTCCAACTTTAAACGGTGTAATTTCTCAGAAAGTCTTTGTCTAGAAATCCTAAAATCATGCTGAAAAGAATTTTCAGCAATAGCCTTAATTTGATGAAAATCAGCATAAGAAAGCGTACATAATATTTCTCGCTCAAGCCTGAAAATATCCTGATTTAACCGGTAGCGCTTGCTTTTGCAGTCACTAATAACATGATTTAAAATACCAAACCCTATACGTTCTGTAAATTGCCGTTCGTTACGTGTGTTTAAGTGAAGTGAAGGTCGCATTGACTTGGGTAAAATACGGTTCATTTTACAATTATGAAGAAAATACTGTTGATTAATCAAATTAGCTTTTTTTTCTCACAAGAGATATGTCTTTGGTGACCTTAAAACTGAAGTGGAAGATTTTTATTTTCTCTGGGGAAATTAGAATTGAATTGTGTTCTTTGGTAAAATTCAGAAGAGAACTTGAACGTTCCAATCTTCTATGAAAAATTTGGAACATTATTTTAAAATTTTTTCATCCCTTTGAGAAAAATCTGAACCGAAGTGGAAAATTTTTATATTATTTGGAAAAATAGAATTGATTAATAACTAATTTCTTTTTCATTGAGAAAATTCAGAAGAGAACTTGAACTTTTCTTCACTCATTGAGGAAATTTAAAATTGAAATAGAACTGCTTATCTTTCGAGAAAATATTCACAACTATGATATAGCTTTTTCTATCTACTAAGGAAAAATTTAGAATTTGTAAAATTGGTTTGAGAAGAATATTAAGAAAAGAGCTTGTTCTGAAAAGATATAATATAGCCTTTTGAAAAGTATTGCTTGATCTTGGGGTGTGCAAAAAAGTCGTAAAGTAAAGTTGTGGTGAAAAAGATAACTACTTCAACTTGTAAAATTGGTTTATGAAGGACATTAAAAAAAAACTTGTTCTGAAAAGATATAATAAAGCCTTTTGGAAAGTATTGCTTGATGTTTGGGGTGTGCAAAAAAGTCATAAAGTAAAGTTGTGGGGAAAAAGATAAGTACTTCAACTTGTAAAATGGGTTTAGGAAGAAAATTACGTAAAGAACTTGTTCTGAAAAGATATAATAAAGCCTTTTGAAAAGTATTGCTTGATGTTGGGGTATTCGAAAAGCCGTTTAGTAAAGTTGTGGGGGAAAAGATGAGTACTTCAACTTGTAAAATTGGTTAGGAAGGACATTACGTAAAGAACTTGTTCTGAAAAGATATAATAAAGCCTTTGAAAAGTATTGCTTGATGTTGGGGTATGCAAAAAGTCGTAAAGCAAAGTTGTGGTGAAAAAGATAAGTACTTCAACTTGTAAAATTGGTTTAGGAAGGACATTAAGAAAGGAACTTGTTCTGAAATGCCTTTGAAAAGTATTGCTTGATGTTGGGGTGTGCAAAAAGTCGTAAAGTAAAGTTATGGGGAAAAGGATGGGTACTTCAACTTGTAAAATGGGTTTAGGAGGGACATTAAGAAAGGAACTTGTTCTGAAATGCCTTTTGAAAAGTAGTGCTTGGTGTTGGGGCATTCAAAAAGCTGTAAAGTAAAGTTGTGGGTGAAAAGGATGGGTACTTCAACTTGTAAAATGGGTTTAAGAATGACATTAAGAAAGGAACTTGTTCTGAAAAGATATAATAAAGCCTTTTGAAATGTGGGGCCCTTCTGTGTCTCAAGTGCACAAAAAAAGTATTGAAAAAATGGGGAGAGGGGCTCTTTGGGGGCCCGAGGGGGCCTTTGGGGGTCCGGGGGGCTCTTTGGGGTCCAGGGGCACTTGGGGGCCCTTTGGGGTTGGGGTAGGGGGGTTGTGGGGTAGGGGACCTCACAACACTGCTCAAATGGAACTTGTGTATTATAACGACCACAGAGTTTCACCCTCAAATCATCTTCTAAAATACCTCAAACGGTTCCGCTTAAATCATCTTCTAAAATGCCTCAAACTGTTTCGCCCAAATAATTCCCTAAAATGCCTAAAACGGTTTCGCCCAAATAATCCCTAAACGTAATTTCTGCGTGTTCCTTTTGTTTTGTCATCCCTGCGCTGTCACACTTGAAATTCCTAGGGAACCCTTTCCCGCGTTAATCTCTTCATCTCATAAATGTTCCTAGCTACACTATTAAGGTTTCGTTAGATTTTATCTCTCCGACTTAAAGATCAATGAAGCTGTATTTAAAAATAGAATATTAATTTATCTCTTTGGAGTCCCGTATAATTCCTAGGGAACAAGTGATGTCATTTATAATTCCCTTTCGTGAATCAATAATTCCCCTTAGAAACAACAAATTAATTCCCCTTTCTTGAATCAATAGTTCCCCTTAGAAACATCAAATTAATTCCCCTTTCGTGAATCAATAATTCCCCTTAGAAACAACAAATTAATTCCCCTTTCTTGAATCAATAATTCCCCTTAGAAACAACAAATTAATTCCCCTTTCGTGAATCAATAATTCCCCTTAGAAACAACAAATTAATTCCCCTTTCGTGACAAATCAATCAACCTTGACATCGCCCGTCAGACAATAATAAACTTCACCCGGAAACAATTCTCCTGGACTAGCACCAAAGACATTAATAAACTTCGCCCGGAAACATTCTCCTGGTCGAACTCCAAAGACATTAATAAACTTCGCCCGGAGACAATTCTCCTTGAAAATACATCAAAGACATTAATAAACTTCGCCCGGAAACAATTTTCCTGGACGACACCAAAGACATTAATAAACTTCGCCCGGAGACAATTCTCCTTGAAAATACATCAAAGTGAGAAAAATCATGTTTTTTTTTTCATTCTCAGTGACAAAAACCATTCTGATTGGCTTAGAAGGAGACACGTGATTTGTTTCCCGTTATCGGATCAATAAAATTCACAATCGATTACACAATCAAGTTCTCAGAAATCCATTTCCCCTTCGATTACGCAATCAAGTTCTCAGAAATCCATTTCCCCTAGGGATTCCATGCCCATATATGGTGCCCCGCCACGAGCTCATGAGGTTAGGCTAGGTTACGCAATCAATTTCTCGGAAAACGTGTTCTCCCTGGGGATTCCATGCCCATATATGGTGCCCTCCGTCGGACTGACAGCACAGGTGTTCTCCCTAGGGACTCTATCCCCATATATGGAGTCCCGTCACGACTATAAGATAGCTTTCTACTTATATATAACGTATAAATAATATAGAACATAATATGTGTATATAATAGAATTTATTTGCGCTTAAGGCCCATAGACAATGGCAAGATACATAAAACAAACAACAATTACACAGAAATTACAAAAATCCTAACATAAGCCCAGAGAAACCTAAATAAATGGATATGTCTTTTAAATTTTGAGATAAATGGATAAATGTCTCTCACAGAGGGTCGCGTCATAAAACATTTATCCGTATACACTCTCACCAAGCACTCAAAATTCTCCACACCAAACACTGTAGGGGTTATGGAGGATATTCTCAAATCGTCTTTTTTCTACTGCCGATATGAAGTGTTCTACCAACAAGGAAAGACGCAGGGATATTGCTCAAAACAGCGTTGTCTGGTGCGATAGAATTCCAAGATTTTGAATATCCCCGCAATATCCAAAAGGATTTCAAACCAATCCCAAGGCTTTTTTTCCGCCGTATTAATACATATTAATCAAAAGGGAAATTCGAAAAGTGCTAATTTAGAGATAGAATACGAGATAGGCTAGCCACTAGCCTATATCTGAAAATATTTGTATGAAACCAAAATAATTTACAAACTGTAACAAATAATAGCGTTTACAGATTAGCTGTGAGTGTTTACAGCATTGATCCTGTTTTGCTGCATTATCAGCAATTTTTTGCATAAAAAATTTACAAGCAATTTTTTTATCAACTCACTTAAACGAAATTTTTAATACCATTGTTAGCTATTAGTTTCCGTTAAGAAAGTGGAAAGAAACCTCTTTTATTATTCTATTCGATCTAATCTTGGATGCCCCCCAGCTCCCATTGGGTTGAATAATAAACATGGCTATTCAGAACGATCAATACAATTCACGTCTGAAAAAAAAAAAAAAAATTTTGTCATTCTTAAAATATTCATTTTCATTCGAAAAAAGAACCAATTTATTCAAAAAAAAAACCAACAAAAAACGTGCATAGATATTGCAGACCTATCTATTCCCCATGTTGCGTTCTTCATAGCCGATAGTATGCACACCTGAAAAAAAAAAAAAAAATAGTGAAAAAATTGAAGAACTTTGAAAAACTTGAAAAATAATTGAAAAAATTGAAAAATAATCAAGAGTAACTTTAGAATTCAGCTACTCACCCTACGCTATAGGATTTTTATAAAGCCATGATTCTTTGAAACTAGTTTTCATATTTAGGGGGGGGGGGGGGGGGTCAAAGTCATACTCCTTAGGGATAAGCAAAACTTTTAAATAAGACTGTGAAGTTTACTGGAAAAAAACTCCAGTTTATACAAATAATAACGGAAGTTCCAAGTATTTTGGCTTCGTATCCGGAAGCCTTTATCAACGAAAAAAAAAAACGAGAGAACACCAACACTAGAGTAAACACAAAAAAAAAAAAAAACAGAAAAAAAGAAAACAAAAAAACAGAAATAGACCTTATAACAAGAAAACCAAACGTTTGAAGCTTAGTAAAAATCGTTGTTAGAAAAACATCATTACCGAATTTCTTTTCTTGTGAGTACAAGCAATGTCTTTTTAAGACATGGAAAACAAGTTGAAATTTTTTTAAAGTTCAGTTCAGAATCGCTAAAGTTATTATGTAAACTGCAAAAATATTTGCATAGCCTGAGCAATGATTTTAATGTTTTAATTCAAACTAGAGAAATACCTGAAAATTTTAAATTAGTTTGTTTTTTTGTTAGACAAAATCATCTCGCTACATGATTAAGCTTATAGGTTTGAACGCAACCAGTTATATAATGTCAGTAGGAAGGCCCAAAAATCGAAAATTTGCAATTACTGCAAATGATGATTCTCTATTTTGACAAAGGATTACAACAATTCAAAAACCTTAAAAAGGAAAACTAAAAGTTTCAAAATTAGTACATATCAAACAGTTCATGGAAACGAACTGTAAGTAAGGAGCAACCCGGCTCAATAGTAACCGAAACTCTAAAAAACAGAATTTTGAGCTCCTATCTGCAAAAATGTGGAATTTTGTATTTTTTGCCAGAAGAAAAATCAAGGACGCGTGTTTATTTTTTTTTCCCAGAGGTGATCATATTGATCCAGTAGTCCTAGAATATCGTGAGAGGGCTCATTCAAACGGAAATTAAAATTTCTAGTGCCCTTTTTAAGTGAACAAAAAATTGAGGGCACATTGGCCCCTCCCATGCTCATTTTTTTCCAAAACCAACCAAATTTTGAAATAGCTATTTTGTTCAGCATAGTCGAAAATCTAATAAATTTATCTTCGAGGATGATTTAATCCCCCCCCAATTTCCGGGGAAGGGTTGCAAGTTATGAACTTTGCCCATTATTTAAATATAGTATTGGTTATTGGGAAGCATGCATACGTTTTCAGGAGGAATTTTTTATGGTGGGAGATGGGGGTCGGAGGACGAGGTTTTGTGGGAGGATCTTTTCATGGAGGATGTTTTCCTGGGGGAAGGGACATTTCTATGAAGGCGGTGCTGGATTTCCCACCATTGTTTAAAAAACGATCAGAAATTTAATTTAAAAAAAACAAGTTTTTTCAACAGAAAGTAAGGAGCGACATTAAAACTTAAAACGAACAGAAATTATTCCGTATATGAAGGGGGTTGCCTCCTCCTCAATACCTCGCTCTTTACGCTAAATTTTAATTTTCCCAAAATTCTTTAAGAACGACCCTAAAACACTATGTTCGTTTATTTGGAATAATGAGAAGCTTTTTTCAAAAGTACTAAAAAAACTTTAGCGTAAAGGGTGAGGTGTTGAGGAGGAGGCAACCCCCCTTCATAGTACTAAAAAAACTTTAGCGTAAAGGGTGAGGTGTTGAGGAGGAGGTATAAATGATAGCATAGACACAAAATTATCAAATTAGTTTCAACTAGCTTCAATAATCAAATATCTTTGAAAAAACTTCAATATGAAAAGACATTAAATTGCGTAACACTGGTAATTGCAAAAATATTTGCATATACTTTAACAAGGGATTACAACAATGCAAAAACTTCAAAAAAGAAAACCTTTTTGAACGCAACCAGTTATATGATGTCAGTAGGAAAGACCAAAAAACGAAAATTTGCAATTATTACAAATGATGATTCTCTATTTTGATAATAGATTACAACAATTCAAAAACTTTAAAAAAGAAAACTAAAAGTTTCAAAATTAGTAGATATCGTTGTTAGAAATCGGACTAGCTTCAATAATCAAACATTTTTTGAAAAAACTTCAATATGAAAAGACATTAAATTGCGTAAAGAGCAAAACACTGGTAATTGCAAAAATATTTGCATATACTTTAACAAGGGATTACAACAATTCAAAAACTTCAAAAAAGAAAACCTTTTTGAACGCAACCAGTTATATGATGTCAGTAGGAAAGACCGAACAACGAAAATTTGCAATTATTACAAATGATGATTCTCTATTTTGATAATAGATTACAACAATTCAAAAACTTTAAAAAAGAAAACTAAAAGTTTCAAAATTAGTAGATATCGTTGTTAGAAATCGGACTAGCTTCAATAATCAAACATCTTTGAAAAAACTTCAATATGAAAAGACATTAAATTGCGTAAAGAGCAAAACGCTGGTAATTGCAAAAATATTTGTATATACTTTAACAAGGGATAAAAACTATTCAAAAACCTCAAAAAAGAAGTCCTTTTTAAACGCAGTCATTATATAATGTCAGTAGGAACGACCAAAAAACGAAAATTTGCAATTATTACAAATGATGATCCTCTATTTTGACAAGAGATTACAACAATTCAAAAACTTTAAAAAAGAAAACCAAAAGTTTCAAGCTTAATACATATCGTTGTTAGAAATTAGACACAATTCCCAACAACGATATTAGAATTAGACAGCCGTCGGACCCCGGCACTCGGCACGCTTCTATATATGGATTCTTATTGTTTGTTCATTGCCCTTTTGTTCAGCGTAGTCGAAAATCTAATAAATTTATCTTCGAGGATGATTTAATCCCCCACAATTCCCGGGGGAAGGGCTGCAAGTTATGAACTTTGCCCATTGTTTACATATAGTAGTGGTTATTGAAAAGTATACAGACGTTTTCAGGAGGGATTTTTTTCTGGGGGGGGGGGAGGGGGCCGGAGGAGGAGTTAACGTGGGAGTATCTTTCCATGGGGGATGTTTTCCTGGGGAAGGGGACATTTCTATGAAGGGGGCGCCGGATTTCCCACCATTATTTAAAAAATGTCCCGAAATTCAATTAAAAAACAAGTTTTTTTCAAATGAAAGTAAGGAGCAAAATTAAAAATTAAAACGAACAGAAATTATGACGTATATGAGGGGGTTTCGCCCCCTATTCAATACCTCGCTCTTTACGCTGAAGTTTTTTTTAGTACTTTCAAAAGAGCTATCTATTCTAATTAAACAGCCTTTGTGATTCAGGGGTTTGTGATTCGAACAAAATTCAAACCTTACCGTAAAGAGCGAGGTATTGACTCGGAGGCGACCCCCTCATATACGTAATAACATATACGTAATAAAAAAAACAATAAAAGAACAAGCGATACGGCTCAAACAGTAATAGAAACTTTATAAAAACGGAATTTTGATGTCAATAAATATATCAAAAGAATGGGCTTATAATGCTGATTCAGCATTATAACGAAAAAAAGCTTCTCGTTGTTCTAATTAAACGAACATAGTGTTTCAGAAGTTGCTCTTAAAGAATTGGGAGAAAATTCGTAAGTTACGTATATTTATTACTAATAAAAACGTTCGCAAATAAAATTAAAAGTTCTAGAACCCTTTTTAAGGAACCAAAAAAATTGGAGGGCAACTAGGCACCCTCTCCACCCTTTTTTCTCTAATTCGTACGATCAAAATTTTGAGAAAAGCCATTTAGCAAAAAAAGTAGAATTAATATGTAAATTTCGTTTTAATTATTCATATATGGTGGCTAATTTCAAAACCTGCATTAAGTCAAAAACGTTCAGAAATTAAATAAAAAAACATGTTTTTTTTATAAAGAGCAAGGAGCAACATTTAAAACTTATAACGAACAGAATTTATTCCGTATATGAAGGGGGTTGCCTCCTCCTCAACACCTCGCTTTTTACGCTAAATTTTAAATTTTCTCCCAATTCTTTAAGAACGACTCTGAAACGCTATATTCACTTAATTGGAACAATGAGAAGCTTTTTTTCAAAAGTTCTAAAACACTTTAGCGTAAAGAGTAAGGCGTTGAGGAGGAGGCAACCCCCCTTCATGTACGGAATAATTTCTATTCGTTTTAAGTTTTAATGTCACTCCTTAATTTCTGTTGAAAACATTTGTTTTTTTTTATTTAATTATAGTTTCCCAATTTCATATAATTTTTTTCTGTAGTGAATGATATGTACATAAATGATAGCATAGATACAAAGACACAAAATTATCAAAACTAGTAGCCTTTTTTTACTTAAGAGGCAGTGAAATCTTTACCGAACTAGCTTCGGACTAGCTTCAATAGTCAAATATCTTTGAAAAGACTGCTATATGAAAAGACATTAAGTTGCCTAAAGAACAACAAATTGGTAATTACAAAAGTATTTGTATATATTTTAACAAGGGATAACAACAATTCAAAAACCTCAAAAAGAAAACCTTTTTGAACGCAACCAGTTATATAATGTTAGTAGGAAGGCCCAAAAAACAAAAATTTGCAATTATTACAAATGATGATACTCAATTTTGACAAGCGATTACAACGATTCAAAAACTTAAAAAAAAGAAACTCGAAAGTTTCAAAATTAGTACATATCGTTATTAGATATCGGACTAGCTTCAATAATCAAACATCTTTGAAAAGACTGCAATATGAAAAGGCATTAAATTGCATAAAGAGCAAAAAATTGGTAATTACAAAAATAGTTGTATATATTTTAACAAGGGATTACAACAATTCAAAAACCTCAAAAAAGAAGACCTTTTTAAACGCAGTCATTATATAATGTCAGTAGGAACGACCAAAAAACGAAAATTTGCAATTAATACAAATGATGATCCTCTATTTTGACAAGAGATTACAACAATTCAAAAACTTAAAAAAGAAAACCAAAAGTTTCAAACTTAATACATATCGTTGTTAGAAATTAGACACAATTTTTAACAGCGATATTAGATTTAGATAGCCGTCGGACCCCGGCACTCGGCACGCTTCTATATATGGATTCTTATTGTCGCTATTTACTGTCTTTTCATATTGAAGTCTTTTCAAAGATATTTGATTATTATAGCAAGTCCGATTTCTAACAACGATATCTACTAAGCTTCAAACTTTCGGTTTGAATGTAAAAATGTAACTAGAGTAATATATAATTAGTGACTTCTTTAATTTCGAAAGTGAAGTATGAGGCTAAATTGTCAACCTGTACAAATTAACTTAAATATCGAATTATTGCAACATATAATTTACGACTTCAAAAGTCTTTAATTTCTTGAATTAAAGTCGCTTTTGACATACATAAATACATACATATGTTGTATTCAATCGGAATTATCAAATTATTTTTTCGCAAACAAAAACAATTTCAATAAGATATTTCAAATCACTTCTAACAAAATATTTTCAAAATTTTAAAATATTTCTATTTATGTATAAAAACTTACAAATTCTCACCCATTTTGATAACAATCTTGTGATTAAAGTTATGAAATTACTTTAGTTATTGCTACTTAAAATGAAATTGTTGACAAAGATCGCCTTTGAAAAAAAGCATATAGTTTCAATAGCCCTTATCTTGTTGCCATAAAACATTTTTTATTTCCCGAGTCTGACAGGCAGAAATTGTTAGCTACACTTAGTTTTATTTTTATGTCTCTGCAAATGATATGTTTACAAATTGCAATAAAGGAAGTGAAATCGATTTGTCCTTGAATAGATACAAACCAGTGGCACCAATTAGGGGACAAGAGGGGGCAATTACACACTAGATTAAAAAAACGTATTTCTTCAGTTTTCATTAAAAAACAATGCTTCCTCCCTAGATTTTTGAAAATATCCCTTTTTCGTGTCTGCATTTGGGAAAAAAAAAAAAAAAAATCTTGCCCTCCCTTATGTTTTCGCGAATTAGCGTATAGATAAATTGTTCCAAAATCCCTCAACTAGCTTAAATTTTACGTTCTAGACACTTGGCCTTCTGGTTTTACTTAATAAGTCGGTCGTACCATCAAGTTCGAAGCAAAAAAAATTGGACTTTTTAAAAAGTGAATATCATTTACTTCACACTAGTACACACCGAATATGATGGAAATCCACATGCGAACAATACACATAAAAACACACGCACGCACACACACACACATATATATATATATATATATATATATATATATATATATATATATATATATATATATATATATATATATATATATATATATATATATATATAAACGGACGGAGAAATCGACTAAAATTCTTTTAAATGTTTTCACTTTTATAACTTTAAGAAATCAAAATTAATTAAGATTTTAAGGAATAAATATGAGCATATGTACATTAAATTGACAATGCATTTTTTTCAGTTTTTTTGCCAACATTTTTTCAGTAAATTCATTTGAATTTTTTTTCAGTAAAGCACAAATTATATTCTGGCTTTTAGAAAACATGGGGTTTAGAACCCCACTCATATTAATTTCTGCTCGTTTTGAGTTTGACTCTGTTATTTATTTTAATTTCTGTTTTTTTTTTGGGTTTCATTTATTTATTGATACTGATTTGTGGTAGTTGTATGCTTGGTAGATTATTTGATTCTATTTTTGTTCGTTTTTTGGTTTAATGGAGTTCTTTAATTTTTTTTGAAAACCAATTTTGTGGAAAAAGTTTTTTTTAATTAATATATATATAAAAAAAACGGACGGAGAAATCGAATTTACCAAACCTGATCCATAACAAAAGCAAAGTGGATATTCATCCACATAAGGACATCTTTTTTTGGTTTAACGAGGTAAAAAATGATTACTGAAATAAAATTCCTCTCTTGTCTGAACCATAAAATCAGGCAAAATCTCCCTCCCAGAAAATACAAGTCCCTCCCCTAAAAAATAAATATATTTTTTAGCCCCAAAGTCTTATGGGACTAGTAACGTGTTTTTCTTTTTGTGGGTGAATGTAAATAAAATGTTTTACAATTATAAAAGAAGAATTAAATTGAAACGAAGAGAAAAACGAAGAAATGGGTACAAATACGGCTGAAAGGACAAAAATCGGCTTTTTTTTTTAGAGAAATCATATATTTTTACTAAAACTCCTGAGTTTGACGGAAATTCGCATGCAAATGATACACACAAATAGTTCATTTTCGTCAGTACATTAACAGGAAGTTTTTAACTAAAAAAGAAAGAAAAGAAAAGGCAGCCGGAGAAAGAGCTTACCACATCTGATCTGTAAGGTAACAAAATCAAACTGGAGTACTTGTTAAGAATCTAGTAGTCACGCGAGAAAGACTGCATCGAGAAAGACCGAGATGGTACATGAAAACAGGTTTTCTCTGCCTTGTGAGGTGTTGCTCACTCCGTGACAAAGATTTAAACTTTTGTTTTTGGGGTTGAAGGGGCAAAAAAGGTACATAGGTTAGGTTACGTATTTATTATATGCAATGCTTTAGCCCCCCCCCCCCCCTAATGTGCAAATATATAGCCCAAATTTGTTTCTGAACTATTATATTTTCATCCTATTTAGTTTTATTTCATTAGCATTAACGAAATTTCCTTTCTCGCGTGAATACTGGATTCTTAACAGACCCAAACTGGATATTCATCCACATAATGGCATTTTATTTTCATCTAACGAGGTGAAATCAGGCCACGTAAGTTCTTACCGAGTTTAAACAAAATTCGAATGTGAAAGATACATACAAAGAGTTCATTTTCATCAGTACCCAAATAGGAAAAAAAAAAAAAAAAAAAAAAAAAAAAAAAAAAAAAAAAAAAAAAAAAAAAAAAAAAAAAAAAAAAAAAAAAACGCCCTTCGGAGAAAACAAATTTACCATCTGTTCAATATGGCAACTAAAGGAGACTGGATAAACACATAAAGGCATTTTTTTTCTCTAAGGAGGTGCAGTTCAACCGCTGAAGTGAAATTTCCAACTTGTTGGAATCATAAAATCAGACAATGTTTCTCGCCCCCACCCCAAAAGTATTTTTGGACTCAAAGCTTTACAGGATCGGTTATTAGTTTTACTATTTTTGTGTTTGCAAATGATATGATTGCGCATTGCAAAAAAGGAATAAAAACTCGATTGTCTCGATTGGGTACAAACGCGTTGAAAATCACAAAAATCCGTCTTTCTTTAGGTAAACTCATTTTCCTTCTATGGATCTCCCCGAATCCGATGGAATTTCGCATGCGAATCATGCAAAATTCTCACTTTCAAGTTTCCCATTGGATTTGCACTATAAAAAGGTGAAGAAGCTACTTCACACCATTGCGACGACTATAAGGATAGCCGGTTGTTCAACTTCGAACGTTCTTGACACTAATTGACACTATATAGCAAAAAAACTGTCAAAGTATATCCTGCAACGTAAATCAAGCAATATATGAGAAAACGAACTGAACCAATCAGGGACACACCCAGGATGAAGGAGGCCTTGGACTGGCCCCTCTTATTCCTAAATTTTCTTTTCTTGAATTTCTTGGAACGGTACTTATTTAGAATCCGGTAAGTACGCGAGAAATGAAATTTCGTTAATGCTAATGAAATAAAACAAAATAGGATGAAAATATAATAGTTCAGAAACAAATTTGGGCTATATATTTGAACATTAGGGGGGGGGGGTTAGTAAAGCATAGCATATATTAAATACGTAAACTAACCTAACAAACCTAGGTACCTTTTATTCCCCTAAACCCCCAAAAACTGAAGTTTAAATATAGTTCCCTGAGTTAGAAACCCTTTGTTGATACAGCGTCTCATACAAGTACCGGGTAATGCCCATCTGATTTTTGCAATACAATTCTCGCGTACTTACCGAATTCTTAACTAGTACCCTTGGAACTTCCTGTCCAACTTATCCCTGTTCATAACTGTTTATTATTCCCCCCCCCCGTAAAAAATTCTGGTGCATGCCTAGAACCAATCAATACAACATACGAATTGCAAGGGGTTTGAGAGGGTATCTTTTGATACCCTCAATTGCAAGGGGTAGCTTTTTGAATTATCCCAGCATAAGCGATTAAAATCATTCATGTTTGTCTGACCAAATTATAACATAAATTTGCTTTTGACAACCCAATGTCTTGATTTGTCTTAGCACTTTTAGAACGACTATTTTACTGCACTTTTTTCCTAAGTAGAATAGTATAACCCGCCCATTTGAAAAAAGCCCATGTATACCATGGGCTTGCAAAAGTCCATTAGTATAACCGCCACTATTAAAAATTTGAAAAAGTAAAGTTATCGAAATATAACCAATTCACAACTAAGACAGCAGTGACATCAAAATCAACCCCCCTCAAATATCTTATTATTACCCCCCACACACACAAAAAATGGTGCGTGCCTTGAATCAATGTCCAGCCGATTGACGGATTCGTGCCAAGAATAAATTCCAAGGAGTTTGGAAAAATATCATTTAATTTCTTTTGAATTATCCCAGCCTAAACTTTAAAGATATTCATGCTTGTCTCACCCAGTTATAACAACAAATTATTTAACAAAAAATCTTTTGAAAATACTATACCTCGACTTGTCAAAATTCTTTTTTTAAGACTATTGCAATACAATTTTTTTTATACAAGTTGCATAGTAAAACCGAACATCTTAAAACAATCACAAATTGGAAAAAAGTTATCAAAATGTCACCATTTCACAACCATGACATAAGTGACATCAGAATCAACAATTTCAATTTTCCGACTATTTGAAGTGAAAGAAGACCTAATATATTTCGCAAAACCAATATTAGTATTTGTCGGTTATTGGAAACACACCAAAAAGTGAGGTTAGGTTAACCCTAATAAAAATAACAAAACATAATAATAAAACAATATTTTAGAAACAAAATTGTGGAAACAATTTTGTTTCCACAATAGCCACAATAAGCTAACGTAACCTAACCTAATCCCCACCCCACCCCTGATGTACAAATATATAGCCCAAATTATACAAATCCAATGCATTCTGTCTATGTCCAATGCATTATATCAATGTACTTGGTTTTGTAGCTATGAAACCGGTTTTCTGAGATGTAACCTAAGTGTAATTCTTAAATGTGTTTCCAATAACGAACAAATACCCCAAAATTTTATCAAACATCTTAAGAATCGAGCGATATCAGAAAAGGGATTGAACCAATTGATCGACCGCGCCACCTCTAAGTTCATCAAAGCACGACAAAAAAAAAATTGTAAAGAAAAAACGAGGATAATTCCAGCCAGTGAACAAAAAGTAAGAATAATATGCAGATATTTCGGTCGACACCTTCCCTCAACCGTCCTCAGTGCAAAAAAGTAAATCAAGATAAAATACGGATAAAAGTCCTAAGGACAAAATAAAAACAAAACAAACACTAAATTAAAAGAGGCTCTCTGTCCTCTTTCTAAGTTCTAACGGACATAAACTTCTATTAGAAAGGGATTGTTAAGATGTGAAAAAAAGGTGAGCGCATCCTAAGAGGATTCCAAACTGGAAAATAATTAATAATTTGGCTCATTGGCAATGCCGCCACTTTCGTTTCTCAGCGGTTCAAATTGTGAATTTCAAGCGGGCACCCAGTTCCGTCATCTGGTGAACATTTCAGAACGCCACATGGGCCCATGGGCACCCATAAGAGGAGGAAGTTGAGGGGGGCAGCCCCCTGGCTAAATGACCCTGCCTTATATTTTTATACTTTTGATTTGAGATTCCTATTATACAGCATTGGTAGTGCCGATTAGACCAAATAAGCCCCCCTCCCCTAAGTTCAGCTTAAGGGTGCTCATGGTGTGCCACAGAGTTTTGCCACGTTTGGTGGGGGTGGGGGTACCCTCTCGATGAAACTACCGAGGACAATGAAAATCGAATCTGATTGTTGGGATTTTTTAAGAGGAAACACACAAACATATATATTTTAAAAAAATAGGAAAAAATCAAAATTTAATTTTTATTGAAAAAAAGGCTCCATATGCAATTACGCATTTTTGGTAGTACAGGGCGCCAAATTTAGAAAAAAATAGCGAAAAATAAGCCAAAAATAACCTAAAAGCATATGACACCAAACAACTTAAAAAGATGCAGCATTCCTTTGGATGTGTAGTTGTCTTTGGTAATAAAAGATTATTAGTCTTTGATTTTTTTTTTTTTTAGCAAAGTATTGTTAAATTTAACTAATTACTATTGCTGATGTATTTCCATGGTTCAACGTGGCAACACTGGCGAAAATATAATACTTCTCTTAATAGCCCCATAATTTTGAAATAAGAAATTTTTTAGAAAACCATGGTTTTCAGGTATGAATAGACCCAAGATGATCTCAGAAAAAAAAAAACTGTTTTCATTTCGATGTATTTGGTACTTGAATGGAAAAAAAGAGAATCAAAGCAAAAGGGCAGACACCGAGGCAGAGAATCTGCCATGGATTTAGAGTGTCATGTCAGCTCAGAGATATAATGTCGTATATTTGTTGCTTGAATAAATATCTATGTCTATGCCTGTCTGTCCATTTGAAGCTCCAATTTACAATATTTTTATAAACAAGAAAAGAGGAAAGAGCGCGTTTAGGAAAAAAGAGGAACTTCAAAAAACCTTAGAAACCAGATATCTGTGCTCATCTGTCCAGGTAACAACAATCTGCTTTTGAGAATTGTATTTTGTGATTTAGCCAACAGTTTTTGGAAGGCTCTTCCAACAACCGTTTTTCTAAAAACTGAACTGTGTAAACGAGTATTATCAGACAAATTATAAAAAAAGAAAAGCATACAAATGTGGAAATTTCACTTATTTCTCGATTACGACTTGAAATTAAACGATAATGGCCTCCAAATTTGCTAGTTGTTTATGCATGTTGATATCATGGGCACTCCTTTCCATTCTCAATCAGACTTTTAAATGCTCAGGTGGATCATGATCTTTGCTGAAAGATATCGAAGTTTTTTTTTGTTTTTTTTAGTTATGCTATATACGATCGCACATATAAATATGATTTTATTTCTTAAACACAGAAAAAGTAAACATTTGGCCAGGCTTAGCCAAAAATTCTCTAAGAAGCGTTTAAAGTTGCACTTCCATTTCAAAATTTCCAGATACATATTACCTATTTACCATATTATTTACCATATTACCTACCAAAGCCCCAAATTATGATATCCTCTAAAAATAGAAAAATTTGAGACTTTTTTTGAAAACTAATTCGACACGTTGCAAAACGTTGCAACTATAGTTGTTTTTGCAACTATTTAAAAAAATAGGAAAAAATCAAAATTCAATTTTTATTGCAAAAAAAGGCTCCGTATGCAATTACACATTTTTGGTAGATAATTTTTGGTTAATAAAAGACACGATTTGCAACTAATTCGACAAAAATTTCACTTTAGCATAAAAAAAATGATTTTATGAGCTTTCTGATGCAAAATTTAAATTTTCCGTCAGAAAGCTCAATGTGATACTAGTCATTTTTTTTTATGGATTTTCAGCTAATAGTCACTTTAAACAGCTGAACATCAACGATAGTCTTGTTGGAACAATCTCCTTCTAAACTAGGCATAACAACAAAGTCTTGCCTTGCATTATCAATCTTGATCCCTTTAACGTTGCTGTGGAAGTACTTAAAAGCTCGTTTATGTTTACTTGGTTAAAATTAGTTTCAAAGTTCACATTTTCGTTTTCAATTCCAACACACCCAAAAGTTTGTGCATAAACTGTCCGCCACCGCCGTCACAAAAGATAAGACGAAAGAAAACATGGTGAGCCATGAGGAGAAAATGGATGGAATGTGAATCCTAATGGAGTGTGAATTCTAAAGATTTTAGCTAAAAATCTATACTGCAGTTATAATGATAAGAATTTTATTAGGGGTGCTGCTGTTATCGGTGCTAGTTTAGAAGGTATTACTGGTTATTGTTGCTAGTTAATTTCCACTATGATTAAGGCTCATGACGAAGTGCACTGGTTTTCACCATATTTGGTCTCCTCTGCAAGTGAGGATGCTTCTGATGACCCAATGTCCTTGAACACTCTCTGAGACTCCAGAAATATGACTTTATAAGTGGCTTGGTGTAAAGTTGTCTGCAGTTGTGTCTGCGGCTTGTGATCAGAGCATTTCAAGGGGGGACAACCCGGAAAATGGCCCCTGGTGCCACAGCTGGGGGGTTGTACATTTTTATTCAGGCTTTTTGCTTATATTTGAGTCGGGAGGGGACGCTGTAATTAACTATCCTCCAACGACCACCAGCTCCAGGAACGGCTCTGCGTGTGGTAAAAGATGTCTTTTGTCTGCAGCTTTGCATTGATAAAGCACAGACAAGTAGACAATGCCTTTACATACACCTAGACTCGTCATATCAAAGCCTCTGATACGGCAGTACACCGTGAAAGAAGAATCGAAGCTCGTACCAATTCTTCCGTTTTGGTTTTGAATTCGAAAAGAAAAGCCTTGGAGTAGACAAAGACGAAAAATAACTTATTAAGTAGATTGACCAGTTTTGCCAGAACAACATCATTCAATTGTGTTGGGTCATCAGTAGCTAAATTTATCGAGTACAACAGAAGAGGTTCTACCGTTCAACAATCAGGTTCACACACGAGTGCAAGGGAAATCATTTTGCCTGGCTAGGTGCTAACAGATGATAAATCTTTATGTTGTAAGATTCTTGGAGCTTCTTAAGACCTCTGGTTTTCTTTGCACTCTAGCCAAAAGGAGTGGTCCTTCCACAAAGGCTAAGTTTCTCTGTTTTCACCCTAATTTTTATGTCAATAAAACATTTTAAATGTAGAATATCATGTGCAAAGACTAGCCTGAATTTATCTCTAGCGCCTGTTGCTGGTTATACAAGGTAGTGACATTTTTTTTAGATTGCGTTACACAAGTATCAAGTGTTTAGGCCTGTATCTGTGCGAAATTTCGATCAGCAAGAGCTGAAATGGGAAAATCATAAATTCTTCAATTTGTATAAATGAAGATTCGACAGAAATGATTTTTTTTTTTTTTTTTTACTAGTTTTTAACATATGAAAAAATTAGACAGATTTTATCCCATAAGTACTACTACTACTAACAGTTTACCCGCCTAAAGCCAACAACAGCTACACACGCTCCTCCTCTATCCCCATCTACTTAAAGCCTCTCTATTTACACCCTCCCAAGAAGTTCAAATTTGCCTTAAATCATTCCTTGCGACTTCCTCCCACCCAATACAGCGACGACATCCTTTTGGTTTGACCATAAATGGTTGACAGAGAAAAGAAAATCTTTCGAAATTCGTCATTCTTCATCCGCACATCGTCTCCTAGTCATCCCAGCCTTTCTCCCATTATAGCCATAGAAAATACATTTTTCGTATAGCTTTTTGTTTGAAATACGATCCATCAGCTGGGTAACCTGAATAATCCGTAGACACTTCCTCTCGAAAACATCTATTAAAATCTCATCCGTCTTTCGGAGCGCCCACATTTCAGAAATTATACTTGACTGCTGTCATCACTGTATCTTCCAATATTCTAGTCTTGGTTCGCAGACTTATCTCCCTATTCTTCCAAACTTTTTTCAACTATGAAATAACATCATGGGCCTTGGCTTCACTACACCCACCATCTTTACTAATAATACCACCTAGGTAAGTGAAGCTATCCACTTGATTGATCTTCTCGTAGCCCAACATCATCTCTTCACTTTCACTCATTCCTAGTCTAAACGACTCCTTGACATTAATTTTCAAGCCTCTTATTGCACCATGTGTTCTCAAAAAAAAAAAAAAAAAAAAAAAAAAAAAAAAAAAAAAAAAAAAATCATTGTGCTAACCCTTTTCATCTAGGATGCTCAAATCATCAGCATAATCATTAAAATGATCAATCTATATGGGGATAGAAACAATTCCCGATTTGATATGAAACCACCAACTAGTCTTATTTCCTACCTTAACCGAGCAATGATATTCTCATGCATAGCACTAACCACATATTTACCTGGTATACCAGATAATCGGGCCTTCACAAAAGCAATCGGACCAGATATCAGACTTTCATATAAGCTTTTTTATCGGTTGAATCAGAAGCTTGCTCATATTGTATAAAGCTAAGAACTAAAGGCTTCTGATGAATCAGGCGCTTCTTAATTATTAACCTAAGAATGAAATTTGGTCGACACATCCTCTACTTTTTTTAAAACCGCACTGTTCGTCTCCTGGTACTTTGTCTACAGCATCTCCCAGTCTAAAAAGTATCATCATACTAAATAATTTGCTTCCTGCAGAAACCAAGCCAATGCTTCTATAATTACCACACTCACTCTTATCACCTTTCTTGTACAGGGGTTTAATTAGGGTTTTCCAAAAATCCTTTTTCCTAACGATCATAATAATAATTTTTCTTACTGACATATGTTCCACGTAGTAGCCGAAATTTCCGCTTTGTCACTAACTCTTGTCGTCTTTTATACAGAGAGTTTCAAATAGTTCCCCTAAATTCATTAGGCACTTCCCCCTTTTCAAAATCATATTCACAATCATCAGTAATTTCATAACCACCATGAATAATTTTTTTTTTTACCACACTTCCATCACCTGAGACCTTAATTATTTTTTAAAAAGTTTTAGTACTGCGTCTAATTCTTTCTAGGAATATAAATGTTCCTTCACTTCCAAAGTGTCACAAAATTTTACATTCTTTTCTATATCTTTCACTGTAACTCTATCACGGTTTAGCACATTCTAAAAATGTTCTATCAATCTCTTTTTAACTTGTTCTTATCACTAATTGTGCTCCCATCCCTATCTATAACTGGGACAGGTCTAGATAGACTATTCCCTCTCATTTTTTTTTTACATGTCAATACAATATTTTAATATTATGCAGTCTGGCTGCATCTTCTAAACCTCAAGCAATTTTTTTTATCCATGGCCTCTACTTCACACATCTTTAATTCTTATTTTAATGCTTCCACTTTCCTTACATTCATCTTATTTTCTCATGATCTATCACCCAAATACTCCTCGGACAAGCCCACTTCTTCTCAACTAAACTTAAAGCATTTTCACTAACATTCCTAGCTGCGTTTCTAATTTTACTCCCAATGCCACCACCATCTGCTGCTTCATAAACCCTTTTCCTAAAAATATTCCATCCATCTTCTACACTGTCCAATTTTAGACTCGGGCGAATTATGCAAAAAACCAGAACCATAAAACTAAAAATTTTGGTGAGGCAATGAATAGGTATTATTTGGAAGATGAAGATGGCTTTAAACGATCGTTTGCCTATGTCAATTCTAAATTCTTAGTCAACCTTCCAAAGACCATAGGCGGGTGTGCCTTGTTTGCCTCTCATTCCAGGCAATCTAATGGCCCTATGTCAATTTTAAATTCTTGGTCAACCTGCCTGAGACTCTAGGCCGGCGAGTCTTTTCCAAAAACTAACACACAAGTACTTGTCCAATAAGAGAGTCATACTACTTACTCCCACCATTATACCCGTCCCATTTAAACATTTTGCCTCTCAATTACTCGGACTATCTGTCCTGGCTTTTTTCTACAATTAGCCATGTCTTGATGCCTACTGCAAAAACACTTGATTAGAGAAGCAAGGAGTCTGTTTGGGCGGAATATGTGCCGTTAGCCCAAATAAGCTACTTACCACTCACTATACAGGGGTACAAGGCATTCGTTTGGAAGTAGCCAGTATCCCCTCTCTAGGGACGAACATCTATGAAAGTTTGTCAAAAATAATTAATTTTTAAAAAAATACCGGTGAAATTGACTTTTCTCCTGTCCTGGCACTCAAGAGATATTGATAGTCACCTCCCCCAAATAGGCTATCCCGTTATCCCAGATTCCGTAGTCAAATTTTGGTATCCCGGATCCCATAAGTTCAAATCCCACAGTCAAATTTGTATTATTAAAAAATAACCTGAAGCGTACTTTAAATGAGTTGCATTAAAAAACGAGGAACTTTTCCGAGAGAATCGACATAGCAATTACATGCTCAACTTTGATTGATGTCGACATACTACATGTTCATGCATTTACGACGTGAATTTTTATTTCTAATAAATATTGAAGAGTTTTTTTGCAGCGTTGCCAAAGCGATACAATTTGTACCGTTTTTCGTAAAATTTAGAGGTCCTAGTGCAATACGGTACATTCGAGTTTTTTTTTTGTACAATACAAATTTTCCAGTACGTTTTTGTTTTACATGCTCCATTCTGACTCGGTAATCAGTTCACATTTCACTTTAACGAAAACTTTCTTCTTACAGGGCCATATCCAGGATTTTTTGTTCGGGGGGGGGGGGTTACCCGATTTTTGGGGGAGCATATTTTTTTTCTGGTAAGGTTTTGTCTTTACAGGTATTTTTTTAGACTAATTTTCGACTCAGTCAAAAATTTCGGGGGGGGGAGAGGGGGTCAAACCGGGTAATCCCCCCCCCCTGTATACGGCCTTGCCTTCTTCTGACCAATTTTTGACCTGCTGTAGAGATGCTACAAATTAATCTATTATTATGCATTTTAGACGGAAAACTGATACAGTTTATTTCAAAACGTTGGCAACACTGGAGCACAATATATAAAGCGAATACTTGCTGGAAATTTAAACTAAATTGGATTATAAGAAATTTTGTCATATACGCTTTAATTCGGAGTGGATTGTTCTTTCATTGTTTTAAAAATTCTTGCAAGTAAATTTTTAACAGTATCTTGTAGCTCATAAGCATTGCTAGATACTTTAAACAGTGTGGAATGGAGGTGAGTGGACTACTGTGTCACCTTTAAGTCAAGTTTCGTCTGTACATGATTTGGCTATTTTTATCCGATTCTAAAATATGTTTTCCAAGAGTGGGTTTTATTTCCGATATTCACAAATCTGAGAGATGCTTAATTAGGGCGGTTAATCACCATATCTATTAAAGCTCTCACTCATGAACTGTGTGTCTTATCTTTGACACAACTACACATTCAAAAAATACGTTTTTTGGTGTTTGTATAAAGAATTGAAACCCCCCCCTAGCTTTAATTTTTTTTTATATTTTCATAAAAAATTAAAAGGATCCTCGCCCCCTCCACTACGTTTTCGCGAATTTGGACCACTTGGAGCGAGGGGGTTACAGTTCATTTGCAAGTAATTTTTAACTATTTTAAATTGGACATTACCATTATTTTGTGCGTTAAAAGGATCGAGGCCTAAAGGTAAGTGTTTGCCATATCAGTGAACAAAAAAGTGGCAAGCCAAATTACCTAGCCATAACTTTTCTCAACAACCTACTTTTAAAACAACGCTAATGATGATGCAGAGGAACTGTCATATACGAGTAGATAAACATAGCAAGATGGATATTAATGTCTATGTTTTCGGAATATCCCTTTTAAAGATTTGCATCAAAAAGATAATTAGGTACTATCTCAACTACCACTCCTTTCAACTTGACCACTATGAATATTCAAATATTAACTTCAATTATATATCGGAGTGACTTGGGCTGTGATAATCCAAAAGGCGTATGTTACACAATACACATCTTACAGAAGAAGCAGTAATTCTTTTGTTTTACTGGAAGCCTTTGTTATTGAAATGAGTTTATTAAGGCATTCAAGACATGATAAAAAATTTGGTATTTAAAACTCCGTTTTTTTTGGCGTAAAATGTACAAAAATTGATTTTGAAGGTCTAATTCTTTAAGAACCAGGAACAGTGAAAATAATAATTATTGCGACAAGCCTATGGCTTCCTCCTTTATTGAATAAAATAATTAAATAAATAAAAATAAATAAAATTGAATTTGAATCGGTTTGACCGGTTTTAAATCGGTTTAAGTACCAATAACAGTGAAAATAAAATGGAATTTGAATCGGTTTGATCGGTAAGAGTACCCAGAACAGTGAAAATGAAATGGGGTTTGAATCGGTTTGACCGGTTTAAGAACCAAAAACAGAGAAATAAAATAGGGTTTGAATCGGTTTAAGTACCAATAACGGTGAAAATAAAATGGAATTTGAATCGGTTTGATCGGTAAGAGTACCCAGAACAGTGAAAATGAAATGGGGTTTGAAACGGTTTGACCAGTTTGAATCGGTTTAAGAACCAAAAACAGAGAAATAAAATAGGGTTTGAATCTGTTTAAGTACCAATAACAGTGAAAATAAAATGGAATTTGAATCGGTTTGATCGGTAAGAGTACCCAGAACAGTGAAAATGAAATGGGGTTTGAATCGGTTTGACCAGTTTGAATCGGTTTAAGAACCAAAAACAGAGAAATAAAATAGGGTTTGAATCGGTTTAAGTACCAATAACAGTGAAAATAAAATGGAATTTGAATCGGTTTGATCGGTAAGAGTACCTAGAACAGTGAAAATGAAATGGGGTTTGAGTCGGTTTGACCGGTTTAAGAACCAGAAACAGGAAATAAAATAGGGTTTGAATCTGTTTAAGTACCAATAACAGTGAAAATAAAATGGAATTTGAATCGGTTTGATCGGTAAGAGTACCCAGAACAGTGAAAATGAAATGGGGTTTGAATCGGTTTGACCGGTTTAATTCGGTTTAAGGACAAAAAACAGAGAAATAAAATAGGATTTGAATCTGTTTTAAGTACCAATAACAGTGAAAATAAAATGGAATTTGAATCGGTTTGATCGGTAAGAGTACCCAGAACAGTGAAAATGAAATGGGGTTTGAATCGGTTTGACCGGTTTAAATCGGTTTAAGAACCAAAAACAGAGAAATAAAATAGGGTTTGAATCGGTTTAAGTACCAATAACGGTAAAAATAAAATGGAATTTGAATCGGTTTGATCGGTAAGAGTACCCAGAACAGTGAAAATGAAATGGGGTTTGAATCGGTTTGACCGGTTTGAATCGGTTTAAGAACCAAAAACAGAGAAATAAAATAGGGTTTGAATCTGTTTAAGTCCCAATAACAGTGAAAATAGAATGGAATTTGAATCGGTTTGATCGGTAAGAGTACCAAGAACAGTGAAAATGAAATGGGGTTTGAATCGGTTTGACCGGTTTAAATCGGTTTAAGGACCAAAAACAGAGAAATAAAATAGGGTTTGAATCGGTTTAAGTACCAATAACGGTGAAAATAAAATGGAATTTGAATCGGTTTGATCGGTAAGAGTACCCAGAACAGTGAAAATGAAATGGGGTTTGAATCGGTTTGACCGGTTTGAATCGGTTTAAGAACCAAAAACAGAGAAATAAAATAGGGTTTGAATCTGTTTAAGTACCAATAACGGTAAAAATAAAATGGAAATTGAATCGGTTTGATCGGTAAGAGTACCCAGAACAGTGAAAATGCAATGGGGTTTGAATCGGTTTGACCGGTTTGAATCGGTTTAAGAACCAAAAACAGAGAAATATAAATAGGGTTTGAATCTGTTTAAGTCTCAATAACAGTGAAAATAGAATGGAGTTTGAATCGGTTTGATCGGTAAGAGTACCAAGAACAGTGAAAATGAAATGGGGTTTGAATCGGTTTGACCGGTTTAAATCGGTTTAAGGACCAAAAACAGAGAAATAAAATAGGGTTTGAATCGGTTGAAGTACCAATAACGGTGAAAATAAAATGGAATTTGAATCGGTTTGATCGGTAAGAGTACCCAGAACAGTGAAAATGAAATGGGGTTTGAATCGGTTTGACCGGTTTTGAATCGGTTTAAGAACCAAAAACAGAGAAATAAAATAGGGTTTGAATCTGTTTAAGTACCAATAACAGTGAAAATAAAATGGAATTTGAATCGGTTTGATCGGTAAGAGTACCCAGAACAGTGAAAATGAAATGGGGTTTGAATCGGTTTGACCGGCTTAAATCGGTTTAAGGACCAAAAACAGAGAAATAAAATAGGGTTTGAATCGGTTTAAGTACCAATAACGGTGAAAATAAAATGGAATTTGAATCGGTTTGATCGGTAAGAGTACCCAGAACAGTTAAAATGAAATGGGGTTTGACCGGTTTAAGGACCAAAAACAGAGAAATAAAATAGGGTTTGAATCTGTTTAAGTACCAATAACAGTGAAAATAAAATGGAATTTGAATCGGTTTGATCGGTAAGAGTACCCAGAACAGTGAAAATGAAATGGGGTTTGAATCGGTTTGACCGGTTTAAATTGGTTTAAGGACCAAAAACAGAGAAATAAAATAGGGTTTGAATCGGTTTAAGTACCAATAACGGTGAAAATAAAAATGGAATTTGAATCGGTTTGATCGGTAAGAGTACCCAGAACAGTGAAAATGAAATGGGGTTTGAATCGGTTTGACCGGTTTGAATCGGTTTAAGAACCAAAAACAGAGAAATAAAATAGGGTTTGAATCTGTTTAAGTACCAATAACAGTGAAAATAAAATGGAATTTGAATCGGTTTGATTGGTAAGAGTACCCAGAACAGTGAAAATGAAATGGGGTTTGAATCGGTTTGACCGGTTTGAATCGGTTTAAGAACCAAAAACAGAGAAACAAAATAGGGTTTGAATCTGTTTAAGTACCAATAACAGTGAAAATAAAATGGATTTGAATCGGTTTGATCGGTAAGAGTACCCAGAACAGCGAAAATGAAATGGGGTTTGAATCGGTTTGACCGGTTTAAATCGGTTTAACGACCAAAAACAGAGAAATAAAATAGGGTTTGAATCGGTTAAAGTACCAATGACGGTGAAAATAAAATGGAATTTGAATCGGCTTGACCGGTTTGAATCGGTTCAAGAACCAAAAACAGAGAAATAAAATTGGATTTGAATCGGTTTGATCGGTAGAAGTACCCAGAACAGTGAAAATGAAATGGGGTTTGAATCAGTTTGACTGGTTTGAATCGGTTTAAGAACCAAAAACAGAGGGATAAATTGGTTTTGAATCGGTTTGATCGGTAGAAGTACCCAGAACAGTGAAAATGAAATGGGGTTTGAATCAGTTTGACTGGTTTGAATCGGTTTAAGAACCAAAAACAGAGGGATAAAATTAGATTTGAATCGGTTTGACCGGTTTAAATCGGTTTAAGGACCAACAACAGTGAAAATAATAATTATTGCGACAAGCCTATGGCTTCCTCCTTTATTGAATAAAATAATTAAATAAATAAAATTGAATTTGAATCGGTTTGACCGGTTTAAATTGGTTTAAGGACCAAAACAGAGAAATAAAATTGGATTTGAATCGGTTTTTAAGTACCAATAACAGTGAAAATAAAATGGAATTTGAATCGGTTTGATCGGTAAGAGTACCCAGAACAGTGAAAATGAAATGGGGTTTGAATCAGTTTGACCGGTTTGAATCGGTTTAAGAACCAAAAACAGAGAAATAAAATAGGGTTTGAATCGGTTTAAGTACCAATAACAGTGAAAATAAAATGGAATTTGAATCGGTTTGATCGGTAAGAGTACCCAGAACAGTGAAAATGAAATGGGGTTTGAATCGTTTTGACCGGTTTAAATCGGTTTAAGGACCAAAAAACAGAGAAATAAAATAGGGTTTGAATCGGTTTAAGTACCAATGACGGTGAAAATAAAATGGAATTTGAATCGGTTTTGACCGATTTGAATCGGTTTAAGAACGAAAAAAAAGAGAAATAAAATTGGATTTGAATCGGTTTGATCGGTAGAAGTACCCAGAACAGTGAAAATGAAATGGGATTTGAATCAGTTTTGACTGGTTTGAATCGGTTTAAGAACCAAAAATAGAGGGATAAAATTGGATTTGAATCAGTTTGATCGGTAAAAGTACACTGAACAGTGAAAAGGAAATGGGATTTGAATCGTTTTGACAGGTTTAAGAACCCAAAACAGAGAAATAAAATTGGATTTGAATCGGTTTGATCGGTAAAAGTACACAGAACAGTGAAAATGAAATGGGATTTGAATCGGTTTGACCGGTTTGAATCGGTTTAAGAACCAAGAACAGAGAAATAGAATTGGATTTGAATCAGTTTGAATCGGTTTAAGAATCCAAAACAGAGAAATAAAATTGGATTTGAATCGGTTTGATCGGTAAAAGTACCCAGAACAGTGAAAATGAAATGGGATTTGAATCAGTTTGACTGGTTTGAATCGTTTAAGAACCAAAAATAGAGGGATAAAATTGGATTTGAATCAGTTTGATCGGTAAAAGTACACTGAACAGTGAAAAGGAAATGGGATTTGAATCGGTTTTGACAGGTTTAAGAACCCAGAACAGAGAAATAAAATTGGATTTGAATCGGTTTGATCGGTAAAAGTACACAGAACAGTGAAAATGAAATGGGATTTGAATCGGTTTGACCGGTTTGAATCGGTTTAAGAACCAAGAACAGAGAAATAGAATTGGATTTGAATCAGTTTGAATCGGTTTAAGAATCCAAAACAGAGAAATAAAATTGGATTTGAATCGGTTTGATCGGTAAAAGTACGCAGAACAATGAAAATGAAATGGGATTTGAATCGGTTTTTTGACCGGTTTGAATCGGTTTAAGAACCAAAAACGTAGAAATAAAATTGGATTTGAATCGGTTTGACCGGTTTGTATCGGTTTAAGAACCAAAAACAGAGAAATAAAATTGGATTTGAATTGGTTCGATCAGTAAAAGTACACAGAACAGTGAAAATGAAATGGCATTTGAATCGGTTTAAGAACCAAGAGCAGAGAAATAAAATTGGATTTGAATCGGTTTGATCGGTAAAAGTAGACAGAACAGTGAAAATTAAATGGGATTTGAATCGGTTTAAGAACCAAGAACAGAGAAATAAATTGGATTTGAATCGGTTTGATCGGTAAAAGTACCAAGAACAGTGAAAATAAAACTGAATTTAAATCGGTTTGATCGGTAAAAGTACTCAGAACAGTGAAAATGAAATGGGGTTTAAATCGGTTTAAGAACCAAAAACAGATAAATAAAATTGGATTTGAATCAGTTAAGTGGCAACTTACACAACCAATATATCTAAAAACAATTAGGTAATCAGGAATTCAATTTTTAATGAAAAGACTTGTGTGAAAATTTGAGGGTTGTGCAGTTTTTTGGTAGTATCTAGAGACAATTTTAGGGGAGGGGTCAGAGGGGCCCTAGAAATATTAGGGGCACAAATTTCAAAAAATAACCTAACATTTCTAATCATTTTGTAATTTTCACCAACGGTAAAAAAAAAGAAAAATGGATAGCAATGACACTTAAACCTTTATTATATCTCCAAAAATCGTATATAAAAAACTTAGCATTCTTAAAAGATAAACTTATAAATATTGAAATATCAAATGGATCTAGAAATATCAACTTGATGAAAATAAAAATGAAACAGAAGAATTATCTGGGGGAATTGAAATAGAAACTATATTAAATTTAGTTAAAATAACTAGCAGATATACTAATTATTTCGCGTTTAGAGATATTTTTTACCATCAAATTAGGGAATTAGCAATGGGAGGGCCCTTAAGTCCGGTGTTAGCAAATATTTATGTAGAGTATGTAGAAACTTCAGCTATAGAAACTTATTTTTTAAATCAAAATTTTGGGGCAGATACATGGATGACGTTTTAGTTATTCGGAATTATGGGGAATCACAAATTGAAGGTTTTCTGGAACATTTAAAAATTTGAGAGGGGAATTAGCATTTACAACTGAAAAAGAAACAGAGAATAAGTTACCGTCCCTGGATATTTGGATCCATATAAATAATAATGAACTAACGTTTTCAATTTACCGTAAACCGACTAACAACGACCATTATTTGTCTTTCGCATCAAATCACCCGGTCCAAGTAAAAACGTAATTATTTCTTTAGTTGATAGGGTATTAAAATTAGAATCACCAGAATACATGAGTAGTGAATTTTTTATTAGGGGTATTCTAGTAGGTAATAGATATCCCAAAATATGATTTCTTAAATAATTGAAAAAAGGGAAAAAAAAGTTAATGGAACCTGTAATATTAGAAGATGGGTTCAAAAAAACAAACTACATAACTTTGCCTTATATCCCAATGTTGTTACAGAAATTAAGAAGAGAATTATAAAAACAGCATTTAAATCAGGACAAACTATATGCTCTTTGCTAAATAATGGTAAATTTTACGTAGGAAGAACACACCATAATTTAGAAAATAGGCTACAGCAACCCAAAAATTCCATAGATTGCTCGCTAAAACATAATCAAAAACTGGAAACGTATGAATCAGATGTAGCAGAACACGTATTTAATTTTCCTCTCACAGTATTTTATTTGATCAGACAAAAATTGTAGATACGTCTGTAGGACTTTTACAAAGTTTCAGAGAAATTATAGAAATAAAAAAGATTATCTATGGGGATATCAGCATCAACAGAGATGAAGGGAAAAGATAAATTCAATTTATAATAGTTGAATTAAGGAACAGGTAAAATATTAAACCAGCAGTAATTTACATAATTATCATGAAACAAGTGATCACCTTGCGAACAAGGTCAGAATGAGTCAAAGCTGGGAAAAGTAAACGGACTACAGCTAAACTAGCAACCGAAAAATCCATTCAATTTATAATTCATGAATTGGTTGATTAACCTGGGAGATTTGGTTAGGGGTGATGGACCTGGGGTTAGGTGACCTTTTTTGTTTGTTCAAGTAAATATAGTCTTCACTTTTAATAGATTCTCATTTTATACACTGATTGTAAGAGGAGAGTGACACATATCATTATAGGCATTCGATTTTGCTTCCTATGTCGAAACGCCAGTGCTGGAAGTTTTGTTTATAACGTGAGTTGTTCTTATGTGTTTAAAAAAAAAACAACATTTTTTTTTTTTTGTTTTTTCGTTCTTTTCGTTTTTTCCCGTTGAGAAAGACTCCCGGACAAGGCCGTATCCAGAGGGGGGGGTACCCGGTTTGACCCCCCCCCCAAAAAAAAAAAAAATTTTTGACCGAGTCGAAATTAGCCGAAAATTAGTAAAACCTTAGTAAAAATTAGTAAAATTAGTTGAAAACCGAGTCGAAAATTAGTAACCCCCCCCGAACAAAAATCCTGGATCCGCTCTTGCTCCTGGACGTGGAGCCGAAATATTCGGAATATTTTTTAATTAAAGTGTTTTGTTTTGTTTTTATTTATTTTTTGTTTCATTGTTTTGTTGAAATTAAAACCCGTTTTTTCCTGCTTAATTTTTCGTAAATGGAACAGCAGTGTGGCTTAAGAAATTATTTTCAATACAAAGTTCTGCTTATCTTTCACTTGTCTGTCCTTTGAGGTTGAAATAAAGCCCTACCAATTATGGTATCAACTAACAGTAGCCTCAAACCTTGAACCCCCCTCCCTCCAAAAAAACAACTATGTTTACTGAAATTATTTCAAGATAAGTTACATACATGTATAAAAACATACTACTTTTGACCAGATATTAAAACCACTGATTTTATTCGCATCAACATACTAATGCGCTACTTTTTATTGTCACTGGTGTAAACCGACCTGCACATCATTTACCATCAGTTACATGTCCAAGAAGAAGATGATATCACAAAAACTGTTACCTAATATCTAAGCTAACATCAAAACATTGGAACAATGTTCCATTTATCTTTCACCTGTCCCTCATTTGAGGTTGCAAAAAGCTACCTCAGGAACGTTGATTAAAAATATGAAACCAGTTAGTTAAAAGGTTTCCATCTCCGGTTTCAACTTTTTTAGTTCTTCTTTAAGTAAGATTATACATTTGATACTATGAGCTTGAAATAACATGTACACACAAATTCAAAGAAAAAACACAATTATCTTTTCTTATGCATTTAAAGCAAAGTAGAGTACCAAGGACATCAAATGAAAACGTTTTTTGACACCTGTACCCATCTCAGGTCTATTCATACCCCAAAACCACCATTTAATAGGATTTTTCTTCTGGTTGTCTCAAGATGAAGTTTTTAATGCAATACCACAATTTCGCCAGTGTTATCAACCTGAATCGTGAAAATAAATAAACAAAAATAATTAGCTGAATTTCGACAATGCTTTTAGTACGTAAACATTTAAATATTAAAAATCAGTTGATTGCAAAAGATTACTAAATCTTCAAAGGAAAGCCAAAACTTCATATACAACTTGATTCAATCATTTTTTTTGCTTCTATTTCACTCACGTTTCCTTTTTTTTTTTAATTTGCCAAAAACACCATAGCTGCATATGGAGGTCCTTTTATTAAAAAAAAAAAAAACAAAAAAAAAAAAAACATTTTTTTAACTGAAAGTAAGGAGCGACATTAAAACTTAAAGCGAACAGAAATTATTCCGTATATGAAAGGGGTTGTCCCCTCCTCAACGTCTCGCTCTTTACGCTAAAGTTTTTCAATGTTTTAAAAAATAGAGTTACGAGAAAGAGTCTAACTTTAGCGTAAAAAGCGAGGCGTTGAGGAGGGGACAGCCTCTTTCATATACAGAATAATTTCTGTTCGTTTCAAATTTTAATGTCGCTCCTTACTTTCAGTTAAAAAAAATTGTTTTTTTTATTTGATTTTTGAACTTTTTGAATTAATGCAGGTTTTGATTTTGGCTCACCGTACATGAATAATTAAAACAAAATTTGCATTTTAATTTTACTTTTATTTGGTTAAATGGCTTTCTCGGAAGTTGTTTAATTTTATTTACGAACGTTTTTATTAATAATAAATATACGTAACTTACGAATTGACTTACGTAACGCACTTCTATATTCATATATTTTTAGTACGTATATTAGGGGGTTCACCCCCTAGTCAATACCTCGCTCTTTACGCTAAAGTTTGAATTTTATTCCAATTCTTTAAAAATGACCCCTTAATCACAAAGGCCGTTAATTAGAATAAATAGCTCTTATGAAAAGTACTAAAAAACCTTTGGCTTAAAGAGCGAGGTATTGACTAGGGGGCGAAACCATTCATATACGTAATAATTTCTGTTCGTTTTAAGTTTCGATGTAGCTCCTTACTTTCAGTTGAAAAACTTGCTTTTTTAAATTTAATTTCTGATCGTTTTTTTAAATAATGCTGGGAAATCTGGCGCCCCCTTCATAGCAATGTCCCTTTCTCCATGGAAAGATCCTCCCACATAACCCCCGACAACCCCCCCTCACTACCAGAAAAAAATTCCCCCTGAAAACATCTTTATACTTCCCAATAACCAATACTATATGTAAACATTGGGCAAAGTTCATAACTTTCAGCCCTCCCCCCGGGGACTTTGGGGGTTAAGTCATCCTACTAGACATATTTATTATATTTTCGATTATGCTGAACAAAATGTCTATCTCAAAATTTTGTTGGGGCGACTTTGGGAAAAAAATGAGCGTGGGAGGGGCCTAGTTGCCCTCTATTTTTTTGTCACTTAAATAGTGCACTAGAACTTTTAATTTCCGTTCGAATGAGCCATCCCACGATATTCTAGGACCAATACGATCGTCATTCTATTCTAGGACCAATACGGGTCAATACGATCACCCCCGGAAAAAAAAAAATAAACACACGCATCCGTGATCTCTCTTCTGGCAAAAAACACAAAATTCCACATTTTTGCAGATAGGAGCTTGAAACCACTACAGTATGGTTTTCTGATACGCTGAATCTGATAATGTGATTTTCATTAAGGTTCTATAGCTTTTAGGGGGTGTTTCCCCCTTTTTTTTTCGAAAATCAGGCAAATTTTCTCAGGCGAGTAACTTTTGATGGGTAGGACTAAACTTGATAAAAACCGAACTTACGAATGAAAGTTCAGTTTGGCTAGGCGATACTTACCTCATACGTTGGTACATCTATTAACAAAAGCTTAGATTCCAACCGATTTGGTGGTGGGTTCATAAATCAACTAATATAAAATATTAGTTTCAAACTCAAATATTCAAATGTATAACTATAAAACTGTCTGAACCGCAACGAAATGTAGAGCATCGGTTCGATATTCTATTTCATGAAGATAGTATTGTCTGGGAGTAGACTCCGAAGACCAGCCAGCAGTACTCATTATATCAGCAAGTGGTACTGATTTTGATAGCGCGGCCATGACGCCGTCATGGATCTTGTGTATTATGCTTTCCTTTTTCTACACTCTTCCTTTGCTGCCTCATATGCCATAGTTATGGCCTGCTTTATCCAAGAAGAAATGGTTCCAGCTGCCACCTCTCGTGGTGCTGTTTTACAAAAGGAATGAAGAACCTTTTCTCCCTTTTCTGACCACCACGTTAGCTGTTCACTGGGCGTAGGCCGATAGTATTCTCACTGGACACAAAGCTAGATCTACATCTAGCGCGGGAAGAAGGATAGGAGAAGGTATCTCATGAGGCTTCACGGTTTCGGGTCTAAACGAAGGGAGAAACCTGAGAGTTACTGAATTATCCGAAATTGTGCTATACTGAAAGACAAGGCATGTATTTCACGCCTTCGACGACCAGGTGCGATGGCAGTAATGAATACCGTCTTAAGAGTAACATCCTTCATATCAATATTCCACAAGTCAAGAACTCGTGAAGTTCTAAAATACCTTAGAACAAGGCCACGACCCCAGGCAGGAATATCATGTTGTGTCCGCGGTGACTCGTGCCAAAATTCTGTATCATTTTCGTCAAAGAAGTATCTTTGCTGATATCTGTTCTTGTAGCTAGAGCTAGCGTTCCGCATATTACTGCTTTATGATCTTCTATCGTTGATGGTGCGAGGTTTCGACCTGTCTTTAGATATATCATGAATTCTGCAACTACTGAGTACTGGTTGCGAGAGGATTAATCTTCCTTTCACACACCAACCTACGAACACTTTTCCATTGAACAATTCAATGGTAGATCGTCGCTGCATCGGGCAATTGCGCGAGCTGATTCTTTAGAAAAACCTCTCTTTTCGAGTCCACGCTCGATATCTTCCAGCCGTGTAAATTTAGATTCCTTAGTGCTGGGTGGCGAAGTCGACCCTGCTGGAAGAGATCTGACTAATCTCCGAGGGGTATAGGCAAGTCTACTAGCAGGTTGAGAAGATTCGTGTACCAAGCTTGGCGAGGCCCTCGCGGAGCAATTTACATTATTCGGCAGTTCACAGACTTTCGAACCTTCTCCAGAACTTTTGGAATCAGGGCAAATGTAGGGAAGGCATAGCTGTGTTTGTTCGACCAATCGTGGACAAGGGCATCTGCGCCGATCGCAAGAGAATCTGAAACTGGTGAGAAATATACGTCGATCTTCCGGTTCAATCGAGTCACGAATAAATCGACTTCTGGCAGTCCATACTCTTTTGACAGGGCTCTGAAGACACTCTCGTTGAGACTCCATTCCGTGGGCAGGCCTTTTTCCTTCTCGTGACAGTGTGCCGGCTACTAGATTAAGTGGCCCGGCGATGTGTCTTGCCCTCAAGTGAACGTTCAGGGCCATCGTAATCTCGAAGAGATTTATGGGGTTCCTCCTCTAGGGAGAAAGAACGGTTTCCGCCCTCTTTGTTTATGTAATTGACTACAGTCGAGTTGTCCGTCGCTACCATGACTACCTCGTTTCTTAGCTCTTCCGCAAAGGCTTTGATTGTGTTGGCTACGGCTCTCATCTCGAGGCAATTTATATGAAGAGATTTCTCTTCTGGAGACCAAGTCCCCGAAGTGTCTTGATGTGGGTCTTCAAGATAGCCACCCCGCCCGTAGGTTGAGCTGTCGGTGAATATTGTTTTGGAAAACAATAGGGGGCTTCAGAGGAAGGCCTTTACTCAGCCAATCTTTGTTCAGCCACTGTGAAAATGCCTCTTTCCTCTCTGTCGTAATTAGGATGTTTAAATCTATGTTGCTCCAAGACTTGTCCCACAATCTGAGCATTAGTAACTGACAATTCCTGAGATGTAGCCTGTTGAAAGGAATTGCTCTTGAGCCCGCATTGACGAGTCCAATCAGCTTCATCAGTTGCCTTGTTGAGGCATGCGATTTTTCCAGAGCTGTCTTGATTGCATGTATCAAGTTCTGAATCTTTTCCGGGGTTAGGTACACCCTCTTTACCTCCTGGTCTACCCGAAAACCCAAGAAATATGATCCGTCGCATAGGTTGCAATTCTGATTTCTCGCTCAGCATTACCCCAAGTCTGAGCTGGAGAATCATAATGTACTAATGAATTTTGGTAATTGTGCAGAATCTATTTGTTCATGTAAGCATGCCATTGGATGGTTTGAAGATGGCCATAGCTCACGATGGCACTTTGAACTGATAGATTTTGTTTTTGAAAGTGAACCCTAACCTCATTCTGTGAGTTAGGTCCTTAAAGTCGGCGGAAAACATGAAATACTTTCCAGAGATAATAATTTTGAGTATGCTCTAGAAAGAATATTTGAAAGATGCTGCTGACATCTATTTACAGAATCCAAGAACTTTATCAGTTTTTGGAATAGTGTCAGGAGAGACGTTCTCTACCTTTAACATCTTTATGACAGTACCTAACGTGAGGTCACTGTATGATAGCATGCCCAGAGTCACTCGTGTGGAAGAATCTAAGGCCAAGAATGACTTTCTCTCAACTGATATGAACTTTATGTCCTCTACTTATCCAGTTGATGGTAACAAAAATGAACTTTGGGTTTATGCGTGGTGACTGAAGCTGTAAATGCGTCTTGACATTTGTAAGCTCTCGCTCGGTCCGGGATGCCGAAAGGGTCAAAGAAGTACTACGCTTTGAAACGATATTTTCTTTAATATTATAAGTATATACTGTTATCCAGCTAACATAGCATATTTGTAATTGTAATCTAATCCAATTCAACTCTAATCCCCTAATAAGGTAAATTCAACTCTAATCCCCAGAAAAACTTACCACATGCCAGACCAGACTTATAGGTTAGCGCTGTAGTCGTTACAATACTATGCAATGACGGTACGTACGTCCAAGGCGTCGTGACCTTATATAATGGCGGTCTGTACTTCCAAAGCATTCCGACCTTATGTAATGAGGGTCTGTACTCCCCAGGCGTTATGACCTTATGTAATGGTGGCCTGTACACCCACGGGTGTTATTATCTTATGTAATGCCGGTCTGTACGCCCAAGGCGTTATGACCTTATTTAATGACGGTCTGTACACCCAAGGTGATTTGATTTTATGCAATGACGTCATGTACACCCAAGTTGTTGTGACCCTATGTAATGACGGTCTGTACACCCAAGGTGTTATGAACTTATGTAATGGTAGTCTGTACACCCAATGGTGTTATGACCTTGTGTAATTCCGGTCTGTACACCCAAGGCGTTATGACTTTATATAATGACGGCCTGTATACCCTTTATGTAATGAGTAATATACCGGGTTTAATACACCCAAATGATTAAAATGCAAATAATTACAAATAAGACACAAAAATTCCCTTCTGTAATATTCTGTTTCATGATTTCTGCGTACCATCAGGGTTGCCAGCTGCCAATATCTAAAAAGAGGTAAAAACTGAGAAAAAGGGGGAAACTTTACTCAAAGAGTGAAAGTCCGTGCTTTCGCTCGGCCCGGTATGTCGAGAGGATCAAAGAAATTATCACGTTCTGAAAGTCGCTTATTCTTTGCTGTTGACTGCAGTTCTTCTGAACGCTGCTTGATGAAGTTTTTCAGCATTGGGGAGAAAGGTAACGTGATAAGCTGTTTTCTCTTGAATGGCTCAATTGCCAAAACCAGCTCTGCCGCCGAGCGAGGCTGTTGGACGGTAATGGTAGACCTGGGGCAAATGGTGTCACCCAGTACTTCGTATACAAGGTCCAGCGACTCTGCCAAAAAGACCATGTCATCTGTTCCGGGATCGGTGCCTAATTTTAACCAACTATAAAATCTTTATAATTAGATGCTGGGCCTAATCTGAGCTTCAATCTCCAGACCAACTTATCCCTTGCAGAAGGCCTATAACGCCGTAGGCGTTATAACCTTGTGTGATGGTGGTCCGTACGCCATAGGCGTTATGACCTTATGTAATGAGGGCCTATACGCCCTAGGCGTTATGACCTTATGTAATAACGGCCTGTACGCCCTAGGCGTAATGACCTTATGTTATGACGGCCTATACGCCCTAGGCATTATGACCTTATGTAATGACGGCCTGTACGCCCTAGGCGTTATGACCTTTTGTTATGACGGCCTACACGCCCTAGGTGTTATGACCTTATGTAATGACGGCCTGTACGCCCTAGGCGTTATGACCTTATGTAATGACGGCCTATACGCCCTAGGCGTTATGACCTTATGTAATAACGGCCTGTACGCCCTAGGCGTTATGACCTTATGTTATGACGGCCTATACGCCCAAGGCGTTACGACCATATGTAATGACGGCCCGTACGCCCTAGGCGTTACGAAGTTATGTAATGACGGCCTATACGCCCTAGGCGTTATGACCTTATGTAATGAGGGCCTGTACGCCCTAGGCGTTGTGACCTTATGTAATGACGGTCTATACGGCCAAGCTGTTATGACCTTATGTAACTTATAAAATATAAACCTATGAAAGGTATCATCCATACCCAAATACTGGATTTACCGCAGCTAAACCATTAAAATACAAATAATTATCTAGCCTACTAAACACCAGGCCTAGAATAAAAGTAGATATTTATATAAATATAGATAAATATGTTACAAATGTGTATATGTTTCCTAAGTAGGAAACATAGGAGAAACATTTCTGAAGTGCATCAATGCATTTTAAAAACGCAGAAGAGTATATGTTATCAATGTTTGGACTAACAATAGAATTTAAAACGAAAAGGGTTGCAAAATTTATATAATACGGTTTTTCATCCTATCAACATTGAATTAACCAATTAGTGGCACAAAAATGAACAAAAGAAAGACTCGTGGAACAGTCTTTTAAGGTACTAAAAATCAAATGAAAAAATGAATTCTTATATACAATATCGCAATAGTGTCCTGGATATATCTATTGAAGAAGGTATAATCATTAGCAAACATTACACAAATTCCCAGAAAGATGTTGTGAATAATTGTGCAATATGCATGCTGGGAGGGTAGGAAATCCCTCTTCTATCACACAGATATTTTGAGTATAAACTCATTTTCCTTCTTACTAATAAAAATGTTTTATATGTTGAATTAAAACCAAGAACTACTACCTTGGATAGTGCCTATCCTTATGACCCCCTGTACCACAAAATAGAAACTGGTCTGAGTCGGCCATAGAGAGAGTCTGGATAGTTGTGGAAACGTTTGTGTTTTTCGGAGGAATTGTGGTGTCTTTGACCCCGTCTTTGTATTGCAAAACCGGAGAAAGATTTTGTTAATAGATATACCAACGTATGAGGTAATGGCGACGCCAAACTTATATATTTGAAATCAGCATTAAAATCTGATTCTATTGATGTATCTATTGGTATCAAAATTCCGTTTTTTAGAGTTTCGGTTACTATTGGGCCGGGTCGCTCCTTACTCACAGTTCGCTACCACGAACCGTTTGAAACTTTACTCAATAAGCTAGGAAAAAGAAAGAGTCTAACTTTAGCGTAAAAAGCGAGGCGTTGAGGAGGGGACAGCCCCTTTCATATACAGAATAATTTCTGTTCGTTTCAAATTTTAATGTCGCTCCTTACTTTCAGTTAAAAAAAGTTGTTTTTTTTTATTTAATTTTTGAACTTTTTTGAATTAATGCAGGGTTTTGATTTTGGTTCACCGTACATGAATAATTAAAACAAAATTTGCATATTAATTTTACTTTTATTTGGTTAAATGGCTTTCTCGGAAGTTGCTTAATTTTATTTACGAACGTTTTTATTAATAATAAATATACGTAACTTACGAATTAACTTCTTTATTCATATATTTTTAATACGTATATTAGGGGCTTCACCCCCTAGTCAATGCCTCGCTCTTTACGCTAAAGTTTGAATTTTGTTCCACAATTCTTTAAAATGACCCCTTAATCACAAAGGCCGCTAATTAGAATAAATAGCTCTTATGAAAGTACTAAAAATCTTTGGCTTAAAGAGCGAGGTACTGACTAGGGGCGAACCCAATCATATACGTAATAATTTCTGTTCGTTTTAAGTTTCGATGTTTCTCCTTACTTTCGGTTGAAAAACTTGTTTTTTTTAATTTAATTTCTGATCGTTTTTTAAATAATGCTGGGAAATCCGGCGCCCCCTTCATAGCAATGTCCCTTCCTCCATGGAAAGATCCTCCCAGATAACCCACGACAACCCCCTCCCCCACTACCAGAAAAAAAATCCCCCCTGAAAACATCTGTATACTTCCCAATAACCAATACTATATGTAAACATTGGGTAAAAATCATAACTTTCAGCCCTTCCCCCGGGGACTTTGGGGGTTAAGTCATCCTAAAAGACATATTTATTAGATTTTCAATTATGCTGAACAAAATGTCTATCTCAAAATTTTGTTCGGGCGACTTTGGAAAAAAAATGAGCGTGGGAGGGGGCCTAGTTGCCCTTCATTTTTTTGGTCACTTAAATAGTGCACTAGAACTTTTAATTTCCGTTCGAATGAGCCATCCCACGATATTCTAGGACCACTGGGTCGATACGATAACCCCTGTAAAAAAACAAAAAACAAAAATACAAATAAACACGCATCCGTGAACTTTCTTCTGGCAAAAAATACAAAATTCCACATTTTTGCATATAGGAGCTTGAAACCACTACAGTATGGTTTTCTGATACGCTGAATCTGATAATGTGATTTTCATTAAGGTTCTATAGATTTTAGGGGGTGTTTCCCCCTTTTTCGAAAATCAGGCAAATTTTCTCAGGCGCGTAACTTTTGGTGGGTAAGATTAAACTTGATGAAACTTATGTATTTGAAATCACAATTAAAATCTGATTCTTTTGATGTATCTATTGATATCAAAATTCCGTTTTTTAGACTTTCGGTTACCATTGAGCTGGGTCGCTCCTTACTTACAGTTCGTTACCACGAACTGTTTTTTGATAGCCGACAGATTGTTTCTACAGCTGAATTGTAAGTTTGCAGAATTTTTTTTCTTTTGCTGTTTTTAGATAAGATTATCTTAATGTTTAATACTCGTTGTTGAACGCCTGATAGATTAAAGACAATACAATCTTCTTTCTGAAAAATTCCCCCTCCCCCCTAAAAAAAGCCTAGGACTAAACTTGATAAAACTTATATATTTGAAATCAGCATTAAAATCTGATTCTATTGATTATCTATTGGTATCAAAATTCCGTTTTTTAGAGTTTTGGTTACTATTGAGCCGCATCGCTCCTTACAGCTCGTTACCACGAAGTGTTTGATTCAATAAATTTTTCAAATTTTGTCCTGATTTTTTTTTCAGATGTGAAAATTCCCACTTGGCCCATTAAAAAAAAAAAAAAAAAAAAAAAAAAAAAAAAAAAAAAAAAAAAAAAAAAAAAAAAAAAAAAAAAAAAAAAAAAAAAATTATTGTCCTTGGTACTTAATCAATTATTTAATAAATCAATAAATCAATTATTTCTAAGTCATAAGGCTAAGGTCGTATCCAGGATTTGGTTTGGAAGGCTATTTTTTCGGGGGGGGGGGGAGACCTATATTTTTTTTTTTAGAAAACGCTAGATATGCGTTTATATGCATTTTTGTGACTTTTTTTTACAAGTCAGACAAAAGATTGGGTTAGGGGTTCAAACACGGTAGCCCCCTGAATATGGTCCTGCTTAAGGCTAATTCCTAAAGGCCAAATCAGGCCACCTTCAAGTACCCTAGCTGATGGTCTATATTGTCACTGATCCTACCAGACGCGTAAACGCTTACTTATTGGTTCACAGTTCCAATGAAAACAAAACTCGTGGATAACATAAAAATTACACGCAGCTACAGTGCCAATTATGTATCCCGTTCGCAATTTTTTGAGTTGAAGATTGTTCAACTTTGAAGCATAATATTTGTTCTTAAATAAACAGAGCTAAGATGTAAGGCAATTCTTTTGGAAAATTGAAAAATGGAAGCAGGCAACAGCTGTTTCTCAATCTGTAAGATGAATCTGTCAAGATACACAAACTTTAGCGTAAAAATCAAGCATTAAGAAAGGGGCAGCCCCCCCCCCCACCCGAGTGTACAGAATGATTTCTGTTCCTTTTAAGTTTTAGTGTTGCTCCTTACTTTCAGTTGAAAACACTAGTTTTTTATATTTAATTTCTAAGCATTTTTCAAATCATGTCAGGAACACCCCTTCAATCCTCCCCATGGAAACTTTCCCCTGACGACTTTCCTCCCCAAATAAAATCCCCCCCCCCAGAAAAAAAATTCCAAGAATTTTCCAATAAGAAATACGTATGTGTGTCTATGTGTTTTTTTTTGTCTGTCTGTGTGTCTATGTGTCTTTTTGTGCGTCTGTCTCTTTGTCTTTTTGCTCCCTCTGTCTGTGTAATTTTTCTGTCTGTATGTCTTTTTGTGTGTCTGTCC
Organism: Artemia sinica; assembly: GCA_027921565.1. Classification (NCBI taxonomy): domain Eukaryota; kingdom Metazoa; phylum Arthropoda; class Branchiopoda; order Anostraca; family Artemiidae; genus Artemia; species Artemia sinica. The sequence continues at coordinate 50,415,826 of CM051267.1, forward strand.
GTCTGCCTGTGCGTCAATATTTTTTTTTTCTGTCTGTCCGTGTGTCTTTTTGTATGTCTATCTGTGTGTCTATATGTCTTCTAGTCCGTCTGTTTGTGTGTCTATGTGTCTTTTTTTCTCTCTGACCGTGCGTTTTTGTCCGTCTGTCCGTGTGTCTTTTTGTATGTCTATCTGTGTGTCTATAAGTCTTCTTGTCCGTCTATTTGTGTGTCTATGTGTCTTTTTTCTCTCTGACCGTGTGTTTGTGTGTTTTTGTCCGTCTGTCCGTGTGTCTTTTTGTCCATCTGTATTCGTGTCTGTGTGTCTTTTTATTAGCCGGTCTGTGTGTCTGTGTTTCTTTTTGTCTGTCCGTTTGTCTATGCGTCTGTATGTTTGTCTTTTTTCCTCCCTCTGTCTGTGTGTCTATGTGTTTTTTTTTTCTTTCTGACCGTGTGTTTTGTGTGCCTGTCTGTGTCATTTTTGTCCGTCTGTCCGTGTGTCGTTTTGCCCATCTGTATTTGTGTCTATGTGTCTTCTTTTTGTGCGTCTGTCTCTTTGTCTTTTTGCTCCAACTATCTGTGTGTATATGTGTAATTTTTCTGTCTATGTGTTTTTTTTGTGTTTGTCTGTCCGTCTGCCTATGTGTCAATGCGTCTTTTTTCTGTCTGTCCATGTGTCTTTTTATATGCCTGTCTGTGTGTCTATGCGTCTTTTTTGTCTGTCTGTGTGTCTATATGTGTTTTTGTGCGTCTGTCTGTTTGTCTTTTTTTTTTGCTCCCTCTGTATGTGCGTCAATGTGTCCTTTTTTCTCTCTGACCGTGTGTTTGTGTGTCTATTTGTGTCTTTGTGCCTTTTTGTCCGCGTATATATGTGTCCTTTTGTTCATCTGTATTTGTGTCTATATGTATTTTTACTGTCGGTCTGTGTGTTTTTATATGCCTGTCTGTGCGACTATGCGACTTTTTTGTCTGTCTGTGTATTTTTGTGCGTCTGTCTGTTTGTGTTTTTGCTCCCTCTGTCTGTATGCCTATGTGTCATTTTTTCTGTCTGTGTATCTATGTGTCTTTTTGTGTGTCTGTCCGTCTGCCTATGTGTCACTATGTCTTTTTTCTATCTATCTGTGTGTCTTTTTGTTTGTCTGTCTGTGTGTCTTTTTGTTTGTCTGTCTGTGTGTCTTTTTTCGTCTGTCTGTGTGTTTGTGTCTGTCAATTCGTGTGACTATGTGTCTTTTTTCTCTCTGACTGTGTTTGTGTCTGTCTTTGTGTCTGTTTTTTTTTTTTTTCCGTCAGTCCTTGTGTCTATGTGTCTTTTTGTCCATCTGTCTGTGTGTCTATGTGTCTTTTTTGCATGTCTGTGTGTCTATGTGTCTTTTTTCTCTCTGACCGTGTGTTTGTGTGTCTGTCTTTGTGTCGTTTTGTCCGTCAGTCCTTGTGTCTATGTGTCCTTTTGTTCTTCGGTCTGTGTGTCTATGTGTCTTTTTTGCATGTCTGTGTGTCTTTTTTCTCTCTGACCGTGTGTTTGTGTGTCTGTCTTTGTGTCGTTTGTCCGTCAGTCCTTGTGTCTATGTGTCCTTTTGTTCATCGGTCTGTGTGTCTATGTGTCTTTTTTTTGCATGTCTGTGTGTCTATGTGTCTTTTTTCTCTCTGATCGTGTGGTTTGTGTGTCTGTCTTTGTGTCGTTTGTCCGTCAGTCCTTGTGTCTATGTGTCCTTTTGTTCATCGGTCTGTGTGTCTATGTGTCTTTTTTTTGCATGTCTGTGTGTCTATGTGTCTTTTTCTCTCTCTGACCGTGTGTTTGTGTGTCTGTCTTTGTGTCTGTTTGTCCGTCAGTCCTTGTGTCTATGTGTCCTTTTGTTCATCGGTCTGTGTGTCTATGTGTCTTTTTTTGCATGTCTGTGTGTCTATGTGTCTTTTTTCTCTCTGACCGTGTGTTTGTGTGTCTGTCTTTGTGTCGTTTGTCCGTCAGTCCTTGTGTCTATGTGTCTTTTTGTCCATCTGTCTGTGTGTCTATGTGTCTTTTTTCTCTCTAACCGTGTGTTTGTGTGTCTGTCTTTGTGTCTGTTTGTCCGTCAGTCCTTGTGTCTATGTGTCTTTTTGTCCATCTGTCTGTGTCTCTATGTGTCTTTTTTGGATGCGTGTGTGTCTATGTGTCTTTTTTCTCTCTGACCGTGTGTTTGTGTCTGTTTGTCCGTCAGTCCTTGGGTCTATGTGTCTTTTTGTCCATCTGTCTGTGTGTCTATGTGTCTTTTTTGTCTGTCCGTGCGTCTTTTTTCTCTCTGACCGTGTGTGTTTGTGTGCCTGTCTTTGTGTCTTTTTGTCCGTCAGTCCTTGTGTCTTTGTGTCTTTTTGTCCATCTTTCTGTGTGTCTTTTTTCTGTCTGTCTGTGTGTTTTTAAATGCCTTGTAAGTGCGTCTATGCGTCCTTTTTTTGTCTGTCTATGTGACTGTGTATTTTTGTGCGTCTTTCTGTTTGTGTGTTTTTGCTCCTCTGTCTGTATGTAAATGTGTCATTTTTCTGTCTGGGTGTCTATGTGTTTTTTTGTGTGTCTGGCCGTCTGCCTATGTGTCACTATGTGCGTCCGTCTGTATGTCTTTGTGTCTGTCTGTTCGTGTGACTATGTGTCTTTTTTTCTCTCCGACTGTGTGTTTTTGTGTCTGTCTTTGTGTCTATGTGTCTTTTTCGCATGTCTGTGTGTCTATGCGTCTTTTTGTCCATCTTTCTATGTGTCTTTTTTCTGTCTGTCTGTGTGCCTTTTTGTGTGTGTCTATGTGTTTTTTTTCTCTCTGACCGTGTGTTTTGTGTGTCTGTCTTGTGTGTTTTTTTTGTCCGTCCGTCCGTGTGTCTTTTTGTCCATCTGTCTGTGTGTCTATGTGTCTTTTTTGCCCAGCCTGTGCATCTATGCGTTTTTTTAATGTCTGTCTGTGTGTCTATGAAAAAAAAATTCTAAGCCCCCCTCCCCCCTAAAAAAATCTAAGTTAAAAAAAAAAAAAATAAAATAAAATGATTCCAAGTTACGGTCCAGGTTCAATAATATCCCATGGATTGAATTCAATATTTCAAGAATGGCTAGTAGGGAGGGGTGTTTTTTTGGAACAAATGATCATATATAATATACAAACACATACATTTCGGTAAATGTTAAGTCCTCTTGCTAACAGGACTTTTCTGCTAAGTCCTATAATTTTCTTGTTAACCCTGTTATCATCTATAACAGTGAAGCTTAACCCAAATAAAACTTCACCAGCTTGGCCCACTATAGGTAGCAAGGAAGTACGTTTTCTTATGTTAATTGTATTGTATTCAAAGTCGAAAGGCTAAAAAGAAGCATTTTGTGATGGAAAGAGGCGTAGAGAGAGCATCAAACAATAATAATAATAATAAAAAAAAGAAAGAAAAAAAAATCCAAGGAGATATCAAAACATAATTCGATAAATGAATGAAGCTGAACCTTAGCTATCCAATAGCCATTTACGTCAAAACCAAAGAGTATGGGTAACTTTACACTAATTAAGTTAATTATCCTTATATTACACAGAAAGAAATGCCAAGTGTCACCAAATGCTAGATGGCGCTGATAGTTTTTTTTTTGTCGACACTAGCGCCACTTCTTTCTCTTGTAAGTTACCCATACTCTTTTGTCGAAACATTAAAAGCGTATAAACATAACATACCGAAAACTCCCACAGGGAATATCGTCATAACCTACAGCTAAAATCTGCAATATAATGTCACAGGTAAACGAAATTCAGCGATACAGAAATGCAACTTACAGTGGTATTGAAGCTGCACAGAAATACAGCTTACAAACCAACATAAAAAGATCGTATATTATTTAATTTTCTGGTTTTCCTTGAACAACCACGGTTGCGGCACAACTGATGAAGAATCTATAAAGATTTTTTCTACACCGATAATGTCACTTTAATCAATTTTTAATAAAATTCCTGATGCAGAAGATGTCACTTTTTATTACCATATTCTTCTACACTTTGTTTTACTTAACTTCACTTTTGCACTCCTTTTTGTTGCTTTTCTATTCTTTAACTATTTCTAGTCTTTTGTATAGTTTTCCCCTATTTTTTTTATCTTTTGATAGTTGATTACGCGTTGGAGCGTCGATTTATTCATTGAATAGTAGTTTGACGAGAGCCACAAGTTGGACATTTTTGCTAAATGTCACTGCTAAATGTCACTTCTAGAAAAAGCAAGATTTGGTGCCATTTTTTCTTGCAAATAATTTCTTCTCATGTCTCTGTTTTTGGCTGTTGTTAAATTTTTTTCATTTTTCGAAAAACAACTTAAATGTCAAAAACTCCTCATTGGAGGAGTTCTTGAAAATTGATTAGAACAGAAGGAGGAGCTACAATTAAATAAAACACCAAAAGCTATTATAGAAGGCATAACCCATATTAGATACCAAAAATGATGAACTAAAGCTTTTCCTTTTAATGTCACAGACAAATTAATAAACAAAAAATATTTACCTATTATAATATTACAAAAAAATTTCAATTCAGTTTCTTATTTCCTAGGATAGAATCTCTTAGAGGAATCTTTTGCGTGGTCGAGCAACAGTTGACAGGGGGTAAATGCTGGGCCGTACGCCGACTCATACTGACGCATCTTGGCAACAAATTTATCAGCACCATATGCATCAATAAATCTGAAAGGTCCACCAGTGAAAGGGGGGAAACCAAGACCAAAAACGGCTCCAACATCACCTTCCAACTGTAAGAAAAACAATCAGCCAATCACAGATAAAATCCCCAGCTAAAAATAAACAGTCAGCCGATCATAGCCAAAAATCCCAGCCAAAAATAAACTATCAGCCAATCACAAATATTCGTCTCTTAAAACAATCAGGTATCTGGCAGCAAGTATTTCTCTTATATAGACACAGCATTGTTCATTTTAACAGTAATGAATTTTATGCGTACTTTGATGAGCCTACCCTGTTTTATCTCAGGGCTGAGACATCAACTTGAAAATTCCAGAAAAAGTTTGTTTTTAGGAGGGAGGGGGGTTAAGGCAACTTTTGATTTTGTGTTGGGGAGAAGGGGGCAAAATTATTTTCTCCTTCTCACAAAAATGTATACACAATATCTTTTTGTTGTAACTGGAGCCTGAAACCAAGCAAGTATTTTTCATATACAGTCAATAACTTTCATTTAATTAGCGACGAACTTTAAACTCGGTTTCATGAACCTACCCTGTTTTACCTCACGGCTGAGAGATCGACTTGAAAATTCCAGACAAGGTCTGTTTTTACGGAGAGTGGGGTTAAGGTAACTTTTGATTTTGTGTTGGAGAGAAGGGGCAAAAAGGTTTCTCCTCTTCACAAAAATATATACACAATTGAAGTGCATAACAGTTTCCCTAAAAAAACCAATCAAAGCCAAATTTACTCAAATAAGCATTTTAACGTTGCCAATGTGCAATTCCTCAACGATTCTTTTGTCGAAATCGAAATGGACAGTTTTGAAAACATAACATTTCTGTAGCATTTAGAAAATATTCTTACGACAAAGGCTATTCTTCGGGAGGCAAGGCGGGGGGGGGGGGTCAACTCGCTAGAGCCCTTGACACGTCCTAATACTACAAGTGCTACTTTAAACACGCATACAGCAGGTGAAATTTTCTCCACAGTGGGCAGAAAAACTATGATTGAATTTAAGGAACTATAATACAGAAAGGAATTTAAATTCCCGAAAATCGCAATTAATATAACTAAGAACAAATATAGAAATCATGGGGAGGAATTACATTTAGATGTGTATATTACGTAAATTACAAAGTAACTTTCTTCTTGAAATTCGGTCAGGACGCAGCGTTAATTCTTCGGAAGGATGACGGCTAAAACCTGCGTTTTTTTGGTAATTCAGGGGGTGAGAGACCAAAGGTGGTTTCTTTGAAGAAGGGGGGGGGGGAGTATTAATTGAATTTACTCAGCACCCGATACAGGTAATTAAGGCCACAATTACTCAAATAACCATTTTAAAAGGCACAATCTTTTAATGTTTCTTTTCAAAATTAAAAAAGACAAAGAAATTTTCAAAATTTGAAATTTTTTTGTAGCATATACGACATTCTTAGACATAGGCAACCTTTCGGAAGGGGGGGGGTCTTTAACCTCACTAGCACCCCCTGATACTCCCTAATATGACATTTGTTACTTTAAATACGGATGAAGCAGGTGAAACTTTCTCCTCAGTGGGTGGAAGCATGGATCTATGTACGAAGTGTTTACCATATATGGTGGCTTACACAATTCAATTTTCTTAGTATATCGCAACAAATAACACCTATGTGTAATTTTTTAAAACCGGATTTTGTTAGACTGATTATAATCAATACATTTGTTACATTTTTTTTATTATTATACTGACATAAAAAAAAAGCTAAGCGATTATAATAGTAAAAATGTGAGCTTTATTAGATATTCAGGGTGTCTAGGTGGGGCTATCAATTTATATTAAGAAGAAGTGGGACATCGAGAAGAATGGACTTTTTGACATTAAAAAAACTTAGAACTTTTAAAAGTTTGATTTAGCATTTCACAAAAAACAGCACAATACTTTTTCAAAATTCTTGAAGTTTAGAAGTTGTGAGAGAGCTTAAAAAGATGAGAGTACGTACGGGATTAGCCAAAATTCCTTCTTGAAGGGCACATGATAGCTTCATTCACAATCGGCTAACTAATCGGAGTTGAATATCCGAGTCTGATTGGAATCCTTTAGGTGTTAGGGAATATTTCTTCAGTATATTTACAGCTTCTCATTGACAGGTCGATCTTTCACTCCGGCCTCGTAAATAAAGCATCCTTTACCGGATTTGCGGCCTAAAATTGAAATAGAATGTGTTTGTGACTTTAAACATCTGGAAAAATAAAAATACACTCGTAAATAGAACAAAATAAACCAATTAGTTTTAATACCTTCAAGAAAAGCAGCTCTTTTAGTTTTTTTGTTGCTTTTTTATAGGACAAAAAGTAGCTTTTAGTTGGAGAGGAATAGTTGATTGTAAAATTTATAAATAATGTATTTTAAACTGGATATTTAGTGGAGTATAATTTTTTATGATTTAGCGTTGGTTCTTGATGTCACTGACAAAGTCAGATTTGTTGTTGATGTTAGGTTGTTGAGATCGGTTTGTCTTCATCTGAGCATTCGCGTGAGCAGTACTTTTCATTTATTTTTGTCTAGGCCTAGTTCAGTAGCCTGCAAATGATTAATGGGCGAAAGCAGTCCAAGTCGCTTGGCTATCTCTTCAATGTTAAAGAAATTTTGTTTGTTTAAAGAAACAGATATATTAAACAGGGCCGTATCCAGGATTTTTTTTTCAGGGGGGGGGGTTACTATATTTTTGACTCAGTTTTGTTACTTTTTTAAAAGTTTTCGACTAATTTTACCGATTTTTACCTAGGTTTTACTAATTTTCGACTTTTTTTCAGTGAGTCGGTCGGAATAATTTTTGACTCAAAAATTTCGGGGGGGGGGGTTCTTATTTTCGGTCGGTCAAAAATTTCGGGGGGGGGGGTTCAAACCGGGTAACCCTCCCCCCTGGATACGGCCTTGATATTAGAGAACTTAAATTGTGGTTCACCTGATTTGGGAGACTAATGGCATTCATTTGGTCAGGTTCACTTTTTTTTCTTATGCTCCCTCTATTTTTTAAATTAATTTTTATACAAAACTTTTTGGCTTTGTTCAAGAAAACGATATTAATAACTTTGTTCAGACAGTTTATGTTGATTTTACTCAATTAAAGGCTTTTTTATCCTTTGTTTTTTTTTTTCGCTGCAATCAATTTGGAGTTACGGAACCCTCAAGTTGAACAAGGGTTGTTTAATTTTTGAATCAGGGTTTCAATTAACAGGCACCGTGTCTTGTGCATGATACCACTAAACTTGGATAAACGTGCCGTATCCGCTGTATGCCGTTGTTCAAAACCAATCGAAATTTATCAAGGATGGAGCAAGTTCTATTCAAGAGATTAAAAACTTTTTGAGTTATGGGAAAAAAGCGCAATAAAAGAGGACTTAATTTAATTAACGTGCAAAAGGGCAGGGAAAAGTTAAAACAAATATACGTGAAACGTGGAAGACCAAAGTCAAAGTATATTGCTTGACTTGGAGGAAATATCTATGCAAGAGGAAACCATTATAGAACCACCGAGACTAAAAACAATAACAGGTGGCCGCAATTTAACATCTGAAATCTTTAAGACTGTTCGTTGGATAGTCATTGTGCCTTATTTTCTGAAGAGCTACGAAGATCTTGTAATCAAACATATGTAAGTACGAATTTTTAATTTTATAGAAAAATAATATGGTTTCCCAGCCTGACCCCAAAGATGGTTACATTAACCCTCCCCTCCAAAAAAAACAAAAACAAAACAAAACAAAGAACTGTAGAGGTTCAGAATAATTTAACGGTACTTATTAAGAAAGCGGTAAGTACAAGAGAATTGCATAGCGAGAACAGATAGGCATTTTATCGGGTAATGCCTGAATGCTGTATAAACATAGGTTACGTATTTAATATATTCTATGCTTTACCACTCCCATCTCCTAATGTGCAAATATATAGCCCAAATTTGTTTCTGAACTATTATATTTTCATCCTATTTTGTTTTATTTCATTAGCATTAACGAAACTTCACTTCTCTTGTACTTACCGCTTTCTTACAAGTACCAATTTAACGCTTGTGCTTGAGTGCCATTTAAGGGGTATTTTCCCTACTAGATTTGAAACTACTGTTTATTAGTATTTTTACTGAGAAAAAAAGAAAAAAAAATCGGTACTTGTACGATATAACCCTGACAGTTGCGGATCCAGGGGGAGGGGGCGTGTGTGCCCCCCCCCCTAGCGTAGTCCAAAGCAGTGTAATTTACTTAATTAACTCAAGTTTGCGTTAATTAAACTTGCTCATAACGCAAGTTTATCGGATCAACCTATTTTGCGCCCCCCCCCCCCTAAAATATTTTTTTTCGGATCAACCTATTCCCCCCCCCCCTAAAAAAATTCTGGATCTGCCCCTGAACCCTGACCTAATATTCCTCATCTAAGTAGAACCTGTTTCTCTGACGCTCAATCCAAATGAAATATACCTAAGTATGATAAAAATAATAATACTTTAGAAACAAATTTGCACTATATATTTGCTTATTAGGGGGGGGGGGGTAAAGCATAATGGGTCCGCAAGCATAATGTATTAGGTACAATTATTTTCCATATTATGAATGAAGAATTGTTTTCTAACTTAACACTGTCCAAATAATTTACCAACAACCCTCCACCTTTAGGTGCAAATATATTGCCCAAATTATATATTTCCCATCTATTCTGTCACTTCTTTTTGTCTTGTCTCATGCTAAGCTGAAAGATATAAAAAAGAAACGAGTGAAAAAAACCGGTTCTACAATGTGTCAATGGATGAACCACTTGAGTGGTCACAGCTATACCATACAATAGCCTATCTAAAATTCTCTTAAATCTTGAAAAAAAATGTATGAGGGTATCTTATTTTCTTATTAATCAAGGAGTTCCCATCCTTTCCGATGTTTTCAAAAATTGGTGCCCCTGCACTTGTGTGCAATTTACTTTTATTTATTTATTCATTGTTGGATTTAAGTTTGATGTGTGTCAGAGTAAAATGCATAAATAAAGACTTGGACTCACGGATGCCTTGATTTGCTGCAATAAATTTGCTTGATTTTTAGGTGGAATCCCAGTATGTAACATGCTCAGAGGCTACCATTTGAGATATTCGCATGTTTTTAACTAAAGGGTGACCAAGATGCATCTTGACAAAGGGATAGTATATCCGTACGAAACCAAAGGATCCACGTAATACTTCTTGGTTTCCGTAAATAAAATACAATATCGACTATGTACCGCAGTTTCTACCATTTGAAGCCAGGGATGATTGCAACGACCCCAAAAATCACATGAAAAAGTGCAGAGCCAATTTTAAAACCAAGAGCTCACGCTATAGAGCTTAAAATTTAGGAACAAGACTTTCTGCAACCCAGGAGGTTCTTGATCTGGTCGTTACCCATAATCTTATCCATTGTTCCTTTTACTTGCCTAATAACTTGAAGCTTATTTTTTTTATCAGTCCCTGGTCCCTTTAATCCAAGTCTGAACCTTTTCTAATCGCAGATGGAACAAAATTATCCTGAATATGTGGGGAACTACCGACCTTTTAAAGTACCGCTCTTTACATTAAGGTTTATTAAGACTTGGGTTTTTTTGGCATTAAAATCATTCCTCCCTTCGTAACTACAAAATAAATAGAGAACCCCATTTTAGAGGTTCAAAGAAATTTTTAGTCCTTTTTTATAAGTCGAAATGTATTGCAAACCAACTAACAAGGGGTGGGGGTATTAATTTTTGGGGGGTATCTCATGGGGGGAGGGGTATTTTTCGGGGGGGGGGGGGGAGGGGTGCCTATATAATTTCCGTTTTTACTGCTGTGACAAATTTAATCTCATCCCATGAATACAGCCCCCCCCCCCCCCCCCCCCCCAATGTCAAATTCTTAGCCAATGTCTTGTTTCAGGTGCCAAGACATACAAATTATCGTAAATATGATGTTCGACAGAGAGTTCAGGGCTGGATTACGTTCACGTTTCATTTTCAAATGTGAATCGTGCAGTGAAGAGGTTACTTTACACACTGAAATGCCACCAGCACCGAAAAAAAAAAAGATCTCGAAACCATCTCGCCAATCACATAGTTTGGAATCACATTTACACTTACAGCCAGAAGAAAAACAGACTGAAAAAAAGCAAAAAAGAACCAATTTTACTACAGAAAGAGTAGCCAAAAGACGAAAGGTCAGCACAGGGACAATAAACGTTGACAAAGGAGTAGTAGTTGGTGCAATAAACAGTGGTATGAGTCATGCCCAAATTCAGGAGCTTTTTTCTACAGTTGGTTTAAACTGTATGTCACAAAAAGTTTTTACAAAATATGAAATGGACAATGGTGAGAACTTGGAAAAAAACACTTCATCAATATTTACTGAACAGTGGCAAGATTGAGCGCAGAACGGCTATTAAAGCAGGCGAAAAAAAACCAACATGCACGGTTCAGTGGAGACTTCTGTTTTATAGTTGATGGTGGCTGGTGCACTAGAAGCTATGGCAGTAGGTTTTCTGCGTTGTCTGGTTGTGGAGTCGTCATTGGTTTTTATTCAAAAAAGCTTCTACATGTTGGGATTAGAAATAAATACTGTTGTATTTGTATGAAGCATCGAAGGAATGAAAACACTTTGCTTCCCGACCATACGTGTTTTATGAACTCGCAGGGACCAAGCAGAGGTATGGAATCTGATATTTTAGTCGAGGCATTTCGAATCCCTCCAATTATGCACTCTTTAAAATATGTTAGATTTATCGCTGATGGTGACGCTAGCACCCATGCAGAGCTTACAGCCAAAGTACCGTAGGGTAGATATATCGAAAAAATTGAGTGTGCCAACCATGCATGTAAGTGCCTAAAAAAAAGGCTTTACATGAAGCAAAAAGAAAACCCCGAATGCAGGAAGCTTCTTAGTGGTTTAAAAATAAAGAAAATGTGCAACTTTGCAAGAAACGCAATTGCACGCACAACCAAAGAAGGGAAAGGGGTCAAAGACCTTGTAAATGAGCTGAAAGCGTATCCATTGCATTTCTTTCGCGGTGATCATAGACAATGCCCAGAATGCTGCAAAATGGCAGGAAAAGTTGTTGAATTCAGCGAAGAAGGTGCCCCAAGCAATATTTTCCTTAGTCATGTGTATTCAGCCTTGACACTTTAACTAGAAGAGCTCGATTTCTCATCGGAAACAGTACTAGCAACCTTGCAGAGTATTTTATGAGCATAGTTGCTAAGCTTATCGGGGGAAAAAACATAATGGTGACAAAAAGAGCCCGATACACAACGCGTGTTACCGCTGCGGGCAAAAAATATTCTAAGGGACATTCTGCCCGTTTGCATATTTTTCGCAGAAGTTTAGGATCTACACCAAGCCGTTTGTTGAAGCGACTTGCTGAACAGCGGGCCAGAAGGACCATAAACAAGCAGACATGGAAAGCTAAAAGACGTCTGTTTGGAAAACCATTTACGAAGAAAGTTTCGAAACCCGACAAAAACTACCGCCCGAATGCATGTGTTCCAGATTTAGATCCTGATTCTCTTGAAGATGCAAAAAGTGATTTTCTGAACCGTGTTCAGTGTACTGACTTAGAAATTCATGAAATAGAAGAAACAACACGACTTCAGATAAATTGTATTGACAACAGATGGCTAGAATACAGAAAAAATAGGATAACTACGTCAGTAGCTGGAATAATTTGTAAAAGACGGACAAAGACTGTTGCATCGTTAGTGCGCCAACTGCTTTATCCCAAAAACCGCCAGACTAAAGCAATGGAACATGGGCAAATGCACGAACAAATAGCTATATCGGCTTTTGAGAAAAAAATGGACCGCAAAGTGTATCCTTCAGGACTTTTTGTTCATATTAAATACGGATATTTTGCAGCCAGTCCTGATGGAATAACCACTTTTTTGCCTGGTGATACGGCGGCTTTGGAAGTGAAATGTCCTTTCAGTGCCAAAAATTTAAATATAGAAGAATGGAGGCTATCCCAAAAAAATATTTGTCTTGAAAACGAAAATAATGGCACATTACAGCTTAAAAGGTCACATAATTATTTCTACAAATACAAATGCAATTAGAGTGTTGTAACATAGATTCTTGCTATTTTGTTTTTTTTTTTTTCGGCAAAGGCGATCCATTTATTGAGAAAATCAATCGTGACAAAGAATTCTGGCAGAAAAAAAATGTTACCAAAATTACAAAAGTTTTATCTTGAAGCAATATAGCCAGAAATAGTTGACGCAAGATTACCGAGAATGGAAATACGAGAGTCGTTTTTATAAAAAGAATTTGAACAGTATTAACACTCACGACATACAAATAATTGCTACTATACGAATTAAATAAAAAAAAAAACAAAAATAACAACAAAACCAAGTAGATGATTGCGAATACCACACTGACTTTCCTTGGCGATAAATAAAAGTTCAAATAACGATAAATCGATTTAATAGACAGCAATAATTAACAAAAAATACTAGATATTTCTATCACATTTACAGTGACTGTCATCAGCAGAAACACTCACATCTATTAAAAGGATTTATCCCTATTTGAACATTTATCTATCGTTTTTAACTAAGTTTTTTTCAAGGGAAATTAAGGAGCGGCGTTAAAACTTACAACGGACAGAAATTCAACGTACACGAAGGGGGTTGCCCCCTCCTCAACACCTCGTTCTTCACCCTAAAGTTTTTTAGCACTTAAAATATTTTTATTGTTCTAATTAAATGACCCTTGTGTTTCATGAGTTGTTATTAGCTTTATAATTAAAATTTCTTATTAATTGGCCCTTGTGTTTCATGAGTCGTTATTAACTTGAGCGTTAAGAGCGAGATGTTGAAGAGAGGGAAACCCCCTGTATATACGTAATAATTTCTGTTCCTTTAAAGTTTTATTGTTGCTGCTTACTTTCAGTTAAAAAAATAATTTTTTTATAGTTTAATTTCTGGTGGTTTTTCAAATAGTGCCAAGAAATCTGGCTCCACCTCCACGGAAAAAATCCCCCCCTCCCACAGATAGATCCACTAGACAATTCAATCCTGGTGAAAAAATTTACCCCGAACAATTGCCCTTAACATCTCCATCCTTAAAATTTAGTCGACAAAGGGAAAGTAAGACAATAAAAAGAATTTCGCATAGGAATTCTGGCAAATTTCCCCAGTATAAAATTTCCTCAGAAAATTTCACCCCCCCCCCCCCCTCCCCCCTCGAAAAATTCTCTCCTCATGTAAATTTTCCCTGTGGAAAATCCCCGAGCAGAAAATTCACCACCCCTCCCTCACCCGAAAAAATTTATGCCAACTTCACAATAAAAAAATATACGTAAAAAAAAAAAAAATAAAAAAAAATATACTTCACAAAAAAATAATACGTAAACAATGGGCAAATTTTATATCTTAAAGATGCATCCCCAGGGGCTATGGGGGCCATATTCTCTCCACGGTTAGGGCATTATATCTCACAATTTTGATCGAACAATTCCCGTGATTACAAATAACATTTAGGGAAAAAGGGGCGGTGAATGTCTGGGCTAATTGCGCTCCAATCTTTTTAGTCACTTTAAAAGGGCACTAGAACTTTTAATTTCCATCGGAATAAGTCCTTTTCCAATAATATAGGTCTATTGGTTCGATGCAATAACCCCTTGGGAAATAACTCCTTGGGAGCTTGGAACTACTACAACAGGGTTCTCGGATACGCAGAACGTGATAATATGATTTTCATTAAGTTCTCTTGACTTTTCGGGGGTGTTTCCCCTCCTTTTTTAGAAACCAGGCAAATTTTCTGAGGCTCGTAGCTTTTGATGGGTAACACTAACTATCAGCATAATAAGCCGATTCTTTTGATATGACTAATGACACAAGAACTCTGATTTTTTTGTTTCGGTAAAAATTAAGCAGCGTCGCTCCTTACTTACAGTTCGTTACCACAAACTATTTGATTCAAGTTTAAATTAGACAAAATCTATGAATAAGCCTTGCAATTTGTACTTAGCATTAGAAGCTTACAAAATAAGTCTCTGTAGTTAATTTGTGGCGGAATTCATGGTGTTTTAACCTTTTTTTCCATGACATTTCAAGGAAAATTTCAATATTTCTTCGGATTCCGATTTGATCGTAGATTTATCAAAGCTAAATCTTGTTGGATGGATGCTAGACTGAGTATTAACTTAGTTGCATCTTTTTTCTGCATTTTATTTTTTTGGGGTCATTGTCTTTTTTTGTAATACAGACAAATTGTTCAAGCTTGTACACTTCTTTTTATTTTGTGCTTTTACGACCTGTGCAAGCTACGTTTTGCGATCGTAAGAGCTTTTGATATTATGGAACAATATTTTTCAATGATTTATTTCGGTTTACGAGTGTTGAAAATTAGCCTATTTTCATCATTTGTGTTGGTTGAATAACAGCTTAATAAAGGTATGCTTCATGAAAAACTGTTGTAATTTGTATTAATAAATCTGATGTACATGTGTAATGTATCGTATGTCATAATTAGGTAAAAACCGTTTTATGGCAAAAATTTACAGTTTTTCTCGTTTTGTTTTTTAATCTTTATTTTCATAGTGCTACTTTTTTTTAAATTGCGTTAGAAGATTTTCATCAGATTTCTAATGGATAGGTAATCTATTAAAATTGTTTTTTTTTTTTTGTAGTTTGAATGCAAAATTGTGCTCTCAGTTTCGACAATCCAACTTTCTTGTGCATTTTTTCTTTTTTTGCGTGCGCATTTTTTTGTGTTGCAGATCCATTTTTTTTTCAAGATTCTGCTCTAGATATTATCTATATTTTTAATAAATATAAGCCCTTTTTCTTAGTTCATATCAGATCTGTTTTCATTCTTTTAGAAACCATATATTTTAAGTGACTTGTTTAAGTTCACGGGGTCGAACTATAAGACTCGTTTTTATAATGAGTTGTGCTTCATAATGGGATGCTTCACAAAAAGCTGTAGTAAAGTTTTTCTTAATCAGCCTTAAGTGCTGGTACACCTTCCAGAGGAGATAGGCAGACCATACTGTCAATATGATCTTATTCCTATAAATAAAAACCTGATTCCATATCATCATGTGGGTGAAAACTATTTTTTCAAAACAAATTTCAAAAAAATTACCCTAATCAGAGACAAATTTATACAAATGAATCTGTCCATGGTAAGAGAGGTGGAGCAGCTTCATGCATTCCATCCCTGGACCTTAATCTTTATATTCTCCTTCCATTGGGATCCTTTATTTTGTCTGCTGAACTGTGTACCATCCACCTTGGCCTAGATCTTTTAAAGATTATTGTTTAGAGTCTGAAAGTATTCTCTCTTTAACTGACTCCCAATCTGCAATACATTTGCTCTAAAGTTTAAACAGAATTGTTGATGATAAGGGCACACTTCTTGTGTGCGATCACACAAGAAGTGTGATTTTTCTATCTTGACCGAGCCCCCTCCCCTCCTTTGTCATATATTAAAATTTTGTTTAGTGTCATATCGAGAAAATCTAAATATTGGTTATTACAAGGTCTAAGAATTTAGGGTACTTGTGCACAATATGGTACCCACAAAAGAAGTCAAGTTTGGTTAATGCTAATAAAAATAAAATAAATAGGATGAATATATAATAGTTTAGAAACAAATTTGGGCTATATATTTGCACGTGGGGGGGGGGGTGGTGGCTGGTAGAGCATAGCATATATTAAATACGTAACCTAACCTACGTACCTTTCCCCCCCTAAACCCCAAAAAAACAACAGTTTAAATATTGTAAACGCAATGGAAACCACGCTTTGCATTCCATTTCTCTATTGCAAATACCCGTTTGTTGGGTTTCGGGTCTGGTTTCCTTGATACAGTTATAGCAGTGGGTACCAGATAGTGCACAAGTACCGAATTTAGCTACAAAAATAGGGTAGGCCTACCATAGAGGCAGGCAAATGAAAAAAAAGGTATTTGTTTGCTGTTTGAGTTCTTGTTTTCGAGTTTTGTGTTTTATGTTTCAGCAATGGTAGCATAGGGGCTAGATCAAAATTATATATGGAAGCTTTATTACCCTAAATACTGGACGGAAGAAGACCTCACAATATGGCAATCCGAGAGCCATTCTAAACGAGTTGACGGGTAAATAAAACAGCATATATGGCTTCATAGATAATTTAATTCGGAATTAATGTTTATTTACTGCGTACACTAAAAAAAGGCTCAAATGCTGAAAACAAATGCATTTATACATATGTATGTTATTACTATATACTGGAAATAAATTTATACTTCTTAGCTGTCCTTGTCATTGAAATTATCCTGTCTAGATAATGCTAAAACCGTGGTAGGAATTTCTTCAAAAAAACAAAAATCATCTATTTTGAAGGTCAGTCTGGGCCAAAAGATAAAAGGAAAGCCCCATCTTTATGAATTTTCTAACCCTTCACGCATAGAAAGATGCGCGATTTCGTAAGGAGTACAATTGCTTCTGTCACGAAAGAAGAAAATACAGACCAGGACTTAGTCAAGGCTCAAAAAGTAATTGTGGTGCTTACAAGTACCGCAAATTACCAAAATCTGCAAGCCATTTCTTAACGGATCGAAGGCAGGGGCGTAATTTCCTATGGGACAGGAGCGGCAACTGATTCCTCTACACCCAATTTTCGCCCCCCCCCCCCCCCCCCCCCACCCCCCCCCCCCCCCCCCCTAGACCTCAGTTTACCCGCCCAACTGAAATTTAGTTTCTGCAAAAAATCTTGTCACTATGATAAGCCTGCAAAATACAAGTATCCAGAGAAAACAGGCAGTTTTTTTTGGGTATATTTTTGTCTTTATGGTAATGTATGGATAATTTCTCAGTTTTTACTGTCATTTTCATTTGATTTGGGAAAATTGGCTCCGACTTTGCCCCCCCCCCCCCAGGATTTTGACAAAATTACGCCACTGATCGAGGGGCAAATAAAATTGATTGTATGACTTCTAAGCAAGACAGCATCTGTTTGGTTTTATTTTTTTTTTTGGGGGGGGGGGGACAAAAAAACATCACAATTTGTTTATATATATTTTGGTTGAGTTTTTACGAGTCTGACAAAAATTCCAGAGGGGTTAAACCACGTCTCAATACGGCCTTGCTTCTGAGAAAATTTTTCAGTTTTTAACGAGTTGGGCAAACCAATGAAAAATCAAGTTTCGAATTAGATTTTTAACGAAAGTTTATTTTAGCTACTCAAGTATTTATTGTGTCAGCTAATTCCCTCCTCAGACGGTCCCCCTCAGAAAAATTCTCCCCGCGTATAAAATTTTCCTCAATCTAAATAACCTCATTTCTTAAAATTACCAGTTTATTTAATATCACCTCTGACTCATTCTTTTTATTTTCCTCCGTCAAGGTACAAGGCCTTTGCATAGAAACATTTGCTCCAATCTATTCATTTGAAAACTTCAACCAATTCTTACTCCCTTCTTACTAGTCAAACCACACATTCTTGATGACAACTAGTCATCTGTAAGAGTTTGCTAAATGTTAGATTCTTGCTAAAATGTTACAGATTCTTGCCACTAGATTAAATAATCTCTATGCTTTTTAATTTTCTGGAAAAAAAAAAAAAATCAGAATCGGTAACCGGAAATTATTCAGCGAAGTAACGACCCGACACAGAGAGACATGAAAACACTGCCTTAATAAATGTGCGCCATTCCTTTTAAAACCCGTTAATTTTCGAAGCCACCTATTATCCAAGTTGAATTGTATGCTTGTTGTGCGTCGACACTGGTCGCCCTTAATATGTAGTGTTAATTTTTTTTCTCAGTTAACGGGCCTCTGTTCCTTTTGGATTTTTTTTTTTGGATTGTAAAGTTGAACTGGAAATTTGTCGGAGTCCTCTTCAACTATTAAAATTTGTCTAACTCTCATACTATTTCCCACAAACAGTAAAACATAAACAGCTTCGTTTAATAAGTTTCAGGATATATCGAGGGAAACGTTGAACTAAGCAAAAGGCACTATATGCATGTTACCACTATTGTTATTATTACGAATGCCATGACTACCACTACTACTGAAGCTAAGAGTCATTAGGTGAAACTTTCAGGAGATATTTAGGGGGATGTTGAACTGGACGATAGGCATAAAAAAAATATGTAGCCTTATACTCTTTTGCACGGATAAGAGAAAAAACGTTTTGCTATCCTACAAGCAGAGAATTCTATTTCGCCTTGCCAGACCAAATAGGCTGCAACTAGGGCACAAATTTGAGCATTTTCATACTTGAATCTTAATCTATAGGAGGCATATTTACATGGTTTACAGCGCAGTAGTTATCCCGCTTATTCTACATGCAGAAGAAATCCGGTTCGATCCCATACAGAGCCACATTTATTTAATAGCAAAATGCTTTTGTAACAGGTGGTAGAAGCAAAAGTGGCAGGAGAAGCCAGAGTGAGGGTAGGCCAGAGTCTGTTGACGAGGTATAGTGATATCAGGAACAATACAAAATTAGACACAGGTATATACAAAAATGTAAAATAAATTATTATAAAAATTCCCGAGCACTACTACAGCCTTTTACCTGTATTGATCAATTTTGACAGCACTCACGTTAGCTCTTCTTATTTAAATAATGTACTTTGACTTAAACAATGTAATTTTAATCATTGCTACACTAGAATAAAGTCTGAATTTCCAGTTCGCCATTTCGTCAAAATCCAGCAACCCAATAAATACATCAACCACTTTTTGCGTAGCTGGAATAGAATCAAGAGGAGTAAGTCATGTTTTATTTAGTTTCGTTTGTAGAGGTGCCATACCAAATAAGTTTATTTTTGTGGGGTGGGGGAGGCATATTCAGCATGGAGTTAGTCACATTACGTATTTTACACATGAATAATGTCAATTTTGTCAATCATAATGTCATATGTCAATCAAAATGTCAATCATCATACATAATGTCAATCCGGTCCTAGATCACCATCAAATTTTATGGGAAAGAATTAGAAAAGCTGAACCCCTGTATTATATTCATTAGTCTGGAGTAGTACCCCTGGAATTTTAAGAATGACAACAATAATAATAAAAGTAACGCTTTACAAAAGTTTTTAATAAGCCATGGATATTCAATTATTAGGCTACTACAATAAAACTTGCAAACTTACATCTACCTCCCCATCAAAGGGTAGGGAGCAATTGTTTTTAGCTTCGTATATCCTAATCAGACTATTCGTGATGGTGTCCGGCTAACTCCTTCCCGAAAACTCCCACCTTAGACAATTCCTTTCGAAAAATTCTCCCCACAGACATTGCCCCACCGGAAAATTCTCTCCATATGGAAAATTGAGCAGCCAAAGGAAAAGTAAGACGAATAATAAGAATGGAAAAAAGGAATTGGAACATTCTACCTATATTCCAAAATAAAGGCAGAATATATGGTTTAGAATATCTTAGGATTTATTTTTATATTTCTTTTAATTTTTACGTGTTTTTGGGGACTTAAGATTAATTATCTTAGCAGGGTTAAGATAAATGATAAAGAAAATAATTTGCTTCCTAATTTGAAATGAGGAGCCCTGTCAAAAAAAAAGTGCTCCACACGGGGAGTAGTACCAATCTTAAAGGTACTACACACGGGGAAACCTTCTTGTGCACGCCTAGTGGACGCACTTTCAATCGCAAGGGTTTGAACTGGTATCAGACATTATAGATGTCAGTATCAGACATGGTCCCAGCCTGTATGTCTGTGCACTTCCATCAAAGGGGTAATCCTTCGACAGATGCAACTAATTTCTTATTTCAAATCTTTAACTTTAAAATTCCCTGCTATGATAACTCAACTTCCAAAAATACAAAAAAAAGAATTAAAAGAAATACAAATTCAAAAATAAACACTATAAGATATTCTCCTCCATATATCCTACCTATATTTTGGTAAAATATATAGGTAAATATAGGTAAATATATAGGTAAAATATAGGTAAATATAGGTATAGGTATTTTACCTATATAGGTAAAATATTCCAAATTCCCTTCTTTTCATCATGATTTTATTTGTCATACTTACCTTTTGGCTGCTCAATTTTACTAGTGGGAGGAATTTTCCAGGGGGGTGATTTTCATGGGGGAACTATCTGAGGGGGGTGAGTTATTATACACGCTGGAGGGATTAGCTTAGAACTTTCAAAGATCCACTTTGTATACTGGATATGAATAGCCCATAATAATATGAATTAGCACAAATGATATTTGAAACCAACAATAATAAAAACTATAAAATAATAACAAAACAATACATGAAAATAGAAGAATAAATTAAGATCTAATAATAATATCAACAACAAAAAGCAACGAACCACTTATGGTAGTTTTCCTAGACCATAGATAACCCACTTACCGCTGTAATAAACACGCGCTAACTTATAGCTACCACTAGCCAAATGTGGGAGTAGCTGTGTTTCGCTTCACATACCCTAATCAGACTATTAATGATGCACTTTGTATACGGGAATCTGAATAGCATATAATAATATATTTTTATCGCAACTGATGTTTGAAAACACAGAGTAATTAAAATTTGCCAACGCTTTGTACTTGAAATCTATGTTTCGTAATGAAGACCTTATAATGAGTTGGTAGATAAAGTAACTGTAATAGCTTCAGAAAAATATATGACTTTAATGAGTGTCAATAACATTTATTTAGTCTGTAGTAGTGCATGCTGTAGTTCTTACACAATTTTTAAGCAATACAGCCTTTTTATCATTCTGACTTAACTGTTTTAGAATGAATAATAGTCTCTGATGATAGCTAGCGAGAAAGTTATATAAAGGAAGGGATCCCGAGAAGAGAGAGAGAGAGAGAAAGAGAGAGAGAGAGAGAGAGAGAGAGAGAGAGAGAGAGAGAGAGAGAGAGAGAGAGAGAGAGAGAGAGAGAGAGAGAGAGAGAGAGAGAGAGAGAGAGAGAGAGAGAGAGAGAGAGAGAGAGAGAGAGAGAGGAGAGAGAGAGAGAGAGAGAGAGAGAATAGCAGATACGACTTCACAATTTTCGGAAGATCCTCGTTTTGGATCCACTTTACCGTCCCCTATTGATTTATCATTGCATCTAAAAGAGGATTACCATGGGCGAGCTAAGGGAAAATAGTTCGTCTGGTAGTGACTTGATGAGTTTAAAAATTCTGAAATGTATTTTCCATTTGTATCTAGTATTCTTACATCATTGATTACAGATTGCTTCCGACAGGGTAAGTTTCCATATTGTTCAAAATATGCAAGAGCGACACCGGTTTATAAAGGTGGTGATAGAAATGATCTTGGTTATTATCTCCCAATATCAGTTTTGCCAGTTATTTCTCGTCTTATTGAAAAATACTTTAGTTCTCTGTTAACAAGATTTCTTGAGAAGTTTAATCTTTTGAATATTAATCAGTTTGGATCCGAAAGAATAGGAAGACGAGAATGCATTGATATTTTTGACAAGTATTATTAATGTGACTTTAGACACAACCATGGATTTAAGGTTGGTGCAGTATTTCTAGACACAATGAAGGCTTTTGACACAGTTGACCATGGTCTACTCTTGGAAAAAATGTGAAGTGTATGGAATCCGAGGTAAAGCTCTCGATTTTATACGGAGCTTCCTTAGTAACCTGTACGAGGCCGGACAATGTCAACGTCAAAATAATGCTGTTCGATTATTGGTTGACCAACAGCCCTGGGATTCGTTATGGAACGTCTTCGACGGAATACGGATACTGCCAGCTTCTGAACTACGAGAATTATGCACACCTTTTTTTTTATTTTTAGGCTACAACATGGTACAAATCTGTCATGTTTTGACAGTTTAGTTAATTTGAGATCAATGATCCGCAATTATGACAATCGATCCTCTTGAGAGATTAATACTCCATTGATTGTTTCGACTCGGTCGATGTTTTCTGTGCTTCATAGGGGATTAGAAGTTGGAACCATCTAGATCAGAGTGTAAAAAATAATTGTGATATTTCTTTGTTTAAGAGAGAAATTAAAGAAGTCATTTTTAGTAAGTATGCATTTAAGTTTTTTTTTTTTTTTTTTGGGGGGGGGGGTGAGTTAATTATTGAATAATTTATTATGGCCTCTTGGGGTATGATTTTAACAACAGTAAAGTTGAACTTATTTAGTTGTGTGGTTGGTGGTGCCGATTAGAATTTGAGGTTTGTATTACTTGTTTCATAATGTATTTAATCCTGTAAGTAAATTACTTAGTAATATGATACTTTTTAGACTGAGAGATGCCGTAGACAAAGTTTTAAGAGAAGAGCAGTGCGGTTTAGAAAAGGTAGAGGATGTGTCGACCAAATTTCCACTCTTAGGCTAATAATTGAGAAGTGCCTGAGTTTTCAAACACCTTTGGTCCTCAGTTTTATAGATTACGAGCAAGCGTTCGATTCTGTTGATAGAAGAGCTTTAGTAAAGGTTTTATCCTTGTATGGTATACCAGACAAAATACATTAAAGTGATTAGTGCTATGTATGAGAATAACACTGCTGCGGTTAAGGTAGGAAATGAGGTTAGCAGGTGGTTTTGTATTAAATCAGGAGTTAAGCAGGGTTGTGTTCTATCCCCCTTAGTATGGATTATTTTGATGGACTTTATTTTAAGGAGCAAAGGAAAGGCAATGAGAGACCACGGAATCAAATGGGGAGGAAAAAGTCTCCTGGACTTGGATTATGCTGATGATTTAAGCATCCTAGATGAAAGTGTGAACAAAATGAATGAAGTTTTAGAGGTTTTGCGAGTTCAGGGTGCTAGAACTGGTTTGAAAATTAATGTGAGGAAGACTAAGTCACTAAGGCTAGGAATAAGTGAAGATGAAAAGGTGACGTTGGATAATGAAAATATTGATCAGGTGGGCAGCTTCACTTACCTTGGTAGTATTATTAGTAAAGATGGTGGGAGCAGTGAAGATGTTAAATATAGAATAGCCAAGGCTCAGGGTGTTTTTTCACAGTTAAAAAAAGTCTGGAAGGATAGGAAGAGGAAATAAGTCTGCAAACCAAGATTAGAATATTAGAAGCTACAGTGATGACAGTGGTCAAATATGGCTCTGAAGCATGGACGCTCCGAAAGCGGACGAAGATTTGCTAGATGTTTTCCAGAGAAATTGCTTAAGGATTGTTCTGGGTACCCGGCTGACTGACCGTATTTCAAACAATAGGCTATCCGAAAAATACGGTTCAATACCGCTCTCTAGGGCTGTAATGAAAGAAAGGTTGAGGTGGCTAGGGCACGTGTGCGGATGAAGGATGACAGATTGCCGAAGATTGTTCTTTTCGGCCAACCATCTAGGGCTAAACGGAAAGCAGGTCGTCCCCGTCTGGGGTGGGAGGACGTCATAAAGAAAGATTTAAAGGAAATGGGAACTTCATGGGCGGGTGTAAAAAGGGAGGCTTTGAATAGATTGGGGTGGAGGAGGAGCGTGCGTAGCTGTGTTGGCCTCAGGCGGCTTGGTGCTGCGGTGAGTTGTAGTAGTAGTAGTAGTAGTAATCCTGTATTATTTTTTACTGTAATTTTGCCACCCCCCTTGGACAAGTTTTTTTTTTACTTCTCGGGGTGACCGTTAATACCGATGTGTGTTTTTTGGTTTAATAAGTATATTTCTCTCTTGGTATTCTTCATCCAAGGACTTCAATAGTCATTTTTTCCTGACAGAATGAGCCTATAATATTTAATATCACTTTGCTCTAAAAGTAAAGGTCCTATAATGAGGTAGCAAATAAACTAACAACAACAGTTGAAAAAGGGACTGTAACGAACAATAATAACATTCATTACCTATTTTAATTGTGACAGCTGCGGTTCCTGGATAAATTTTCCAGCATTAAAAGCATTTATATTACCTACTGGAGGGAAGAAATGACTTAATTGTTTCAGATCACGAGGTGTTTAAATTTTTCTTACTAACAGGCCCTAATCATACATTGGCTGTGAAAACTCAAAAGACGCTGTGTGTTACGTGATGCGTTTCACAGAGGAGTACAAAAAAATGAGAAATACTTTTCTGGTTCTCGACTGTTATCAACAGATGCCACCTAATTACCACACAGGGAGCTGTATTTTATGACCTAAAATCCGGACAACGTTAAGAAAGTAAGTAGTTTGTGATGGATTATTGCCAACAATTGTTATTCTAGTGTATGTGCTTCGAAAAGCAGATGAAGATTTGCTAGATGTTTTCCAGAGAAATTGCTTAAGGATTGTTATGGGCACCCGACTGACTGACAGCATTTCAAAACAATAGGCTGTACGAAAAAATTTGGTTCAATAGCACTCTCTAGGGCTATAATGAAAAAAAGGTTGAGGTGGCCGTTGTACGGATGAAGGATGACAGATTGCCGAAGATTGTTCTTTTCGGCCAGCCGTCTAGGGCTAAACGGAAAGCAGGTCGTCCTCGTCTGGGGTGGGAGGACGTCATAAAGAAAGATTTAAAGGAAATGGGAACTTCATGGGAGGGTGTAAAAAGGGAGGCTTTGAATGGATTGGGATGGAGGAGGAGCGTGCGTAGCTGTGTTGGCCTCAGGCGGCTTGGTGCTGCGGTGAGTTGTTATTGTAGTAGTATGTGCTCCTAAGTAGACTTAGTGAAGGCCGGCATGTCTCCTGCATATTTTCTCCCAACTTCAGGAGCCCCCTCCCTCCAGGGCTCAATAGTTCGAGATAACAACTTCAATAAAAATATCAAAAAGTCTGACACACGCAAAGTCTAGGAGCGATATGATTCTTGGAGCTCAAGGGGGAGGGGTTGAAAATTATGCAAATTCGTATCAAAAGAGAAATCTAGCAAGCAAAAGGTTTGCTAGAACATATTTTGGGATAAAGGTACATTATAGCTGCTACGTGATAGTTACATTTTAGGAGATATAGCACCTGGTTGACAATAGAATCATGAACATATTTTTAGTTTGAATAATTTGAAGACAAGAAGTGCTGCCTCGGAGTCAGACCCTGTAAGAGTGGAGTGATGCCTAGCGTTTGAGTTAGAAAAGTTTCTCGAGGTTTCTAAGAAACAGTAAAAAACAACTTAAGCATAAAAAACATGATCTCCAATTATAATTACAAGTGAAAAAAGGCAATCAAAACTGTTTCAATTTAATCTTGGGGGCGGGGTTGTTCTGCGTCAGAGAGTTAAAAAACAGTGGACTTTTGGCTGAAAACCTCAAGTATTTCCATATTTATCATATCTTTCATAACTTTTTTTTTTCATAAAAAAGGGGCATGAAAGTCAGACCTCCTGCTTTCAACCTCATAAGGGATAAAGGGAATGTATTTTCAGAAAGATGATATACCAGATTGGAAAAAATCTTCAAAACTTGAATTTTTTGCAATTTTGCCGTGATTCCCCTAAAATTCGAATTCCTGTTTTATTTTAATTTTCCCCGCCCAGTTTCACAAGAAAAGCCCTCCCTAAGAGTGCCATTTTTAGCACTCTTTTAACCTGTTGAATTTTGACATAGTGGGACCTACATTGACAATTATTAGCCTAAAATGCGATAACTAGCTTTTTTTTGACTGCATGAAACTGGAACTTCAGGAATTGCATCAAAGTGGTGTTTTACTAGGTATAATTTTAATTTGTGCGATTTTTTTTTTTCTATTTGTTTCGGCTTTTTTCCGATTTTTACACCATTTTCATCTTATTAATATTGTTAGATGAGTTGAAAAACAAAAGAATAAGGAAAAGTTAACGAAGCATCTCGAGAGCCAAAATAGAGAGAGACAAATAGAGAGAAAAAGGAAAAGTTAACGAAGCATCTCGAGAGCCAAAATAAAGTCCAAATACAATCAAATGGAAGGGATTGACCTGCCAACCTTCCCGACTTTAAAGGAGTTGGCAATAAGTTATAAAATGTCATAAAGTACTACTATATATATATATATATATATATATATATATATATATATATATATATATATATATATATATATATATATATATATTATATATATATATATATATATATATATATATATAATATATATATATATATATATATATATATATATATATATATATATAATCTATATATATATATATATGTATATATATATATATATATATATATATATATATATATATATATATATATATATATATATATATATATATATATATATATATATATATATAAATATATATATATATATATATATATATATATATATATATATTATATATATATATATATATCTATATATATATATATATATATATATATATATATCTATATGATGCCCCCCCCCACCAATTGCTCCCACATCTTATAGCTGGGACGTTCAAAAACTAAAGAAGCAACAGGTGTTTTGTACGATTTTGAATTAGATGAGACAAACTGCTATCCACCTTTCCGCATCGACTGGGAGTCTAGAGGAGATCCTACAGTATCCTTTTCAATTCGTTCCATTTAAAAATCACTCGACGTCACAGGTACTTGCACATAAATTTGAATTAAAAAGAAAAATCACGTGTTTAAAACTCTTCAGACATTTTGTGCATTTTTATATCCCAACTTGAGCCCATAGCCCTACCCCGAATTTCAAAAATGTTCAATCCCACATATTGTCTTATATATTTCCGTGTACTACGCCTTTTTATTTGTTTTTATTGCTAGCCCCCCCCCTACTAATTCACGCGAACCCACCCACGGACGTACCGTTGTTTTCCGTATATTCTATTGTAACATTAAACCACAATAGCCCAATCTTTTTTTATTTTGTGCAAAATGTGATGTGGTTCTAGACAGCTGAGCTGACCTCGGATAAAGTGCATTGGCAGAGGAACACACACATCCATACAAAAAAAAGAACAAGCAAAAAACTAATGATACTTAAAGACCTCTTCAATGAGAAAATGGGCTGCAAAGAAATTGATGAAATTGATCCTTTGCGTGTCAAAGCAAAATACTAATAAAAACCAAAGAAATTAGTTATAAGAAACAGAGCTTGAAATAAATCTAATAAGAAGGAAGTACGGATTTGAAGTTTTTACAAGTCTACTCATGAAGTTGGCCACAGGTGTGATTACTAGATACTAATTAAGATACTAGATAGTCTATCTTCTTTTAGGCGCCAGGGAGGATTCAACTGCGGGGATTCAAAAGACACCAAGACACAAAATTTAAATTTTTAAAGAAGAGCAAAAGCCCGAAACATAAACACGGGGAATATTTTTTTTTTTTGGGGGGGGGAATAATATTTGGGGATAATATTCATTTTCTACTGTTACTGCTGGCAACTCACTGTAGCACCAACCCACGTGAGGCTAGCACAACTCCGTACACTCCTCCACCCCTTCAATCCATCTAAGCTTCGCCCTCTACTCCCTCCCACTAAGTTCCAATTTCTTTTAAATTCTTCATTGTGACCTTTTCCCGCCCAATTCGGAGACGACCTTTTCATTTGGCACCAGATGGAAGACAAAAAAAGCACAAATTTGCCATCTTCATCCGTAAAACGTAGCCTAGCATGGGCCACAAGGCTTATGCTCCTTGTGAGGGTCTTGGTATGTTCTTTGTCAAAATTTTCAAAAGACAAAAATTTTCATATGATTTCATAGCTGAGATTCCGTTCTATCCATCTACCGACTAAATTTTTAATTTGGTATCCATGTTTTTTTTTTAAGATTACAAATACGCTGAAAATTGGTTGAAGATCGTTAAAAAAAGGAACATTTTTCCTATTTTTAAGCAATTTAGATTCCCCTCGCTGAAAAATTCTAAGCAATATTACAATTCTGGCTCGGTGAATCGGTGTTCGGTGGTTTTGAACTAAAATCAACTTGGGGAAAGTGATGAAAAACTTGAGAGCCATTGCTAATTAGAATAAAAGCCAAGACAGTTAGTCTCTGTGAGAGGCAAATCTGGCATAACTTTTTCAGAATTGTATAAAAATGACAGCATAAAAAATTTATAAATTTATAGTATAAAAATTTATAAAAATTTAAAAATTTATAAAAAAATTTACAGCTGCAGGCTTGTCGTAAAATCCCTATTTGAGAGGGAACATGTATCTTAAATTTTAAATAAAAAAAAATACCAACTGATTACAGGAGAGTTTTTGGTACAATATTATGGGCATAACATAAATCAAAACAACTAAGGTTTTTGAAAGTGTAACGAGACCCAAAAACTTATAATAAAGTTTAATAAGTTATATTTATTAAATTTTGCATTCTAATTTGATTCAACTGAAAAAAAAATATTACAGGTTTGCAAGAATTGAAATAAGAAGGATCCGAATTTTGGATACTAATTAGTTTTAGTTAAACTCTTCAATTTTTTTTCATTTTAAGCTATCTTATAATTAATTTTTATTAATAACAAGTATTATATTGATTTATGAATAATTTACTTGTTAATAACTTATCTATTAAAATGAAATAGTTATTTTCAATTAATTTTATTCTTTTTTGTCATTTCTATATATTTTATTTATTATTTCTATAATTTTATGTTGATTACTTAATTATTTTTTATTATTTACTTCATAACTTTTATTACTTTATTGTTTATACTATATTATTTTCTCTAATTATTTTAAGTTCAATTACTTTATTTTGATAGAACCTGACATTTTCTGAAACTGGACAGATTTTCCAGTGCTAAATTGTTTTCCTGTATTATTAAACCGTTATAAAAAGTAAAACCAAATAGTATGATTCCATAGTTAGAGCTAGGTTTTCGCCAAGCCAATACAAGTAAGTAAAAAAAAGTACTATGTTGTGCTCTTTTTGTGCTCTATATTGTGATTCTGTTGGATTGGACAAGGTTTTCTCGAAGAAAAACTTGGCACTTAACTGCTTCCAATACTTTTTGATTAGATATCCAGATTTAAACAAAGATATAGAAAAAAAAAAAAAAATCAAAAATATTTTTATTAACTTCTTACAATTGTTTTAACGTGTTGAAAAGATTATTTAATTTTTTTTTGGAAAAAGATTATCTTAAAATCAAGAGCTTCATTCAAAAATATTACTGTGAGCAAGAACAGAATACTCAGACCCTGTGAACCAGACAAGACAGCTATTTCGTCCGACTCTCCTCAATTTCTGCCACATTGTGTTGAAATCCGACCACAAGCTGTGGTAAATGTCCCGATTCGAAGAATTTATTCCACCCCTTCCCTATTACCCACACAGGCAAAATCAGTTTTGGACCCTGAAAAAAGTACCTCAGCAAAACTTAATCAAACAGTTTGTGGTAACGAACTGTATAGTAAGAGCGACTCGTCTCAATAGTAACCGAAACGCTAAGAAATGGAATGTACCAATAGATACAACAAAAGAATCGGATTTTTATGCTAATTTTAAATATGTAAGTTTGATTAAGTTTAGTTTTACCCATCAAAAGTTACAAGCCTGAGAAAATTTGCCTTATTTTCGAAAAAAGAAGAAAACACCCCCTAAAAGTTATAGAATCTTAATGAAAATCACACCATCAGATTCAGCGTATTAGAGAACTTTACTGTAGAGATTTCAAGATCCTATATGCAAAAATGTAGAATTTTGTATTTTTTGCCAGAAGAAAGATCACGGATGTGTTTATTTTTTTTTGTTTATTAAGTAAAGAAAGCAAGTGTTTTAGTTGCGCCCTTTGACTGTCCAGAAACAATCTGGCTTCTGTTTGGGATATGGATGGTGGGGACCTATATTCTTGTCACCAACGTATCTAAGAGAAGAGATAGTCAAATTTTAACTAAACTTTTTGGGAGGCATGAGCCCCTGTGACGGATTGAAAGTGAAAGAGGGTTTAGAGAGGCAATAGAATAGGGTGTCGGGTAATAGAAGGTAATAGATAATAGGTAATAGTAGTCAGTATATGATCCAACCTCTATTGGGGGAAAAGTGGTAAGTCCATAAATTCTTGTCATCAGAGCATCTAACAAAAGAGGACATCAGATCTCAATCAGATTTCGCTGCAAGCAAGAATAAATGTCCTAGTGAGCTTTTAGTGTTTCAAGGCATAATCCACTCTCTGCAGGGAAGGGCGGGCCCTAAGTTCATGCTATTGGGACATGTACCAGAAAAATGTGGTCGAATTCAGTTCATTGGTACCAAACTTTGGTAACTGAGAACTGATGCAACATTTATGGATTGATGCTATTGGGACATGTACCAGAAAATGTGGTCGGATTCAGTTCATTGGTACCAAACTTTGGTAACTGAGAACTAATGCAACATTTATGGATTGAAACTCGATAAAAACCTTATTGAGGGGGGGGGGGTATAGCTCAATTCTTATTATCACATGAAATGTCAGAGCAGGGTTTTCAAACAAAGTTAAAATAAAAATAAACTATTCCTGTGTCTAGTTATGTTTTTTGAAGTTATTAAGCAATCAACCAAAAGGTAGGGGGAATCTTATTTTCTTGTCATCGGGGCATTTCACAGAAATCCAGAATTTCTAAGAGGAAGGGGCCATTATTTCATCATCAGAGCATCTAACAGACGCGGTTCTTGGATCTCAAAATTAACTTGGATGGAACTTAGAGTAAGTAATCTAGTTGTTACTTTTGGGACTTGTACCCGGTTAATGCGGGGAAGGAGGTCACTCTATTCTTGTCATCAGGACATTTATCCGAAAGGATTGTTAGTTGTTATAGAAACTTGGCGAGAAGAAAAAAAACTAATGTACTACTCATGATTTTTGATGGAGGGAAACAGTAAAGGAGGATAAAAAAACATAAAGGAGGGAACCAGAGGAGGGGCCATTATATTCGTGTCATCAGGGCACCTAGAAGAAAGGGTTATCGGATCTAACCAGAACTTAGTCATAAGTAAGATTCAGTATCCTGAATAACCTTTAAAGGGTCTGTGCCCTTTTCATCTCTATGGAGAGAGGGGAACCTATGTTCTTGTCATTACAACATCTGTCAAAACGGAATATAAAATCAGATTTAAACTTGATGGGAAGCAAAAGTAAGAGTCTCAGTCCTGCCTTTTGGGAACTTACATCTGGTCTAATATTTTTGAAATGAGGTGAAGGAAATGAGCTTACATTGTAGACATAATCCCATTTGCCAGAAGGGGTTAACAAATCGTACGAAAGTAGGTGGTCAACAAGAACTAATGTCAGAATTATCCTGTTTTTTGACATATTTTGTGACTATTTTTGTGACATTGGAAGGGTTAACAAATCGTACGAAAGTAGGTGGTCAGCAAGAACGACTGTCACAATTATATTATTTGGAGGTTACAACCTGATCACAACTCTGCAGGAAGGCGGGGATGGGAGGGGGCTCCCAGTACGAATGTCAAAAGAACAATGTCAAAACAACCACCCTAGCCGAGTGTATGGCACACTGGGCTCGCAATCCTATGTCCCTCGACACAGGGGTTTGAGTCATGGTGTTACAAATCCTATGAATTGGGGTGAGAGTCAGGGGTGTGACCCTGCAAGATGATTCACCGTGAGTCTGAAGACTTTACAGTTAAACAAATTCCCATGTAAGTTACAGATTTCAGATACTAGGTGAGGCAGAAAACGCCTGGTCTTGCTGCAACTACAAGTAGTATCAAACATGCTAAAGGAAAAATAGCCACAAGGTTTCTGTGGCACAGCTGTATACGCAGTGTGAGTCCTTTACAGGGCATTTTGTGAGTTTGCATTCAACCATGGGTCAACAAGGAGCCTTGTAGATTTGGGGATCTGCTTTTGATCAGAAACAAAATGAGGAATTGGTCAGACATTATTTTTCCAGCAACGATAGAAACTATTCTCGCAAGAAATTTACCTCGGAATCCAGCTTCTACCATTTCATGAATTACTCTAGTATCACCACCAGCGAATCGCTCTCCAAATTCTTTGTCCAAGAAAACAGATATGTGGGCAGCGACATCTAGCCCTACTTCATCTGCTAATGTGGCAGCACCAACAGGGAAACCAAAACCTTTCGAGAGTTTATCGAGCTTCTTAGGATTTACCCCTTCCTAGAGAAGAAAAAAAAAAGAAAATATAAAGCTCATCTCTTGTTTTTATATTCAGCGTAAATCATTTAATGAAATAAACATCGTTTCGCAGAAAAAACATGAAAATGCTCCTAAAACACATTAGACACTAACGAGCACAAAGAAAACAAGATAAAAACCTTTAGCCGCTGAAGCCCCTGTGGCTCTTATCGTAGTAAAACTCTATTCACTCCGAATTTATGTAAATATCCAATAAAGTTTTTGTAAATAGAAATAACAAAATTATCAAGCGCTAACAAAAGAATTTTCTCCTCAAATGAATATTTGGCCAAAAGTTCCCAAAAAGACGAAGGGCATTCAGGTGAGCCTTTCAGAACATGTTTGAGGGGAGTGTTGAACTAAATCAAAACACGTTTATATGCACAGGGGTTGTCAAGGGGGAATAACAAAGGATTGACTGAGCATATTAATTTGGAACTTTCGGGAAATGATGAAAGAGATGATCAATTGACCAAAAAAGCAATATTTGCACGGTGCTACTACTACTACTACAACTACGACTGCTAATACTACTACTACCACTAAAACCACTGCTTCTGTAGCGAGTACTATTCTTGCTGAGTGCACTGAAGTGAACATCTGAGGAAATATTTAGCGGAAAGTCGAACTAAAATTAAAACATACTATCTAGATTGTCATATACAGACTGTCAAAAGGACGTATAAGCAATATTTTTGGAACGACTTACCGTATCAAGATGGAACTCCCAAGGCATCATGAGAGGGATGTTCAACTGAGCAAAAGGCAACATGTACATGCTACTATTGCTATTAATACTGCTTCTATAAATGCTTCTACTCCTACCACTACTACTATGATACTAGTGCTTTTAAGGCTAAGCGTATGGAGGTGAAAATTTGAGAGAATATTGAGGGGAAATTTGAGCCCACTATCCGCATGCAGATTGTCTAAAAGGCGTATCTCAAGAACGGATTTGGGTATTAAGTTGGAACTTTCAGAGAATGCTTAAAGGGGAAGATCAATTGACCAAAAGGCAATATGTGCATGCTAATACTAATACTACCACCACTGCTAGTTACTCTTACTGCTACCACTCTTACTCCAATTACTACTTCTATTGCAAATACTTGTAAGGCTAAGAGCCTTAAGATAAAAAATATCAAGAAGTATATGAATATACAGATTATCGCAAGGACACATCAGAAATGTCACTGCCATGGCTTATTCTATTAAGCTGAAAGTTCCAGGACCTGATGAGAGGGATGTTCAAATAAGGTACACAGGACAATACAAAAAAGTGGAATAAAAACAGCTGAATGTCCTAGAATACTTCCAGGTAGATTTTTCAAAAAAAACAAGCAAAAAATAGTAAGAACTAATAACATCAACAAATAAACATTTTTAAGACGTAAGATCTAAATTAAAACAATAAAATAGTGTTGCTATTTCTAGTACATAATTCCAATTACAGGTCAGTGGGTTTTTTCCAATTTTTTGAGGAGGGGGGTCGTCCTTAGGACAAATATATCGAAGGTTAAGGATTTCTCCTTGAGGTATTGTCGCGACTCTGGGAAGCTTAAGGTTAAACATATTCCCAAGCAACATCCGTCGGATGCCCGGAGAGGTGGAAAACTCCTGGTTTTTCTACAGATGGATGTAAATAATTTTTCCCTAAATCGAATGAATGATCGAAGGGAAACGTTTTGGTGAAAATAAAAAGAAACGGCAAATTATACAGCAAAATGATATAATTTATGAGAAATTGTGAAATTTTAGAAATATTGATGAAGGGTGCGGGCACTGAGTGCGCACCTGAGCCCAGATTTTATTACATACCTCACGTGCATTTTAAATATTTCTTTTTTTTAACCTGAAACTTTAATATTTCAAGACTCATAGCCTCTAAAAAAAATGTAACCTTAAAATTGTGAAATTCAAGAAAGTCTAGGGAAACAAGTACCAAAATTAAAGGGTATGTAAGGGTATTATCAAGGGTATGATAATAATATACTGTTTCAAACTAAAAAAAATCCTGACAAAAATAGCCTGTCAGCAATGCTATGACCAAATAAAAAACATTCTTGCATGTCTTATCTAGTTTTAATTAACACTCCGAATCTCATAAAGTGGCAAGAACACCCATAAAAAAAAACAATTTCAACAAAATTAAAGCTCATCCTGTACGTGACTCAATTTCAACTAGAAATTGTTTTAGTACTGCAAAATATTATCACGAAGATTCATGCCCCTCTTTATTTTTATTCTCTTTCTTCCCAAAGAGAACAAAAGAGGAACTCCAATAAGTTTTCCAAAGAAACTCCCTCTAGATGATTTTGTGAAAAACTCGTTGAACGAAGGGGGTGTCAGTTGGAGGCAGGGGCAAATTTCCAGCATTTTTATTGGGGAAGGGGGGGGGGGGCAAGAGGGGTCCATATCTGGATAGTCAAAGGGCATGGGATGTATAATATTTTTTTTTCTCCACATTATTCTGGAGGGGGGGGGGGGGGGAACTGCCATCTTGACACCCCCAAACGACGCCCATGTTTGGAGGAGGAGGTCCAGTTTTGG
Organism: Artemia sinica; assembly: GCA_027921565.1. Lineage (NCBI taxonomy): Eukaryota > Metazoa > Arthropoda > Branchiopoda > Anostraca > Artemiidae > Artemia > Artemia sinica. The sequence continues at coordinate 50,450,938 of CM051267.1, forward strand.
AAAATACCCTAATTGCTACCTTTGTTAACAAAATTAGAAAAAGCCCCGTCCCCGTCATTTTCAAAAATACTTTTTTGTATCCTCATAAAAGAATCAGAAGAAATCCTTACCCCTACTCCCCCTTAAACTTTTATGAACTTGCGTCCCTGGCTGAATGTGTCAAAAATTTTGATGTCAAGACTCGATATACAATCGAAAAAATTTTCTGTTCCATTTTAGATTAGGCCTAACAGTTTATAATAATATATTACAGTAGTTTGCTGGCCATTCATTTTGGAGACTGGTCAAGGCTAAACAAGTGTAAGAAATTTTTTTTTCTTGAAGATTCGTTGGGCATAAGGGTTCTAGGCGTCCCCCCCCCACGGAAAATACCCCTATGGAAGATACGGCTTTCCAAATTTGCTAATTTTATTTGAGTTTTGTTTCTTTTTTCTCCGTAGGGGGGGGGGGGGGTATAAAAACTCGAGAAAAAACCGGTTTCTTTGTTAATTTTTTCCAGCTTAGCGCGAGACAAGACAAATACAAGTGACAGAGTAGATGGGACATAAGGGGGGGGGGGGGAGGTGTACATATTTGGACAGTTTGAAGCCAGTAAACAATTCTTACTTCATAATATGCAGAATAATTGTGCTTAACACATTAACACATTTTGCATGCAGACCCGCTACACTTTACCCCCTCCCCCTAATGTGCAACTATATAGCCCAAATTTGTTTCTAAAGTAACGAAGAAACTAACGAAGAAACCGGTTTGTTCTATATGTAAAACCGGAGTTTTACATATCGCAGACTTTAGGAGTGGCGTATAATACACAAGTACCGGAATTTTTCATGGAGAGAGAGCCGGATTTCCTGGTATTATTTAAAAACGATCAGAAATCAAATTAAAAAAAAACAACAAGTTTTTCAACTGAAAGTAAGGGGCAAGATCAAAATTTAAAATGGACATAAATTATTGCATGTATGAAAGGAGTTGCCCCTTCCAAAAGACCTTGCTCTTTACACTGTTTTCACTTTTTGTCCTCATTCTTTAAGAACGATTACTGAAATACAATGGCTGTTTAATTAGAACAATAGGCTTTAATAATTTTAATAATTTCTTATATTTATTAAATTTTAATAATTTCTGTTCGTCTTAAGTTTTAATCTCGCTCCTTACTTTCAGTTGAAGAACCCGTTGTTTTTTTTTTTTTTTTGTTTAATTACTTACAGATAGTATTTGTTAATGGGAAACACACGGAACAAGTTTTTAAAAGAAAAGTAAAGAGCCTCATTAAACCAAAAATGAGCAGAAATAAAGTCAAATAATCTTTAAAGTAAAAACTATGGAGTCTAATAGAAAAAAAAAACTCAAGAAGATATGAAATATTTTTTCTATGAAAAAGACTATGTCAATAAAAATGAACAGAGATTAATAACAATAAATTCCACAAAACAAGTTTGTCAAAGAATAATAAAGAGCCTCATTAAGCAAAAATGAGTAGAAGTAACTTTAAATAATTTTCCAATCGCAAAACTACCGCAAATCTCCATCAATGAATGAATTAAACCCAGAACGAACAGAAATTACAATTTAATTTCTGATCGTTTTTAAATAATACCGGGAAATCCGGCTCTCTCTCCATGAAAAATTCCGGTACTTTGCGTATTATACGCCAATCACTCAATTTACGATGTGTAAAACTCGACAACAAACCGATTTTTTTTCGTTACTTTAGAAACAAAATTTGGGCTATATTTGCACATTAGGGGGGGGGGGGATAAAGTATAGCGGGTATGCATGCAAAACGCTTTAGGTACAATTATTCTGCATATTATGAAGTAAGAATTGTTTTCTGACTTCAAACTGACCCCCCCCTTATGTGCAAATATATAGCCAAATTATATATTTCCCCACCTACTCTGTCCCTTGTCTGTGTCTTGTCTCACGCTAAGCTGAAAGAAACTAACGAAGAACCGGTTTGTTCTTGAGTTTAACGCAGCGTAAACTTGAGTGAGTGGAGTACAATACACAAGTAAAAAAAATTCCTTCCCCTCTACGAAAACAAAAATAAAAAAAGAAATTCTCAAATTTGGAAAGTCCTATTTTCCACGGAGGGGTATTTTACCGGGGTGGGGAGGGGGAGCACCGGCTGCCGGCATAAGACCTCTGAGTTCTTGAAAATTTTGGACTAGATGACTGGATGCTGAGGCCTGATATATCATCTAAAACTATTTCTAACCATACCTCTTTAGAGGTATATACCTCTTATTCCTCTATACCTCTTTAGATTCAGGCAGTGCAAGACCAAAGGTGTTGTAGTACTTTTAAAAGTTAATTGCACATCTACTGATAAAACTTACTTAATTATTTATGCACTATATGTTGTTCTGTCTGTTCTGTCTTTGTCGGGTAAACTTCGAAAGGTTAGATTTTCGTTTTTTTTTTTTGTTTAGCATTGAGGACGACTTGGTGGAGGTCCTTGTCGAAATATTTGCTTATTTCTTCTTCTTCATGGGTTTTCAAACTGGCTGACAAAAATCCTCGTTTTTTCACCTTTTTTTGATTTATTTTTCATTTTGTTATTTTCTTTCCTCTCTGAGTTTTTCATTTGTCATGTATAGCCAGTGTGGTCTAAGAATGTATTTAAAGTTATTGACTCTCCCCCCAGCAGGTAGAGGGATATTCATTTCATTCTTTTGGCTCTTAGCCAACTAGATTCTTCAAATCTATAAGGTTTAATGTTCGTTATTTACCTTTGCCCCTTTCTACGGTATTACCGTACTTCCAAAAACTTACTGTTACAATTCATAGAAACTCAATACCCTAAATCTTGAACCTTACTACCCCCAGTTACTAGGGTAATTAGAAAAATAATTACACAACTACTAAGTTATAAAGATTTAAGTTCTGCTATATTCTAAAGGATTTTTGGCGACGAAAATCGGGAGTGGATATATGGACTCTCCCCCCCAGAAAGTCGTGGGATATTTATTTCGTTCTTTTAACTATTAGCCAATAAGATTGTTTAAATATTCTAAGGCACAATTATTTTTAAAAAACATACTGATAAAGTGACACAATTGATAGAAAATTTTGTTTTTTTCTCTAAAAAAAGGCAAGAAAATTCAAGATACTGTTGAAGATGTTGCTAACTACATGCATGACGCTACAACTGTAATTTAAACAAAAAAATGCTTATTTTCTCCCATTTTTCTCCAGGATAAAATCGCAAAACTGGCGGCAAAATATTCCTATCCAGTCAAATTAAGCGTTTCAAAGAAACGGAGCACAAACAACCAGTGCGTGCTTCTGGATGTGCCATCGACTTTGATCACCACTACAAAGATTAAAAAAAAAACAATATTATAAATTGATATAAAAGTCAAGGCATCCAAATATAGAGAATTAAACCGTTTAAAATACAGTCTAATCTTAGACAGAGGATTTAAAGCCAGACATGGGCTCATAAATGTCACCATGCCACCCACATTGCCAAATCACCCTGCTTAAACAATTCCACCAGACTTTACTACGCCCTGTTTTCAATCTTTAAATACTTATGCCACATTGAAGCATTCCATGCCACCCTGCTTAAACAATTCCACCAGACTCTACTCCACCCTGTTCCAATCTTCAAATACTTAAGCCACATTGAAACATTTCCATACCATCCTGCTTAAAACAATTCCACCAGACTCTACTCCGCCCTGTTTCAATCTTCAATCTTCAAATACTTATGCCACATTAACACATTTCCATGCCACCCTGCTTAAACAATCCACCAGACTCTACTCCGCCCTGTTTCAATCTTCAATCTTCAAATACTTATGCCACATTAACACATTCCATGCCACCCTGCTTAAACAATTCCACCAGACTCTACTCCACCCCTGTTTCAATCTTCAAATACTTAAGCCACATTGAAACATTTCCATACCATCCTGCTTAAACAATTCCACCAGACTCTACTCCGCCCTGTTTCAATCTTCAATCTTCAAATACTTATGCCACATTGAAACATTTCCATGCCACCCTGCTTAAACAATTCCACCAGACTCTACTCTGCCCCGTTTCAATCTTCAATCTTCAAATACTTATGCCACATTAACACATTTCCATGCCACCCTGCTTAAAAACAATTCCACCAGACTCTACTCCGCCATGTTTCAATCTTCAAATACTTAAGCCACATTGAAACATTTCCATACCATCCTGCTTAAACAATTTCCACCAGAATCTACTCCGCCCTGTTTCAATCTTCAATCTTCAAATACTTATGCCACATTGAAACATTTCTATGCCACCCTGCTTAAACAATTCCACCAGACTCTACTCCGCCATGTTTCAATCTTCAAATACTTAAGCCACATTGAAACATTTCCATACCATCCTGCTTAAACAATTCCACCGGACTCTGCTCCGCCCTGTTTCAATCTTCAAATACTTATGCCACATTGAAACATTTCCATGCCACCCTGCTTAAACAATTCCACTAGACTCTACTTCCGCCCTGTTTCAATCTTCAATCTTCAAATACTTATGCCACACATTAACACAATGCCATGCCACCCTGCTTAAACAATTCCACCAGACTCTACTCCGCCATGTCTCAATCTAAGAAACTTCCTATTTATTTCAAAAATTTACTTGCTACAAGGATTAATGCAATATAATAGTAATTCAATACCAAGTGTTTTTTCTAAATTCTAGACATATTTATACAGAAGTTACTCTCTTTAATGGTGAGAAATTTCATTTCTGGATCAAGAAATTTGATCCAGGGACAACCGCCTTATTTGAGCAGCAACCTGCTTTTCATTCACCCTCATATGGATGGCGAAAAGGCTACATATTTGACAATTTGTCAGCCTTTATTCGTAGAGCATGTTCTAACCATCTTTCATTACAGCCCCAGAAAGTTGGATCACACGACATATTTCACAGTTAGTCAAATGAGTACCTAGGCCTATAAAGTGGACCCCCAGTAATACAGTCCCTGGTTAATCCGGCGTACCCTGAAATCCAACATCTCTATTATTATTGATTTTTTTTGACAATTTTCGCTAGTTTAGATAGTGCATGATAGTGCAGTTTGCAACTGTACCGCACCACTGCTATTGCGCTCACTACTACTGTGCACCACTGCTATTGTGCTCACCACTACTGTGCACCACTGATATTATGCTCACCACTACTGTGCTGACCACCACTGTTATTGTGCTCACCACTACTGTGCACCACTGCTACTGTCCTCGCCACTACTGTGCACCACTGCTATTTGTGCTCACCACTACTGTGCACCACTGCTATTGTGCTGACCACTAATGTGCACCACTGCTATTGTGCTGACCACTACTGTGCACCACTATTATTGTGCTCACCACTACTGTGCACCACTGCTACTGTACTCGCCACTACTGTGCACCACTGCTATTGTGCTCACCACTACTGTGCACCACTGCTATGTGCTCACCACTGCGTAAGTATGGGTTTTTTCGTTTTGATTGCTTCGTTTGAATTTGACTACATATGAAAGCGGCGGAGCCTACTTCTGAAGTAGGTATAAAAAATACCATATAATAGAAAATACGTTAAAAGAGCTTAAAGTGAAAGATTTGGTTTTCGCTCTTTCTCAACCGTGGAACTTATTACTTCCATCAACTACTACGTCGTCTTAGAAAAAAACTATGATCAGATAGAGTCACCACTCCTAGCAACGATCCACAAATCAGTGTAACTTCAGAAGCAATAGAGCAAGCTGCTGCTGAGGGGACACAGATAAGTCGCGAAGATTTGGAATCTGGTGTCGTGCAATGCATAAAACACGAAAAATATTCTTTATGAAAAGTCTGACAAAGAGATTATAAAAGATATTTCTTAGTTTTCCATTAATAGACCGGGAAGACGACGAGGATGTAATTGCAACTGCTCCACAAGAAAACAACTGCAAACACGTTTTCAACAACGTCTCAACAACGTTCAAAAACCAAAAATATTGATCAATTTTTTTCATGCTTCACAAACTGACTGATTCATAATAATAATAATCTGTATTTAAAAGCCTTTTTAAAGCCATATACAAAAAAGGACAAATACTAAAGAAAAATTACACTCCATTTGGCATCCTTCCCTTCAATACAAAATTTCCTACTGCCACAATATAAGGGGAGACCCAGACCTCATTAACCCCACGAAGCAGCCTATCTTCCCCTTCTTAGATAATTGATCCCCTTAAATGAGAAAGCTGCTTACACCGGAGGAGGAAATGGCCCAACCCATAATCATTCTTTCCCCAAATCTCGCATGCATAATGAAGCATGATTTGTTGTTCAGAGCATAACAGTATAAAATCTCATAATTGGATATGTAAATTTTGTCGGACAAACAAGGTACTCTTTTGTAAAATTAATTAAAAAAAAAAAAACTTTTTCCACAAAAATAATTTTTTCAAAGAAAAGTAAAGAACTCCATTAAACAAAAAATGAGCAAAAATAAAGTCTATAATAATCTACCAAGCGTGAAACTACCACGAATCAGCATCGATAGATAAATGAAACCCAAAGCGAAACAGAAATTACAATAAATAACCGAGTCAAACTCAAAACGAACAGAAATTAACATAGGTTGGGCTCAAAAACCCTAAGCCTTCGTAAGGCCAGAAACATAATTTGCACTTTACTGAAAAAAATATAAATGTTTTTATTTTTTATAACTTTAATAAATCAAATAATATTAATATTTTGATTATTTAAACATCAGTATATGTATATTAAAACTGACAATGCACATTCATTGGTATTTTTTTTCAGTAAAGTGCAAATTTTTGGAATTAGCATTAAACACAGTGTATTTTGATTTAATCTTAAGGCAACATTAGTTTTTAAACATAATGGGCAAAAGGGCCGGTGGGCGTGGGAGGGGGATTAGTTGCCCTCCAATAACTTTCAACTATTAAAAGGGCATCAGCCCTTTCTATTTTCAATCGAATGAGCCCTTTTCAAAGCTCCTACGACAACTCTTTCGATACGAAGTGCCCTGGTCTAAACAACAACAACAACAACAACAAAAAATAATACATTATACCCACATCAATCTTTACTATAAAAAATGTCAAGCCTTCCAATCACTTTCGACTATTAAAAAGGGCACTAGGCCTTTCCATTTCCAATCGAATGAGCCCTTTTTGAGTTTCTACGACAACGCTTTCTATAAACACCTTATATGCCCCCCCAGGGCATAAATTACAACCCTTACCCTAAGGGCTGTTAGGATGGTTGTCATCCTCTAAGACCTAATTTCCAGAACTTTTCAACTACGTTAAACAAAACGACTATCTCAAAAATTTGATTGGATATATCTGTGGAAATGGTGGGCGGGAGAGGGGCGTTAGTCGCTCTCCAGTCACTTTCAACCACAGTTTATAAAATTATCCAGTAAGTTTATCGCAGATCATTTCTGGTCTTCATTCTCGGTACGAACAAAAAGCTCCTCCCACTTCTTTCTGCATTAGCGGGTTACTTGTTTCCGATTATTTCTATTATAACTGTAAGTTTCGCGTCCAAGAGGGTTACAAAGTGCATTATTCGTAATAGCGGGTTTCCACTTGTTTTCCGATTGTTTCGCGTCTGACTTGTCTACCCGTGAAAAGATCTGATGCCGCTTATGTTTCTATCTGCAAAAACGTTCTCTGGAGCACTCGCACCTTGGTCCGGGTTTTTATAATGGGTGAGATAGGGAAAGATCATACTGGGAAATTATATAAACTGTGCTTTCCACTATTAAAAAAGGCACTAGCCCTTTAAAATTTCCAATCAAATGAGCCCTTTGAAGTTTCTACGGCAACGCTTTCAATAAAAAACCTTATATGCTCCCAGGGCATAACTTACAACCCTTGCCCTGAGGGCTGGGGGGGGGGGGTGGCTGACATCCTCAAAGACCTAATTTCCAGAACTTTCTACTACGTTGAACAAAATGGCTATCTGAAAATTTTGATTGGATGTGTTTGGGGGGAATGGTGGGCATGAGAGGGGGGTTAGTTACCCTCCAATCCCTTTCGACTATTAAAAAGGGCACTAGCCCTCTCAATTTCCAATTGAATGAGTCCCTTTTGAAGTTTTTACGAGAACTCTATCTATAAAAATCTTATATGCCCCCAGGGCATAACTTACAACCTTTACCCTGGGGGCTCTGGGGTATGTCATTCTTAAATACATAATTTCCAGAACTTTCAACTACGTTGAACAAAATGGCTATCTCTAAACATTGATTGAAGTTTTTGGGGAAATGGTGGGCGTGAGAGGGGGGTTAATTACTCTCCACTCACTTTCGACTATTAAAAAAGGAAATTTTCAATTTCCAATCAAATGGGCTCTTTTTTGAAATTTCTACAACAACTTTCTACATAAACCTTATATGCCCCCAGGGCATAACATACAACCCTTGCACTGAGGGCTCTGAGGGGGTTATCATCCTAGAAGACCTAATAATTTTCCAGAACTTTCACTACGTTGAACAAAATGGATATCTCAAAATTATGATTGGATGTGCTAGTTGCCCTTCAATCACTTTCGACTATTAAAAAGGGCAATAGCCCTTTCAATTTCTAATTGAATGAACCCTTTTTGAAGTTTTCTACAACATCGCTTTCTACAAAAACCTTATATGTCCCCAGGGCATAACTTACAACCCTTGCCCTGAGAGCTGTGGGGAGGGGGAGGGGTTGCCATCCTTAAAGACCTAATTTCCAAAAGTTTCAACTACGTTGAATAAAATGGCTATTTAAAAATTTGATTTAATTTGTTTGGGGAAAAAGTGGGCGCGAGAGAGGGGTTAGTTGCCCTCAAATCACTTTCGACTATTAAAAAAAAAAAAGGCACTAGCCCTTTGAATTTCCAATCGAATGAGCCCTTTTTAAAGTTTCTACGACGAAGATACCAATAAAAAACCTTATATGCCCGCAGAGCATAACTTATAACTCTTGCCTTGAAGAATGTGGGGGGAGTGTCCTGCTCAAAGGTATAATTTCCTGAACTTTAAACTGCGTGGAACAAAACGGCTATCTCAAAATTTTGATTGGATGTCTTTGGGGAAATGTTGGGCGTGGAAGAGGTGTTAGTTGCCTTCCAATCACTTTCGACTGTTAAAAAGAGCACTAGCCATTTCAATTTCCAATAAAATGAGCCCTTTTTGAAGTTTCTACGACAAAACGTTCTATTAGAGCCTTATATGCCCCAGGGCATAACTTACAACTCTTGCCCTAAGGGCTGGGGGGGGGGTGTCATCCTCAAAGACCTAATTTCTAGAACTTTCAACTACGGTGAACAAAATGGCTATCTTAAAATTTTGTGATTGGATGTGTTTGGGGAAAAAGGTGGGCGTGAGAGGGGTGTTAGTTGTCCTCCAATCACTTTCGACTATTAAAAAGGCCACTAGCCCTTTGAATTTCCAATCGAATGAGCCTTTTTTGAAGTTTTCTACCACAACACTTTCATAAAAAACCTTATATGCCCCTAGGGCACAACTTACAACCCTTGCCCTGAGGGCTGTGGAGGAGTGTCCTCCTCAAAAACATAATTTCTATCTGGAAATCATCTACGCTGAACCAAATGGCCATCTCAAAATTTTGAATGGATGTGTTTTCGGGAAATGGTGGGCGTGGAAGGGGTGTTAGTTGCCTTCCAATCACTTTCGACTGCTAAAAAGGGTACAAGCCACTCCAATTTCCAATTGAATGAGCCCTTTTCGAAGTTTCTACGACAACTTCTTCGATACGAAGTGCCCTGGTCTAAAGGAAAAAAAAAAAAAAAAAAAAAATACATTGTGCCAACATCGTCCTTATATGCCCCCCAGGGAATAACTGAAAAACCCTTGCCCTGAGGGTTGTGGGGGAGTGTCCTCCTCAAAAACATATTTACTATCTGGAAATCAACTACGCTGAACAAAATGGCTATTTCAAAATTTGTATTGGATGTGTTTGGGGAAATGGTCCCTTTTCGAAGCTTCTACGATAACTCCTTCAATACGAAGTGCCCTGGTATGGAAAAAAAAAAAATAAAAAAAATAATACATTGTGCCAACACCGTTCTTTACATAGGCAGCGCGATTGCCTTGCCTATGATAACCCTGACTATAGAGGGTCTTAGACAGTAGTCTATAATACAAATTCGATAGTTTCACACTGACCTGCAAAACGTTTGTCGCAGTTAGACAATTCTTCTGGGAAGACAATTTGCTCCCATTAAGTTTTTTTTTTACTTTTTTTTTTTACAAACAATGGGAATGTTAAATTTTTTTGAAAGCGACATACATAAAAAACGACTAATACCACTACTAACAACTCATGGCAGCACCAAGCCAGCCGAGGCCAATACAGCTACGCACGGTCCTCATCTATCCAATCCATTCAAGGCCTCGCTAATTACGCCCTCCCAGGAAGTTCCCATTTCTCTTAAATCTTTTTTTATGACATCCTTCCAACCCAACCGGGGACGAAAAAAAAAAAAAAAAAATCAAATATAAAAGCTGAAAAAATAAAAAAAGTTTTGTTATAGAAAGCAATTAATAAAAGTCAACCAATACCTGCATAACTCGAATGGCTTCTGATTGCATTGGTGCTAATATTCTAGTAGTGTAGAAACAGGTCCATCTTTGACAGTGATCACAACTTTCCCCTGACGAAGACCCACTTGGACCGCAGCTGCAGCTGTATCTTTACTTGTCTTGTCTGTTGTAATAATTTCAAGCAACATCATTTTATCTACAGGACTGAAGTAATGCATGCCCACTACCTACAAGAATTTAGTTAATTAATTCATAAATTCTGATTAAGGATAAGAGGTAAAGAATAGAACACGGCATTGGACTTCAGAGTGCCTACCGACGGCGCTGATCTCTGTTTCATGGCCATTCAGCCAGGAAGTGCAAGGGAAGTTGAGGCACTCATCTTGTGCTTTGGTGCACCCTTTCTGTTTACCTTCTACAGGCATCTCCAGGTACTCATTTTGAGCTGGGTCGACCCTGGCTGAGCTTAGGGAGTCACACTAGTGACCCCCATTCCAAACCAAATAATCAGCAATAACAGGACTCGAACCTCTTTCCTAATAGACAAAGGATTTCAAGTCTAGTGTAAGTAAGGAGCTAAGGACTACAAAAGCCACAAAATCTTGTTACTTTTAGAATTGACTCAATATTTTACTATTATTTTTATACAATTCGGCTTAAACTTTCATGTGGATTCAGGTTTAATAATAGAACCTTAACTCTACAATTTTCGAAATAGAGTTAATTCTAGGACCTCTTCACACATATTCATCAACTAAGTTACCACAGCTCCCATTTGGCAACACAGATGAAAAACTCTGCCTCGGAGTACCTCCTGAATTACCCATTGAGTTATCATTTATAACATAATTAAGCTCATATCTGCTCAAAATTAAGATAATAATTAGCCTGTAAGCTTGCTAAGAGACAGCTCTCCATTTGTAGCTTCAATGTAGAAAGCTCTTTGAGTAAAATTAAGATCATAATTAGCCTGTAAGCTTGCTAAGAGACAGCTCTGCATATGTATAGCTTCAATGTAGAAAACTCTTTGAGTAAAATTAAGATCATAATTAGCCTGTAAGCTTGCTAAGAGACAGCTCTCCATTTGTAGCTTCAATGTAGAAAGGTCTTTGAGTAAAATTAAGATCATAATTAGCCTGTAAGCTTGCTAAGAGACAGCTCTGCATATGTATAGCTTCAATGTAGAAAACTCTTTGAGTAAAATTAAGATCATAATTAGCCTGTAAGCTTGCTAAGAGACAGCTCTCCATTTGTAGCTTCAATATAGAAAGCTCTTTAAGTAAAATTTCTAAAAAAAAACGGATAGGTACACTGTTGGGGAAGTCGTCCAACGACATAATACACAAAATAAGTTATTACCTACTTCAAACTATTTTATTGAATAAACACAGTAGACAAAATGCAGCTTCTGTTAAAGGTAGACAGAGAGGTGGAACTTGATGCGTCTGCTTTATTACAAACACACACACAAACACAAAAAAATACAAAAAAAAACAAACTTTTCAAAAATAGAAAGAAAAGAAGAAGGAGAAGAAGAAGAAACAAGAAGATGGAAATAGAGATGATGATCACCAAATTAATTATAATTTATCAGAATATCCCGCTACTGTAAGCTGATCAAACCATCTTCTTTAAATTTAATTTATGTGTGAATAAAGACATGATAGAAAAAACATGCGCTAGGCAATCATGCAAGGGCACGTTTTGAACCCGCCCTTACATCCTCTTTTTTTTAATATCATGTTCTGAACACACATTCAGGGGCATGTCTGAAGCGATATCAATACAGGAAGCAGTTCTTTCCCTTGTTGAATTCTTCTTTTACTAAAGAAAAAAAAAAACGTCTCTCTTCCCTTAAGGAAGCAGTTATGCAGTTTTTAAGGAAGCAGTTCTTTCCCTTTTTTGAATTCTTCTTTTACAAAAGAAAAAAAAAAACTTTCATTCTCTTAAGGAAGCAGTTAAGCAGTTTGCAGGAAGCAATTCTTTCCATTGTTGGATTCTTCTTTTACAAAAGAAAAATAAACGTTCATTTTCTTAAGGAAGCAGATAAGCAGTTCTTTCCCTTGCTGGAATCTTCTTTTACAAAAAAAACTTTCATTCTCTTAAGGAAGCAGTTCTTTCCATTGTTGGATTCTTCTTTTACAACAGAAAAAAAAAATCATTCTCTTAAGGAAGCAGTTAAGCAGTTCTTAAGGAAGCAGTTGAGCAGTTTGTAGGAAGCAATTCTTTCCATTGTTGGATTCTTCTTTTACAAAAACAAAAAGAAACGTTCATTCTCTTAAGGAAGCAGTTAAGCAGTTCTTTCCCTTGCTGGATACTTCTTTTACAAAAAAAAAAAAACTTTCATTCTCTTAAGGAAGCAGTTCTTAGGAAACAGTTCTTTCCATTGTTGGATTCTTCTTTTACAAAAGAAAAAGAAACGTTCATTCTCTTAAGGAAGCAGTTAAGCATTTCTTAAGGAAGCAGTTCTTTCCCTTGTTGAATTCTTCTTTTATAAAAGAAAAAAAACTTTCATTCTCTTAAGGAAGCAGTTAAGCAGTTTGTAGGAAGCAATTCTTTCCATTGTTGGATTCTTCTTTTACAAAAGAAAAAGAAACGTTCATTCTCTTAAGGAAGCAGTTAAGCAGTTCTTTCCCTTGCTGGATTCTTCTTTCACAAAAAAACTTTCATTCTCTTAAGGAAGTAGTTCTTTCCATTGTTGGATTCTTCTTTTACAAAAAAAAAAAAACTTTCATTCTCTTAAGGAAGCAGTTTAAGCAGTTCTTAAGGAAAGAATTCTTCTTTTACAAAAGAAAAAAACAAAAAACTTTCATTCTCTTAAGGAAGCAGTTAAGCAGTTTGTAGGAAGCAATTCTTTCCATTGTTGGATTATTCATTTACAAAAGAAAAAGAAACGTTAATTCTCTTAAGGAAGCAGTTAAGCAGTTCTTTCCCTTGCTGGATTCTTCTTTCACAAAAAAAAACTTTCATTCTCTTGAGGAAGTAGTTCTTTCCATTGTTGGATTCTTCTTTTACAAAAGAAAAAAAAACTTTCATTCTCTTAAGGAAGCAGCTGAGGAGCAGTTTGTAGGAAGCAATTCTTTCCATTGTTGGATTCTTCTTTTACAAAATAAAAAGAAACGTTCATTCTCTTAAGGAAGCAGTTAAGCAGTTCTTAAGGAAGCAGTTCTTTCCCTTGTTGAATTCTTCTTTTACAAAAGAAAAAAAAACTTTCATTCTTTTAAAGAAGCAGTTAAGCAGTTTGTAGGAAGCAATTCTTTCCATTGTTGGATTCTTATTTTAAAAAGAAAAAAGAAACGTTCATTCTCTTAAGGAAGCAGTTAAGCAGTTCTTTCCCTTGCTGGATTCTTCTTTTACAAAAAACTTTCATTCTCTTAAGGAAGCAGTTCTTAGAAAGCAGTTCTTTCCATTGTTGGATTCTTCTTTTACAAAAGAAAAAGAAACGTTCATTCTCTTAAGGAAGCAGTTAAGCAGTTCTTAAGGAAGCAGTTCTTTCCCTTGTTGAATTCTTCTTTTACAAAAGAAAAAAAAAAACTTTCATTCTCTTAAAGAAGCAGTTAAGCAGTTTGTAGGAAGCAATTCTTTCCATTGTTGGATTCTTATTTTACAAGAAAAAGAAAAAACGTTCATTCTCTTAAGGAAGCAGTTAAGCAGTTCTTTCCCTTGCTGGATTCTTCTTTTAAAAAAACTTTCATTCTCTTAAGGAAGCAGTTCTTAGAAAGCAGGTTTCTTCTTTCCATTGTTGGATTCTTCTTTTACAAAAGAAAAAGAAACGTTCATTCTCTTAAGGAAGCAGTTAAGCAGTTCTTAAGGAAGCAGTTCTTTCCCTTGTTGAATTCTTCTTTTACAAAAGAAAAAAAAAAAACTTTCATTCTCTTAAGGAAGCAGTTGAGCAGTTTGTAGGAAGCAATTCTTTCCATTGTTGGATTCTTCTTTTACAAAATAAAAAAGAAACGTTCATTCTCTTAAGGAAGCAGTTAAGCAGTTCTTTCCCTTGCTGGATTCTTCTTTTACAAAAAAAACTTTCATTCTCTTAAGGAAGCAGTTCTTAGGAAACAGTTCTTTCCATTGTTGGATTCTTCTTTTACAAAAGAAAAAGAAACGTTCATTCTCTTAAGGAAGCAGTTAAGCAGTTCTTAAGGAAGCAGTTCTTTCCCTTGTTGGATTCTTCTTTTAAAAAAGAAAAGAAAAAGAAACGCTCATTCTCTTAAGGAAGCAGTTAAGCAGTTCTTTCCCTTGCTGGATTCTTCTTTCACAAAAAAAAAAAAAAAACTTTCATTCTCTTAAGGAAGTAGTTCTTTCCATTGTTGGATTCTTCTTTACAAAAGAAAAAAAAAACTTTCATTTCTTAAGGAAGCAGTTAAGCAGTTCTTAAGGAAAGAATTCTTCTTTTACAAAAGAAAAAACAAAAAACTTTCATTCTTTTAAAGAAGCAGTTAAGCAGTTTGTAGGAAGCAATTCTTTCCATTGTTGGATTCTTATTTTACAAAAGAAAAAGAAACGTTCATTCTCTTAAGGAAGCAGTTAAACAGTTCTTTCCCTTGCTGGATTCTTCTTTTACAAAAACTTTCATTCTCTTAAGGAAGCAGTTCTTAGAAAGCAGTTCTTTCCATTGTTGGATTCTTCTTTTTACAAAAAGAAAAAGAAACGTTCATTCTCTTAAGGAAGCAGTTAAGCAGTTTCTTAAGGAAGCAGTTCTTTCCCCTTGTTGAATTCTTGTTTTACAAAAGAGAAAAAAAAAAAAACTTTCATTCTCTTAAAGAAGCAGTTAAGCAGTTTGTAGGAAGCAATTCTTTCCATTGTTGGATTCTTATTTTACAAAAGAAAAGAAACGTTCATTCTCTTAAGGAAGCAGTTAAGCAGTTTTTTCCCTTGCTGGATTCTTCTTTTACAAAAAACTTTCATTCTCTTAAGGCAGTTCTTAGAAAGCAGTTCTTTCCATTGTTGGATTCTTCTTTTACAAAAGAAAAAGAAACGTTCATTCTCTTAAGGAAGCAGTTAAGCAGTTCTTAAGGAAGCAGTTCTTTCCCTTGTTGAATTCTTCTTTTACAAAAGAAAAAAAAAAAAACTTTCATTCTCTTAAGGAAGCAGTTGAGCAGTTTGTAGGAAGCAATTCTTTCCATTGTTGGATTCTTCTTTTACAAAATAAAAAGAAACGTTCATTCTCTTAAGAAGCAGTTAAGCAGTTCTTAAGGAAGCAGTTCTTTCCCTTGTTGAATTCTTCTTTTACAAAAGAAAAAAAAACTTTCATTCTTTTAAAGAAGCAGTTAAGCAGTTTGTAGGAAGCAATTCTTTCCATTGTTGGATTCTTATTTTACAAAAGAAAAAGAAACGTTCATTCTCTTAAGGAAGCAGTTAAACAGTTCTTTCCTAGGCTGGATTCTTCTTTTACAAAAAACTTTCATTCTCTTAAGGAAGCAGCTCTTAGAAAGCAGTTCTTTCCATTGTTGGATTCTTCTTTTACAAAAGAAAAAGAAACGTTCATTCTCTTAAAGAAGCAGTTAAGCAGTTTGTAGAAGCAATTCTTTCCATTGTTGGATTCTTATTTTACAAAAGAAAAATAAACGTTCATTCTCTTAAGGAAGCAGTTAAGCAGTTCTTTCCCTTGCTGGATTCTTCTTTTACAAAAAACTTTCATTCTCTTAAGGAAGCAGTTCTTAGAAAGCAGTTCTTTCCATTGTTGGATTCTTCTTTTACAAAAGAAAAAGAAACGTTCATTCTCTTAAGGAAGCAGTTAAGCAGTTCTTAAGGAAGCAGTTCTTTCCCTTGTTGAATTCTTCTTTTACAAAAGAAAAATAAACGTTCATTCTCTTAAGGAAGCAGTTAAGCAGTTCTTTCCCTTGCTGGATTCTTCTTTTACAAAAAACTTTCATTCTCTTAAGGAAGCAGTTCTTAGAAAGCAGTTCTTTCCATTGTTGGATTCTTCTTTTACAAAAGAAAAAGAAACGTTCATTCTCTTAAGGAAGCAGTTAAGCAGTTCTTAAGGAAGCAGTTCTTTCCCTTGTTGAATTCTTCTTTTACAAAAGAAAAAGAAACGTTCATTCTCTTAAGGAAGCAGTTAAGCAGTTCTTTCCTTGCTGGATTCTTCTTTTACAAAAAAACTTTCATTCTCTTAAGGAAGCAGTTCTCTTAGGAAACAGTTCTTTCCATTGTTGGATTCTTCTTTTACAAAAGAAAAAGAAACGTTCATTCTCTTAAGGAAGCAGTTAAGCAGTTCTTAAGGAAGCAGTTCTTTCCCTTGTTGGATTCTTCTTTTACAAAAGAAAAAGAAACGTTCATTCTCTTAAGGAAGCAGTTAAGCAGTTTCTTTCCCTGGCTGGATTCTTCTTTTACAAAAAACTTTCATTCTCTTAAGGAAAGCAGTTCTTAGGAAACAGTTCTTTCCATTGTTGGATACTTCTTTTACAAAAGAAAAAAAAAACTTTCATTCTCTTAAGGAAGCAGTTAAGCAGTTCTTAAGGAAAGAATTCTTCTTTTACAAAAGAAAAAAACAAAAAACTTTCATTCTTTTAAAGAAGCAGTTTAAGCAGTTTGTAGGAAGCAATTCTTTCCATTGTTGGATTCTTATTTTACAAAGAAAAAGAAACGTTCATTCTCTTAAGGAAGCAGTTAAGCAGTTCTTTCCCTTGCTGGATTCTTCTTTTACAAAAACTTTCATTCTCTTAAGGAAGCAGTTCTTAGAGAGCAGTTCTTTCCATTGTTGGATTCTTCTTTTACAAAAGAAAAAGAAACGTTCATTCTCTTAAGGAAGCAGTTAAGCAGTTCTTAAGGAAGCAGTTCTTTCCCTTGTTGAATTCTTCTTTTACAAAAGAAAAAAAAAACTTTCATTCTCTTAAAGAAGCAGTTAAGCAGTTTGTAGGAAGCAATTCTTTCCATTGTTGGATTCTTATTTTACAAAAGAAAAAGAAACGTTCATTCTCTTAAGGAAGCAGTTGAGCAGTTTGTAGGAAGCAATTCTTTCCATTGTTGGATTCTTCTTTTACAAAATAAAAAGAAACGTTCATTCTCTTAAGGAAGCAGTTAAGCAGTTCTTAAGGAAGCAGTTCTTTCCCTTGTTGAATTCCTCTTTTACAAAAGAAAAAAAAAACTTTCATTCTTTTAAAGAAGCAGTTAAGCAGTTTGTAGGAAGCAATTCTTTCCATTGTTGGATTCTTATTTTACAAAAGAAAAAGAAACGTTCATTCTCTTAAGGAAGCAGTTTAAGCAGTTCTTTCCCTTGCTGGATTCTTCTTTTACAAAAAACTTTCATTCTCTTAAGGAAGCAGTTCTTAGAAAGCAGTTCTTTCCATTGTTGGATTCTTCTTTTACAAAAGAAAAAGAAACGTTCATTCTCTTAAGGAAGCAGTTAAGCAGTTCTTAAGGAAGCAGTTCTTTCCCTTGTTGAATTCTTCTTTTACAAAAGAAAAAAAAAAAAACTTTCATTCTCTTAAGGAAGCAGTTGAGCAGTTTGTAGGAAGCAATTCTTTCCATTGTTGGATTCTTCTTTTACAAAATAAAAAGAAACGTTCATTCTCTTAAGGAAGCAGTTAAGCAGTTCTTAAGGAAGCAGTTCTTTCCCTTGTTGAATTCTTCTTTTACAAAAGAAAAAAAAAAACTTTCATTCTTTTAAAGAAGCAGTTAAGCAGTTTGTAGGAAGCAATTCTTTCCATTGTTGGATTCTTATTTTACAAAGAGAAAAGAAACGTTCATTCTCTTAGGAAGCAGTTAAGCAGTTCTTTCCCTTGCTGGATTCTTCTTTTACAAAAAACTTTCATTCTCTTAAGGAAGCAGTTCTTAGAAAGCAGTTTCTTTCCATTGTTGGATTCTTCTTTACAAAAGAAAAAGAAATATTCATTCTCTTAAGGAAGCAGTTAAGCAGTTCTTAAGGAAGCAGTTCTTTCCCTTGTTGAATTCTTCTTTTACAAAAGAAACAAAAAACTTTCATTCTCTTAAGGAAGCAGTTGAGCAGTTTGTAGGAAGCAATTCTTTCCATTGTTGGATTCTTCTTTTACAAAATAAAAAGAAACGTTCATTCTCTTAAGGAAGCAGTTAAGTAGTTCTTTCCCTTGCTGGATTCTTATTTTACAAAAAAAAAACTTTCATTCTCTTAGGAAGCAGTTCTTAGGAAACAGTTCTTTCCATTGTTGGATTCTTCTTTTACAAAAGAAAAAGAAACGTTCATTCTCTTAAGGAAGCAGTTAAGCAGTTCTTAAGGAAGCAGTTCTTTCCCTTGTTGGATTCTTCTTTTACAAAAGAAAAGAAACGTTCATTCTCTTAAGGAAGCAGTTAAGCAGTTCTTAGGAAGTAGTTCTTAAGGAAGCGGTTCTTTCCCTTGTTGGATTCTTCGTTTACTAAAGAAAAGAGAAAAAAAAACCTTGGGTCTATTTTACTGTTAGAATTCTTTTATAAGGTATTCACAATTATTTTTTAGGATTAGTATTTTAGTATTCATTATTGTATACATCTTTTTTTTTTCGAATAATTGACGAAAAGCTTTTAACATATCAATTTTGGTGTTGTATACATTTATTTTTGTTTTAGTATATTTGACGAACAATTTTTGATCTATACCATTTTTGTTGTTGCAATATATCTTATTTTTGAAGAATAATGTTGTCAGTGTTGTCAATTCACCGTTACACTCTTGTCAGCTAAACAATGTTCTAGTAAACTGAAAGGCTATTAGGCCCGATAATACCAGGGAGTATTTTTTTTAAACATTATTAGGATGGGAAATTCAACGTAAAACAAAACAAAGCTCAACCCATAGGAAAGTAGAGCTCAGGAGAGGGATGGGGTTACCACTTACATCCAAAACATATAATTTTTTGTAAACAAAATTTGAATCACCTTCACAAAAATTTCATAAAAAATTTTATTTTTGGAGACTTTTTAGGATCTTTCTTTCTTTTTGCTTTTATATTCCATTATAATAGGACAATAACAGGGTAGCATATTGCTTTTTTTTTAAATTAAAAATTAAAAAAAAATTTAAATGATATAGTATTTTCATTAAAGTTTAAAACTGTAGCTGTTTGATTTCGAAGATTCTGTCAGACATGATCTAGCTAGACATGTCAGAGACTCTCTCAACACCAAGAAAAATATTGAGAAAAAGGACACAATACTCACAATCTCTAGCTATTAAATGATTATTATGAACTATTAAATTAACTAGCTTGCATTCAGATTTTCTTTTAAGACAGAAATTAAACAGTATTATAGCTATCTTCCTAAGGACAACAAGAAAAAACAACAAAAAATTCCGATTTTTTTTCCAAACAAACATTTAGGACTTTTTCAAAATAGATCCCTCAGTCATTTGAAGTACCAAGAACACCAAATTAAAATATTTTCTCCCTCCTGGAGCCATCTTAAGTCTATTTATACCTTAAAATCACAAGATTTTTCAGTTGTTTCAAAATAATAAGGTTTTTAGGGCATACAAAACACTCACCAGTGTTGCCACGCTGAGCCGCGAAAGTAAACAAGCAAAACTAATTAATTAGATTTGATAACACTTTTCGTCCGAAAACACAAAAATTAATTATCTGTGTATTCCCAAAGACGACTACAACTTCAAAGGAAGCTACACCTTCTTAAGCTGTTTGGTGCCATATTTTATGGTGCTTTTATGTGTTCGGTGCCATATTCTATGGTACTTTTGGTGCTTTTATGTGTTTGGTCCCATATTTTAAGGTACTTTTGGTGCTTCAACATGTTTGTTCCCATCTTTTATCGTGCTTTTATGAGTTTGGTACCATATTTTATGGTACTTTTGGTGTTTTTAAGTGTTTGGTGCGATATATTAAGGTAATTTTGGTGCTTTATATGTTTGGTGCTATATTTTAAGGTACTTTTGGTGCTTCAATGTGTTTGTTGCCATCTTTTATCGTGCTTTTATGAGTTTGGTACCATATTTTATGGTACTTTTGGTGCTTTTAAGTGTTTGGTGCCATATTTAAGGTAATTTTGGTGCTTTTATATGTTTGGTGCCATATTTTAAGGTACTTTTGGTGCTTCAATGTGTTTGTTGCCATCTTTTATCGTGCTTTTTATGAGTTTGGTACCATACTTTATGGTACTTTTGGTGCTTTTAAGTGTTTGGTGCCATATTTTAAGGTAATTTTGGTGCCTTTTATATGTTTGGTGCCATATTTTAAGGTACTTTTGGTGCTTTAATGTATTTGTTGTCATCTTTTATCGTGCTTTTTTTATGTGTTTGGTACCTTATTTTATGGTACTTTTGGTGCTTTTAAGTGTTTGGTGCCATATTTTAAGGTAATTTTGGTGCTTTTATATGTTTGGTGCCATATTTTAAGGTACTTTTGGTGCTTCAATGTGTTTGTTGTCATCTTTTATCGTGCTTTTATGAGTTTGGTACCATATTTTATGGTACTTTTTGGTGCTTTTAAGTGTTTGGTGCCATATTTTAAGGTAATTTTTGTGCTTTTATATGTTTGGTGCCATATTTTAAGGTACTTTTGTTGCTTTAATGTATTTGTTGTCATCTTTTATCGTGCTTTTATGTGTTTGGTACCTTATTTTATGGTACTTTTGGTGCTTTTAAGTGTTTGGTGCCATATTTTAAGGTAATTTTGGTGCTTTTATATGTTTTGGTGCCATATTTTAAGGTACTTTTGGTGCTTCAATGTGTTTGTTGCCGTCTTTTATCGTGCTTTTATGAGTTTGGTACCATATTTTTAAGGTAATTTTGGTGCTTTTATATGTTTGGTCCCATATTTTAAGGTACTTTTGGTGGTTCAATGTGTTTTGTTTTGCCATCTTTTATCGTGCTTTTATGAGTTTGATACCATACTTTATGGTACTTTTGGTGCTTTTAAGTGTTTGGTGCCATATTTTAAGGTAATTTTGGTGCCTTTTATATGTTTGGTGCCATATTTTAAGGTACTTTTGGTGCTTTAATGTATTTGTTGTCATCTTTTATCGTGCTTTTATGTGTTTGGTACCTTATTTTATGGTACTTTTATATGTTTGGTGCCATATTTTAAGGTACTTTTGGTGCTTTTATATGTGCCATCTTTTATGGTGCTTTTAGCTGTTTGATGCCATATTACCTGCTGAGTTTTCGTATACGATTTTTTTTTGAATAAAAATGTCAAGATTCGATATAATGATAAAGCTTTAAGTATTTGATGTTTGGTAGAGCCAATTTCATTTTATTTTAATAGTTTGATATAGTTTGTTTTAAACATTGAACGAGCCAAAACGAATCGCAATTGAAAAAAAAAACAGGAAAAGGAAGAAAAAAAAATGAGGAAGGACCAAAAAAAAAAAATTAAATGTGATGAAAAAATAAAAATCGAAAAAAAGTCAAGATTTAATAAAATGATAACGCTCTAAGTATTTGATGTTTGGTAGAGTTAATTTTATTTTAATACTTTGATAAAGTTTGTTTAAATATTAAATGAACCGAAATAAATCGCAATTGAAAAAACGAAAACAGGGAAAGGAAGAAAATACCGAGGAAGGAACGAAAAAAATTTTAAAATGTGAAACGCCAAAAATAGCTAAGATTTGATATAACGATAACGGTCTAAGTATTTGATGTTTAGTGTGGTTAATTTTTTTTTTATTTAAATAGTTTGGCATAATTTGTTTTGAACACTGAACGACCCAAAATGATCGCAATTGAAAAAAAAACAAAAAAAAACAGTATAATGAAGAAAAAAACGAGGAAGAAATGAAATAATTAAATGTAACACGAAAAAAAAATAATCAAGATTTGATATAATGATAACGATCTAAGTATTTGATGTTTGGTAGAGCCAATTTTATTTTATTTCAATAGTTTGACATAGTTTGTTTTAAACATTGAACGAGCCAAAACGAATCGCATTTGAAAAAAAAAAAACAGGAAAAGGAAGAAAAAAATGAGAAAGGAAAAAAAAAAATGAAATGTGATGAAAAAATAAAAATCGAAAAAAGTCAAGATTTAATGAAATGATAACGCTCTAAGTATTTTATGTTTGGTATGGTTAATTTTGTTTTTATTTAAATAGTTTGGTATAATTTTTGATTTAAACATCAAACGACCCCAAAATGAATTGCAATTGAAAAAAAAACAGGAAAAGGAAGAAAACACGAGGAAGGAATGAAAAAATTAAATGTGACACGAAAAAAAGAGTCAAAATTTGATATAAAGATGACGCTCCAAGTACTTGATGTTTGGTATAGTTAATTTTATTTTATTTGAATAGTTTGGTATAGTTTGCTTTAAAATTGGATGAACCAAAATAAATCGCAATTGAAAAAAAAAAAAAACGGAAAAGATGAACTAACTGAAGAACGAAAAAATAAAACGTGGCGCCTCAGAAACGACGAAGGAACGACAAAATAAAATGTGGGGCGAAAAAAAGACTCAAGATTTGATATGATGATAATGCTCTGATTATTTGATGCTAAGTAGAATTAATTTTATTTTAATACTTTGTATAATTTGTCTTAAACATTGAATGAACCAAAATGAGCCCCGATTGAAAAAATTATTTGATGTTATTAATTATAAAATATAAAATTATTGATTATTTGATGTTAAGTAGAGTTAATTTTAATAGTTCGTATAATTTTTCTTAAACGTTGAATGAAGCAAAATGAGTCGCAATTGAAAAAAAAAAAAAAAAAAAAAAAAAAAAAACAGGGAAAGGAAGAAAAAAATGAGGAAGGAACGAAAAAATTAAATGCGACGCCTCAAAAACGACGAAAGAATGAAAACATAATATAGATCATTATGGTGCATGGATTTTGAGAAAGAAAAAAGGGGAGGAAGACATAAAAAAACAACAAAAAAAAACGAGGAAGGAACGAAAAAATAAAATGCGACGCCTCAAAAACGACGAAGTAATGAAAACATAATATAAATCATTATGGTGCTTGGATTCGGAGAGAAAAAAAAAGGGAAAGGAAGACATAAAAACACAACAAAAAAGAGGAAGGAACGAAAAAATAAAATGCGACACCTCAAAAACAAGGAAGGAATGAAAACATAATATAAATCATTATGGTGCCTGGATTTGCAGAAAAAAGCAAGGAATGAAACAATGAATTATGGCACCTCACCTTCTCTGGTCTTTTACTTGCTTTGGCAATTTCGGTGATAGGCAATGCGCTAGTGTTAGAGGCAAACACACAATGCTCAGGGATATATTTTTTCCACTTCTTTGATAACGCGATGTTTGATGTCCATATCCTCAAAACAGCTTCAATAACCATATCAGTATGATTGAAATGTTCATATGATAACGTGGGCTCCAAATTTGAATAAATTTGATCTTTCTCAAAACTGGAAAACATAAACACTAATAAATATATAAATATATAATAAATATATATAAATATATAATAAAATTATATATAAATATATAATAAATATATAGTGCAAATTGATATAGTAAGTTAAATAAAATATGTAAACTAGATAAGCACTTATCATATTGTGAAACGACGATCAAATGAACAATGAGCCAATTAGTGAATGAACTATAACATTCAAGGTCATAGCTAAAAGAATTATACCAACAAACAAGTCGTATTTTATCAGGTGCCTATAGTCGTATTTTTATCAGGACACTATAGGTATAGATATTATTTCTCACAAAAGCCCCATGGGCCATGGATATTACAAATACGACAAAGTACATAATAAAACACAATAAGTTCAAACACTTTTGAAAATAACACTACGATAGAAAACCCTCCCTGTGTCTCATCCCCACACTCACAAAATGTCAAAAAATTTTAATATCCACTTTGCAACTACTTCCAATTTTATTTTATAAACAAATTCTATGCATCACATCCCTCCCAAAAATTTCCCTTCTAAGTACCTTCAGTTCTTCACGATAACACATAAAATGTTCTAAATCTTCAGACCCCCGCACATCGGAGAAGTGAAGGGACCACTCCGTACCTTAACCCTCCCTAAATACTTTCTTCTCCCCAAGGGGCATAAAATTCCCCTTTACTGATAAAAACCCATTTTAAAGTATCATTTTGGAGCCAAATTTTAGATATAATTCTTCACCCCAGGCTTCTTTAATTTTCTATATATTCCAAGGGATTGTGACTTAACCTTATCTTCTTGCCAAACTTGGATCTCTTGATCTTGTAGCACTTTTTCCCACAGCTTTTGCAATCAATCCTGTTTCCACCCCAGGTCCAATGCCATCATTTCCACCCAGCCTGATAGCCCACAATTGTCTAGTATATTCTTAATTTGCACAGGCCAAGAATCTTTTCTTGGAAGAGAAAAATCTTTTAGAGAATCTTTTATATTAGCTCCTTCTTCTTTGGAAGAATATTAGTTTATCGAAGCACTAAGTTTATAAGCTTCGAGACTATTTATTAAATAATTTATTTAATGATAACTTACAAGCTCCAACTGACAATTGACGTTGAGATCGTCATAGGCAACATTAGCCCAAAAAAAAATAAAAAATAATGAATTCGTTGCAGGGCGGGCGTATATTTTAAAAATACGAAGAGGTTTAGTATGCACCGCGTAGCGGTTAAATCTTCCCCTAAATGTTTTACTGTTTCTAATTAACACATCAAAGAAAACACCCTTACACCATAAATTGAGCACGCACAAGGGGTTCCTTTTTTCTAAAAAAATTTAAGCTGAATTTCATTTTATTTACGTATACAGGGAACTCAAATTTCATCCACTGAGCTTAAGGACATTCAAAGAATACTAAAGCTCAGCACAACTTCGAAACATAACAACCCTCGAGGGAAAGAAAAACATTTTTAGGAAGAAGAAAACCCTCTTCAAATATTTCCTGTAAATTTAATAAGAAATGTGAATTCCAGATAAAGTTTATTAGAAAAAGTTTATTAGAAAAAGAAGGCCTTTTGGATTTAATAAGACCTTTTCGTTCTCTGACTTTTATTTTTGTAAATTTGTCTATAAATAAAGTTATACTCCTGAAAAAAAAATATTCTGTTTAGCTTGATGTGTGTTTTGAAATATTGAAGACTTTAAGAAATAATTTCTATTGGTGTAGAGTGCCTTATGATTGGCTGAAAATGGGAATAGCAGTAAATGTTAAGTTCCATTCACATTGAGATTCTACTAACACCGAGAATTAGCAAGTGCTAACTTGACCCAATCAGAATGTTTCATATGATTTTTCAGCCAATCAGCAAATTCTAAGAAAGATCTGATCGGCTGAAATTAGCACTGGCTAAATCTCCGTATTAGTAACATTTCAGTGTAAATAAGCCAACAGGTAATCTTGGTGGCTGAGAGGATTCATCAGGTTAAGTACGGAGCACGTTGAAAATTTGACAGCAGTACAGGCAGTGAATCAATTATATGTTTCTTAATTTATTATTTGTTTATTATTTTCTTTGTCGCTATGGCCTGGTGACTTTCGCTGCAATAACTACCATATAATATCACACTCCCTGTGAATTTAAAAAGAAAAGTGGTTTAAATTTTTGACCCCAGGCTCATGATATTCACCATAATCAGTGCAAGCAAAGACAGGATAAGTTGCTCCCTTTCGCCTCAACTTGGAGGGAGGATCAAATACACGGTCTTTTGACTGGCCGAAAATAAAGAGGCTTAGCTTACTTCTAGAATGGCGAGTCTATCAGATTCTTAGACAGATCGGCTGTGGTAGTTCAAAAGGTGGTATGTTACAAAAACACAACATTTTTAAAAAATGAGGGAAAAACCGCAAAAAAACTTTTTGGTTTTGATTGTCGTCAGCAACACTGTTTGTACAAGGTAGTTTTTTTTTTTTTTGCCTGACGTCCAAGACAAGCATTAAAATTATACACTGAAAACTCCAAATTCCAACTCTTTCTGCCTATAGAAAAATTTTCTAAAATCTAAAAGCATAAGATTTATTTTTCGAAACACTCAAAGTTCTAATTATTATGAGAACCAAATAAAATATGGGGAAAAAGGACTGCATATCTTACTTATAGGATGGGCCCTAAATATTACTTTGACGAATTGGCACATAACGCCTTTTTAATTAGTACAGGTAAGGTATTCAACCTACAATACAAGGCATGAATATAATCAATATTCTTTTTTAAGGGCAGAAAATTGCATAAAAATAAGATTTTTGAAAAGACTTTTTTAAGTTTCAAACATATTTTTCACATGTTTTTTTGATTTTAGATGGGAAATTGCCTTCCCTTGAAAGTGCCCAGCCTACTAAGTACGACATTTCATGTAACTCACCTTGCAATCTCCCTCCTCTTAATAGCCGTGTTAAGTCCTGTTTGATATTGTGTCTGACCTTCAGTTAAAATCCTTAGTACTCCTTTTCCTCCTCTTAGAACCCCTATCAGACTTAGCACAACCTTTAGTGTAACTCACCTTGCAATCTTCCTCCTCTTAACAGCAGTGTCAAGTCCTTTTTGAATTTGTGTCTGGCCTCTAGCTAAACCCTCAAGACTCATATCTTTCATGAGCACTGCATCCCTTTGTCTATAGAGACTTGAGAGCTATTCCAGCACCCATCAAAACCAGCTCCGAGAATAGCGAGAGTCCTGTAAAAAAAAAGGTGTTTATGATAAACCCATACTTAATAACCATCTTTAGCAAGCTTACACACAGGGCCGTTCCTGGGGTTGGTGGAGCCCAGCACAAAATTAATTACGGCACCCCCTCCCGACTAAAACATAAATATTAAAGCCACAGCCTCCCCCAAGCCACAGCACCGGGGCAGCTTGCTCCGACCCCGCTCCCTATGAACGGTCCTCCTTACACATAGAGTAAGTAGAGTAGACAGGGATTCATCTTCTATGACTGCCGGAAAGGACCACCTTTATCAGTAAAACTTAAAAGTTTGGGCGCAAATCAACTTTTTCCGTTTTTGGTCAAAACCACCTGATGTCCCCTGCACGGGAGGGGGTGGGTGGGTTGGACCATTGTGTTTTATGACCTTAATGAGTTTTTCTCCCCCAAGGGACTATAGATTCACAAGATGGATAATTTATCCAGAGAATTGATGACATACGACTGATATGTTAATTGCTGTCTAATTCGAGTGATGAAAAAAAAAAAAAAATGAATAGACTCCCCACACTTTCTGTATTATTCAAAACTTATGCTAACTATAGACAGATAAATCAGAACTATGTTAATTACCATATTATGACTATACTCTTTTTTTTTAGGCGAGGGGTTTCTATCTTAGAAACGATGACAATATTACTTACAAGAGGAACGCACTTCACTCAAGAAATGGCACAAAAATTAGGAAAGGGGTTGCTGTCTCATAAACTTCGACAATTTTGCTTATTAGAGAAAAAACACTGCTCTAAAAAATTACACAAAATTGCACTAGATTAAAATGTGCCTTGATAAAGCTCAGCAAGCGAACTATAATGTTTGTTGCCAAGATTAGGGTTGTAAAAAATTATATAAGGTATATTTTTTCGCATGCTATTTCTTGGGGGAAAAGTGAAGACTAAAAATTAGTTAAGAGTCAAAATATCACTCGAATCATTTTCTATACAGCGTATTAATTTCAAATATCATATTCTTCTTTTCTGACAGAAAGAAATGCCTTACAATGAATCAATTTATTCTATGCCGCTATTTCTCAGAATTATATTATGAATGGTGTGCCCCCCCTCCCCTAAAAAAGAGAAAAAAATCTTAAGAGACAACATTGCTTACTGAGAAAAAAGGTAAGAAAATACCGTTAATTAATACCATTAGGTAAGAAAATACCGTTTAAAAATACCGTTAGGTAAGAAAATACCGTTAAAATACAGTTAAAATACCGTTAGGTAAGAAAATACCGTTAAAATATTACCGTTAGGTAAGAAATACCGTTTAAAATACCGTTAGTCCAGCTAAAGTTTTAGCGACCCTCAAAGGGGTTGGGAGCTGGTATCCTGTGGTAAGATGTTGTAACAGAGGGTACTAAAAAAACACTGTTAAACATGTGTTTAACCCAAAAATGTTTTACTAGAAAAGCTTCAATTAGTTCCACAAGGAATAGCAAGTTTACGACAAAATTAAGAAGAACAGAAATGAGACAACGACTGATCATGCTTAATGGCTGTTTTTTTACTAGAAACTACTAAAAAATCTTACTTCTGTATGGAAGTGATTTTGTTAAGTAAGTGTAAGGTAAGTGTACTGGATAATTGTACAGTAAGTTTATTAGGTTAAGCGTTTTTTTGTTAGGTAAGGAGGAGTAAGTGCTCAATTATGACGGGCGTTTTCCAGCGTTACCCACTTCGACTCTCTCTTAGCCGCATAAGTTACTAAGCAAGACGCGCTTGCTCACCCCATCCTTTGTTCCTGTAGCAGCATGCGTTAGTGCGGGATCAGGTCGACTAAAATCGTCTCTCTCGCCTACCAAGGTTAAACACTTGATAAACGCGCAATCCTCGTTTTGTATAGGCCTTTATGTAGATTCACGCAAAATCATTTGCCTAGGATTCATTTAATCAAGGACAAACCCACAGAAATCAAGATAGATTACAACTTCTTTATCCTCTTTTCAGGGAAGTAAAGACTATTATAACAATATAACCAAAGTCCTCGTCATGGACCTTTGTTTTGGTGGACGAAGTGATTAATCAAATTTTTCAAACAAATGACTGGCACTGCGTAACTGATTGGCATTGCGTACTGATACTCCGTAATTGATTGGCACTGCGTAATTGATTGGCACTGCATACTGGCCACTGCGTAAAATGGCACTGTGTACTGATACTGCGTAATGGCACTGCGTACTGATACTGCGTAATTGATTGGCGCTGCGTAATTGATTGGCACTATGTATTTTTTTTTTGCGCTGCGTAATTGATTGGCACTGCGTACTGATACTGCGGAATTGACTGTCACTGCGTAATGGCACTGCGTACTGATACTGCGTAATTTATTGGCACTGCGTACCGATACTGCGTAATTGATTGGAACTGCGTATTGGCACTGCATAATTGATTTTGGACTGCGTAATGGCACTGCGTACTGATACTGCGTATTGATTGGCACTGCGTTCTGTCACTGCGTAATTCATTGGCACTGCGTACTGATACTGCGTAATTGATTGGCACTGCGTAATGGCACTCCGTACAGATACTGCGTAATTGATTGGCACTGCGTAATGGCACTACGTACTGATACTGCGTAATTGATTAGCACTGCGTACTGATACTGCATAATTGATTGACACTGCGTAATGGCACTGCGTAATTGATTGGCACTGTGTAATTGCACTGCGTACTGATACTACGTAGAATTGATTGTCACTGCGCACTGATACTGCGTAATTGATTGGCACTGCGTACTGATACTGCGTAATTAATTGGCACTGCGTACGTAATGCACTGCGTAATTGATTGGCACAGCGTAATGGCACTGCGTAATTGAATTTGAAAATGCGCACTGCTACTGCGTAATTGATTGGCACACTGCGTACTGATACTGCGTAATTGATTGGCACTGCGTAATTGACTGACACTGCGTAATTTGATTGGCACTGCGTAATGGCACTGCGTAATTGACTGGCACTGCGTAATGGAACTGCATACTGATACTGCGTAATTGACTGACACTGCGTAAGGGTACTGCGTACTGATTGGCACTGCGTAATGGCACTGCGTAATTGATTGGCACTGCGTAATTGATTGTCAATGCGCACTGATACTGCGTAATTGATTGGCACTGCATACTGTATACTGCGTAATTGATTGGCACTGCGTAATGGCACTGCGTACTGATACTACTGCGTAATTGACTGGCACTGCGTAATGGCGCTGTGTACTGATACTGCGTATTGATTGACACTGCGTAATGGCACTGCGTACTGATACTGCGTAATTGATTGGCACTGCGTAATGGTACTGCGTACTGACACTGCGTAATTGATTGGCACTGCGTACTGATACTGCGTAATTGATTGGCACTGCGTAATGACACTGCGTACTGATACTGCGTAATTGATTGGCACTGCGTACTGATACTGCGAAATTGATTGGCTCTGCGTAATGGCACTGCGTACTGATACTGCGTAATTGACTGGCACTGCGTAATGGCACTGCATACTGACACTGCGTAATTGACTGACACTGCGTAATGGTACTGCGTACTGATACTGCGTAATTGATTGGCACTGCGTAATGGCACTGCGTACTGATACTGCGTAATTGACTGGCACTGCGTAATGGCACTGTGTACTGATACTGCGTAATTGACTGACACTGCGCAATGGCACTGCGTACTGATACTGCGTAATTGATTGGCACTGCGTACTGATACTGCGTAATTGATTGGCACTGCGTAATAGTACTGCGTACTGACACTGCATAATTGATTGGCACTGCGTAATGGCACTGCGTAATTGATTGGCGCTAAACAGGATATTTGACCTTTTTTTTCGAATACTGCTCTCCATTTCTTGAACGAGAAAAAAAAATGTCTAGCTCACCGTTTTCCAATTCCACTTTTAGATTTCATTTTCAATTTCATTTAAATCCTTTTATTATTAACAGAATCATTAAAATCATTAACAGAAATGAGAAGGAACAATTCAGCGAAAATGTTATTCGCAGATGTCTTGAAACTATTATCTGCAACGCCATACATACAAACATATAGCAACAACTCTAAACATACTAAGCCTTTCGAAGTTTCATAATCAAAAAACTCATGTAAAAACAAAAAAAAAAACTATGGATACTAATATTGCAAACACGGGGAAGAAGACGATTTATTAGTCCACCGTTTCCTTATATACCTTAGGTTAGATAGATAAGTTCTACCTTAGGTTCACATGAATCTTAACATCATTTTTCACTTTATAAAAAGATTAATAAAAGCTGAAATGGATAAAAAAAAGAAGCATACATTTGAGAGAACTTATGTCCTTTCATTGATAACAGGTAATTATTTTTTGGGATGCTTTCTAGGCTTAACGGTATTTTATCCCACAAATCCGGTACAAGCTTTCAAAACCGTTAAACTACCCAATTCCTTAGGTACCAGTGTCCTGTGGTGGGGCAGTGGGTTTGACCTCAGCTTGGTAATACGGGACCTAGAGATCGAACCCGGCTGCAACAACACATTACAGGGCCGACGCAAGGACCTTAGTAATCAAGAAGCGTCGTTAATCCGGAACAACACATTACCTTAGGTACCAACATTAGTATCAGAGGCGTCATTCACGAGAATGTAGGGGGGGGGGAGCAAAATGTACTTTTCAAAAACTAGAAGGGGGACAACTTTGATTTCCAATTTTTTCCTTGAAGATACCCAAAAAGGTAATTCAAAATTGGTATCCCCAATTGGTGCGCTTGACTAGCAGTCAAACTAATTATTTGTATTCTTTTATAAACTGATTAATAGCATCTTTTATATATTTTCCGGTATAAGCCTAGGGTCTTACCAGTATATAAGGAAACATGTTAAGAAAAACAATCCTTACTTCATAATATGCCAAAATAGTCTTATTTAACTTATTTTGTAGGGAGAGAACCTTCATCTTCTCTATTTTCCTTGTATTTCCAGTTTTCTATCACATTTTTTAAATATTTGAGTCTATTCTCTAAGTCTTGAAAATCATTTATAAACAAAGACCCAGCCGCCATCTAACTAATCCAACCTAACATGACTTAATCTAATTTATCAGTATTTGTCAGTTAATGTTTTTTGAGAAAAGTATTAGATGGCACAGATGGTGTTTAATTACATATATAGATTATTTGAAAAGGGAAAAATACAGTTGAATTCATGTTTATTATTCAGAATTTTGCTAAAAAAAATTGTACAGCAGTGAAAGAAGTGAAGTTCTCCCCCAGCAAAATATGTTAACTAGGATTATTCTAACATATTTGAAGTAAGAACTGTTTTTCTTAGCATGTTTCCTTATGTACTGGTGAAGCCCTAGACTTACACCAAATATACTCTTTTCTGTTACAACTTAAACATCTCTACAATGAGAGGGGAAGCAGGCATCCCACAGCCCCTATATTGCAAGTACGCGCCAATTATACAATAATTGCTCAGAATAACGATGGGTTATGGAGTAAATTGCCCCAAAGATAATTTCTTAAACCACATTCGTCTGCCATAATATAAAGAAAAAACACAAAAATGTTTTTTTTTTTTAACTGAAAAAACAAAGCGAATATTTCAAAAGGACAACCGCCTCTCTTCTTCAGCGCAAAAAAAAAAAGAAATATATAAGGAAAATGCCACAAAAGACAAAGAAAAAAAAACAAAGTGGAGAGTCAATGTAAAAAATAAACCAATAAAAACTAATGAAAAACCAAACTTAAAAGACGAATAAAATTCAATAAAAGCCAAAATTAGAAGAATTAAAACCAAATACCGAACAACCAAAAGCTAGTCATTTACCAATATCAATGATTTGCAAAACATCCAAAGACCTTTGAACTGCTATCGAAGGATGCTAGCAAACGACTGGCCAGTTTAACTTTAATTATTCTAATTTTATTCTTCGATATTAAATTCCCCTAACTCTCATTTTATAGCAATTTAGATTAAATTCTACAGCCTGTTTTGTATGATATCGCGATGACAAGAATTTCGGGACTAGTATGTTTGCATGGTTGTGACGTGAGACGCAACCTAGTACAGAACGAATTGAAACCCATAGTAACCAAAAATTTTAAAACACGTTTCAGAAATAAATGTCGAGAAAGGAGGAGTCGCCATTTTGAAGCTGATTAAAGGATGGTAACAATTATAGAAAAATAAAACGTAGTACTTTCAGTCCAAGAATTTTACGTAACTGTAATTACAATAATAATTAATTATTACCAATAATTAATTAGTAATATTACTAGCTTTAGCGGAAGTTTTATCCTTGTACGGTATACCAGACAAATACGTTAAAGTTATTAGTGGTATGTACAAGAATAACACTGCTGCGATTAAGATAGGAAATGAGGTTAGCAGCTGGTTTTGTATTAAATCAGGAGTTAAGCAGGGTTGTGTTCTATTCCCCTTTATATGGATTATTTTGATGGACTTTGTTTTAAGGAGCACAGGGAAAGCAATGTGGAGGCCACGGAATTAAATGGGGAGGAAAAACCCTGAAGCATGGCGCTCCAAATAGAGGACGAAGGTTTGCTAGATGTTTTCCAGAGAAATTGCCTATGGATTGTTCTGGGTACCTGGCTGACTGACCGTAATTCATACAGTAGGCTGTACGACAAGTGTGTTTCAATCCCGCTTGCCGAAAATCGCCCTTTTGAGCCAACCGTCTAGGGCCAAACGGAAAGCAGGTCGTCCTCGGTTGGGGTGGCACGATGTTATAAAGAAAGATTTAAGGGGAATGGGAACTTCCTGGGAGGGTGTAAAGAGGGAGGCTTTGAATTTGATGGAGGAGGAGCGTGCAAAGCTGTGTTGGCCTCAGGCGGCTTGGTGCTACGGTGAGTCGTTAGCAGTATTAGTAGTAGCAATATTAGTATCTTTTCGAAAAGCCTATCTGTTCGAAATGGCTGAGCCCTATAGTAAAAAGCGCGTCGTGTCATGGAACGTAAATGGTAGTCTCAGTGCAAAAATCGCCGTGGTGGAACAACTTTGCCTTACTAAAGAAATCATATGCATACATGAACATTTTCTCTCTGCTGATAATATGAAAAACTACTGGATATAGTGCCATCACATGTGCTCCACTTTGTAGCCGCTAAAAGGCCCAGAAAACGAGGCCGCCCCTCAAGTGGACTTTGATAGATAGTCACTATGTGTGGTTTTTTCGATGGACCCCAAACTTGAAACATGTATCATTTTGGTGCACCAGGATATCTATGAAAGGAAGACACACCTCTCTACCTCTGAAAGTTTTGGATCTAAGGAGTTGAGCAAGTGAAGGAAAGACCCCAGAGCTTCGTCACCATGCTCCCACAAATAGATTTCGTAAATTACGTAATTACGTCAGAAATTCCGTAGCTTGGAGACGAGATCGAGGGGAGCGGTGACATCGAGAAGAGTAGCAGTGATGGTCCTATTGATGCGACGAATACAAGAATATACAGTGTAGTTTGACGAACACATTGCAAAAAAGCGACCAATCCCCTCTATATTACGGTCCTATAAAGTGATCGTGCATGTTATATTTGGAACTAGGGACGAGATTGTGTAATGTAACCAGACTGGTTTCCGAGCTAGCACGCATTTTTCTGGCCCAAACATGGATGTATAAGGAATTATACAAGAATATATTTCCAGTATCGTCGGTTCATGTCCCTACCATGAATATATATATTCATGTATATTCATGAATATATATTCATGTATGTATTCACTGTATATTCTAGTATTCGTCGCATCAATAGAATCATCACTGCTAAGAGTTGCTTATATTCTGTGCCGTGGAACAAGTCTGGCTACAAATATAAGAAATTCTTTAGAAAACCTAGAACTTTTTGGTGAAGGTTCAGGGCTCGTCTGTCCTGTGTACATGTCCGAAGTTTCTTAAGTTTTTTCTAAAAATAGTTAAAATCAATGAGATTTTATCATTATTATTATTACTGACTAGCGCTATAATACTTATTATTATAGCCAATTCTACAATTCTAGCACCCTGAACTCGCAAAATGCTATATTGCAGACATTTAACGTTATTTTAAGTGGTAGTCATACATCAGTTCTTCGTGGGAAGAATATGAGTTAGGCCTGACAATTTTCGACAATATTCTGCATCAATACGACAAGGCTCAATATAATTTATCATTATTTCGAGACTACTAAAACAAATTTCTTAGACGAGGCAACACTGCCTTTTCATCTCCAATGGGGCTGGTAACATGTGGGGCTAAAAAAAAAAATCTATGAAAAATACTGATACAATTCTTTGATTTTTAAATTTCCTTTCCAGGATGCAAGAATATATTGAAGAAACTACAGTTTCTGATGTGTTTCAATAGGCTAAATTGAAACTATACAGCTAGATCTTGCAGAGATTCGCCAAAAAAATCTGCATATAGCTGAATATGATTTTAAATTGGCTATGGTAACAATTTAATTTATCTATATGTCGAGAATGCTTAAATAAATTTCTTAGATGAGACAACACTGCCTTTCACCTCCAACGGGACTCGTAACATATGGGGCTAAAAAAAAAAAAAAAAAAAAAAAAAAAAAAAAAAAAAAAAAAAAAAAAAAAAAAAAAAAAAAAAAAAAAAAAAATGTTTAAATTTCCATTTCAGGATGCAAAAATATATTGAAGAAACTACAGTTTCTGCTGCGTTTCAATAAGCTAGATTGAAACTATACAGCTGATCTTGCAGAGATTCACTAACAAAAATCTGCATATAGCTGAATATCAATTTAAATTTGCGATGGTAACAATTTAATTTATCTATATTTCGAAACTACTAAAATAAATTTCTTAGACGTGGTAATACTGCCCTTTCGTCTCCAATGGGGCTGATACCATGTGGTGCTAAAAAAAGGAAAAGAAAAAAGGTCTAAATAAAAAGAAAAGTTCAATAACTAACTTAGTCTCCTTTGCTGGCTTTCCGAATCGATTCTTTTTACACTCAGTTTGTCCGTGGAAAAGACCAATCAAACCTCGCGATTCATTCGTCACTGCCAGCTCTCCAAAGCCCTTTGTTTCTGCATCATAGCCAGCCTTGGATCCTTTATCTAATCCAGCCCGAATGACATCTAAAATCTAGAACAGAATAAGGAAAATCAATATTTACTGACACAGAACGCAATGCAAACTATTCCTTTCCTAATTCGAGTTGTCTCCAATATCCCTTGTTTTCCCAAAAGAAAAAAGTCTAGTGATATAAGGTCTGGTAGACACTGGAAATCTTCTTCGTGACTGTTTCGTCCAATTTTTAGGGGATAACATAGACAACAATAAATTGTATTTTCTTTCAATTATTTTTTAAACTTTGATTTAATTTTTTAAATCTTAGATGTTTTAATTTTTACTTTAATCTTAATTTTATTTAGTTTGACTTTAAGATTTTTCAGGCAGCCTCTACCCCTTTACACGGTAGTATAATTTTTTTTTACCACTGTTCTGTACATTTATATGAATGTTTTTAGTTGATGAGATTTTACGATTTAATTTCTGTTCGTTTTTATAAATTCAAATCTCGTTGGAAAAAATCGTTAAAAAAAAAAACAGTGCATAAATAATGCATGATTTGTAATCTGTTAATTATCATGAATGCCTTGATTATTTACATAAATAAGGCAATTAACATAAATGCCTTGATTACTGTTCTGCTTCGTTCTTCATCCCATATGAAAAAAATAGCAATTCTTCCGGGGGAGGAAAGTCTAAAATGCCCAAAAATTTGCGAGTTGGATAGCTGTTTTCTCAACTTTTCGAAGAATCCTTCAGACCAAACTGGACAGGGAGCACATTTCTGAGCTTCGAGGAATCGATTCTAGGACAGACACGGTTCAACGTGGCAACACTGACGAAAATTTGATACTGCCCTTAAAACTTCGCAATTTTATACATAATGACATACATACATAAATATACATTTATTACTCGTTTATAAAAGAAAGAATATATATATATATATATATATATATATATATATATATATATATATATATATATATATATATATATATATATATATATATATATATATATATATATATATATATATATATATATATATATATATATATATATGTATATATTGTATAAGAATAGATATATACATATTCTTGGTATTTAAAGCTCCTTAATTTCTCAGAAATCGCAGAAAAAAAAAGAGAGAACAGATGTGCTATTATACTTCCGCTATCCAATGAAGCAAGGTGTATCCGGAGCCGTTCCTAGGATTGGCGGCCCCTGGAGAAAACCAATTACAGCCCCCCCCCTCCCAACTCAAATATAAGCAAAAAAAAGCCGAATCAAAGTGAAAAATTTAATCACAGTGGACAACCCCCGCTGCCGTGCCCCCAGCTGTGGCACCCAGAGCAGGTGATTCGGTAGCCCCCCCCCCCTGAACGAATCTGGGTCTATCATCTCTTGGTCATGTCAACTAACGAGAAATTTAAAATCAACTATTCAACTAACTTCCATTTTTGTTTTTCCTTCATGCTTTTTTTTCTTTTCTTTTATTTTGAATTGTCTTTCGTCCTAGAAAATATACTACTTCTTTTGTTGTTTTCTTCGTAGTGCTCTGTCATTTTCATTTTGTATGAAGATGTTTTTTTTTGATAAGTAATAGTAATAATTGTCTCTCGACAGATACCATGGGAAAAGCTTGCCTTCCGAGAAAAAAAAGTTTTTATAGTAAATAAGAAAGTGATTTAGTGACTGGAGTTCTAATTATTGAACATTAAATATGAAATAGTTTCATGTGGCTACTATTTTTCCAACACATTTCTTAAAAAAACGAATGAGGAAGAAAAGATGTTTATGATAGAGGGAAATAGGCTATGTCAATGTAATGGGCTATGCAGCTATGGCATATAGGCATTCCTGACTTTTCATTAAGATATCCATTGGATATTTTAGTTCAAAATGGAGTATTTTCCACAAAATGCATTTATGAACAGAAAAACTGAATAATCGGCTTCAGGTCTTACAAGGCAGTAGCACAATAGCACATTTTTAGTTATTAAAAATGGAGCACAAAATTATTTACAATAGCGCCATAAAGCAAAAATGGGCACAAAGTATTCATTTTTTTTCCGGAGTGAGCACAGCTCGGCATACCAGGACACTCAGAATTTTAGTAATAAAAAAAGATACCCCCTGTCTGATAGAATGAATCAATCCAAATTCCAAAAGCGGTCAAAAAGTGATACGTTACCATATTACAAGGACGGGAAGAATGGTGGTGGCTATGGCAAATAAGCATCCCCAACATGCATTTTATGGAAGAACATTATTGGAAGAACAAGATGAACAAAACACTATTAAAACTGTGCTTCATTTTATTTTAATTTTTTTATTATCGTTTTTTGTCAAGGTACGTACCACAAAACGGAAATAGGTGCACAGATTTGATTTTCAACAAGGGCCCAGGACAGCATACTAAACTTATAGGCTAGATTCCAAAAGCGGCTAAAAGGTTTTGCAATGCCCTAATGCAAGGATGGAGGGAACAGTTGTGATAAATAAGAATTTCTGACTCAACTATATTTCAAATTTGACTATTTTTTTTTTTCACCCAGTGATTGTTGTTTGTCATAAAATATTATCATTTTATCCCCCCCCCCCTCTGTTGAGTGGTTCTAGCCGAGCGGTTAGCGCGCTAGATTTCGGACCCTTTGTCCGTGAGGACAGAGGTTCGAGTCCTAATGTCGCTGGTAATTTAGTTTGAACGGGGACCTGTGGTGTGACTCTGTAAGCTCAGCCAGAGTCGACCCAGCTCTAAATGGGTACGTGGAGAAATCTGGAGAAGGTAAGCAAGAAGGATGTGCGAAAGCCCACGATCGCTGGCCCCCTCATCGAACTTCCTGGCTAAAGGGCGTTGAAACGGACATCAGCATCACTTGTTTGGACTTCAAGGGTTTAGTGTCATAACCCTTTTACTTTTACTTTTTTTTTGCTATTCATCACACAAGGTTCATTTTAATTATTATAATAATAATTTTTATTAACCCATTCAAAAAAAAGTGCATACAAAATGCATGAATGGAGCAAAAGAGAAATAATAGAAAAAAGAAAAAAAGACACTAATGCAACAAATTCACACAACACATGAAAACAATCAATTAACAATAAATAGCTATTAAAATAAAGAGTAACTCAAGGCTAATTGCCCAATTTAGGCTATTAGAGGGATCTAAGGACCTCAGAAACTTGGCTCGGTGTTTCAAAATGGCAGCAACTGGCTCCGCAGCACCATACTTATTACTTAAAAATGAATATTTGGCCCATAGAGGAACATTCAATAGAAACTTAAAAAATTTATAGAATGTAGACTGAAGTTTTCTCTTATCCAGAAAAAATATTCCAAAACGGAGCGCGAGTAGAAATTATATCTGAGCTTATTGGCAGTCCTAAATACATGATGGAACTAGATCCTATAACTTGCTGATTTCCAAATTTACAAACAGCACCAGAGGAATCACCATTAAAAAACAATAAATTCACTTTTACCAGAATTAAACGACAGGCCAATCCCTCCATACATTTCATTAAAAATATCAAAATTCTCTTCAATACAAGTTAAAGATCTACTTATATTAAGAACATCATCTACATAATTTAATAACGTAATATCTACACCACGAAACATAAAACTTGGTTTAACATACTTTTGCGCTTCTATAATGCTGTTATTATAAAGTAGAGGCGATGATATTGCACCCTGCCTAATACCCTTCTTCACTTGGACTATTTGGGAAGATAAAACTGGACCCTCATTTGACGGTATATTAATTTGTACTTGAAGATTGTTATAATCTTCATCCATTGGACATGGATTTTTATTTTAACGTTATACTTCACTAATTTGGATTAAATTTTAATTGACTATTTTTATTCCTGATTTATATTTTTAAGTTTTGTATTACTGCAGAAAATTTTTTACATTCTTTTACTGGACATGTGAAGCGAATTCGGCTCTATTAGACCTTGGGATAGCCTTTTTGAACTAAATATTATCTTACCCCTCGACGATGGTATTTCAAAATACGATTTGTTCCACAACGAAGAGTGGAAAATCTGGATGATGCCCTTCGGGCTTTTTACTGTTATTAAAACCCACTTGTTTTTTAAACAAGTTTTTTCCAACATAAAACCACAAAAATGTTCAGTTGCCGGATCGACAAGTTCATTTTTACTAAATCCACGGATAACTCACATTCACTCTTTGGAGGTAAATACAAGACAAACTTAATTATAATATGGGCCAAACTAGGGCAGCGGTATGAATTGGAGGGAAGTAGCCTAAACTGTAAGCACTTACGTAGATCTATTTTTATATATATATGATTGCTTTTGTTTGTTTCTTCTTTTTTTTTTTAGCAAGAAACGGTGATGTAAAATCTTTGAAAAACAAAAATTTCTGAGTATCTAAGAAGCCTTGAAACATTGAAACAGTGAAATTCTTGGCCCCTCTCCCAGGTTTTTGTACTCCTCCTAGATTTAAAGAAATATTTTTCAGTATATTCACTGAAAAAAATAAAAACAACAAAATTACCCCGCTCTCTTATTTTTGAAAAATACATTTTTGCGAGAATGACAAATGAAGTTTAATCAGCAAAACATTTAGCGTAGTTTGAACACTTAGGCCAATTAAATCGACAGAGATGATTTGAGCTAACAGTAGAATATGGACAATCTCTAAATCATCCCCCTAGAGATGCCATCCGTTTCGGTGGCAAAAAAGTAGTCGTTATCATCACCTTTCGCTTGCCTTTCCATGACCATAGAAAACAGGAATAGAAATACT
Organism: Artemia sinica; assembly: GCA_027921565.1. NCBI lineage: Eukaryota > Metazoa > Arthropoda > Branchiopoda > Anostraca > Artemiidae > Artemia > Artemia sinica. The sequence goes on from CM051267.1 coordinate 50,491,822, forward strand.
ATAATAGAAAATAATATTATTCAGCTAATAGAACAGAAAATGGATTGGACAAAAATAGAACTTGCGTAAGGTTCAAATAGCAGTTTAATGAAAAAAAATGTCGGTTTTTTAATTACTTATTAATTAATAATTGTTTAATTACTACCACCGACCTATTGTTAAATGTTCCCTGATAACTACAATTTTCTTTGTAGAAACTCAGTTTTTTTTATATAAATATTTCTTTTCACAAGATGATTGAAATTATTACCTATTACCAGTATCGATGCCTATTATTGGCATTAGATATGGTAGATATGCAGGTATAACAGATTAATGTAGATATGGTAGCTGGTTCTAGGCGTTTACCCCCCCCCCCCCCCCCCATGGAGAATAAGGCTTTCCAAATTTGAGAATTTTATTTGAGTTTTTATTTTTTTAATTTCCGTAGAGGGAAGGTATTTTGGTCCTTTTGTATTATGCGCCACTCACTCAAGTTTACGCTGTGTAAAATTCGAGAACACACCGTTTTTTTTTGTTAGTTTCTACGTTACTTTAGAAATAAATTTGGGCTATAGATTTGCACATTAGGAAGGAGGGGGGGGGGGGGTAAAGCATAGCGAGTCTGCATACAAAATGTGTTTGGTACAACTATTCTGCATATTAGATAGAGAGATAAAAAGAAATGTATTTTAAAGCCAAATATACGGCCATGTATACAGTAAAATAACATAAATGAATATAGTGAATGGGGGATGTTTAACCCCCCTGAAAATGTACCTCCCCCCCACCGAAAAATACCCCCTCCTTGGAAAATACCCTTGCGGAAAATAGCCTCCCCCCTGTGGAGAATAAGGTTTCTAAATTTGAAACTTTTATTTAAGTTTTTTTTAGTTTCGTTGAAAATTGCTAAGGAACGGGAAAAAGAGGAATTTACACACCAGAAGTGTCTAAAAAAAAACGTAGAAAAAAAAAAAAAAAAAAAAAAAAAAAAAACACAAATCCATTTGTTGTGAAATGACTTCCATATGAACTTATGCAATTTTTGGCAATAGCGGGTGACAAATTAAAAAAAAAAAATTGAAGAAGAAAGTTTTTTTAGGCGAACAATCATCAAAATTAAGCTAAAATACATCAAAAAGTTTAAGAAGGTTTGGCAATCATTTGAAAGGATAGTTGGCTTTGGGAACAAACAAATTCTAAATTGTTTAAGTTTTACGGACAAAAGCGTTGTCAAATCCAACGATTTATTTTCTTATCTTCCAAGTGTAAAACTACCACAGATCACCATTAACAAATAAATGAAACCCAAAATTAACAGAAATTACAATAGATAGCGTAGTCAAACTCAAAACGAGCAAAAAGTAAAAGGAGTATGGCTGACAACACCCATGTCTTCTTCAGACCAGAAAGTAATTTGCACTTTACGCAAAAAAAAAAAAAAAAAAAAACGTGTATTGTCATTTTGATATACATATTGTGATATCTATTCCTTATAGTCTTAATACTTCTTTATTTGTTAAAGTAAATAAAGTGAAAACATCTAAAATGTATTTTGTTTTCAGTAAAGTGCAAATTACTTTCTGGTCAAGAGGAGGTGTGGGGGTTGTCAGCCCAACTCATGCTAATTGTTTGCTATTTTGAGCTTGAATAGGTTATTTATTGTAATTTCTGTTCGTTTTGGGTTCAATTCATTTATTTATGGTGATTCGTGGCAGTTTTTACGCTTGGAAAATTATTTGAATTTATTTCTACTCATTTTTGGCTTAACGAGGCTGTTTACTATTCATTGACAAACATTTATTGTGGAAAAAGTTTTTTATATTAATTTCCATTCATTTTTTATTGACATAGTCATTTTCATATAAAAAATATTTCATATCTTTTGAATTTTTTTCTATTATACGACATAGTTTTTACTTTGAAAATTATTTTACTTTATTTCTGCTCATTTTTGGTTTAATGAGACTCTTTACTTTTCTTTAAAAAACTTATGTTTTCCCAACAAATCCCTGAATCACAAAAGCTGTTTAATTAGACTAGATAGCTTTTTGAAAGTACTAAAAAAAACTTTAGCGTTAAGAGCGAGGTATTGACTAGGGGGCGAACCCCCTCATATACGTAATAAATTTCTGTTCGTTTTTAAGTTTTAATGTTGCTCCTTACTTTCAGTTGAAAAAAACTTGTTTTTTTATTTAATTTCTGTTCATTTTTTATTGACATAGTCTTTTTCATATAAAAAATATTTTATATCTTTTTATTTTTTTTTCTATTATGCGACATAGTTTTTACTTTGAAGATTATTTTACTGTATTTCTGCTCATTTTTGGTTAATGAGGCTCTTTACTTTTCTTTAAAAAACCTATGCTTTCCAACAAATCCCTGAATCAAAAAGGCTGTTTAATTAGACTAGATAGATCTTTTGAAAGTATTAAAAAAAAACTTTAGCGTAAAGAGCGAGGTATTGACTAGGAGGCGAACCCCCTCATATACGTAATAATTTCTGTTCGTTTTAAGTTTTAATGTTGCTTCTTACTTTCAGTTGAAAAAAAACTTGTTTTTTTTATTTAATTTCTGATTGTTTTTTAAATAATGCTGGGAAATCCGGCACCCCCTTCATAGAAATGTCCCTTCCTCCAAGGAAACATCCTCCATGGAAAGATCCTCCCCACGTAACCCCTAATCCGACCCCCCCCCCCAACCAAAAGGGAAAATCCTTCCTGAAAACTTCTGTATACTTCTCAATAATCAATACTATATGTAAACAATGGGCAAAGTTCATAACTTGCAGCCCTTCCCCGGGAACTGTGGGGGACTAAGTCATCCTCAAAGACATATTTATAAGATTTTCGACTATGCTGAACAAAATGGTTATCCCAATATTTTGATTGGGTGACTTCGGTAAAAAAAAATTAGCGTGGGAGGGGGCCAAGTTGCCTTCCAATTTTATTGGTCACTTAGAAAGGGCACTAGAATTTTAATTTCCGTTCGAATGAGCCCTCTCACGATATTCTAGGACTACTGGATCGATACGATCACCCCTGGAAAAAAAATAAACAAATAAAAACGCATCCGTGATCTTTCTTCTGGCAAAAAATACAAAATTCCACATTTTTGCAGATAGGAGCTTGAAACATCTACAGTAGGGTTTTCTGTTACGCTGAATCTTGTGGTTTTGATTTTTATTAAGATTCTATCACTTTTAGGGGTGTTTCCCCCTTTTTTCAAGAATAAGACAAACTTTTTCAGGCTCGTCACTTTTGATGGGTAAAACTAAACTTGATGAAACTTAAATATTTGAAATCAGCATAAAGATTCGATTCTTTTGATGTATCTACTGTCATCAAAATTCCGTTTTTTTAGAGTTTCGGTTACTATTGAGCCGGGTCACTCCTTACTTACAGGTCGTTACCACGAGCTGTTTGATCACTGATCAAAGTTTATGTTATTTTGCTTTCATTTATGTTATTTTACTGTTTTCATGGCCGTATATTTGGCTTTAAAAATACACTTATTTGTCTATCTATCTAATATGCAGAATAATTATGCCAAACACATTTTGCATGCAGACCGCTATACTTCTCCTCCCTCCTAATGTGCAAATCTATAGCCCAAATTTATTTCTAAAGTAATGAAGAAACTAACAAAAAAAACCGAAGCGTTCTCGAATTTTACACAGCGTAAACTTGAGTGAGTGGCGCATAATACACAAGTACCAAAATTCCTTCTCCCTATGGAAATTAAAAAACTAAAACTCAAATAAAATTCTCAAATTTGGAAAACCTATTTTCCACGGGGGGGAGGGGGGTAAAACCGGCCACCATGGTAGCTATGTAGATAATGTAGCTAATATGGGCAGAAAATAGTCTTTCAGACATTCACCTGACGAGGATGACATTTTACATTTTTAGGTTATAGCCTCAAAACAACTGATTGGACTCACTAGTACCAAAAAATGTCAATGCGATTTTCACCAAAAGCAAATTAAAATAATGCGATAAAGAACATAAAAACAAGCTTAAAGCACAGACTTAAAGAAAAAAGGAAGCCAAATCACAAACACTTAAGGGTAGTCCTTAAAAGGGAGGAGTCATCCCCCTCAACTCAACTGTTTGCATCAATCCATTCTACGGTACACTAAGAAATCAAAAATAAATTAAAATAATGCGATAAAGAACATAAAAACAAGCTTACACAGACTTAAAGAAAAGGATGCCAAATCACAAACACTTAAGGGTAGTCCTTAAAGGGGAGGAGTCATCCCCCTCAACTCAACTGTTTTGCATCAATCCATTCTACAGTACACTAAGAAATCAAAAATAAATTAAAATAATGCGATAAAGAACATAAAAAACAAGCTTACACAGACTTAAAGAAAAGGAAGCCAAATCACAAACACTTAAGGGTAGTCCTTAAAAGGGAGGAGTCATCCCCCTCAACTCAACTGTTTGCATCAATCCATTCTACGGTACAAAACTAAGAAATCAAAAATAAGTTTCAACATACATTAAGGGTGCTTATTAGTTTGAACATATTTTAAGGGGTGCTAATTAGTCTGAACATACATTAAGGCGTGCTTATTAGTTTTGAAAATACCTTAAGAGGTGTCAATTAGTCTGAACATGGCTGGAGGAGTGCTAATTAATTTGACTATACTTCAAGGGGTGCTAATTAGTTTAACCGTAACCTTAAGGGGTGCTAATTAGTTTAACCGTACCTTAAGGGGTGCTAATTAGTCTGAACATACCTTAAGGCGTGCTTATTAGTCTGAACATACCTTAAGGCGTACTTATTAGTTTGAACATACCTTAAGGGGTGTCAATTAGTCTGAACATACCTGGATGGGTGCTAATTAATTTGACTATACTTCAAGGGGCGCTAATTAGTTTAACTGTACCTTAAGGGGTGCTAATTAGTCTGAACATATCTTAAGGAGTGCTAATTAGTTTTGAACATACCTTAAGGGGTGTTAATTAGTCTGAACATACCTGGAGGGGTGCTAACTAATTTGACTGTACTTCAAAGGGGTGCTAATTAGTTTAACCGTACCCTAAGGGGTGCTAATTAGTCTGAACATATCTTAAGGAGTGCTAATTAGTTTGAACACACCTTAAGGGTGTTAATTCGTCTGAACATACGTGGAGGGGTGCTAATTAATTGACTATACTTCAAGGGGCGCTAATTAGTTTAACCGTACCTTAAGGGGTGCTAATTAGCCTGAACATATCTTAAGGAGTGCTAATTAGTTTGAACATACCTTATTGGGTTGAAAATCAGCTTGGACATACCTTAAGGGGTGCTGGTAGAGTCCATTAGTCTGCTTCATGACAGCAGCCCTTGCTTTATTGAATATCATATTTTTTACGAAATCATACTTCAATGCTATTTTAAAGACTTTATCAGAAAGTGATTTCGGTCCTCTATGCACCTTCAAGCTACCTGACGCTAAATCAGACGCTGTTTTTATTGCGACCTTTTTTCCAAATATTCCAACGTCCTGAAACGAAAAAACAGACAATTACTGCAATTCTATAGCCTTGTTTTATTTGTAAAGTACATGTGATTCATTTTTAAAATTGGTTAAACTCCTTAAAAAAAACTCACTTTCAGACCACAGACCCCGAAGAGTTACAGCTAAAATCTAATCGCTTTTTCCGATATAATTTTCGCACAATTATATTTTAATATAATTGTCTTTAATTTGTGTTATAATTGTTATAATGTGTGTTATAATTCGTCGCACAATTATATAATATAATATTTTAATATAATTGTGTTTACTGGTCAGGTGCCTGACCAGTAAACGATTGAAAAAAAATCCGATGTCTTATTGTAAAATTATAACCTATTAGATAATCTAATTAAATACATAATAATAAACATAACATAAATTAATCTATTTTTATGTATTTTATTTATCAAATACATGAAAACCTATAAATATTATATGAAAAAATAATAATTAATTTTAATTATCATGGTTTGATAGTTATAAATAAACTGTGATAAAAAGAAGACTAAGAATGATAACTAAATTAGTCAAAATGATTATATTCACTGTTATTATGACTGAAAATCAAAATTTTTAGAGCCCCTCAGCAATTGTTAAATATTTCAGTCAGTCCGTGAATTAAAAATTAGCTCGGGAACGTACTGACAAATATTGAGTTTTGGCTTTGGATCAGTACTTCAAAACGCGAAGAAAGGCCTCGGCTCAGTTCTACACTGAGCCCTCCGTATTTACCGACCCAGTCTCGGTTTACTCGCAGCGTTGCCAGAGTTCCGTCATCAGGCCATTGCAGTTGTTTTTCTTAGTTCTGTAATATCAAAAAAAGTAAAACAACAAAACTGATGAATATGACAATTTTTGAAGGTTTATATTGACTATATGTTTTTTAGCGGAGGGCAAGAAGAAGAAGAAAAACAAAACAATAAGAAGAAATAATCAAGAAGAAGAAGAAATAAAACAACATGGAAATTTACCGAAGAAGAAGAAAATAAAAACAATAAGAATAAAAAATAATCAAAGAAGAAAAAGAAAAGTAATATATAGATTGTATGGACGAAGAAAAAGAAAGAGAAAGAGAGACGGAGAAAAAGGAAGATAACTAAATTGTCTTGACTGAAAGGCCCATGACTTCTAACTGAAGAAGAAGAATCATTGGAAGTAGGCAATTAACTAGAAAAAAAACTACTGCATCTACCAGTTGAACAGAGCCAGAAAAAATGTGGTTCACGTTCGGCCTCATTGCCTATAACGTTCACACTTGTTTGGTTATGTGCTTTATACTGTTTGATTAAAATGCCTATATACGAGTCTAATGTTATACATAGTAAAGTTACAATGAGGCAATTAACACAGTGAAACCACCTGTGACTACTATTTGAAGGAAGAGGGCCCTTGATACTGATTATCGATTTTATTTTTCTTGGGAAAGCTCCAAGTCCTGAAGACAAGCCTTTTACAACTGAAGGACTGGATAAAAGTAATATTCTTCAAGTCAAAAGATACACATACACATTCAACATACATACAACATAAACATACAAGATACAAAACATACAAAACATACACATTCTACAAGGTACAGTTGTGATCGTCCACCCAACGTTCAGGCAACATTATTACTAATGTTAGTAATTTTACACAAAAATTTCAAATTACACTGAAACAAAAAACTTCTCATTGAAGAGGGTCAAGCCTCATTTCATACGAGGAAAAGTCTTTAAACAAAATTTCTTCTTTAAGCCTCTCACTGAGCTTTTTTCAGCGTCCACGCGGTCTAAACTGATTGCCTTTATAACATAAAAACTTATGATTCATAAGTATATAGTGTCACTCCAGCTACTGCTGCAAAAGGTTCCACTTAAAATATCTACAAAAAATTGCCTGCACCATCCAGCTAATACAAAAATTTGTCAATGAAAAATAAATATTGCCGTTCTATCTACCACCAAATTTTTTGTCTCAAAACTTGCCAGCTAAAAAATACAAACATAGTTCTGTGCAGTTCCCAGCCAGAAATCCCCTCCCCCTCAAAAAAAAAAAAAAAAAAAAAAAAAAAAAAAAAAAAAAAAAAAAAAAAAAAAATCCTGCTTGCTAGAAATATTAGGAGTATTTGGAAGCGTAATAGCCTCGTTACTAACGTTACAACGGAATTATAGTATTACTAGAGCATAACTCAGGGATATTTAAAAATAAAAAAAAACTAAAGTCATACTCAAAGATTTAACGCAAATACTATCATATCAAGTTTAAGATATAAACTTTATTATAAAGCTTTACCAACTCTAAAAATAAATCCAGTGACCGCAAATCTTTCATAATTTCCTTTGCTTATGAAGGAACCGAACTTAATCGTATTTAACTCGTAAATACAGACTCAAAGACTGCTCTCCTATATAGATAAAGGTAGTAATCACGTCTTAGGAGCGAGCTTTTAAATCGTTTATATTTTCTTAGAGAAAGTATGTTTTTTTTCATAGAAACATTTAAGCAACAAGGACATCAAAGTAAATACATTTTTTGCCCCCCCATATTCATACCGCAATTTTCTATATTTTTTTTCTTTGGTTGCTTTAAAATAATGAAGTTTTTTAGGGCAGTACTCCAATTTCCGTCAGTGTTGCCACCTGAAAATAAATAAGCAAGACTAACTAGTTAAATTTGACGACGATTTTCGTCCGTAAAAATTCAAACATTCACAGTATGTTGATGTACAAAAAAAAAAAAAAAAAAAAAAAAAATTAAAATAAAATAATAAAAATAAGGAAACACATTAAACCAGTGGTAAAGCATTCGAATGCAGATCGACAGGTCATCAGTTCGAATCCTTTCATCTTCAAACTTAAAAAATGAATACCCTTTCAAAGCAAAGCTACAGCTAAGCTGTCTTATGCCATGTGTTATACCTTATTTTTTTTTAGTGATTTTTTTTTTAGTGACTAACTAGTTAAATTTGACAACGATTTTCATCCGTAAAAATTCAAACATTCACAGTATGTTGAAGTACAAAAAAAAATATTTATATAAAAAAAAAAAAAAAAAAAAAAACAAGGAGACATAGCTCAGTGGTATAGCATTCGAATGGAGATCGACAGGTCATCGGTTCGAATCCGGTCATCTTCAAACTTAAAAAATGAATACCCTTTCAAAGCAAAGCTACAGCTAAGCTGTCTTATGCCATGTGTTATACCTTATTTTTTTTTAGTGATTTTTACTGATTCATACCGCAATTTTCTAATTTTTTTAGTTGGTTGCTTTGAAATTAAAGTTTTAAGGGCAGTACACCAATTTCGTCAGTGTTGCCACCTGGAAATAAATAAGCAAATTAACTAGTTAAATTTGACAATAATTTTCGTCCGTAAAAATTCAAACATTCATAGTATGTTGAAGTACAAAAAAAAATAATATTCATAAAAAAAAAAACAAAAACAAAAAAAAAAAACAAGAAACAAAAACAAAAAAAAAACAAGGAGACATAGCTCACTGGTAAAGCATTCGAATTCAGATCGACTACAGCTAAGCTGAAGCTGTACAGCTAAGCTGAACCAAAGCTACAGCTAAGCTGTATTGTGCCATGTGTTTTTACCTTATTTTGAACTAATTTTTCATCCAATTTTTTTTTTTATTCCTGATGCTACCCGAAACTGCGTAACAGCATAATGCGGGTAATTTCATTGAAAACTAAATTTCGACTTGTATTTATGTTTAAAGATATATAATTGTATAAATTTTAAGCTAACCAATTCAAGCAATCAGATTCAATTTTCACTGTCCTTGGTAATTGAAAAATAAACGAACTTTAAGTAACACTCGCGACGCTATCAATTATTTAATATTATTCAACTAATCATGACTACCGTCGCTTCTTTCTATAAACTACAGGGGTATTCAAAAAGACAACTTGCAGCAACATATACAATTTTTTGATGACTGATTCGACCTAACTGTGTTCTTGTAAGGTTATCAATACAAGCACAGCTGTGATGAGTCATCTCCCCTCATCTCTGGTACAGATAATTTAGAAATATCCTAATAGGAAGTGCTAAGTCGAGTCCATGTTAAGGTTCAAGATTTCCTAAATCAACTGGGCAGAGGAAAGATTATAGAGAAAATTTACACTAATATACCACAATTTCATAAAAAATTTTTTTTTACAAGCTTCCATGCTGAGCCGTAATATCTCCACTTACGTTTGATCAGAAGGCTTCAATCCGGGACCCAATGCATCAACCGCCATATCCACAATTCCCGCTTTCTTCGCTTTATCTGTCTTCAAAGTTTTACCCGTTAATGCCATATCCAAAGCAGTTGGCAAAGAGATTAGCTGCGGGAGTCTCTGAGTACCGCCTCCTCCTGGCAATAAGCCCAGCATGACTTCAGGAAGACCAACGCCAGTCTTTTTGTCTTTTGCAGCAATACGATAACGACACGCTAAAGCAACCTAAAACAAAAATATTTACAACAGAGCTTTACAAATTAATTTCTTCAGCAGAAGATCAATCAGCGAGATTACAGCTACAAGATTTTTATAGCTGCCTACCCAAACTTCATTATTTTTGAAAAAAAAAAAATAAAATATAAAGAAAAATTTACTATAAACTCAACCCACGCAACCAAAACAAACGCATATCAAAGAAAATCAACCTAAAAACTCGGCCGAGCAAAAATTGACCCACTCAAAATCAACACATGAAAAATTTAGTTGCCATCCTTTATGAAGCTTCGGTTACTTGAACAGTATGGAGCTACTAACCGATAATGATGAAGATAATGATGCTAACAGCGATGTTCAAGACAACAAAGATATATGTTATGATTTGGAAGAACAAGGAATCAAAAGAATAGCAATAACCAACGATATCGCTGCCATTACCATTGTTTATGTTACTGCTGGGGTTTCCACAGCTGCCACCATGCCATCATCGGCATGATCATAATCGTTGTCATCATTTCTACAATCATTACCGTCATTACCACCGCGTCGCTATTTATTACCGTTTCATTTATCATCATCATAATCAGGGACGTACGCAGGGATTTTTCAAAATCCCGAAATCCCTTTTTTGTTTTTCCCATTATTTTCTGATGCTTCTCACAGAGTAAGGGATTTGAAGGATTGCCCCCCCCCCGAAACAGATTCCTGCGTACGTGCCTGATCATAATCACCGTATCATTTATCATTATTACCACCGGAGTACCATTATATTATCACCATTATTATCATTAACATCGTCATCGTTGTCTTCCGCGTCTCTACTCTTCCGCGTCATACATCGCTCTCTTTTTACATTATCATGCTTTTTTTTTTACTCCCAAAATGCATCTACAGGGATTTGTCCATCAATATCCCCTCCAGTTCTCCGGTGCTATCCCCATCTATCGTTCGCGACGAGTCATCATCATGACGCGTTGTTTTCATGAATTTGCTTTCATCCTTCGCACAGTAGAGAGAATATACAGTAGCGACTTCTTTTTCCAAACATGGCACATATTTCAAACCGCGCGTAAAGACTGAGCAGTGTCGTCACAGCCTAGTTCAGAAGCTACTATAGCAGAGAGAATAAAAAACAGGTTTTCCATAAGCTTATCGTGATGTGTACATCGTAATCGCGCGTGCGCGAAGGCGGGGTACGAATCTTGTGTGGTTTTAGATCTGTGTCACATATTTTTAATGGAGAGTATAGCCTTTGTCACTATTGTATATTCTCTCTACTGTGACCCTTCGTGATGAGTCGTCCCCATGACGCGTTGCTTTCATCTTTCGTAATGAGTCGCCGCCATGACGCGTTGCTTTAATGAACTTTATCATGTGTCCTTTGCGTGGATTGGGTTAAAATACGAGAAAGATAAAGAAAGATGTTAATAAAATCCTAGGAAACTCCAGGCTTATGTCTAGATATACAAAAACTAAACTTTAGTTGAAATTTTAATACCTACAAATAACCCCCCTCAAGTCTCGAATAAGCAACAAAAATTAGCTCGAATCGAGGCAACTAGGCGAAGGTGTTACGAAAACATTATTTTGCTTTAGAAAGGCTGCCATTTCAATTCTACAATCGGCTGTATGGACATTTTACCTCAACAAAATTGGGCCATAAGCCCAGGGATACACGGAGATACGCTCGATCAATCAAATAATTGTATGGTGTATTACAGTAAATTACTTGGTAAAAAAAAAAAAAAAAAAAAAAAAAAAAAAAAAAAAAAAAAAAAAAAAAAAAAAAAAAAAAAAAAAAAAAAAAAAAAAAAAAAACTGTCTTCCTAATTTAGTAACTGAGATAAATGAGCACTTGAACAAGGTTTAGACCTTACTCATCCATCCAATCACCTAGGACAAAACAGTACATCCAACCCAATAGTCCAAAAATCAAGTCCAAAATAGAGCAAATTCAGCATTAATAAGTGTAAATCACTGTCCCAAAACCAAGCAATAGCACCTTGAGTCTACAAAATTTAATATCCCCCAAGTAATCACCGCATATCAGGGCTCCTCAGAGGGAAACTCACTTGCCTATACAGGTTTCGGCGCTTAAATTTCCTTACCTAGGCAAATGAGCGCACCTGCCATAGAACCATATGGCATACCCCTGTGTAGTATCACCTTTGGATTATCTACGAACAATACAATACCCAAAAATATAAAAATAAACCCCAAAAATTTTTAAAGCTTCCTTCACCACCGCTCACCTAGAACTGATTCAAAGTAAAAACTACCATGGCTGCAATTAATTCTGCGCTTCTCAAATAAGTTGTAATCAAATATTAACTGATCAGATAAAATAACCGTAACCAGATCGCAATTGTCCGTTTCTTTCCACTAATCTCTTAAATATGTCAGACGAAAACAATTATCTGAAAGTTGCGACAGAAAGATGTTGCTGTTATTGTTGCAGCTTGTTACTGAGGAAGAAGTTGATCGTATATGCATCTGATATAACGAACGCATTCAAAGAAGCTGACGCCATTACTTTAGTCAGGGCTAAGGTACTGTCAGCTTTGTTAGAAGGGAGTCAAATAGCTTTCAAACAGTCCACGACGACGGTTTCATTATAGCCACAATTGAGTAACAATTGAGTAACAGTAACTAACAGCTATTATTCTTCAAAAAGCATATCAAAGGACGAATATAATCAACTTCAAACGGCTGCTGCTGCAACAACTAGTTTCATTGCTTAAGTGCATTGAAGAACTGATAATTTAGAGTTCAATGCGAAAAAGGCGTCACATCACATATACTTATCCCATCAATTATGGATCTGATTAAATTGCTTGAACCAGATTCAGAGAGCTATCTAAACAAAAGGTCTGTTCAAAATCTAGTCAATTCACTTTAGGGGGCTATGAGGAGAAGAGCTTCAAGTTAAACTAATGATAAGAACTTCATCCTTGCAACAATACTTGATCTTCGTTTCCAACTTGAACCCTACAATGTACCTCAAAGAGTGGTAAACCATTTCCTTTTACAAGCTGTTTTTGAATCCTCGAAGGTAAATACCAGAGATAGGAATGATATGACTTCTGAAATTGATTGCGTGGCACGCAATCATTTTCCACGCATGGCGGCACAAGAACAAGATGTTCTGGCCATCGTGGTAAGGCCATCAAAATGTTGTGGCTTTTAGTGTCTCAAGAGATCAAAACTCATACTATCCAATGACAATCCATACATCTAAATTAGCAGCTATGTGATAAGGATACCCACTGGTCTACCCAACTATTGGACTACTGGCGCAAAAGATTTTGGTTCAACAGAGGATACGATTAACAACAACAAAAAAACTTTGTAAATGTCGTGTTTTTGAAACGCAATTTTTGACATGTTGGCTATATCTCTTAGTATAATTTTACCACTTTAATTTAAAATATATTTATGATTAAATAATTAAATTGAAAACCATTGTAATTGAATTGAGATTGCTCGCGAAAAATATATGGAATCCAATAATTGAATTAGCTTGAAAATGACAAGTTTAATTTAAGAATTAACCAATTCAGGTAAACTGTCAACTACGCATGCCTGCATAAGCATACCTGTCGCAATTCATAAATGAAATCCCAAGAATGCACACATTCCGGATAATAGGGTCTAAAGGCTTTTTTTTTTTTGACTGGACCCCCTCCGCTGATAAATTTAGTACATGTCAGCCTACAGTTTTTCTCTTGTAAATTTTTTTAGAGAAAACTTTCCAAACTTTTGACAGAATTGGGCCAAACAGTGCAGATTGGGTAAAAAAAAAAGAAAAAAAAAAGTATAACGATAATAAAATGTATTCTCTGTCTTTAACCAGAAATTTTCACAAGAAAGAGGAAAATGAAAAGGGAGTAAGTAAAAGCGATTTTCAGTTTGAAAAAGACAAGCTTGGAAAACAATTTCTAAAGTTCTAACCAAGACAACTCCCCATGTTTCAGTTTTTTTATAGAAAGATTCACAACGCCACCATTAATCTACTAATATACTATGCACCTTAACAATTAAATAATTACCAGACAATAAAGAAAAATAGAGAAATAGAGAATAAATAGAGAACCATACACCCACAAAATAGATAACACCCGATAAAATAGAGAAAAAAAAACATCCAGTGACACCTTTGCTACATAGAAAGTGGTCCAGCTCTTTAACTCTCTCAAAAACCTCATTGCTATGCATGCAAGTGAAACATGGTCAATTAGAGCTGATGACGAAAGTCGAAACTCCGCAGTTGAAACAAAATATCTCCGTCGCATAGCAGGGGTCTCCTACATCGCCCGAGTATCTAATTAAGACCTCTGTAAGCTCCTCCACTGCTCATACACTATCATGGACCAAATTAGAAGTCAGCAACTTTGCTGGCTTGGTCATATCCAACGAATGTCATCAAATCAACTCCCCAAAATCACGTTTGAAGGACGGTTACATGGCAAACGACCTCGTGGTCGACCTCACAAGAGATGATACGACAACTTCAATGGCCAGAACCCCAACAGAAATGAACTTGAAATTAAACTCAGCAAATATAGTGGTATAGTTTAAAAGCGCTAGGAGGACCTTCAAGCAAGGTATAAAAGGTACCCAGGGTCCTTAGAAATTTGCTTTCTATTCTGACACAAAATGGACGTTGGAAAGCGCAGAGCTTCTCCTATCAAATTTGTTCATTCTGTCTGTCCGTTAAAACGCAAACATTTCTTTTTTCCCTTACGGATACGTTTTTCAAAGCGTCCTGGCATAGAAGTCTAGCAAGACATAGATTTGACCATTTAATCTAAATATTCATTTCCCCTCTTTATCTTATTTCATTGTTTTTCCTAAGTTCCCAATTCTAGTAAGTAATTTATTTATTTAAGCAAGTAAATTTATTTTACTATCAATTATTAACAAAAAACTTAACCTAAACGCACCCCTACAAATGCCACAGCCTGAGATGGATGAGCAAGGCTGTACCCAGAGGGGGGGGGGGGGTTAGGGGGTTTTGAACCCCTCCCGAAATGTTTTTTGACTCGTAAAAACGTAACAAAAATGGATATAAACAAATTTTTGTATGCGTCTTTTTTTGATTTTTTTTTTTTGAGTTTTTTTTTTTGTGTACCCCCCCCCCCCGAAAAAAACCTTTGAGTAAAACCCCCTCCGAAAAAAAATCCTGGGTACGGCCTTGTGGATGAGGGATAACCAAACAAATCTACAAAAATAATAATAATTAACATTAACTTCAGAAGGAGTTTTAAAAAACAAAACACAACATCATGTAACCTGTTACCACTAACTTAACATACATTTAACTCCTTCCTTAACAAACCTCAATCAAAATAAAACACTAAATTAATTAATTAGTACCAATTTAATTTGTCAACTATGTATCCTATTTTAGCAGTCTTCATTCCCTGTTGAAAATGAGGAACGGCTAAAAACAAAATCGTCTTTATAACTTAAGGATTTCAAGCGTTATACCGCTAATGCTACCTCATACCTCAAGTTACTCTGTGCCTTACCTCGAGGCCACCACCTAAGCAGGATCCCATAATAGCAGCAACAAACGGCTTACGTCATAAGACGACGTAACATGTAAGGTATGACGTAACAAATGTTACGTCATACGTTAAGGTACTCTGTGTCTTACCTCGAGGCCACCACCTAAGCAGGATCCCATAATAGCAGCAACAAATGGCTTACGTCCTAAGGCGACGTAACATGTAAGGTATGACGTAACAAATGTTACGTCATACGTTAAGGTACTCTGTCTTACCTCGAGGCCACCACCCAAGCAGGATCCCATAATAGCAGCAACAAATGGCTTTGGCGATTTTTTTCTACTTCAAAAAGGATGTCTTGACAGGCTTTTGATAGGGAGGAGGCTTCCTCAGCAGTCTGACACTTTTCAAGCATTGTAATATCAGCACCTAAAATTACAAACAATAGCTAATTTATTCATTAATTTATCAATAACTAGTTAATTAAACAGTCGTATCCCTATCAGAAATGTAGCCAGAGTTGCCTATTGGACGTTCCTTAGACTTCCACGAAATATCTGAAATTCGAAGGAAGACTCTTTGTATTTCAGGAGGACAGTGGCTTTTCGGAATTATCGCATTGCAATATCAACACATAAAATTACTTACTAATTTCAGAAGGGAACAGCTGTAACCCTATCAGAAATGTAGCCAGAGTTGCCTTTTTTTTGCAGAAGTATCCACTTTAGTCCGAATTGGTGACTTAACGTCATCTAGACCCATCGCCAAGTACTAACATTTTTTTTACAACACTGTCAAGAGAATATCTCATTTTTAAAAGAATTTATGCACTTTTGCATTGTCCTGTGAGAGCAAAATTACCCAAGCAGCCATCCTTATTTCCACAAAATTTCCCATTTTCCTTAGACTTCCACGAAATATCTAAAATTCAAAAGAAAGACTCTTTGTATTTTAGGAGAACAGTCTCTTTTTGGAACTATCGCAAGGACTCGAAGTTCAAAAGTCCTGGTTGAACTTCGTCGAAGTAATGATTCCAAAACTGTCTTAAATTTCTAATTTTACGTTCGAAGATTCCATTATATTTTTAAGTTTTATTTTATTTATACAGCTTGCTGAGTTTATTGAGGTTACTGAGAGCCGTCCCCAGCTTGCTGAGGACGGCTCTCGGATATAGAGCCGAAAGATTAAATTCTTAAGGTTTAAACCATTCCACTGTCTTAGTAGACTTTCTGTTGTTTTACTTGCTGTTGTTTTTATTATGGAAATGTAATGTCGTCGTCGTCGTTATTTGAGCCTTTGATCTGTCTTAAATTCTCAACCTGCTGATTGTTAAGACTATACAGATTGGGGGAATACTGGTTAAGGCTGGTTCTTGCCAGTTTATCCAAGGCTTCGTGAGGAGGGGCTGGTAGTATGAGGGAGGGAGAGGCATCAGCTGCCCCAATCCAGGCAGCTTGAGATTCAAGTTCATAAGCGAGACTGGATGTCGCAATAGTTAAGTTCAAAATAGATAGTGCTGCCGCGCATAATAAAAAGAAATTCAATCTTCTAAGGTATTTAAATATTTTTATTAGTTTTGGGCGACAATTTGCTTATCCGATATATCGATATTTTTACTTTCGATATTCGATACTCAATATATCGAAATCGATATAATGGGGTGATTAAGTTAGGTTAGCTAGGGTAAGATTAAATTAGGTTATACATCTCAGAAATGGTTTGAAAACCTAACTTAAACTGTAACCATGCATAAAACCGAAAAAGTTGACTGGGAGCGCTGACTAAATCCAAGGAGAAAAAAAAGGTATTTCAGACATTCACCGCTGAATGCCGAAATTCACGAATTTTGGACATTCGCGGTAAGGTAAAAGAGAAATAAATCCGGCTATCACCAGATCTCAAAGGGATATGTATGCTAAGCTACGAGTCCGACTTAAAACCGGAGGAGTCAGGTAAGGTTCCATTGCCTCACCTTGTTATTTCAATAATTATGTTTTCGGAGCTCAGAACCAGCGTGATATGTTTTGCGTTCTTTCTGGCCTCAATATCTCCTTAGTCAATTATGCTGATGGCATTTTTAACCTCAGTCAAGTTTTTTGACAAAAATTTGAAACTTTCTAAAAACTGCAAACATAATACTTAAAATCTGGTCTTGAATTTATTGCTGAAAGGTCTGACGTAGTGCTTTTTAACTAAAAAAGCCCACTCCCTGATGAAATTGTCCTTGGAAATTTCGAGATCCACCCGTCTGACCAAATCGTTTATCTTGGAATTCCCATTGGAAATACCACTTCTCACATTCGTCATCTCCTAATAGAAGGCATCAAACACCGCATATCAGCTTCATATGCTTCCATAGTCTCTGCTAAGCTTCTTTTCAATCACCGTTACCTTGCAACGCTGTACAACACTGTCGTTCTCCCCACCACCACCCTCTAAATTGCACCCTTCTAGAAGATTCTTACAAATGCCGATAAATTGAAAATCCGTTTCACTTTCTTCCGTTTCGCAAAATACCTGCTGAGATATTCAATATGGACACGCAATTCAGAGTTCATCAATAGTCTTTACATAGCAGATCCTACTATAGCCGTTACTGAACTTATGGAGAAACAACCTAAATATTTCAAAACGCTTGAAACCAACTCCTTTGTACACTAGTTACATTGTCATAGTTGCATGATGCTCTTTTTTTTTTCTTGTAGCGCTCCGTCACAAAAAACACAAAAAATACATACAAAACAAGAAATCACTAACAAATTACAAAACGTCAAGTCGTTTAGAGCCTATTACACTTTCGCTTCGGTTACTAAAAATATTTGTTAGGTATGGGGCTCGAACCCACGACCAGATAGTAAGACCGAATGGGGACCTCATCCTAAGCCTGGCGCTTTAACCACTGCGCCAACCAAACTTAAATAAGTGCTGTAACGACTGGCTAAAAATTTTTTTTAGGTATCTATGACGTCATGCGAAATTACAGATGATTTCAAATGAATATGCACAGCTAAAGAAACAGGTATAGAAATATGTCTTAGGTAGTGATAATTGAAACTGAAGCGCAAAAAAGTCACAAAGACATTTGTGACTAGAAGACATGTGACAACAAGCATCACAACGAATCTCAAAAACGAAAACTATGGACAAAGAAATCTGCGGTTAGATGAAAAACGACAGAGATTTTCCCATAGAATCGTAAATAAAATCTGCAGTTAGAAGAGAAGCAACAACAAAAATCACATCGAGTCTCGGAAGAAAAAGAAATCCTAACCGGAAGGAGGATTGAATACACGCCAGAATTGTTTAATTCAATTGAAACTGCTGATTTGGCACCTTTAGACCTAAACCTGAGGGATAACGCGATAATTATGCCAATACGTAATTAGAGAAGCAAATACATACAAGCCTACTGCGTGCCGAGTGCCAGGGCCCGGGCGAAGCTTCGCCCGGGAAATAATATATATATATATATATATATATATATATATATATATGTATATATATATATATTATAAAAACTATTAAAATCATAAAATATAAAATTAATTATACAATACATAAATTAGATAGATCAAACAAATTATTAATAATTCATGCTAATTGTATTCTGCTAGATTGATACAATTGCTAGGCTATTATCGGGTTGAGTAATTCTGTGAAATCGCTCGAGTTTTGGGGTTCAAGAAAAATAAGTGTTGGGGTTTATCAGTAAAGCCACTTTCATTTTTATATATTGCAAAGAAATATAAGAATCAATTTTTAATTCAATCAATCAGCAAATTTAGTCGATAAAATTTTAACTTTAATCAATTTAATAATATGCCCGGGTAGGGCCTCTAAACATTCCTTAGAAAAATATAAAAGCTGAGTTTATAAGTAATTGCCATAGGCAGTGCAACAGCGCTGCCTAAGTAAAGAACGATGTTGGAACAACGTATTACTATTTTTTTTTTGTTTGGTTTGTTTCAGACAAGGGCACTTCGTATAGAAGGAGTCTTCATAGAAACTTAAAAAAGGGCTCATTCGATCGGAAACTGAAAGGGCTAGTGCTCTTTTTTATAGTCAAAAGTGATTGGAGGGCAAGTTCTAATTCCCATTTAAGAGTCAAAAGTAATGGCGGTCAACTAGCGCCCCCCCCCCCCATACTCTAACTACCTCTTTTGCATGAGACACATCTGATTGAAACTGTGAGATATCCATTTTAAAATAAATAGTACAAAGAAAACATTTATAAGAAAAACAGTTATAACCTGGGGGCATATAAGGTTTTTATGGAATGGGTTGTCGTATAAACTTTAGATGGGGCTCATTTGATTTGAAATTGGAAGTTCTAGTGGTCCTTCTAAGAATCAAAAGTGATCTGAGAGCAACCAGCACCTCCCCCCCCCCACGCCCATCGTTTCCCAAAAATAAACATCCAAACAACGTTTTGAGACATCTTTTTTTTCAGCATTGTTAAAAGGTTCAGTAATTATGCGTTTGGGTTAATTTATCAACCCCCCCCCTCCCAAGGTCATAGGACAAGGGCTGTAAGTTAGGCAATTTGTTCATTGTTTACATATAACAATGAAACGGAAGGTGAAACTTCCGGGCATCATGAAAGGGATGTTCAACTAATCAAAAGGCAAGATGTACATGCTACTACTGTTACTAATACTGCTGCTACTGCTATTAATACAACACTAACACTGCAACTACTTCTCCTACTACCACCGCAACTACTGTGATTCTAGTACTATTAAGACTAAGTCTATGAAGGTAAAATTTGAGAGAATATTGATGGCAAATTCGAACTAACAAAAGAAACTATGTTCATTTAAATTGTCAAAAGAGCGGATCTTAAGAATTGATTTGAGTAATAAGTTGGAACATTAGGTGTTGAAGGCGATGCTGAAAAAAGCCCAAGGTTCTATATGTATGCTGTTACTAATGCTACTACTGCCAGGGGCGTCCCGAGGGGGGCGGAGGCGGGGAGGGGCGCGCCGCCCCTCCAACGTTTTTGGCATTCGGTAAAATTTTGGCCGAAAGCGAAAATTTCGGCAGAAATTTAGCAAAATTCTTGATTTCTGAAGAAAATTCGGCATAAATCAGGTAGCGATTCGATAAAATTTACGAAGATCGCCCCTCCAATGAAATGAGTCTCGGGACGCCCCTGACTACTGCTACTACAACTATTGCTACTACACAGGCTAAGGGTATTAAGGTGAAGTTTTTAAGGAATATTTAGGCAGATGTTGAGCTAAATCAAAACGAACTATGATCATGTAGATTGTCAAAAGGGTGATAAAGCAATATCACAATAACGGCTAAGATTATTAATATAAACCTTTCAGGGTAAGTTGTGGGGGATTTTGAACTAGCCAGAAGACACTATGTGTATGCTTTTAATAATACTTCTACGGTTACTGTAACTAATGACACTAAGAGCAATAAGTTGAAACTTTTAGGGAACGTTTAGGGGGAGTTTCAATTAAACGAAAAAACTATATGCATGCCGGTATTAAAAGGGCATATAAACAATATCATAGGCAGCGCTGCTCTATCATAACCAGTAATATCATTGACATTTTAAAGGAGCTAATTTGATTGCAAATTAAAAGTTCTATTGCCCTTTAAAAGTCATAAGTGATTGGAGAGCAATCAGCTTTCCAATTCTGTTTCCCTTAAAAAGACCATGTCAATATAAAACGAGCAAGAATTAAAACTTTTTCGACAAAATAAGTTTTCCAGGGAAAAGCAAAGAACTCCATTAAACCAAAAATGAGTAAAAATAGAATCAAATAATCTACCAAGCGTAAAACAAAAATATAAACAAAATCAAGAACTGTATTTAAATTGTTGTTTTTTGCGGTTTAGGGGGGAAAAAGGTACCTAGGTTAGGTTACAGATTTAATATATGGTATGCTGTAGGCTATAACTTATATATTAACATAACTTATATATATATAACTATATATATATATAACTTAGATATTATAAACAAAGTAAAAACAGACATGAATTAAATGAAACAAAAAAACAAGTTGTATTACACAAAAGGGAGAGGTGGGAGGGGACATATCTATAAAAATGAGAGTTGGCATTTATTAATATACTCCCTTTTGCATTTCTATGTTGGCATAAAGCTTTAAAAAGCAAATTTAAAAAATTTAGCTTGAAGTTTATTTAATTTAGTTAATTTAATTTGATAAAAGTCAGACTTAAGAATCGAATTTTAGTAAAATTAGTGAAAGAACTGAGCTAAAAAATTAAGATAAAGAAGGCAGCTATTAACCTTACCTGCAATGAAACACCCAGGCTTGCCAGAAATTAAGACAGCTGCCTTTACGCTGGAGTCATTTTGAATTTGATCCATGGCCTGTTTCATTTCAGCCATTGTTGCTTGATTAAGCGTGTTGACCTGAACAAAGAGAATAAATAAATATACAAATATTGGAGAAATAAGTATATATTATTATTTATAAGCAATATATAAATAAATAAATATTTATTTAATAAATAAATAAGTGTAATATATATTTATAATAAATTAGATATATTGTAAGTATAAATATACATATGTTCATTGAAGAAACAAAAATGCAAGTAAAAGGATCTTTATCCCCCCCCCCCTCCCCAGAACAAAACTATTTGGTAACTCTTGCCTCCTAACAAAAATTCTTTTGATAACCCCCGCGTTACATTTTATGCCCTTTGCTAAAAAAAGAAAAAAGTAGTAACCATTCTTAAGATTTTCATCGTATGCGTTTTTGAATGTGAAACATGCAGTTTCCGAGATCATTTGTTCAAAATTTAAGACTTCCCATAAATTTGAAATTTACAACTTATGTTTGAATGCCTTCACTACTCAATTATATTCAAACTGAATCAATAAAGATCACAGACTTCACTACGTTTGTTTTCCCAAATTATGCATATATTATCTAAACATAAAAATTGTTTTGTTTAGTTAGAATCTCATATTGGAATACATCGAAAGACATACTAAATACAGTGTGTTAATCATCATGTGCAGTGTTTTACCCCTTTATTTTATTACTGCACATCATGTGCAGTGTTTTACCCCTTTATTTTATTACTGCACATCATGTGCAGTGTTTTTACCCCTTTATTTTATTACTGCACATCATGTGCAGTGTTTTGCCCCTTTATTTTATTACTGCACATCATGTGCAGTGTTTTACCCCTTTATTTTATTACTGCACATCATGTGCAGTGTTTTACCCCTTTATTTTATTACTGCACATCATGTGCAGTGTTTTACCCCTTTATTTTATTTACTTGTACGTTTTAGTAGTTTGCTCTACCTTTTATTCCACTGTTGTGGGTTTCTAACCTGTGAAGCCAAGATATACAGGCCTTTTCAGTCTATTTTGTTAACTGTTCCCATTCCTAATATGTTAATTTATGGAATTGGTAATTATCCGCAGCTCCCAGCCAATCAAAAATCCGAGAACTATAATGGGATGCTATCTAAAAGGTAACTGAAGCGAGTATTTCTCCATTATACAGAGTCAGTAAGTTTACCATTATCAACAGAGCTTTTTTTTTACCTAAATTTTGAATGCAATCGAGTATTTCTCGTTTTTGAGATTACATACACGTCAGTAGGTTTTAATATTAGCTCGGTGGTGTCAATTCAAGACGGGGATAGGGGAAAAATGAATTTTTCGCAATCTAGGGGGGAGGCAAATTTGTAGTTTCTTTCGATTTTTTCAATTAAAATAACAAAAAGCAATTTTTCGGTGAAAATACACACAAAAAGTACTTTTTTCAAAATCTAGGAGAGGAGAATCTGAGGCTCAAATGACCTTTTCCCAATTGACCCGAGTGTATTCGGTGACAAAACTTTATATGTAGTTTGCAGAGACGTACCCGGGCCCCATAAAATCCCAAATTTCTGGGCACGTTTTTATTTAATTTATCAAATAAAATTATTTTTTTTTTATCACTAGGCCCCCCAAAAACCTGCATACTTTCCTGATCAAATATTTCGTGGTTTAATGGCGTGGAACTGTAAGTAAGGAGCGACCCGGCTCAATAGTAACCGAAACTCTAAAAACGGAATTTTGATACCAATAGATACATCAGAAGCGTCAGATTTTTATGCTGATTTAAAATATATAAATTTCATCAAGTTTAGTCTTACCCATCAAAAGTTACGCGCCTGAGAAAATTTGCCTTATTTTTGAAAAAAGGAAGAAACAACCCCTAAAAGTCATAGAACTCTAATGAAATTCACACCATCAGATTCAGCGTATCAGAGAACCCTATTATAGAGGTTTCAAGCTCCTATCTGCAAAAATGTGGAATTTTGTATTATTTTTCCAGAAGAAAGATCACGGATGCGTGCTTTTTTTTTCTCCCAGGGGTGATCGTATCGGTCCAGTAGTCCTAGAATATCGTGAAAGGGCTCATTCGAACGGAAATTAAAAGTTCTAGTGCCCTTTTTAAGTGACCAAAAAAATTGGAGGGCAACTTGACCCCCTCCCACGCTCATTTTTTTCCCGAAGTCACTATATCAAAATTTTGAGATAGCCATTTTTTCAGCATAGTCGAAAATCTAATTAATATGTCTTTGAGGATGACTTAATCCCCCACAGTTCCAAGGGAAGGGCTGCAAGTTATAAACTTTGCCCATTGTTTACATATAGTATTGGTTATTGGGAAGTATACAGGTGTTTTCAGGAGGAATTTTTTTTCTAGTGGGGGGTCAGGGTTACGGGGGAGGATTTTTCCATGGAGGATATTTCCTTGGGGGAAGGAACATTTCCATGAAGGGGGTGCCAGATTTCGCAGCATTATTTAAAAAAACGATCAGGAATTAATTTAAAAAAACAAGTTTTTTTCAGCCGAAAATAAGGAGCAACATTAAAACTTAAAACGAACACAAATTATTACGTATATGAGAGGGTTCACGCCCTAGTCAATACCTCGCTCTTTACGCTAAATTTCTTCTTAATACTTTCAAAAGATCTATCTAGTCTAATTAGACAGCCTTTGTGATTCAGGGATTTGTTGGGAAACATAAGTTTTTTAAAGAAAAGTAAAGAGCCTCATTAAACCAAAAATGAGCAGAAATAAAGTAAAATAATCTTCAAAGTAAAAAACTATGGAGTATAGTAGAAAAAAAATTAAAAAGATATAAAATATTTTTTATATATGAAAAAGACTATGTCAATAAAAAATGAACAGAAATTAAATAAAAAAAAAGAAGTTTTTTTTCAACTGAAAGTAAGGAGCAACATTAAAACTTAAAACGAACAGACATTATTACGTGTAATGAGGGGGTTCGCCCCCTAGTCAATACCTCGCTCTTTACGCTAAAGTTTTTTTTTAGTACTTTCAAAAGAGCTATCTAGTCTAATTAAACAGCCTTTGTGATTCAGGGATTTGTTGGGAAACATAATTTTTTTAAAGAAAAGTAAAGAGTCTCATTAAACCAAAAATGAGAAGAAATAAAATAAAATAATCTTCAAATTAAAAACTATGGAGTTTGACTCTGTCTCATAACTTTATTTTTTAAAACAATAAAAAAAAACTTTAACGTAAAGAGCGAGGCGTTGAGGAGGGGGACAGCCCCTTTCATATACAGAATAATTTCTGTTCGTTTTTAAGATTTAATGTCGCTCCTTACTTTCAGTTAAAAAACTTGTTTTTGATTGTTTGACAAATACGACCTGTTTTGTCCCTTGCCTGAGGAATCAAATTGGAACTTCCATGAATTTTTTTTTTTCGGGGGAGGGGGGATGGGTAAGAGTTCAACGAAGTTCAAAGTTTTATTCAAAATTATCAAATGGAAAGTATTTTTCTATTTAACAAAAGTAGAAAAAAAGGCATTTACTTTTTTTTAATACCATATACATTTTTTCAAGCACGGATAATACGCGTAGCTTAGCAGAAGTCATATAGTCAGGGCGACACGCTTGGCTATCTCGCTTATTTCAAGAAGGGGGTACGACGGAATGGGGTTATTATGAAACATATACCAAAATATAGCCTAAAAAACACTGATACCGAAAATAAAAACGGCACTTTAACAGAAGGGGGGAAGTCTATTAAATTTGGATCTGAACTTCAGATTTCCCGAAAATTGCTATCTAGTGAGCAAAAGCCGCAAACCGCCGATTTCAGATGCCATTTTCCGGTGTCCTTGGAAGAAAAAGGCAAGATTGGTGTTGTTTTGACTGCTGTAGTTTTAGTATCAAGACCAAATCAAGACAACAGAAGTGGAGAAAGAAGTTCCTGGCGATAGCTTTTTGGTGAATTCAGTGGAGGTTGCATAGCATGTGATGTTATTTGTGAGTAAGGTTTTTTGTATGTCATCACTTGGTCTCATTGGGTAATTTCTCTATTAACCAAAAAGTCTTGAGTGAAAGGGTATTCCTCTGAAGGTGATATTAGAGTTCTCTGTGTTTAAGGCCCATATAATCTCAGTTTACTTTTGCTCTCTTGATCCATGTCCAAATCATTTTGATTGGCGAACCAATAGCTGTATTTTTGGCACTTGCTTGCCAGGCATCAGATCTGACACAAAGTTGGTCATGAATCTCAGTGGAAAGGATTTGCAGGATTGCAAGGATTGCATCCAGTCAGGCCATAATGAGATAGATTTGAAATAGACAGACCATGTTATTCATAATTTAATCCTCTATCTGAATACAATAATCATTTACATAATTTATATAATTCTAAAAATTTTCAGTTGCCAGAATTTGATAAGCCTGGATTTTGTTTTAATTTTCAGCTTTCTCGGAATTTGTGGTCTAAGCTGCTCCACCCACAACCCTGTAGCCTGGCCACAAATCCCTTCATCTCCCCAAAAAGCCAGATTTATAGAAGCCAGAGGATGTGCGGAGTCGCACCAGTGCCATATCTGGTATAAATATATGACCGTTCCACTACATAAGGAGACATGTTAAGAAAAAAATTCTTACTTCATAATATGGAAAATAATCCTAGTTGACATATTTTCCAGGGGGAAAATATGTCATTTTCATATCTTCTTTCCCCTTTTAACTTTCATCTCCCCTTTATCATCTCTTTTTTCATTGTATTTCCAGCTTTTCAATCACTTTTTCAATGTGATATATTGCTATATTTTTCACATAATCGATATATATTTCAATGTGATACATTTTTCATTGTGATATATTTCAATGTGATATATATCCAATACATTGCAGAAAATATTAAGTCATGAACTTATTTCATATCCACAGGCACTGTTTGAGGTTACACAAAGTGAAAGCACTGTCTTAAGAACTGGCAGTAAGTGTGCTTTATTAGAATTATTTGAAAAAAAACTACGTTTTCTAAAGAGTTAAAGAGGCTGAGTTACAAGGTCGAACCTTAAAACGTACTGGGATTAGGAGGCACAGATGGGGGGCTGCCGCCCCCCAAACCCCCCGCTTTCGCAACCTTTAAATAAAAAAAAAAGTTTTTTAAACTGAAAGTAAGGAGCGACATTAAATCTTAAAACGAACAGAAATTATTCCGTATATGAAAGGGGCTGTGCCCTCCTCAACGCCTCGCTCTTTACGCTAAAGTTTTTATTGTTTAAAAAAAGAGTTGTGAGAAAGTCAAACTTTAGCGTAAAGAGCGAGGCGTTGAGGAGGGCACAGCCCCTTTCATATACGGAATAATTTCTGTTCGTTTTAAGATTTAATGTCGCTCCTTACTTTCAGTTTAAAAAACTTTTTTTTATTTAAAGGCTGCGAAAGCGGGGGGTTTGGGGGGCGGCAGCCCCCCAACTTTGCCTCCTAATCCCTGTATGTTTTAAGGTTCGACCTTGTAACTCAGTCTCTTTAACTCTTTAGAAAACGTAGTTTTTTTCAAATAATTTCTGCACGTTTTTGTACAGTTTACTACTTATTATTGCTTGACTAACTGTTAGCTGATCGTGTCAGGAGTTAAAGTTGGGGGGGCTGCCGCCCCCCAAACCCCCCGCTCTTGAACATTCTTCTGTTAAGGCTTTTAATTCCTGAATACTCAAACCAGGTCGTACAGGGTGCCTCCTAAATCCCTGTACGTTTTAAGGTTCGAACTTGTGACTCAGCCTCTTTAACAGCCCCCCCCCCCCAACTGTGCCTCCTAATCCCTGTACGCTTTAAGGGTCGACCTTGTAACTCAGCCTCTTTAACTCTTTAGAAAACATAATTTTTTTCAAATAATTTAAAAAAGAAACTGAGTTTCTTTTTTAAACTTTAAATTCAGTATATAAAAAATTTCCTCTGACGGTGAATCGAACCCGGGTCTTCCGCCTGACAGTCAGGAGTATCGACCGCTGTACTAAAGAGACACAATTGCAATTGTTTTTTAGTAAGTGGAATCTATTTTTGACGCAAGCAAATCCCCACAAAACTTGATATTTGGTTTTTGGAAACAGGGAAGGAGTGATCAGATTAAGCTGAAATTTCGAGGATAAGCTCCCAGGCCCCAGGAAAGCTTATCCTCTAAATTTCAGCCCGATCAGACAACGTTAAAGGGGGGCTGTGGTGGGAAAAATTAACATGGGCTCTTATAGGAAAACGAGGTTTTTCGTAAATGTAAATTCGGGGGATAATTTTTTCGGTCTGAAAATATCAAAAGGCCCTAACAGGTCGAATTCTGCTTCGAATGAGTCCTCATTCACCCGGATTTTATGCCCTTTATAAGAGGCCAACGTCCTAGGAGGGATGAAATTTTAGTAGACTTTGCTAGAAAAACTTTTACGAATCTTTGATTTTGAATTGAAGTCATCAAGTATTTTGCAGTAGGTTGCATACATAGGTTACATCAAGACATGGCTAATTGCAGACAGAGAAAAGCCAAGAAAGATAGTCCAAGTAATTTAGAGGCAAATGTTTAAATGGCTGGGGCACGGGTAAATGGCGGGAGTATGCATGACTCTCTTATTGGACACATACCTGTTTGTTAGTTTTTGGAAAGGCCTAGGGAAGCTTTCCAAACAAACAACTCAACTGCATGTTGTAGTAACTCGTTATGATGGATTATTTAAAGACACTGAGTGTTGTGAAGTCGTTTCTTTGAAAGAAAGTAGTGTGGTTGCCATGAACGCCGTGGAAACAGAACTGGAAAATTCTTCTCAATTCGACCCAATAGGGTTCTCGACAGCTGGGACTATCCTGCTTGATATCCAAAGTAAAGCAAAGCTTATAGAATGCATGTTTGACCTTTGGACCGGTACTAACCCCAAAGTCTTTGCTTTTGCAGTCTACCTATCAGGAAGATTTGCAGATAGAACTGGAGTAATTCAGCTGCTTCCAGGTAACCAGACTGTAAACTGCGAGAGATTTGCCAATTAACTGAGCAGCATACATGAAGAAGTGGATACCCGTGTCGCTCTTAACACGGGTTTCTGTGCCAGGACGGGTGCACGGATATAATCGTGGAAGCAAATGACACAGAAATTGTGGTCGTCTTGCTTTAGTCTTTTAAGACGACTGAAAAGCAAAGCCATGCCACCCCTAATGTTTTGGTTCGCTTGCGGGACAAAGTCATTTTGATCACTGAACTTGCAAATAGACTCCCACCGTCTCTAGTGAATTCAATTGCGTTTTTTCGTTTTCTCCAAAGGAAAGAAGACGATCCTTAGAGCAGCTATGCCGTGGTTACCTCGAATATCTGCTCTTACTGAACAGATTTTGGAACAAATCGACCGAGTAGTTGAGGCCGAAGAAGATATTATGAAGCTGTGTTGCGGATTTTGATTACCTTGTACAGAAAATAAGGGAATTTTTTTGTGTTTGAATGACCTCCACGTTCACGTTCTTTTTTGTTCCCTCGCAGGAAAACACTGAAGAGCCTGCCTCCAACCGACGACTCCTTTGCCTTACATGTGAAAAGGTGCATTTACCAGTGGTCCATTATGCTGCAAGCCCTTATACCTCGCCCCCCGTAACTTTCTCCGCTAGATGAAGGACTGATGCATAGTACCCATTAAATTAACCCTCCCTGGTTGACCATCCACTATTCAGAAAACTTCGCCATATTGCAAGCGTAAATCTTGCGAACAAAAATGTCCATATGCAGATAGAGGTTGCGATATTTTGTGCTCTTGTTGTGGAAGTGCTGCGAGGCCGAGGCTGATTCAGACGGGGAATAAATGTGCGTGACTTGAAATGGCGAGATACTAGGAAAAAAAACGTAACGAATTTGGGAATGAGAGTATTAAATAAATAGTGTTAATTCTGACTTTGTTTAGTTTCTTTACCTGCGTCATTGCTGCCATTTTTTCTAACTAATCTTGTTAGTTTGTTATGAAGACATTCTATGACCTCTATGCATTTCTATCTCGTATTTGAGCGGGAAACTGCTCCTCAAACCTTGTGGGCGATGCATTTTCTTGCACGAAACACCGAAATGTAATAAAATGTCAAGTTTCGGAGTGTTCCACTCCTCATAAGTAAGCGCCGTTGGTATTTTTCGAATCAGCATGGTCGACTTAGGGGGTGTAGGCTAATTCTCGTACCTGCTCCATACCGTCGTGGTATGTTTCACATTTTTAACACCTGGCGACCGGACTAATAGTTTTATTTCCATTATTTGTGACTAGTAGAAAGCTGCCAGACCATTAATTGTGATAAGATAAGAATTGACTAGAAGAAAATCCAGAACACCAGGAGTGATTTCGGCTAGTGCTTTTAGGTGCTAAATTCAAATTAATAGACACAAGACTTTAATGTCAAAGATAATTTAAATGTTAAATTTAAAAAACTGCAGAAAAAGCTACTGATTTACTCTAGCTTTTCCCCCACTGGTATGGGCTTCTGGCATGTGAAGCCAAGATATCCAGGCTTTTCCCGTCTATTTCATATTATTTACTTTTATAATATTTATACTTCAATAATATATTATATTAGTATATATTATACAATATACTTTTTATATTATAATATACTTTATAATATAAGTGATTTAGTGATTTACTCTAGCTTTGTTATATTTTTTGTAAATGGTCCCCTCCTACCTCCAAAAAACTATACAGTCCTGATCGTCTGATAAATGCACACTGTTTTGTCTCTCGGCTGGGGAGTAAAAATTTGAACTTTCAAGATATTTTTTTTTAGGGGGGGATGGGTATAAGGACTTGAATCTTACGGGGATGGGTTTGATGGGGGTGTTGAAGGGGTGGGGGTGATGGTGGGATGGTATGGGTGGGGGGGGTTGGGGTGGGGGGGGTGGGGGGGGATGGGATTGTGATGGTGGGTGGGGTGATTGGGGGGGATGGTGGGGTTTTGAAAAATGGGGCATAATGTTCTGTCTGTTCTTCACACAAGAGTATGCTTCTTCTGGTTTCTTCTGCGTTAAGCCTGTCTTCCAACATGCCTGTTCGCTAGTTTCATTGATAGATGGAAAGAAAGTGTCTTCTAAGAAACTATTGCTCTGTTATGTTTAGAGGTGAATGGATCTATTGCAGGTGTAGCCTCAAGAAAAGTAAACAGATTTGTAGGGTTTTTTTTTTTTTCCCCAACAACAATCCACAGAAAAAGATTAATTTGTCAGGCATTTTAAGGCCATGCTTTATTAGCAATTAAATGGAATTATACTTCATAAATCGGACCTTATCTTGTGACTAACATCAACATAAACTCTGTACGCCAAGAGTACAAAAAAGAAGAACGGAGAAAAGCTTAAGTTTAAGCAGATATCACTAAACATGATCGAAGTTCAACTGTTTCTTGTTATCTTTAAAGATAAATTACCTTTGGAGGAGGATTATCGCCCAATTTCCACTATTTACTCTGAAAGTTCCAAAAAAAGAAAATAAAATCCAGCTCCTATTACACTGATAAATAAGGCCTGCACAACAGTACCGAAACAAATTAGTGGGGGGGGGGGAGGCAGGGGTTTCGTTTTGCCCACAATTTAAACATTAATATTCCTCCTTTTCATCAAGGAAACCGTAAAATGAGGTTACTTTGTACCGCTTTTCATACACTTTAGTCTGTAAATCAGTATGCGGGATTGATAATAGGGTAAAGTCTTTGGAGTTATGTGGTAGTATCTCTCTGGAAAAGGTTTCCACCATAGAATATTGTTTTATTCATTTTTCTATTAAAAAAAAAAATAATGCTTGAAAAAATCTTACCCCAGGGTGTGGGGTAACTTTGGGCCTCCTGTCTTTTAAGCATAATTCGATAGTTTTAGTACTAGTTAACTAACTTTGATCCAAAATTTGTATTTTAAAAATTATTTTGACTGCAAAAAATGAAAATAAAAACCCATGAGACTTCAATTGTTTATGACATTAATTAAAAAAACTTTTTCCACAAAATAAGTTTTTCAAAGAAAATTAAAGAACTCCATTAAACCAAAAATGAGCAAAAATAAAACCAAATAATCTACCAAGCGTGAAATTACCAAAAATCAGCATCGACAAATAAATTAAACCCAAAACGAACAGAAATTACAATAAATAACCGAGTCAAACTGAAAACGAGCAGAAATTAACATGAGTAGGGCTCAAAACCCCTATGCCTTCCCAAGGTCAGAACATAATTTGCACTTTACTGAAAAAATATCAATGTTTTTAATTTTAGAACTTTAATAAATCAAATAATATTAACATTTTGATAAACAAATATCAGTATATGTATATTAAACTGACAAGGCATATTCATTTTGTATTTTTTTCAGTAAAGCGCAAATTATGTTCTGACCTTGGGAAGGCATAGGGGTTTTGAGCCCTACTCATGTTAATTTCTGCTCGTTTTGAGTTTGACTCGGTTATTTATTGTGATTTCTGTTCGTTTTGGGCTTCATTTATTTATCGATACTGATTTGTGGTAGTTTCACGCTTGGTAGATTTTTTGATTTTATTTTTGCTCATTTTTGGTTTAATGGAGTTCTTTACTTTTCTTTGAAAAACTTATTTTGTGGAAAAAGCTTTTTTAATTAATTTCTGTTCGTTTTATATTGACATAGTCTTTTCAGGGAAAAAGAAAATAATAGTTTTAAATCTTTTCTTTTTCTAAGACTTTATAGTTTGGCCTGCTATTTGTATGCTAGAGAAAAATTTTCAGCAATTTTTAACAACATACACCATTTAAAAAATCTGGACACAAATAGTACTGTTTAACTTAGTTTCATACCTCCTCTAGTTGACCTGAAATGGAAAATTTGATACCATTCGCAAAAAAATCTGTTTACTTTCTTTGATAGCTTGCATACACTTACGCTATTTTGATTTGGTTAAATTTTAAGAGCAGAAGTAGCCCGGAAGTTTGAATATGATACCCTCAGTCGTTCTTGGGATACTGCTGAGATGCCTTATTGAGAATTAGCATTAACACAGTGCATTTTGATTTAATCTTAACTTACAATTTTGCCCTGGGGACTCTGGGGGGTTTGTCATCCTTAAATACAAAATTTCCAGAACTTTCAACTTAGTTGAACAAAATGGTTATCTCTAAACTTTGATTGAATGTGTTTGGGGAAATGGTGGGCGTGAGAGGGTGGTCAATTACTCTCCACTCACATTCGACTATTAAAAAGGGCCATTTCAATTTCCAAACAAATCAGCCCTTTTTGAAATTTTTACAACAACTTTCTATATAAACCTTATATGCCCCCAGGGCATAACTTACAACCCTTCCATTGAGGGGGTTATCATCCTAAAAGACCTAATTTCCAGAACTTTCGACTACGTTGAACAAAATGGATATCTCAAATTTTGATTGGATGGGTTTGGGGAAATGGTGGGCGTGAGAGGGGGTTTAGTTGCCCTTCAATCACCTTCGACTATTAAAAGGGCACTAACCCTTTCAATTTTCAATTCAATGAGCCCTTTTTGATGTTTTTACAACATCACTTTCTATTAAATCCTTACATACTCCCAGGGCATAACTTTCAAATTTCCAGAACTTTCAACTAATTGAACAAAATGGTTATCTCTAAACTTTGATTGAATGTGTTTGGGGAAATGGTGGGCGTGAGAGGGGGGTCAATTACTCTCCACTTACTTTCGACTATTAAAAAGGGCCATTACAACATCATGTTTTTACAACATCACTTTCTATAAAAACCTTACATGCTCCCAGGGCATAACTTACAACCCTTGCCCAGAGGGTTGTGGGCGGATGGGTTGTCATCCTTAAAGACCTAATTTACAAAAATTTCAACTACGTTGAATAAAATGGCTATCTAAAAATTTTGATTGGATTTGTTTGGGGGAAAGGTGGTGGGCGTGAGAGGGGGTTAGTTGCCCTCAAATCACTTTCGACTATTAAAAAGGGCAATAGCCCTTTGAATTTCCAATCGAATAAGCCCTTTTTCAAGTTTCTAGACACAGATTTCAATAAAAACCTTATATGCCCCCAGGGCATAACTTATAACCGTTGCTCTAAAGACTGTGGGGGAGTGTCCTGCTCAAAGGTATAATATCCTGAACTTTAAACTGCCTGGAACAAAATGGCTATCTTAAAATTTTGATTGGATATGTTTGGGGAAATGGTGGGTGTGGAAAGGGTGTTAGTTGCCTTCCAATCACTTTCGACGATTAAAAAGGGCACTAGCCACTTCAATTTCCAATCGAATAAGCCCTTTTTGAAGTTTCTACGACAAAGCGTTCAATAAAAATCTTATATGCCCCCAGGGCATAACTCACAACCCTTGCCCTGGGGGCTGTGGGGGAGTGTCCTCTTTAAAAACATAATTTCTATCTGGAAATCAACAATGCTGAACAAAATGGCTATCTAAAAATTTTGATTGGATGTGTTTGGGGAAAAGGTGGGCGAGAGAGGGGGTTAGTTGCCCTCAAATCACATTCAACTATTAAAAAGGCCAATAGACCTTTGAATTTCCAATCGAATGAGCCCTTTTTCAAGTTTCTACGACAAAGATTTCAATAAAAACTTATATGCCCCAGGGCATAACTTATAACCCTTGCCCTGAAGACTGTTGGGGGAGTGTCCTGCTCAAAGGTATAATTTCCTGAACTTTAAACTGCGTGGAACAAAATGGCTATCTCAAAATTTTGATTGGATGTGTTTGGGGAAATGGTGGGCGTGGAAGGGGTGTTAGTTGCCTTCCAATTACTTTCGACTATTAAAAAGGGCACTAACCATTTCCATTTCTAATCGAATGAGCCCTTTTTGAAGTTTCTACGACAGCGCGTTCTATAAAAATCTTATATGCCCCCAGGGCAGAACTTACAACCCTTGCCATGAGGGCTGTGAAGGGGTTGTCATACTCAAAAACCTAATTTACAGAACTTAAAACTACGTTGAATAAAATGGCTATCTCAAAATTTTGATTGGATGTGTTTGGGGAAAAGATGGGCGTGAGAGGGAGGTTAGTTGCCCTCCAATCACTTTCGACTATTAAAAAGGGCACTAGCCCTTTGCATTTCCAATCTAATGAGCCTTTTTTGAAGTTTCTACGACAACGCGCTCTATAAAAACCTTATATGCCCCCAGGGCATAACTTACAACCCTTGCCCTGAAGGCTGTGGGGGAGTGTCCTACTCAAAAACATAATTTCTATCTGGAAATCAACTACGCTCAACAAAATGGCTATCTCAAAATTTTGATTGGATGTGTTTGGGGAAAGGTGGGCGAGAGAGGGGGGTTAGTTGCCCTCAAATCACATTCGACTATTAAAAAGGGCACTAGACCTTTGAATTTCCAATCGAATGAGCCCTTTTTCAAGTTTCTACGACAAAGATTTCAATAAAAACTTATATGCCCCCAGGGCATAACTTATAACCCTTGCCCTGAAAACTGTGGGGGAATGTCCAGCTCAAAGATATAATTTCCTGAACTTTAAACTGCGTGGAACAAAATGGCTATCTCAAAATTTTGATTGGATGTCTTTGGGGAAATGGTGGGCGTGGAAGAGGTGTTAGTTGCCTTCAAATTACTTTCGACTATTGAAAAGGGCACTAGCTATTTCAATTTCTAATCGAATGAGCCCTTTTTGAAGTTTCTACGACAGCGCGTTCTATAAAAATCTTATATGCCCCCACGGCATAACTTACAACCCTTGCCATGAGGGCTGTGAAGGGGTTGTCATCCTCAAAAACCTAATTTACAGAACTTAAAACTACTTTGAATAAAATAGCTATCTCAAAATTTTGATCGGATGTGTTGGGGAAAAGGTGGGTGTGAGAGGGAGGTTAGTAGCCCTCCAATCACTTTCAACAATTAAATAGGGCACTAGCCCTTTGAATTTCCAATCCAATGAGCCTTTTTTGAAGTTTCTACGACAACACCTTTTATAAAAACCTTATATGCCCCCAGGGCATAACTTACAATCCTTGCCCTGAAGGCTGTGGGGGAGTGTCCTACTCAAAAACATAATTTCTATCTGGAAATGAACTACGCCCAACAAAATGACTATCTCAAAATTTTCTTTGGATGTTTTTCAGGAAATGGTTGGCGTGGAAGGGGTGTTAGTTGCCTTCCAATCACTTTCGACTATTAAAAAGGGCACAAGCCACCACAATTTCCAATTGAATGAGCCCTTTTCGAAGTTTATACGACAAATTCTTCGATACGAAGTGCACTGCTCTAAAGGAATAAAATAATAAATAATACATTGTGCCAACATCGTTCTTATATGCCCTCAGGGCATAACTTAAAACTCTTGCCCCGAGGGTTGTGGGGGAGTGTCCTCCTCAAAAACATATTTTCTATGTGGAAATTAACTACGCTGAACAAAATGACTATCTCAAAATTTTTATTGGATGTGTTTGGGGGAATGAAGGGCGTGGGGGGGGGGCTAGTTGCCCTCCAATCGCTTTCGACTACTAAAAAGGGCACTAGATCTTTGAATTTTCAATCGAATGAGCCTTTTTTGAAGTTTCCTTTTCGAAGTTTCTACGACAACTTCTTCGATATGAAATGCCCTGCTTTAAAGGAAAAAAAAAATAATAAATAATACATTGTGCCACATCGTTCTTATATGCCTTCAGGGCATAACTTAAAACCCTTGCCCCTTGGGTTGTGGGGGAGTGTCCTCCTCAAAAACATATTTTATATCTCGAAATCAACTACGCTGAACAAAATGGCTATCTCAAAATTTTATTGGATGTGTTTGGGGGAATGATGGTCGTGGGGGGGGGGGGCTAGTTGCCCTCCAATCACTTTCGACCATTAAAAACAGCACTAGCCACTTCAATTTCCAATCGAATGAGCCCTTTTCGAAGTTTCTACGACAACTCCTTTGATACGAAGTGCCGGGTATGGAGAAAACAAAAATAATACATTGTGTCGACATCGTTCTTTACTTAGGCAGCGCGATCATCGCGCTGCCTATGATAGATTGTTTCCTACACACCGTTTAAGTACTTCCTGGGGGTTAAATGGAACAATTCCCGCTTTATGAAATCCCGATATCACATTCGCTGCTCCATTACCTTCATCAAGATCATCATCCAAAAGCCGTCAACAACCTTGGAAAATCGCCTTTGCAAAGGCTCTGCTTCTGGAGCCTTTACTAGATACAAAAGATACAAATCAGTATCTTTGCCATCCTATTTTCATTGGACAAAAGTAAACAACATCAATTGGCTGTCTTTGGTGGCTCAAGTTGGCTGGCAGTGAGAAAAGCGAACGTTGTGCTTTTTGCACATTTTGAGAACAGACACACTGATATGTGATGACAAGTGTTTGGAAATAATTAACTTCTTTCCGCCCTTTTTCATTAGTGTCAGAAGGAATAGATTTTCAGAAAAGTGTTCAAAGAAAATCCATCAACCCATCCTGACTTTGACCTGTTGTATTGTGCACCTTTGGGGTCATTCTCTGTCCATGTGGACCATAGGCCTTCACTTTTGAATGCAACATTAACGGGATCATCTTCCCAGTCATTCCCACTCATCATGAGTGAAATTTAAATTTTTAAATATTGATGACTCTCTCTGGATATTTACTCCCACGTTTTGTGAGAATTTTCTGTCAGATCTGGATCATCTGTAAGATTTATCTTGTCAAAGGTATAGACATTCTCAGAGTCAACGCCCTCAAGCTTTTTCTTCAGATAATTGAAATACTCAGTAATGGTGTGAGGCCCTACCTCTGCTCTTTTTCTTTTGATATTACTACCAAATCTTTCACTTAAAACTGTATTTCTTTTCAAGAAGCTTCTTGTCCATTCTATTCATGGTAGATTTCCATGAAACTTTTTGACAATTCTGCCACATTTATCTAAATAACTTTTCACTAAAAATCAAAGGCTGTACCAGTCCAATGGAAAGTCACTCTCTGATAAATAGTACACAGTGTATAGCACATGGTGCACATAGTATCTTTTCCTCTTCCCTGTTTAGCACAGTGAGCCTGCACAGTGGATATAATTTCCC
Organism: Artemia sinica; assembly: GCA_027921565.1. NCBI lineage: Eukaryota > Metazoa > Arthropoda > Branchiopoda > Anostraca > Artemiidae > Artemia > Artemia sinica. The sequence continues at coordinate 50,529,558 of CM051267.1, forward strand.
AGTTTGTTTACAAGGGTACTTTTGGAGATTCTATACTTCTCAGCAGCAGCTCTTTGGTTAATTTCGGTTCTTAATCTCTCTCAGAGCATTCTCAAAGATCTGGGGTGTATAGTTGACATAAGTCCTGCTCCCAGCTGTCTCCTCGGATTTCTTGGCATCTTAGAACTTATTCACCTCAAAAGAAAGGCATATAAATTGATTGGTACAAAATCATCTGTGGACCAATATCACCTCACCTTACTTGTAAAAAAAGTGACAATTTTTAGGCTCTTTATCATCAGACATCTTGGTTGTCTGAGGGCTAAATCTTGAGGGCCAAATCTGAAATTTTCTCAGTGCTTGTTGCTAAGGTCCACTGCAAACAGCTTATTTGAAAAAAAAAAAAAAAATCAACTGGCTTATCAAAAAGTGTAGCTATTGAGGACACTTGGCTGGTGGTATAAAAATGTAAAAGTTGCAATTTTCAATTTTTTTTTTTTTTTTAACCAACAAACTAACCTTATAATGTCAGCTGGTTCGCAGATTTTTCACAACAATTACATATGTGGAAAAAGAAACAAATAAACAACTTATCATAAGCCTAGACAAAACTATGGACTCATAAATCTTTTTCCTGATTTCGGACCAATATTACTCCACAGGACCAAAGTAACCTCATTCTATGGAACTGTAACTTGCTTAGACTTAAAAATATACTTTTGGAGACATCAAATCCATCCTAAAAATTGATGCTACACTAACTTATATGATAAATTAACAACATCAGAGAGTTTGGTCAATCATGTGCTTAGTTCTTTTTCGTTTTTAATTCAAGTAACCCTATAGTAAGAAACTATTGGTTTTAATATTAAAAAAAACTAAAAAAAAACAGGGTTATTTAAAAACAAACACAGGCTCCATTTTGAATTTAGAGACATTTCCACAATCTGAACCACATCCCCCTGTCCAATGGACAGAAAATAGGGATAAAATAAGAAAACTGAGCTGTCAAAAAAAAAGGTTCGAATATTTTTTTATCAAGATTTTAAGGAAACTTACTAAGTACAGTTAGATTTCAATTTTATTCTACCACATGACAAGAAATATGTAAGATCCTTCATGGCATATTGCATTGCTTGCAAGCATAGCTGTTTTCAGGGTTGGTGGTGTCTGGAGAAAATTCATTAAAGCGCCCCCTCCCAACTCAAATATAAGTAAAAAAAACGAATAAAACTGAAAATGTTACCAACGTCGACAACCCCCCAGCCACGGCTCCAGGGGCCCCTACCCAGTTACTCCACCCCTTTGAATGGCTCTGCTTGCAAGAAGCAGGAGGGCAGGACAGAAAGGACAAGAGTAAAGGAAGGACACTTAAAGAAAGAAACAATGTACTGTTGAAAAAAAAAAATAATTGAAAAACCAAAAAGTAAACGTGTCCTTCTTTTACCAAGCGTGTTACGTGATTTTTACCAAATTTTGCCAAAAGGTCCAACTTCTACTCACTCACCTTAGTCCCTCTTTAACTTTAATGACTTACAAATAGTTCCCCACTCTGGGTCTAAGACCAATATTGATCACTCTATAGTTCAAGCAGGAGTATGGATAATGGGTAAAAAGAGAATCATTTTTCAGTCTAGGAGGGACCAAGTGCCCCCCCTCAACTGTCACCACTGAACCCCCATGGCAATTTGTTAGCCATGGAAAATTAGGGTTATATCACCAGCTACTTGAAATGTTTATCTCCTCATAATATTGTTGTATGCTTGTTGTTGTTGTTGTTTGTTATTATTATTTTTTACTCATTTTTCCTCAGTGTTTGTACAGTAACTACAAATAAATTACTATTATTATTATTAATTTTGCAAGCATTAAAAATAAACATCAACTTCATTTCTGTCAAGGTAACAATATACATAAATTTTAGCTAACAAAATGTTTTCATAAATGGATATTGAATAGTAGTTTTTAGGTTGCTATGGGAAACCATACATGAGAGGGAGAGTGGGGCTTCAGTCATCCTTTGTGGCTATATGATAAAGATACTATACCATCAAACACAAAAACACAAATGGCACGGAGTCACATTTTGGTTACTAGTTTGACTTATAGAACACATTAATTTATCTGGGATAATAAATTCATATACATTTGGATAATATAAACATCTTCAATATAAAATTATTAATTGGAATTAATTAGTTAAATGTTTTATTAACTAATAACTTAACATACCTTTCAGTCTGGAGGGTCAAACTTTAAGACAGCAACCCATCTCAGACTTTAAAATTAATTTGATTGCTAATTAATTAAAACTCTAAAACAAAAATAACATAAAAGCTATAAGTTCAAACACAAATTTGATATTTAGGCAAGGTACAGAGTCGCTTTTTGGTTACTAGTTTGACTTATAGAACACATCAATATATCAAGGATAATAAATTCATATGTTTTTGAATAATATTATACTTCCAATAACCAATTAATAATAAAACTTAATTAGTTAGCTGTTTTATAAACAAATAGCTTAACATACCTTTCAGTCTGGAGGGTCAAACTTTAAGACAGCAACCCATCTCAGACTTCAAATTTAATTTATTTACTAGTAAATTAACAATTTAAAACAAAATTAACATAATAGCTTTGAATCAGAAGAGTCAATGAAAGGCGGCAACTCTATTTTCTAATTTTAATTAATTATTGTTTAATTAACAAAATATATTTTTTTTTACATGTATCATTGAAATTAGAGTCAATAGCTCATAATTGGCATTGATCAATATTTTAGTGTACTTTTGAATCTGGCAAGTCAGACTTGATGACTTTGGCTTCTAATTTCAACCAACTGATTAATAATGAAATAATCTAGTAATCTAAAATACCTTTGAGTCTGGAGAGTCAAATCTGATGACAGCAACCCCATCTTTGACTTCTAGTTTTGTGTGGATTCCTGACAATGCTTGGGAGGAAGCAAAATTCCGGGAGAAATTGATTCCTGTAACTATTTTAAGTTGGGATAAAGACAAAGCTATAATACACATAGATAAAAGGAATAAAAGAGAAAATTATGAATTTTATGTGATTGTCTAGTTTTAAACCTGTAAGGTACCAAAGATATGCATTTTAACCAAATACTAAAATAAGCTTTACCATAGAAATTATAAACTTTGTTTTATATTTTATAAACCTTTTTTATGTTTTTTTTTTATTTTTTCTTTTATATAAGCTTTTTTTAAACTTTTTTTTATTTTTTATATAAACTGTTTTTTATGTAAACTCTCCTTCAATGAAGAAGAATCAATTAACTAGATTAATGCTGAATCTCGAGGTGTTTTAATTGTAACTGAAGCCTTGTCTACAAATTACATAGCACTGGATTCATGATTCCATACAATATTAAGGGTTACAACCTTAGTTGCAGTTGAATATCAAATGCAATGAATTGCAAAGAGCTATATATATATATATATTATTCAAGTTCAAAAACAAGTGAAGCAGGGTAGAGCTTTTGAAATAACACTTTCAAGGTGGTATTGGTGGACATTGTGTTTCTTTGTTAAAAAGAAATTTGGGATGTTGTTGTAATATATAGGAGTTCCTCATTTCAGGACTCAAAAATTTTGACTGAAGACTGAGTCAAAGATGCAAAGACTGGGTCAAGACTCAAATAATGGACTCTCACTGCAATATTTATTTCTAGCAAAGATAAACTTTTAGTGCTTACCCATTTCTAAAGAAAACATGGTAATAAAACGTGTACCATTAGATTCCTTATTTTATGCTCTTTCCAAATATCATGGTTGCTTTTCTGACAATAAACATTACCCAACCTCCTAATGGTCCTAGATATAGCCCTTATGTGGAGCATTTGACCAACAATATAGCTTTAAATAATATGTTTATCTGTTGTTTTTATCTATGGCATGTCATGTCTTCTTTGTCAGATCAGTTTCTTGCATTCTTGACCTGGTAAAAACCATTTTACTTAAGTGACTGCAACAGAACTTTTGGGTAAAAATGTTTTTAAGAAGAAAACATAACAATCTGATTCATAGAAATATGCTTTATACTATAAAGTGAGAATTTCATTGCTTTGGCACTTTTTTATATATTCTAGGGATATGTCTGGGACCTTCAGAGGGAGGGGGTGAGGTGTGCTGCCAAAAAAACAACCTAAGTACTGGGAAAGAGAATAAGGAATTTGATGATACTATTTATAATTATATAGCATATCAAGCAGTCTACAATTTCTAGAGTCTGTGCTTAATTCTTCTAAACATGTATTGTCAATAATTGGAGCAAACTATCTAATGAAACAGTTACTGCTGAATCCATTGATGTTTTTAAACAAAGGCTAGATGCTGAGTAGTCCTCCAGAGACTGTAAACTCAATTGCAATGCTATTAAATATGGAACAGCACCTGGTCACCTGTGAGCCTGCATACAACTAGTCATCATTCCAGAGCTCTAAAAGGAGAAATCCTTAGATTGCTCCTAGCTGCAATTTAAGGTAATAATTATATAACAATTATATAATTATAAGGTTCTTGAAAGAATAATCAATGCTGCAGTTGTAAAACATCTTAAAGCAAATAATGTTTTGCACAGTTCACAACAAAGCTTTTATTCAGAAAGATTTATTGACACCAGTCTCCTTGAATCCTATGATCATGTCACCAATTTGCTTGACATGGAGGTGTCTGCTGAAATAATTCTGCTTAACTTTTCTAAAGGTTCTGACAAAGTTTGTCAGAAGAGACTTGGAATTGAAGTATGTGCAGCCAACCTTGAAGAGAAATCCCTGCTCTGGATCCTTGATTCTTTACTTGAGATCACAGTGTATTTCAGTTATTTGATGACTCTGGCAATTGTATTTTTTCTTTCTTTACACATGTTTTGAGTAGAGTTCCTCAGGGAAGTGTTTTGGGTCCTACACTGTTTAATATCTTTATTAATTACGCTCCTTCCATTATCAGCAGCAAATCAACTCTCAATGCAGATGACCTGAAGCTTCTTGGACCAGCCTTGTCATGTGAAGATCATGCCCTTCTACAAAATAATCTTCACTGCTGGGTCATTGGGTTGAGACTTGACTTCTTGAACTCAATGTTGCCAAGTGCCATATCATGCCATCAAAGTGATATTCAGCATACAGAAGCTTTCATACCCAGAAAGACTACCCAGAAAGACTATCAAAGCTGAATCTCCCTATACTTGTTTACAGGAGAAATAGAGGGGATGCCATTTTAGCAAATAAGTTAATGAAGGCTAATACTCTCCCTGCATTATTCCCTACTGTTGGCCCCAACTCAGCAACTAGAGATCATCACCTGAAACTTGTCAAGCAAACTACCATATCTAGAGTCCATAATCAATTCTTTTCATCATGAACTGTCATTAGTTGGAACAAACTATCTAATGAAACAGTTACTGCTGAATCCATTGATGCTTTCAAATGAAGGTTGAATGCAAAGTAGTCTGACAGAGAGTGTAAACTCAATTGGGATGCTACTGATCATCCAACAGCACTTGGTCACTAAAGAACTTTGAATGCAACTCAAGTTATCATTCTGGAGCTCTTTAAGGAGAAATCCTTAGATTACTTCTATGTGCAACTTAAGGTAACATGTTTCACCCTGTCATGTAAAGGTTCACCTTTGCAGGTTTGATAAATAGGCAAAATTGCATCAAGCCCTGCCATTAGTGCACACTACATGACATTAAAAAGTTTTCTAGCTGTTTTAATCTTGCCTGCTCTTAACCACCAATAAATATTTAGAGTAGTCATTATTAGTATACTGAATTATTGTTCAGTACCCTTTGGAAAAAGATGACCTACTACTGTTTGAAATGGTTCAGCAAAGGGCAACAAGATGATTCCCTATTTTGCAAGCTTAAAAGGGCCTACAATGAGAGGTTGAAAAGGTTACAATTACCCAGTCTAGACTCTTATTGCAAGCTATTATAATCTTATAGCTATTATAATAATGTTATACAGGAACCCACAACACTGATATGCATTAGTTCTTCATTTTCTCTTCTTATGAATCAACATTTCAGCACCCATAAGATATTTCAGCCAAGAGTTAGCAGAAAATTTGGTAAATACAATTTCTATGGACAGGTTTTTAGCCATTGGAATAATTTGGCCTTCAGGCTATCTGCAGTAATATCCAAAGTATATAACTGTTGTAACAAATATAGGTTTCATTAGAAATAACTCCTATGCTTACTTGTTTCAAATGTTTAATACTGATGTCAAATCATTGGCTAGCCATATCCAAAAGCCTAAATATAGCCTGGCTTATTCATTTGCTGGTTTTTACTTACAAAGAGTATGCTCATAGCACCATTTTTAAAAATAAACACAATATACAGATTCTGAATATTCTCTTGGAATGTAAAATTCTAAACTATTTTAGAATATCATTCATTAATTTTAAGCGTTTTTTGCACTTTTTGCTCTGTAAGATCTTAGAACAAAGATGAGTTAAAAAACGATAATCTTTGCAGAAAGATGTAAGATCTTAGTGCTAAAAACGGGCCTTATGTATCTGGGAAATAAGTAATGTTAAGAAAATGATTTTTTTTTTTCCTAGTATAATATTGTTAGGAAAGTTAACACAATATTGTTGTTGATTAAAAAAATCAACATTCATTGATTTTTCAAATTAAAATAAACTTGGTGGAAATGAATAAAAACTTGGGAGCCAAAGTCTCAGGTGGGCAACTGAGTTTTATCATAGACATTTTCAAGGTGTGACTTTTATTATACAAAGATTTTTAAAGCTCATCAAAGGTCAGTGCCCTCTAAAGGGAGAAGGAGTGGAGCTAGCTACTTCAAAATACCTTCCCAGGACATAGCCTGCTTGAGATTGTAGTTTCATCCCTGGAAATTTCATTTTCCTAACCAAGCCCCTTTCCAAGATAGCAAAAAGTAGCTTGCCTAGAATTTCCTCCTTGGGTAAAATTCTAGTTTAGCTACTTTTTGCCACCTTGGAAAGGGGCTAGGCTAAGAAAATGAAATTATAAGGGATGGGTCTACAGGATAAAGTATGTCCTGGGAAGGTATTTTGAAGTACCTACCTCCACTCCTACTCCCAGTACTTTCCCATTATGTGGACACCTACAAGGAAACCAGTCATGGAAAACCCATTTGTGACAGGTTAATTCAATAGACGCTTCAGAGTAATGCAATCCATAGCATGGTTTTCATTGCATATACAATATTTAGACTGTTGTTTTTTGGGGTTTAGGGGGGGGAAGGTACCTAGGTCAGGTTATATATTTAACATATACAAAGCTTTACCCCCACCCCCCAAATGTACAAAATTAACAGGAATTGCATTTTCAGAACTAAAACCAGAGAAAAAGAAAGTGATAAGTGAAAATTAAGGTAAAATGTTATTTTGTCAAAATTTCAATAGGTATAGACCTGTCAAGCAGGCAATTTTCTAAGACTTAGAAATTAGAGCAGGGTTAACATAGAAGCTTGGTAGCCTAATACCTTCCCAGAGTATTTTTTTAGCTCTGGACTCATCACTGAGTTTCATTTTCCTAACCTACCTCTCTCCAAGATGGCAAAAAGTAGCTACACTAGCATTTCACAACTAGGAATATATCTAGAGATTAGAGGGGGAGTGAAATGTAGTTAGGCTATGCTATATTTTGAATATCTTATAGGTAAGGTTTTCTTAATCAAGAAGCCTAATTACAATATCATAGTGTGATATCAATAAACATAGTATTCAGAGGTTCAAAATTTGAAGTCATATGGTAGCCTAGGCAGGGGCATCCTGAGCCTCATTGTATTGGGGGGGGGATCTTTGTAAATTTTACTGAGTTGCTACCTAATTTATGCCAATTTTTCTGCAATAATCAAGAATTTTGCTAAATTTCAGCCAATTTTTACCAAACTGCTACCTGATATATGCCAAATTTTCTGCAGAAATCAAGAATTTTGGCCAATTTTGGTAAATATTTACCAAATCATATTATTGAGTTACAACTAAAGTGAATATACCACTTGATGCCTTTTTTGACTTGATGCCCCACCCCTATATATACCAATTCAGAGTATATATTTGCACATTAGGGGGGTGGAGGGAGAGTTTAAACTTACCTCTCATTTACATCAGAAATAAAATTACCTCCACCCCCCTAATGTGCAAATATATACTCTGAATTGGTATATATACGCTAGTGGTGGGGGCTAAAATTCATTTCTGACAAAAATGATTATTATATTTGTAAAGAGCATAAAAAAAGGCATAGAGTAGTATATTCACTTTAGTCATAGGCCTCAATGTGTCTTGGTGTCTTACTCAATAATATGATTTGGTAAATATTTAGGTAAATTTCTACCAAATCATATTATTGACTTATGCATAAAGTGAATATACCACTCAATGCCTTTTTTTATGCTGATTACAAATATAGTAATCATTTCTATCATAAACGAATTTCAGCCCCCCCCCCCCCCCCTATATATGCCAATTCAGGGTACATATTTCTACAACCTAACCTAACCAGTAAATTTCTACCAAATCATATTATTGAGTTAGGAATAAAGTGAATACACCATTCAATGCCTTTTTTTATGCTGATTACAAATATAATAATCATTTCTATTGGAAATGAATTTCAGCCCCCCCTATATATGCCAATTCAGGGTATATATATTTCTACAACCTAACATAACCCTGAATTGGCATATATAGGGGGGGGGGGGGCTGAAATTCATTTATGATAGAAATGATTATAATATTTGTAATCAGCATAAAAAAAGGCATTGAGTGGTGTATTCACATTATTCCTAACTCATTAATATGATTTGGTAGAAATTTACCACCTAACCTAACCCTGAATTGCCATATATAGGGGGGGGGGCTGAAATTCATTTCCAACAGAAATGATTATTATATTTGTAATCAGCATAAAAAAAAGGCATCAAATGGTGTATTCACTTTATTCCTAACTCAACAATATGATTTGGTAGAAATTTACCAATATTTACCAAAATTTCTGCCAAAATTTTCACCTTCAGCAAAAATTTTACTGAGTTCCAAAAAAGTTGGGGGGAGTGTTCCCCTCCCCCCCCCTCAGGATGCCCCAGAGCCTAGGACCTTATTTTTCTATCTCTTTAATTCAAAAATCCTAAATAAATAATAGGCTGTTTGCAAAATAACTTTAGCACTGCAAGGCAAAATTCTGCTTAACTGACCTATCCTAGCTCTAACTATGGCAATTCTCATTGCCATAGCTGATTTATTTCAGATAGCCAAGTAAATTCATAGCCTAAAAGAAAGACCTCATTTTTTCATCTCCTGGATTCCAAAATCCTAAATCAACAATATTTGCAAAATAACTTTAGCACTCCAAGGCAAATTCCACTTGACTGACATAGCCTATCTCTAATAAGAGTAATTTTCATTGTCATAGCAAATTCATTTCAGATAGTAGGCCTAGGCTAAATCATTAAAATTTAGAGACGTGAAAATAAATTACCATTTCAGACAAAAAAAATTGTCAAATAAGAATTCTATTTACTTTAAAATCAAAGTTATATTTCATTTAAAATCAAAGGAAACTTAATACCTTTGTTAGAAAGCAATCGTATGCCTGGAATATTGCTTATATGAAGTAGATTTTTTGCCATGATTTCCCTTTTTGAAAAAAAGTGCTATTCAAAATCCCGGCTTGGTATATGTACAATAATAAAAGAGAGACATTTTTTGAACAATCATAAAAGTTTCAATTTTATTGAGATGAAATAAAATAAAACTTCAAGCCTAGTAAAAAAGATTCAGATATATTACTATTTTACTATTACATGCCTCTTTCACTAGACAAAGTTATTTCTGTATAGGTGGAAAGATTTTTAACGCTGTCTGTAATGACTTTGAGCTCTGTTTCCAGACCACCCACATCCAACACGGAGTTCAACACGGGTTGTGCTGATTATCCTTTGAGTGCCGTGTTCAACACGGGCGAATATCTTCTCAGAACCCGTGTTCAACCATGCTATTCTGGCGCGTTACAGTTTCGAGGAATCCATGTCCAATACGCGTGGAATTCGCAAGACGAAAACGCTCTAAAGTTTTGCTGGGTTGAACACGGAAAACCTGAAAAAGATTTTTGTCAAACACGCTTCAAACCCGGTGCCTGAAAACTCATCTTTGTGTTGTCTGTTGAAACCAAAAAGTGTATTTTTGGGTTAGCCAAGGCGAATTCACTGCCCCACTAGAGCAAAATGAGAAAATAGAGAAAATAATGAAAATAATAGAAAATGAGAAAATAATAGCTAAAACTAATTCTGGCTACAGGGTTGAGCTAAAAAAACGAATAATATAAGCAACAAAAACGAGAACAAATTGTATAAATGAAAAAAAGGTTCAAAAAGGAAAAAAGAAGGGAGTAAAAAATATATAAGAAACAAAAAATTAACAATGGCCTAGGAAATAAAAGATAATATACAAGTGAAAGTCTGTCCAAGCTCTCAACGAAGCACTGACAGCCGTAATGTTAATAATAGCAAATCATGTGAAAAATCCCTCTGTAGAAAAAATTCATGATAAAACGTTTCAATGCTCGAAATACGGTGACAAGATATCTGAAAAGGAAACAATTTTTTTTTTATTTAATCTGGAAAGGAAACAGGATCTGCAATAAATTACAACGAAGAGAACGAAGAATGAATGAGAAAGAAGAGTGATGCCGGTTTCAAATTAGCTAAATAAATATTTCACACTTGCCCACTTAAGGCCCGTAAGCCCCATAAACTCCACAGAGTAGCCTATTTAAGTTCCATAGCTTGAGCTAATTATAAAGTTTGAAAATATTTCAATTTAACATGCGTAAATTAACCAACTTAGACGAAAAGTGATTTGACTTGGTCATGGATGAATAACACTATTGGATAACAGGCTTTGTTAAGGCAAGGCTTTTTTTGTACAATCCAAGGTACAAAAAATATATTTGTTTCTTCTGTTTCCTCAGTACCTTCCATGTCTTTAGATCTAAATATTGGCCATCATACAAATTGTTTCTTCCCCTTCATTTTAAAAAGTTAAACAATGTAAAAAGTTTAGGTTACGGAGCATATGGAAGTGAATGTGTTATAGGCAAAATTTCAATGTGAAACCAATTTACTTAAGCTCCGTAGCGTAAGCCACTTAGCGTAGGCATCTTAGTAGTAATATGAAACCAGGGTGAGTTTGGGCATCCAGAGGAATTGAAGAATTGATTCTTCCTGAGACCAGTGTTGCAAAAAAAGGAAGGACTTCCCCAAGCAGGGTTGCCACTCAGCCGGTTTTTTTTGGTGCCATTTTGGGTGGCAAAATAGTGTCATTTTTGTATAAAAACTGTCATTTCCCAAAAATTTGCCGCTCGCAACGCTTTGCGTCGCTCGCGCTCATATCAACAAGCTTTTCAAATTGAAAATATTGGCCAATCCGCTTGGGATCACCCCCGCGTGGTTTCCCGTATCTTTAAATTCGCCAACCTGAAATCTTAGATCTAATGCCATCTATCAACTATAAAAAAGAAATTTTGATTTACTTAGTTGGTGCTGATTTCCGGCTTTGCGCAGCACTTCCACTCTTGTCAACTTTCCAGCCCCCTCCTGAAAACCCGCTAAAACACAAATGGTGCTTACTGTATAAAAATGGGAACTCGTCCCACAGAAATATTTCTTCTCTTTCTTTCTGAGCAGTCTTTGTTCATAGCGTGAAAAAGGAGCGGAAAAAGAAAAGAGGAAAAACCTTCAGTTTTTTTTTCTTTTGAGAAAACGGAAAAAAAAGGGACAGCAATACTCGTCTACATTGAGAGTTTTTCATCCAGTTTTTCCACAAAAAGGACTATCTGGATTACTACAGTGCATTAAAGTGCTTGAAACTTTTCTTTTCTTCGAAAATGCTGAAGAGAATGCCACGAACATAGATCGTAGCAATTGATGACCCTATGATAAACACAACTTATAGTGGTTCAGACAATAGCTCTTTCAAATAATTTATTTGGCAAAAACTAGTGGAAAAACAATAAGACAGCTATATCATCTAATCTGTTTATCACAACCTGAATAGAATAAGTTTCACGAGAACTCTCGCCACTCCCAGTAAATTTTTCTTTAAGATATCTCCAGGGACTAGGGCATAAAAACAGTCAACTAGCATTTTAAGTATCAATATGAAAGCACCTTTATAATAAAAACCGAGCATTTAGAGTATCAGCGTGAAAGCACATTTACAATCAAAAATTAGTAGGAACGAAATAACTAAAATGAGGAAGGGTGCCCATATTCAATTTATGTAATGATTTAACATAAATTTCAGTAAGAAAAAAAAAGTGAAATTAGATTGTGATTTTACTATAAAAGATTGCATAGGATTTAAGATAATGGAAGTTTTGGTATCAATTTTGTTTTTAGTATGATGGTTATGTATGACATTTGTCCATTGCCAAGAGTTCAAAGAAAAAATATGAAAAATATGAACGGAAATGTTAGAGCGTTTTTTTTTGCGTCACTGGCCCAGTCACTGAAGAGCTCACTAGATATTCTTGTAGGATAACAGTCAGCTTAGTGGATGTTTTTGCGTTGCTGAGTCGTTGTGTGATGTCGCCAGTGAGCTCTTCAGTCACTGGGCTTCAAGAGCTCCAGTCACGGAAATCGATGAAAAGACACGTAAAGTTAAGCAGTCACTGGCCCAGTGACTGGTTAACATAGTAACAGCTATTAACATAGTGGCGCAAAAATGCACTCTTAGCTTTTCTTGCTCTTTTCTTCTTTGAATTGTAGTCAGCCCTCAACTAATAAAACATAAAAATTGAATTGGGACCCACTCAAGGATTGCAAACCACTTGAATGACTTATCGTCTATGAGCCTACAAATTATTGCAACAAGACAAAATAGTTGAACTAAACAACTGAAAACAATTGAAGGCTTCTCCACCACATTAAAGGCTTCTCCACCACGTACCGAAGATCACTGGGTGATCTTCGCTTATCAGTGATAAGAACAAGAATAAAAAAATTTCTCACACACAGATAGAGACAAACACGTTTACGTTCTTCACCGCACAGAAAGATTCTTGCATCCAATGTTGCCTCGCGCGGAGTTAAGATAAGAATCTTAACTGACAGAAAAAGGATATCGATACATATCTACATTGACAGTTTTCCTTCTGGTTTTTTGTCTGAAAAAATTCTTTTTTTGTAAAATAGTGCTACTTAGCAAAAAAAGTGCCACTTTTGCTAAAAAGTGTCCTAATAGTGTCAGGTGTCTCGAAAAGTGCCATTTAAAAAAAAGTGTCAAAAGTGACACTAAAGTGTCAAAAGTGACACACTAAAGTGTCACCCGTGGCAACCCTGTCCCCAAGTACTGATAAAAGCTCTCTTCCTGGGAAAGATGGCGGAATATCAGGACTATACCCAAGTTTACATAGCTGGCTCAAAGATGAAAAAAAAAACCATAGAAATGTTCATTAGTTATACCCTCCCAGAGCCTATCCCTTTCTTACCATTTATCCCCTAACATGATAATTTTTTCTGTTGAACTTATGGCAATCAAGTTTGCCCTTCGAGCCATATCAAGTCGAACAGACATCAAACATGAGAACATCACTGTCAGCTCTGGATGACCTCTCACACCAGCAACACCAAGCAAGAAATGTTGCCATCTAGATTGAAAATTAGGTTTTACAATTATCAGAAAAAGTACATCAGTTTTATTTATATGGGTTCTCACACCCTATGGAATAGCAGAAAATGAACACGCAGACCTTGGTGCACAACAAGCTTTCCAACCGGGTCTGATCACTTACATCCCTAGTCCTGGTCCCGATTTTCTGTCTTCAATTTGTTAAAAAATTCTGGAGGAAGAAGAGGCTTGGCTCTATTCTTCTCATACCCAGCTCCTAGATCTATATGATTATAATCAGCCTTCAAAAGAAATATACCTCCCATCCCGTATCCTTTCAAAATGCCTATTCTATCTTAGATGTGGCCACGTAAAGACAAAATCATCCCTATTCCAGCGGAGAAGGGCCACAGCCCCCCATTGCGACGCATGTGAAGTGTACGAAGACCTATGGAACATCATCTTCAACTATAAAAAAAATTATGAAAAGGAAAGGGAAATACTGAGGAATTGCTGTGAGAAGACATTTAAAACATTTAAAATGCGTGGTGTTCTGGGACACCACACCTCATCAACTTGAGAAAGAAGACTAAGCACAAACTTATTGGTAAATTAGATTGGTAAATTTGTCAATACTACTGGTATGGTTCATTCCCTACAAGATTTTTTTTCTCACTTCCTTTACATTTTATTCTAGAGTTATTCTATTTAATTGTATTTTGTCTGTTTATATTTTTTATATCTGAATTTAACAGGCAGGTTATAACATAAAAATGTATTATTTATTATAATTGTGTTGCATATGAATTATAATTATACGCTATGATAAAGCGTAATTAAATTGTTTTGATTCCACTTTTCCACGCAGGCAATTGCTGAAGGTGAATAGCCCCCCACCAATAGCAAGATAAGTGATGCATATTAAAATTCAGTAAATATTGACTAAAGTGATACTCAAGCAAGCTAGATCAAGAAAAGAGAAGGTGGTACGAATGCATATGACCTATTGGTCGAACGCGTTAAACCTCAAACAATAGCAACAAGAATGAGAATAAATGATAGACGAATAAGACTAAAATCAGAAATCTAGAAACGACCAACCAAACTTGAACTAGGCAATACTGTATGAAAAAGTTATTTTTACCCTTAAAAATAATTTACTTCGTCAATATTAAAGGTTTATTTCACTGGATAAAAAATATGATAAAATGAATATTTTTTTATCTAATGCTAAGCTCAGACTCATAGGATTCCAACAATGCTTTAGTTAAAGAGTGAGAAGAATCCAAATAATTTTTTTTTCAAGATCCCTTCATAGGTTTCTAGAGGAAAACAAATTAAGGTTTTCCCTAATAATCTGACACAATTTTTTGAAATATTTTAAGTCAAATTTTCTTTAACCATTTAACAAAAACTATAAGAATCCTATGCGTCAGTTTTAAGCATAAACGGTTAGAACGATAATAAAAACCCATACAGATCCTCCAGAGCCACGGATGGCACATAGGGTATTGAATCGACGTTTCAGTTGCTCGTTTCAGTAGCTGTTCAGAAACAAGTAGCAAACCAGCATTTAGAAGGAACTCCATCAAAATTGTACGAACAAGAAGGGATACAATTTGAGTTAGCTTTTCACGCATACTAGAAAATTTCTATAAAAATGAGAGGCGGGGCTTCGAGAGGTCGATTGTAATCAGACAGACAGAAAAATGAATAAAGCCAGGTTTTTCAAGATTTCGTTGCTAACATAAAACCCATATTTGTTTCCCTTCATTTTGAAATCATGGTCGTATTACCAAAAATTTATCTTACAACTCGCTGTGCTTTTGTTTGTTTAAAAGAGTATTTTGAAAGTGATTTTGCAGCTATTTTACTAAATTCTTGAAATCACAACCATGATTTCAAACTTTAGCAAGAGGCTCTTGACGAAAATTTTCCAAATCTTCTTTTTCCGGTTTTTATATTTTTTTTATACCCGTATCCAAAGACATGCAAGAGCAGCTGCACATATCGCAATAAAGACTTGACTATAATGCACAGGTGATCACAGAATGTAAAGTATTAAACTGTATTAACGAAAAAACTAATAATACTTAATTGCCAGAAAATAGTTTTTTTTATGTTGTTTCCGCTGATTAAAGAGTAGGTTATCCTTAATCCAGGAAGAGAATTTTAGAAGATCGACCCCAATTTGTTTTGTGGTTTTTTTAGTGGAATAGACTTTGGCAACAGTGGTGAGCGCAAGTCGTCTTGATTATTCCTTCGATATCCCTTTTAATGGTTTTTTAAGTTACCTTTGCTTAAGTCTTCCCACGCCAGCTGGCGCATAAGTCTTCATGATTACCTCTCCAGCACTTTTTACCACAGATAATCAAGGGACGACCTCGACAGCACAGTATTCTTTTCAAGAAACCGGTCAATGTCACTCTCCTTCGTCCCCGTCTTCTAATTCAGGGAGAAATCCAACACTATGCATAATCGGGAAGGCAGCCTTCACCTATTCGCACCATATGCCCCTCAAAACACCCTCGATTGGATTCGAAATCGCAAATGGCTGTCCCTTTTTATCGGTCTGACTATTGAATACGAAGTAAACATCCGAAACAATTATTTTCAAATCCCCAGATAGACTATTCATGTTGCTTTGAGATCACCCAAGATTATCATCCATACATGAGTACAAAGAGGATGCTGCTGTTAAATATCCGAAATATAAGTTTCAGGATGCGCAAAGTTTTTAAGTAAGTTCCTTAGCTTGTCAAAGGCATTTCCAATGCAAGTAATATGTGCGGTAACTTTTCAGCCAAGGCTCTAATCAAATTTAATAGTTCTTACAAGTTATTTAAGTTCCTATATCTACTCCAGAACATCAGCACGAACTTAACATTGTTACGGAAGATTTTTGTTCTCTTCGGCCTGACTAAAACTTAAACTAGGTCGATTGAGTTTGAGAGCTATGATATTTTGCAGCAAATTCTTTACTAGATATGTTAAGAGGATTAAGTCATCTTACTTAATTACTTTGCTTTCGGCGGAAATCACACATAGAACTGTCCTGCCCGGCACCAATGGACTTTTGAATTACATTGAGCGACGATTTTGATCTGTCGGCTGCAGCTTCCCCAGCGATCTTCAGCCAGTCTCTATCCTATCTCCTACCATGCATACGGAAGCTCAAGATCCATAGATCCTCTTGGAATTTTTGCCAAATATTTTTCATCTGTCCTTCCCGATGTCGTCTCCAGGATAATATTGGCTTGCAGATAAAGAGGTCAAGACATATCGTATCTTTGGAGCAGCGCAAGGTGTGGCCGAGAAGTTTGAGGCGGATAGAGAATAGCTCTTCAGCATAGCCCCTTCTTACTTCGCTATTGGAAATTCTAGACCACCTGCTGATTTGGAGTATACACCGATGGCAGCGGTAATCAAACGCGTCCAGAGCTTTAGCTTCTATAGTCTTGAGCGGACATGTCTTGCAGGCGTACAGTAGCACAGTTCACACGGATACTATGCAGACACTGACTTTGGTCTTCGTCGAGTTCTCACGTCTCGTTCATGGCACCTTTTTCGTATTGATAAAGACTCCCCCAGACCCTTGATATCCGGGCAGAGATGTCTTTACCAGCTCTGCCATCTGGTGTTAAAATAGACCCAAGGTACTTGAATTCGTGGTAAAGTCATCAGTAAAACCCTCATCATAGAGAGTACGGCTCTGGTTTTAGTAGAAATCCACATGTTAAGTTGCACATCAGAAGAACGCAGTCACTGAGAATAGGTGACAGCACAGGGGACAGAATACATCCTTTATGGACGTCCATATTTACACTGAACCAATAGTAAGGTTTCCATCGTCAGTCCGCAAGATATGTTGCTGGTCTTCCTATAATTAAACAATGAGACTGATAATCTTATAGAGGGGGGCATAATATAGCAGAAAACCCTACAATGAGTTTCTGCGAACAGATGCCTTCAAAAAGTCAATACAATCAACATCCGTTAGATCCTTCAATTAGTACCCTCAAACTGAATACCAAATCAGTATAAGATCTATCCGTCCTAAAACCATATTGTTCTCTCATAGTATTGCATCAATCTTCGACTGAATGCGGATTAGTGATACTCGGCAGGAAGTTGAGTTCATACGAACTGCAGAGTGATACCCCGCCAGTTCTTGCAATCGACTGATCCACGTGTTTTATAGCTTCATTATAGCCCTTTTTTTCCAGTCAGTAGGGCTGGGCTCTGAAATCTGAGTCAGAACTTTATGAACCGGTTCAACCAAAACTTGGGATTCATACTTAGAGTTCAGGCTGCAAGCTTTCAATTTCTGCTACTTTGCCATTTTTAAGCTTATGTGATCATTGAAAGACTGAATGAGCTCAGTGCTTATATCAAGTTGAAAATGACTCACTCGGAGGACCTAGAGGATTTATGGAATGCAGGAAGTTCAGGACTTCCCTCGATGACTCACTCGGAGGACCTAGAGGATTTATGGAGTGCAGGAAGTTCAGAACCTCAATCGAATACTCACTCGGAGGACCTAGAGGAGTGGAATGCAGGAAGTTCAGAACCTCACTCGATGAATCACTCAGAGGACATAGGGGAGTGGAATGCAGGAAGTTCAGAACCTCACTCGATGACTCACTCGGAGGACCTAGAGGATTTATGGAATACAGGAAGTTCAGAACCTCACTCGATGACTCATTCGGAGGACCTAGAGGATTTATGGAATGCAGAAAGTTCAGAACCTCACTCAATGACTCACTCGGAGGACCTAGATGATTTATGGAATGCAAGAAGTTCAGAACCTCAGTGAAGATCTCCTTCTACCTATTGTCAACACCTTCTTTTCTAGCAAATATACTACTTATATAAACGATACGTATTTCCAATGAAAACAGCTGTTTAAGAAAAAAAAATATAATCATAAAAATGACAGAAAATTCTTCTGAATTATCTTTGAAAATTTCTTGCTCCATAGCCACCTCTATCACGTCGATCTCTTCCGGTTCGATCTTCTGCCCAGTGTCGAATTCTCCCTCTTCGGTCATTGAAAGAGCCACGGAAACTGCCACTGTATCCGGAAACTCTCTGAGACGAAGGGGTTCCACTAGATCTTGAGATACCACCTCTTAAGGATCCTTAAAAACAAAGACCTTATAAAAAAGAAGAAAACAATTGCACTTCAGATTCCAACCTTAAACGGCACTTACAACTTACAATTGCACTTAAAACTATACACACAATATAAACAATCAACATTACAACTATAAACATGAATTGAAGCTATGCACGCACTTTGATTTCCATTTAATCACGCGTTTTTATTTTAATTACTATTTGATCTTATTTTATGTTTTTATTTCTATTTTAATTACGCGTTCCTATTTCATTTTGAGAGCAGTCCACATCACGTTCTGGGAAGGGGAAGGCGGAAATATCAGAAATTGAATTTTTTTTTAGTTTTCCTAGCCTTTTCTGGAAAAGTCAAAAATCCTTTACGCATATGTATCCAGATATATAACAGCAAATACAGAAAATATACATGTAGTTTAATTTATTTTATTTATATTATTTTTCAGGTCAATCTCTTTGGTCGTGTGCTACTTTAAGGGTAAGTAAAGGGTGAGTAAGGGTAAGTAAAGGGTAAATATTTTGTAGTCAAAATTGAAAAGTTCCAAGTCTTTTTTGTTGCTTAGTAATAGTTTTGGGTCTTCGTCTTTCGGAAAATATACCACCGTGTCGCAAAGCGTGTCACCGTGTGCAATTCATGCCGTTTTGTAATTGTGCACCGTGTGCACCGTGTGCAAATCGTGTCGTTTAGACTGTTGATATATTTCTGGGTTTTCGGACTTTGACATCACTGACCCCATTTAATTGATTCCAAACCTTGTACATAAGTTGAAATGCGATGACTACACAACTAATGAAGGAAACATATAATAACTTAAATACATAATAGCAAGCACTACTTAGGGTAGTATAGTTTTAACTTTTCTAACTTAAGTGAAATAAAATGTATTAAAAATTAGCCCAATTTTAAGCAATGTTTCACTGTGTCTTCAAAAACACATTGAAAATTTTTTAACTAAGTATGAGATGAAATGAAAGTTATTTGCGACATTGTATTACTATACATCCAACACAAGGAATGAGCCCCCCTGCACTGAAATAATGAAACCACAAACCTGCACAACACACTATACATCAACTACAGTATATTACGGCACACAGACACACACCTCACGGCAAACACTACACATCATAAACCACTAATCCGGCTCTTGATCTAATGGTAGACCCATGGAAGCCCATAGGCTGAATTTTAGGGGGGGGGGGGGCTTACCTGGTATAATCGGCACTTCCAGTGCTGTGTAATTGAAATCTCAAGAAAAAATATTATAGGCAGCGCGATAGCGCTGCTTAAGTAAAGAGCGATGTGGGCACAATATATTGTTTTGTTTTTTAGACCAGGGCACTTCTTATAGAAAGAAATGTCATAGGAACTTCAAAAGAGCTCATGGAGGGCAACCAGCTCCCCCTCCCCCATCAATCACTTCCTCAAATACATCCAATCAAAATGTTGAGATAGCCATTTTGGTCAGCGTAGTTTAAAGGTCCGGAAATTATGACTTTGAGAATGACAAACCCCCCACAACCCTCAGAGCAAGGGTTGTAAGTTATGCACTGGGGGGATGAAAGTTTTTTTTTATAGAAAGAGTGGTCATATAAACCTCAGAGGGGGCTCATATGATAGGTAATCAGAAGTTCTACTGGCCTTTTTAACAGTGAACATTGGAGGTCAACCAGCCCCTCCCCCCGTACACCAATCATTTCCCAAACACATTCAATCATCATTTTTGAGATAGCTATTTTTTTCAGTGCATTTGAAAGGTCCAGAAATTATGTCTTTCAGGATAAACCCCCCCTCCTATATAGCCCTCAGGGCAAGGGTTATAAGTTACACCCTAGGGGCATATAAGGTTTTTGTAGAAATGGTGGTCGTACAAACTTCAAAGAGAGCTTATTGGATTGGTAATCAGAAGTTATAGTGCTATTCTTGAGAGTCAAAGTGATCAGAAGGCAAATACCTCCCCCCCCCACACACGTTGTATTTTCACGAAACGCATCTGGTAGAAATTTTAAGATGGCCATTTGTTGTTGTAGGAACTTCGAAAAGGGCTCAGTCGGTTGGTAATTGAAAGGGCTAGTGCTCTCTTTAATAGTCAAAGTGATTGGAGGGCAACCATCCCCCCACGCCCATCATTTCCCCAAACACTTCCAGTCAAAATTTCGAGATAGTTCTTTTGTTTGACGTAGTTTAAAAGTCCAGAAATTATATCTTTGAAGATGAGAGCCCCCTCACAGTCCTCAGGGCAAGGGTTGTAAGGTAAGCCCCGAGGGCATTTAAGGTTTTTATGGAAACGATGGTCGCATAAACTTAGGAGGGGGATCATTGGATTGGAAATCGGAATTTGAAGAGCCATTTTAAAGAGTCAAATTTATTGGAGAACAGCTATACTTCAACACCACGTCATATTTTCCCCAAAGGCGTCCGATAGAAATTTTGAGATAGCCATTTGTTCAAAAATAGTCCAAAGATCTTCTAACACGGCCTTTGGGGATGACACAACCCCCCTCCCCCCAGAGTATGGGGGTAAGGGTTTTTAAGTTATGCCCTAGGGGGATGTAAGGTTTTATGAAGAAGTGGTCTTGTGAACTTTAGAGGAGGCTCATTTGATTGGAAATTCATAGTTCTAGTTCCATTTTAAGAGTCAAGCATGATGGAGAGAAAATAGCCCCCCCCCCCCCTCCCTGATATTCTTTTTTTTTCCCCAAACACGTTCAATCGAAATTGTGAGATAGCAATTTTGTAGCCAATAGTCCAAAGAGAATATAACAATGTCTTCAGTAATCAAATATAAGAAATATTTAGGCGGACGTTGAACTAAATCAAAAGAAACAATGAGCATGTGGATTTTCAAAAGGTGACAAAGTAATATCTCAAGAGCAACTTATATTATTAACATAGATCTTTAAGAGTAAGTTGTGGGGGATTTTTAACTAGCCATAAGGCACTATCTGTATACTTTTAATACTACAACTACAGCTACTGTAACTAATGACGCTAAGAATATTAAGGTGAAACTTATAGGAAGTGTAGTGTCAAGGGTTAATTTAAAGCTGAAATATCGGAAGGGTAACTACCTCCCGGGAAGTTATGATGTTGGTAGACTCCAGGATGAGAATTTGAGAGAAAAGAGAGAATTTGAGAATTTTAAAATTCCATAATGTGGAAGATGGTTGGAGTAATTTTAGAAAAATAATTTGTGAAGTTGCTGAAGTTATATTAGGGAAGAAAGCTAGAACTGCAGCTAAGAATATTCGTGAAAAAGCCTTATGTTTAATAGAAAGGAGAAAGGACTTGTACAAGAATTATCTGAGTGATAGATCGTATGAAAACAAAAGAAATGTAAATAAAGTGGAGAAAGCATTAAAATATGAACTAAGGAGGTGTGAAGTGGCGGCCATGGATAAAACTGCCGAGGATCTGGAAGATGCAGCTAGACGGCATAATAGTAAAATATTGTACTGGCACGTTAACAAATTGAGAGGGAGTAGTCAATCCGGACTTGGCCCAGTTAAAGATAGGAATGGGGTCGCAATTAGCGATAAGGAAAAATTAAAGAGAGATGGGCCGAAAATTTTGAGAATTTGCTTAACCGCGATAGAGTTGCAGGAAAAAATATAGAAGAAAGGGAAAAAGTTTGTGATACCTTGGATGTGAAGGAAGATTTGTTTTGTGAGGAGGAATTAGCAACAGTACTAAAAGGATTATAGAATAATAAGACTCCAGGTGCTGATAGAGTGGTAAATGAGTTCCTTAAATATGGTGGCTCTGAGGTTAGAAATAAGTTACCGAAGATTATGAATATGATTTTTGAAAAAGGGGAAGTACCTAACGATTTTAGGAAAACCTTAATTAAGCCACTTTATAAGAAAGGTGATAAAAGTGAGTGTGGTAATTATCGAGGCATTAGTCTGGTCTCTGTAGGTAGTAAATTACTTAGTAATATGATACTTTTTAGACTGAGAGATGCCGCAGACAAGGTTTTAAGAGAAGAGCAGTGCGGTTTTAGAAAAAGGTAGAGGATGTGTCGACCTAATTTTCACTCTTAGGCTAATAATTGAGAAGTGCCTGAGTTTTCAAACGTCTTTGGTCCTCAGTTTTATAGATTATGAGCAAGCGTTCGATTCTGTAGATAAAAGAGCTTTAGTAAAGGTTTTATCCTTGTATGGTATACCAGACAAATACATTAAAGTGATTAGTGCTATGTACGAGAATAACACTGCTGCGGTTAAGGTAGGAAATGAGGTTAGCAGCTGGTTTTGTATTAAATCAGGAGTTAAGCAGGGTTGTGTTCTATCCCCCTTTATATGGATTATTTTGATGGTCTTTGTTTTAAGGAGCACAGGAAAGGCAATGGGAGACCACGGAATCAAATGGGGAGGAAAAGTCTCCTGGACTTGTATTATGCTAATGATTTAAGCATCCTAGATGAAAGTGTGAGCAAAATGAATGAAGTTTTAGAGGTTTTGCGAGTTCAGGGTGCTAGAATTGGTTTGAAAATTAATGTTAGGAAAACCAAGTCACTAAGGCTAGGAATAAGTGAAGATGAAAAGGTGACGTTGGATAATGAAAAGATTGATCAGGTGGGCAGCTTCACTTACATTGGTAATATTATTAGTAAAGATGGTGGGATCAGTGAAGATGTTAAATATAGAATAGCCAAGGCTCAGGGTGTTTTTTCACAGTTAAAAAAAGTCTGGAAGAATAGGAAGATAAGTCTGCAAACCAAGATTAGAATATTAGAAGCTACAGTGATGACAGTGGTCAAATATGGCTCTGAAGCATGGACGCTCCGAAAAACGGATGAAAATTTGCTAGATGTTTTCCAGAGAAATTGCTTAAGGATAGTTCTGAGTACCCGGCTGACTGACCGTATTTCAAACAATAGGCTATACGAAAAATGTGGTTCAATACCGCTCTCTAGGGCTATAATGAAAGAAAGGTTGAGGTGGCTAGGGCACGTTGTGTGGATGAGGATGACAGATTGCCGAAGATTGTTCTTTTCCGCCAACCATCTAGGGCTAAACGGAAAGCAGGTCGTCCCCGTCTGGGGTGGGAGGACGTCATAAAGAAAGATTTAAAGGAAATAGGAACTTCGTGGGCGGGTGTAAAAAGGGAGGCTTTGAATAGATTGGGGTGGAGGATGAGCGTGCGTAGCTGTGTTGGCCTCAGGCGGCTTGGTGCTGCGGTAAGTTCTTAATAGTAGTAGTAGTAGTTCCAATTAAACAAAAAAACTGTATACATGCAGGTTTTAAAAAAGGCATATAAGCAATATCATAGGAATATCATTTAAAGAAGCTAATTCATTCAAAATTATAAGTTCTAGGGTCCTTTCTAAGAGTAAAAAAGATTGGAGGGCAATCAGCCCATCTATCAAGCCGATTTATTTCCAAAACACATCTAATCAAAATTTTGAGACAGCTATTTTGTTCAGCGAAGTATAACGGTCCAGCAACTATGTCTTTAGGGACATTGGGCATGTCAAACCGCACAATTATGCCAAATTATGGATTCTTATAGAAAAAAACGAAAAGATATAAAATATTTTTTTTTCATGAAAATGACTTTGTCAATAAAAACGAACAGAAATTCATCTAAAAAAAACTTTTTCCACAAAACAAAGTTTTTCAAAGAAAAGTAAAGAGCTCCATTAAGCCAAAAATGGGCAGAAATGAAGTCAAGTAATCATCCAAGCGTAAAACTACCACACATCACACTCTATAAATAAATGAAAGTCAAAATGAACACAAATTAGAATCAATAGCCGAGTTAATCTCGAAACGAGCAAATATTAACAATAGTAGGGCTGATAACCCCCATGCCTTCTCAAGACCAGAACGCAATTTGCGCTTTACTGAAAAAAAAAAAATTGTTTAAATGTTTTTCACTTTCTTTACTTAAATAAGTAAAATAAAAATTTTTTATTCACTTTTTTACCCTTTTTATTTTAAGGAATAAATATTAATATTGGTATATTAAACTGACAATCCACGGTTATTTTTTTTTTCAGTAAAACCTAAGTTATATTGAGAAGGCATGGGGGTTGTCAGCCCTAGTAATGTAGATTTTTGCTCGATTTGAGTTTGACTCGTCTATTTATTATAATTTCTGTTCGTTTTGAGTTTCATTTAATTTTTGATAGTGATTTGTGGTAGTTTTACGCTTGGAAGATTATTTGACTTTATTTCTGCCCATTTTTGGCTTAATAGAGCTCTTTACTTTTCTTTGAAAACTTACTCTGTGGAAAAAGTTTTTTAAATTAATACAAATATATGACACCGTCATTCAGCCAGGGGGGGGGGGGGGGCTGGCGCCCCCTTGACCCCCCCCCCCCCCCCCTTATGGGCACCCATGGGTAGACCCGACGAGAACCTATTCTTTACCTTTTGTAGCCAATTTTTTATCTATGTATTTTCCTCACAAATTTTTAGAAACTTCAAAACAGAACATTCGAATCAGGGACAAAGCACTGAGCAGGATTTAGTTAAATGGCAACTTACATTTCTGAGAGAATTCCTTAAAATATGAAGCATATGATGAAATACTCCACTGAACATGAATTTGTAGTTATGACTAACAAATACTTAATTATTGTTAATGATAGATGAGTTTCAGAATGTAATTTATGCCTAAGCTTGCACAGAAAATTCAAATAGAAAGCAACTTTCTCAGAAAAAAAGCGATAACGGTGCACGTTTTCCGTCCCTGCTTGGTTTTCTACGAAAACATTGAAATACAAAAGAGGAGCAGACGGAAAAGGCCATATAAATATAGATGTGGTTATTCTCGACATCATAATAGTGTATATCTTACTTTTAAAAGAAGCAATCCATTCTCCATTCTTAAGTTTCTGCAAGTTTTTTTTTTTTTTAAAAATAACATTTTACTATTAAGACTAATGCAAATAATAATTACCGTTCCCAAATCAGCTACAAATGGACATTTTCTTCTCACTAGACATTTTTTTTTTTTTTTTAAAGAAACATTGTTACAGCAGATTGCTTCTGACTAGATTGTTAATTTTTTTGTTTTAACAGATACTCACTCTTCCATTACATTGCATAAATTATTACTATTGTTTTTTCTTTCTTTTTATGTGTGTGTGTGTATAGGATGTATAAAAACGGATTATATAATCTCAACTATATTTGAATTTCCAATTTGAATTTTAAAACAAAAAAGAAAAGAAGATAAAACGATCACCGATTCCAATGACCGATTCTTACCTCTAGTTCGAAATTGAGAATCTCCACCAAATCTTGGTTTATCAATACCAAATCCACCACGAGGAGGTCTTCGGTTTCTCTGATCCTAAAAAACGGGAAAAGTTACGCATTCATTTTTTTCAGCACCGGCTTTCAGCATCAGCACCGGTTTCCACGAAGTTGTGTTTTCAGGCACCGGCTTTGAAGCGTGTTCTGAGCGGCTGTGACAAAAACCGTTTTCAGGTTCTTTATGTTCAACCAAGCCAAAATTTAAAGCGTTTTAATCTTACGAGTTCCAAGCGTATTGGACACAGGTTCTTCAAAATCGTAACGCGCCAGAATTGCAGGGTTGAACAGGGTTCTGAAAAGGCCCCACCCTAGTTGAACACGGTACTCAAAACGATAATCCGTGTCGAACTCCGTGCTGGGAGCGGGTGGCCTGAAAACGGAGCTCATAAAATAATTGTGAGACAGGTGCACATATTTAATATTTTCACCCTGAGTGAGTGACAACCTTCTCGAAGGACTGGTGTAAAGTTTTTTATCTTATGACTGAAGCATTGATATAAAAGTATGAAAGGTTTTTTTTGGCTATAGCAAAATGAGTAACACACGGATTTTTTCTACAAATTCAAATTGCTTTTGAACATTTTAAATTGCTGAAACATGGCATCTGATGCAAATTTAAATTGCTCAGTGGAATATTTGAGAACCAGAGTGAAATTGCTTTTTGTAATAGGTATATATTCTTTAACAATAAAAAAAACGAGTTACACGAGGACTTCCTTTAGCAAATCTAAAGTGCTTCTCACCTTGAAATACTTTGATACTAACGCAAAAATAATTGGTAGTTTAGGACTTTTTTCTGTTTTTTATTAATAAAAAATGGTCTTTATTCATTTCTACTTTATTATTTTGAAATAATCCATTAGCTTTGAGAAATAGAGCTTTCCGATTTAAGTTCCAGAACTATGTTCTTTAACCTTGACATTCTAATCAGAACGAAAAAAAGAGAAAAAAAACGAGGAAAAAGAGAAAAAAGAAATGAGAACAAAAGAAAAAAGAAGAGAAAATAAAACAATAAGTAGACAACTTCTACGGTACTGCTTTGTTGCATTGCGCAAAAAGTAATTTCTTTAATTATAATATTTTATAGCTCACTTTATTTTAAGCATAAGAAAAACCCAAGGAAATTGACATATAGAAACATTAACATATATCTGAATTCAGGATTATCAAACTGACTTTGTCTAAAACTGTTAGATTCCGAGTCAAATCCTGTCATTTGGCTTGCTGGCCTGTCAATGAGTGTTTGGATCTCAGACTGTGGTTAAACGTAATATACATGCAATAAACACAAAGTGGTTTACCCTCCACCATCTGTAAAGAGACTCAGCAGCTCTGAGCGCTTACCTTGGGGTCTTGATATTACTTTAGTAGAATTTTACAACTCCTGTAGCAATCTAGAGTAAGCCTTTATTGATATTTAAAGACGTTAGAAACTTTTGTAAGGCAAATGGATGTCAATTTTATGATTTTTTTTTGTTACCTCTTAATTATATGAAAATAACTGATTTTGAGGTTGTTTTGATGAACTGAAACCAATTAAAATTACTCATCTTTGAATATTTCGTTTTTTTTTGCTCCCTATCTTTTTTTTCCAAAATTCGGCATAAATTTTTGCTTTAATTATAATTACTCTGCTTGTTACAGTATACGAAAATCCCTATGTGAGCTTCTGTATAATTTAGAAACCTTCAATTTGTGATATCTGTGATATTTGTGATATCATGGAATATCACATTGTGTCTAGTGTAAATCTTGTTCTTTTTTTTGTTTGGTTTTTTGTCTCTTGGCCGCGTTAGTTGGGGTATGTAATCGCTAATTTTCTCTGCTGAAAATGTTATAAATGCTCAGTCACGAGTGCATCTATGAATGGGACAGTATTCTATACCCTGTACAATCTCTTGCATGTGGGGAAATTACGGTACTTGTGAGAGTCTCGTCTCTCAAATCCACCTAAAGAATTGATCGAGCCAATAGTCTAACTTTCTACTAGGGTGGCCCGTGAAAACTTATGAGTTTTTCTATAAAAGTCTGTGAAAATTATCATTCATTAATTAAGGCATTTAAATACCATTAAGTCTTAAATCCCGTAAGATAATATTTTGTGTTTATTTAGGTGGGTAAGAAGGTGCCTTTTTGAATTTACCTTTTGGTAAAATGGAATTTGCAGCTATGAGATGGGATATTTTACAGTGAAAAAAAAAATTGTTTATTTTTTTGTTTGTTTTTGTTTCTGGGCCGAGGTGGCTAGGAGTATGTCCTCTCTCTTCTGAAAATGTTTCCGCGTGCTCAGTCACAATGACATCTATGAATGGGGTAATATTTTATACCCTGTACAATCTTTTGAATGTGGGGTACTTGGGGTACTTATGAGTGTCTTATCTCTTAACTATGTCTAAAGAAGTGTTCAAGTAAAATAGTCTAACTTTCTACTAGGGTGACCCCTTAAAACCACACATCCCATGAGTTACAAACCTTCTCCCAGTAATGGGTTAAGTTGCATGGTGACGCAGAGCACCATCATGGGATGATCCTCTGATGAAGGACAACTGCGGCAGGACGTAAGATCCAGATCTATGGACAACGGCCTCTGTAAAGGGCTGCCTCGACCCTTTCGGAGTACCTGCAAGACTGGGGACATTGCGGTCAACTCTATTCCCACTTGAAGAGTGGCACCCCTCGAGACGGTTGAAATTATAGCCTAGTAAAACAACACAGCATGCGCACCGGATTCTGATTAAT
The DNA here is from genome assembly GCA_027921565.1 of Artemia sinica. NCBI lineage: Eukaryota > Metazoa > Arthropoda > Branchiopoda > Anostraca > Artemiidae > Artemia > Artemia sinica. Next base: position 50,558,315 of record CM051267.1, read on the forward strand.
GGATAATTCTTCGGGGCTTGGTCTGTTTTGACGGGCGTTTTCGGCCTGAAACCTCTTCCTAGCTAATTTATCTACTATGGGTTACCTCCCCGTAGTAGCATAATATGTGTAGGCATGAATATATATAATGAGTAGGAGGTAATAGGCTTGGGACTGTCAGTGCAGGATTTGGATTTGTCAGTGCAGGACTGTCAGTGCAGGATTTCGACTCTCGCTGATACAAGAGCATTGCCAAGTGCTGAAAACCATGTTGTGAATAAGATGGGCCCAGGATTCCACAAAACCTCCATTCATACTGGAGGCCCCAGGGACTTCTATCTGTCCAGTTCTAAGCCGGCTTAAGCGCTTCGGTGTAGACTGTTGATCCCCGTCCTGCACTGGTATCCGGGATCATTGCTTTTCCTGAGACAAAAATAATTTCAATGATTTAAAGAACATGAAAATTGGAGCTTAGAATGTTACAACGTAAAAAATGACTATCATATCGATATTTTGACTATCGAATTCAGGCGATTCGAAATAGACTTATTAGGATTTTTTTTCAACCAGGAAGGAAGGATAGGGTACATGGACAGGGAGTAGGGCTCATAATGAATACGGAAACTGCTGATTCTTGTTTAGGCTGGGAATGTATAAATAATAGAATACTAATTGCTAATTTTATGACTAAAAAGTTCAGGATATCAGTTATAGTAGTATATGCCCCTGTTGAACCGACTGACGGAAATACTATTGACTCAGATGAATTTTACTTACTGTTACAGGAGCAAATCGACAGAGTCCCAGGTAGAAATATGGTGTTTCTGCTAGGAGATTTTAACACCCAGGTCGGTAGAAATTGCGATAGTTGTTATCCTAGCCTAGGTAAATTTGGTGTAGGAAAAAGAAAACAGTAATAGCTACAGACTTTTGCAATTTTGAAGGTATAACAATCTAATTACAACCAATACGGTGTCACAAAATGGCCCATAAGTTGAAATGGTATTCACGTGATGGTAAGACAGAAAGCCTCATTGATTATGTTATAGTGAGCCGAAGACTGGCAGGATCAATACAAGATACTAGGGTATATAGGAGTGCTGTTATTGATATTAAAAGTAAAGATCACCATCTAGTAGCGTCTAGGGTTAATTTAAAGCTAAAATTTCGGAAGGGTAACTACCTCCCGGGAAGTTATGATGTTGGTAGACTCCAGAATGAGAATTTGAGAGAAACTTTCCAGGAACAGTTGAATACTAAACTTGAGAGTTTAAAATTTAACAATTTGGAAGATGGTTGGAATAATTTTAAAAAAACAATTTGTTGCTGATGGTGTCTTGGGGAAGAAAGTTAGGACTGCAGCTAGGAATATTAGTGAAAAAGCTTTATGTTTAGTAGAGAGGTGAAAGGGCTTGTACACGAATTATCTGAGTGATAGATCATATGAAAACAAAGGGATTGTAAAGTGCCATGGATAAAACTGCCGAGGATCTGGAAGATGCGGCTAGAGGGGACAATAGTAAAATATTGTTCTGGCATGTTAAAAAATTGAGAGGGAGTAGTTAGTCCGGACTTGTCCCTGTTAAAGATAGAAACGGGGCCACAATTAGCGATAAGGAAAGAGTTAAAGAGAGATGGGCGGAACATTTTGAGAATGTGCTAAACCAAGATACAGTTGCAGGAAAAGATATAGAGGAAAATGAAAAAGTTTGTGATACCTTGGATGGGAAGGAAGATTTGTCTTGTTAGGAAGAATTAGCGACAGTGCCAAAAGGATTAAAAATAGTAAGGCTCCAGGTGCTGATAGCATGGTAAATGAGTTTCTTAAATATGGTGGCTCTGAGGTTAGATAAAAGTTACTGAAGATTATGAATATGATTTTTGAAAAAAGGGAAGTAACTAACGATTTAAAAAAACAACCTTAATTAAACCACTATATAAGAAAGGTGATAAGAGTGAGTGTGGTAATTATCGAGGCATTAGTCTGGTCTCTGTAGGCAGCGAATTACTTAGTAATATGACACTCTTTAGACTGAGAGATGCTGTAGACAAAGTTTTAAGAAAAGAACAGTGCGGTTTTACAAAAGGTAGAGGATGTGTCGCCAAAACTTCCCCTCTTAGGTTAATAATTGAGAAGTGCCTTAGTTGTCAAATACCTTAGGTCCTCAGTTTTATAGATTATGAGCAAGCGTTCGATTTTGTTGCTGGAAGAGACCTTTAGCAAAGGTCTTATCCTTGTACGGTATACCAGATAAATACATTAAAGTGATTGTACGAGAATAACACTGCTGCGGGTAAGGTAGGAAATGAGGTTAGCAGCTGGTTTTGTATTAAATCAGGAGTTAAGCAGGGTTATGTTCTATCCCTTTTATATGGATTATTTTCATGGACTTTGTCTTAAGGAGCACAGGAAAGGTAATGGGAAACCACGGAACGGAATCAAATGGGGAGGAAAAAGTCTCCTGGACTTAGATTATGCTGATGATTTAAGCACCAAAGATGAAAGTATATGCAAAATGAATGATCTTTTAGAAGTAAGGAATAAGTGAAGATGCAAAGGCGACGTTGGGTAACGAAAAGATTGATCAGGTGGGCAGCTTCACTTACCTTGGTAGCATTAGTAAAGACGATGGGAGCAATGAAGGTGTTAAAAGTAGAGTAGCCAAGGTTCAGAGTGTTTTTACACAGTTAAAAAAAGTTTGGAAGAATACGAAGATAAGTCTGCAAACCAAGATTAGAATATTGGGAGGTACAGTGATGACAGTGGTCAAATATGGCTCTAAAGCATGGGCGCTCCGAAAAGCGGATAAAGATTTACTAGATGTTTTCCAGAGAAATCACCTACGGATTGTTCTGGATACCCGGCTGACTGACCGTATTTCAAACAGTAGGCTGTACGTTTTTAAAAAAAATGTGCTTCAATTCCTCTTTCTAGGGCTATAATGAAGGGAAGGTTGGGATGGCTAGGGCACGTTCTGCGGATGAAGGATGACACATTGCAGAGGATTGTCCTTTTCAGCCAACCGTCTAGGTCTAAACGGAAAGCAGGTCGTCCTCGTCTGGGATAAGAGTATGCCATAAAGAAAGATTTAAAGGAAATGGGGAACTTCCTGGGAGGGTGTAGAGGGAGGCTTTGAATAGATTGGGATGGAGGAGCAGCGTGCGTAGCTGTGTTGGCCTCATACAGCTTTATACTGCGGTGAGTTGTTAGTAGTAGTAGTAGCAGTATTGATGGAGCCAATATTCATACTGCAGTTGAGAACTGCTTCTTCGCTCCATGGTAAGGGTAAATTGCCAGAGAGCTTTAAGGACGTTAGAAACTTTTTTAAGGCATATGGATGTCGAAAACGGCAGCCGAGGGTTCAAAGACCCATATTGATGGAGGCAATATTCATACTGCAGCTCAGAGCAACTTCCTCACTCCATGGTAAGGGTATATTGCCAGAGCGACTACTTAAAGACCCGTTTAATGGACGATCTCCGATTGGAAACTGCTTTAGTTTGTCATTGTCTCAATCAGTATTTTTGACTTGAATAACTTTCAGCCATTTTAGCCAAAAAAGAAAAATACAAAACGTTTCTCAATTAGCTGATATAGACACTTCAAATACATACAAATGAATAGAAAGAACCCATCAAAAAATGGATTTCACTGACTGGCAGCTCATTTTTACTCACTGATTTGGAAGGCATTGCTATTAAAATTACTTTATATTTTGTTTTTTTAATGACAGACTCTAGATAAATTAATTTACATGTAAAGTTTAAAGATAAAACGTCAATTAATGTTCATTCGTCTTATTTTCTGATTTGTTTTGACTATCTGTCATATTTTAGGTAAAAGTAGTATAAGGCGTATAAGAATAGCTCCAAAATTTGCTCAGTGGCACTCATTCCAAAAAATGAATTCCCCTTCTGGAAAACTTAAATGCTTCTTCATTTCAAATGCCCACGAAAATACTATTGAAAACTAGAAGTGAGGTGATGGATGTGTAGGTCTTTTATGCTTTCAGTGATAATAGTCCAGGCTTTTTATGCTTTCAGGCATATATTGTCCATGTGCCGTGGCAATGCAGGCAGCTTTAAGATCATTAAATAAAAAAAACAAGTTTTTTTAAACTGAAAGTAAGGAGCGACATTAAAACTTAAAACGAACAGAAATTATTCCGTATATGAAAGGGGCTGTCCCCTCCTCAACGCCTCGCTCTTTACGCTAAAGTTTTTTATTGTTTTAAAAAATAAAGTTGTGAGACAGAGTCAAACTTTAGCGTAAAGAGCGAGGCGTTGAGGAGGGGACAGCCCCTTTCATATACGGAATAATTTCTGTTCGTTTTAAGTTTTAATGTCGCTCCTTACTTTCAGTTTAAAAAACTTGTTTTTTTTTATTTAATATTTGAACGTTTTTGAATAAATGCAGGTTTTGATCTTGGCTCACCGTACATGAATAATTAAAACAAAATTTTCATATTAATTTACTTTTATTTAGTTAAATGGCTTTCTCGAAACTTGTTTAATTATATTTACGAACGTTTTTATTAGTAATAAATATACGTAACTTACGAATTAACTTACGTAACGAACTTCTATATTCATATATTTTTAATTTTTTTATTAGGGGGTTCGCCCCCTAGTCAATACCTTGCTCTTTAAGCGAAAGTTCGAATTTTGTTCCAATTCTTTAAAAATGACCGCTTAATCACAAAGGCCGTTAATTAGAATAAATAGCTCTTATGAAAGTACTAAAAAATCTTTGGCTTAAAGAGCGAGGTATTGACTACGGGGTGAACCCAATCATATATGTAATATTTTCTGTTCGTTTGAAGTTTCGATGTTGCTGCTATTGCAGTTGAAATAGTGTTTTTTTATATTAAATTTCAGATCTTGCTTTAAATAATGCTGGGAAGTCCGGCGTCCCCTTCATAGCAATGTCCCTTCCCCCATGAAAACTTCCTTCATGGAAAGATCCTCCCACATAACCCCCGAACCACCCCCCCCCCCACTACCAGGAAAAATCTCCCCTGAAAACGTCTGTATACTTCCAAATAACCAATACTATATGTTAACATTGGGTAAAGTTTCATAACTTTCAGCCCTCCCCCCGGGAATTTCGGGGGATTAAGTCATCCTAAAAGACATACTTATTATATTTTCGAACATGCTGAACAAAATGGCTATCTCAAAATTTTGATCAGGTGACTTTGGGAAAAAAATGAGCGTGGGAGGGGGCCTAGTTGCCCTCCATTTTTTTTGGTCACTTAAAAAGGGCACTAGAACTTTTAATTTCCATTCCAATGAGCCCTCCCACGATATTCTAGGACAACTGGGTCGATAAGATCACCCCTGGGAAAAAAAAAAAAAAAATAAAAAAAAAAATAAACTCGCACCCGTGATCTTTCTTCTGGCAAAAAATGCAAAATTCCACATTTTTGTAGATGGGAGCTTGAAACCTCTACAGTAGGGTTCTCTGATATGCTGAATATGATAGTGTGATTTTCATTAAGGTTCTATAACTTTTAGGGGTCTTTCCTCCTTTTTTCAAAAATCAGCCAAATTTTCTCAGGCGCCTAACTTTTGATGGGTACAATTAAACTTAATGAAACTTATATATTTGAAATCAGCATTAAAATCTGATTCTTTTGATGTATCTATTTGTATCAAAATACCGTTTTCTAGAGTTTCGGTTACCATTGAGCCGGGTCGCTCCTTACTTACAGTTCGTTACCACGAACTGTTTGATCAGAAGAAAGCCACTTCAAACGCACCTACTTTGCCTTTGAGCCATAAAAGTCCCAGTCACTGGTGGATCCAAGGTGGAGGGGATTCAAGGAGATCCCAACACCCCCCTCCCCCCAACGATTTTTTCTGGCACCCTCATTCCTTGTTTTTCTCTCTTCTTCATTCTTTTTTTTTTTAAATAAATTTGTCAGCTTTGTTCAATTATTGACACCCTTGTCACAAACCAATAAGGTTATGCTCCGTAAAACATAAGGTATGCTGGCAAAAATTAAAGGGCAATTTGACAAATATACGTTCGAAAAGCTTTAGAATTCCATGTTTGCACCGCATGTGTTTTTTATACTTCTGTTTTGGAATCTGTTCTCTATAAGCATTATTGAAAAAGAACTGGCTAAGCACAAAGCCTTGCTTCACACCTTTCCGAACAGTGATGGATTTGGAGAACGGCTTTGAAATGTCAATTGCACACACATACAGATTCTTTTTCAGCATCTTATAGCGGTCTAAAATAGCACGAAAAGTTGCGTGTACGTATTACACACCAAGTATTCGCGAAATCCAAACTGGTTGTCCCAATGGTCACACATTGTTTTTACTTCTTGAAAGATCAGCTTTTCAAAAAGCTTACAATTGAGGAGCAAATAATAATTGGTCTGTACAATTCACAAACCTTTGGGTTTTTGCCCTTCTTTAACACACAGGTAACAAGACCTTCCGAAAGATCAGTTGGAATATACTGTAGAGAGAATACAAGCTTGAAATAGTAGTGACAAATACTATATAAGAAGTGGGGTAGCGTATAGGAAGTGTTCAGTTTGCATCCCATCATATCCTAGGGCTTTACCAGGTTTCATGAGACGACTTTGGGTATGGACAGCTGAAGGTGTAACAATAACAAAGTTCCTCCGGTGGTCAAGTTTTTCACATATGGTGGAGGAGAGGATAGACTGAGGGATGGTCACCTATGTGTGGAGGGATGGATGAGTCTGCATTAGTTTTTGACGGGAATGTAGGGAGTTGAGATGTTGCACTTGGAAATATTTGGTAGGGAGGTCGGGGGGGGGGGGGGAATCGGATTTTGGAAGTTTTGAGAAGTAGGTGTTACTTAAATATAAATAATACTGGTAAGTTCGTCCGGGTAGGGATGAAGTATCGAAATGATTTTCCTAAATAATCAGTTTTAGTGTCTTTTCAGTCTGTTTTTGTTGCTGTACTTTTTCGCTTGTTTTGCGTATGTCACCATGACCCAATTGGGCTTTTCGTGTGGATAAATCTATCTATCTATTTATGGTATCTATATCTATCTATAACTGGTTTCAACCGTAGGAGGATCATCAGAGAAAAGCGAGGAAAAATGTCTTTCCCACGAAGTGACATCAATAGGGTTAGATTGCGAGGAGAAATTTGATGTCAGCTTTGAAACTCTCCCCCAAAGCTGCTGGGGATGATTTTTATCTCACGTGTTGCCATTTGAACTTTTCGGAACTGACGTATGCTTGACTTAACCATTGAGAAATAACAGCCGAGTGAGGACGATTATAGTCGGTCCAGTTCCGAAACCAAAACTTATGACGGTGCTTGGTATCTTGCAATTCATCATCTTCTTTCCAACCATGTTTCTGTGTCCTTATTTTGACCCTTGTCGAAGGTTCAGATAAAGAAGAGCAACTTTAAGAGCGTGCGTCAACTCAGCTAGAAAGCAATCAAGGTCTAGTGGGTTCCCTTTCAGTGAAGTAGACAGAAGGTGGAAAGGGATTTTGATTTTCATCAGCAAAGAATCAAGCGTGTACTGAAAGGACGATATATCTATGTGATCCCATGATAGTTTTGTAAATCAACGGGGATTTGTTTAATTTTGTGAAGGGGATACGTAAATGTTGAACTGGTGGTGTAGATGGTCGCTTGATAAAATGTCATCTGAAACGGTAATAGTGGTAGATTGAAGTTCTGGATGATCAGACAGAACAAACTCGAGGTTTGAGGTTGACCCACAATTATGAACATAAGAGAAATGTTTAGATTTAGGAAGGACAGACATGCCGAGCGGAAGTGACGACAAAAAATTTGTGAAAGCGGCAGTCAAGGGTCATTCAAATTTCTATTGAAATGACCACAGATGACAAGCCATCTGTTGATAGCTTGAATTTTATGGAAAATCTCTGATAGTGACATACAGGCTGATGCAAACTTCGTATCAGAAGTATGGGCACGGTAATTAGTCGGCATACAAATATCACTCGAATCTAACACAAAAGTGACAAACTTCTTATTTATCGCAATAGCTAAACTACCCAAAGGTCTGTCAGTAGCCTCTGTGGTTTCGGAACACGTACATTAGCAAAAAATACCATGTTTTCGATATATGTGTTAAGATGGATGAATTATCGGTTCGTTTTGAAGACCGGTGTAAGAAAACATACGACTTTTCCGCTTAACTATCTATTATAGGCGGTTGGGTAGACCGATAGCTCCTGTCTCTTAGTATTGATTCAAGTTTCTACTTGTTTGTCTACCTTCGTTAGACATGTTAGTCACTTTAGTGTATAATCGTTAATTATTTGTTTTTTTTTTAATTCTTCCTTGTTTGTACTCCTCTAGTGCATTTTTGTAATTATCGAAATAGGGCAAAAAACAAATTATTATTATTTATCCCCCCAAAGATTTTGTTTATCGGCGCCCTTGTCACACTACCCCCCCCCCAGATTTTACTCTAGAGCCACCCCACCCCTGGTCCCAATAGAAACATGCACTATTAGAAAAAAGCAAAAAAATCCTTTATCATCTTTGCCTGGAAAAGCCATGACGAAAATATAACCTATATGGTCAGTCATAAGTCTTTAATTTTTTTTTGGTCTCCAACTGCCTTCAAATGGCTGACAGAACTGACTTGTCTTGGCTTTACTGTAATTAGTCATGGCTCTCAAGTCTTTCATCACTTCCACCAAGTTGATAATGGCAATTTTTTGTAACCAAAACAATGAAGGTGGCATGCTTTCTGACCCTAAGAGAAGTTTATCTTCGAAGCATATCCTGATCTCATCTGCCATTGATTCCCCACTTTATTACAACCTTTTTTCCAACCCAATGTGACTCCTTTCAAGAGCAGAACCAAACCATACAAATAAGGGGACTATACTCTATAGCCTAGTGTCAAAAGCGACATCCAAGGCGATATCTGCGTCCAAATACATCAATGATTTAGGTTCATATCCTCATGGTTGGATACTATTCCCTTGTTTCATTTAAGGAGCTACGAATCCAAAGGAGTGCTAATTAATTTACGTAGCCAACTTAAAGTCTCATAAAGCTTAACATGCAATAATGATTTCAATGCACATAATCTAGCCTTAACTCAAAGACGTCAAGAGACGCCTGACACTTGCGAACTCCAGTTTTAAAACCCTGATGCCCATCTGGACGAATAAGAATTTATCAATAATTCTCAAAACTAGACTCTTCTACTCCCTCATTATTCCAATTGTCATGTATGTCTTTGAATCCTTGACGCTTAAAACTGACGATCAGTGTCGCCTAGCTGCCTTGGAAACCAAATCCCTACGATGTATCGCTGGTATCACCTACCACGACAGAGTCTCAAACTCCAAACTTCTCCATAGTCTGAAAGTCAAACTCACAATACTTGATAAAATAAAACTACAACAAATCAAATTGCTAGGACATACTCAACACATGGCTAGCACTCGTCTTCCCAAGATAGCCTTCGATGGACGAGTACACGGTCCTCGTCGCAGAGGTCGTCCCCCCCCCCAAAGAGATGGAAAGAAAAATTTTCACCCTATACCTAACCTGCCACGACTCCTCCGTTTGGCGAACAACAGAAGCACCTTCAGGAGGCATATGAATGAACTGGCTAAAGACGAGGCCCCAAAACGATCTCCGAGGACAGACGGGACTAAAATCAAGTAAGTCAATCTAGCCTTGGGGAAATAGAAGGAATATCTATTATTTTTGTTATCGCATGTGCTCGTTGATAAATGTTTCTTGTGGCGACCATATTTTTTACTTATAGTTTTTTTTATCTAACAACTAATTAATGACTAAAAGTTACCATGTTTGGGCCATGCCTCTTTATGAGGATAATCTTTTTTTTTGAAAAAAAAACGACTTGATTTGATATTGCAGATTGACTCAACAGACTAAGCCAAAACTCAGGCCACAAGGTCCCCACTGCTCCAAAGGGATATCCAGAAAACATAAAATTTCAAATATGACGTATTTAGATAACCTGGATACACACACTATGTTTTGATTTATTTATTATTTATTTATTGAAAAACCCGTCAAATCAACACACAAAAAAGACGGAGCACTTAAAAGAAAAAAAAAGAAAAAAAAAAAAAAAAGACACAAACTACAACAAACTGATCCAACAAAAAAACGAATCACTGATTCACTGAATGAGCAGATGGAACCATTCGTGTAGATTTCGGCGTATTTTTCTATTATGCTTCGCTATTCGTCTAGCGACGGTGACGTCAGGGTCTGCGACTTTAAAATTTTCAATTACATGCGAATTCCTATACCACGGAGGTAGACGAGGCAAATACTTCGCAAAACGAAAATACATCGCTCTGATTATATTCTGGTCAGTTTTAGTGAGAAGTTTCCAGAAGGACGAGGCATATAAAATGTGAGGAAGAGCGATGGCGTTATACAAGCTTTCTACAAGCAGCCGGTTGAATCGGAGTTTGCACAATACAACTGAAGCGTAAGACGCTGAAATTCGTCGTTTAAGCTGTTCGAGGAGAAGTTTTCGGGTGTGACGGATAGACGAACCTATGGGTAAACCTAGATAAACAAGGTGATCCACTGGCTGGACAGAGCTAGAACCGAGGGCAATAGTAGGAACACAAAAATCTTTTTTCCAATTGAATAGGACGATTTCCGATTTTGAAGAGTTAAACTGAAGTCCAACTTTAAGATATTCAGCTTCAAGGATTTCGAAGATATCAATTGTGCGCTGAAGGGTTCGGCTAAGATTCAGGATGTCGTCCGCGTAGCATACCAAAGACAAGTTAGCAGATGACAGAATCAGCGAAGATGGACATTGATCTTGTGCATCAAGGACACAGTTATTAAAAAAGGTCTGGAGAGGTGACTGCTCCTTGATGCGCTCCTTTCTTGACTGGAACTAGTCGGGTGCGCGGAATGGGGGGTCAAACCCTTGTCAGGAGGTAGCTTCAGTCGGATTTGAAATCTAGAATACATATTCCTGAGAGAACGAATGACAGCTAGATTCAACCCACGTTTACCGGCCTTTAAAAGCATCGCAGCATGGATTAGAGAGTCGAATGCACGTCTGATGTCGTGTCCTGCCAAAGAAAAGCTCTCTCCAGAAGATTCGGCATCTATCAAGACATTAGCAACGACTGTTAAGGCATCAGCACATCAAGTTCCTCGCTTGAAGCCGAACTGATGCGGAGAAGTGTAGCATATTTTTTCGAGTTCCTGTATAAATAGTAACTCGAAGAGCTTGCACAGTGACGTAGCTACAGTTATCGGACGGAATGCTGTACATTGAATTTCAGACTTTCCCTTTTTAGAAATGGGAGTCAGATATCTCCGATGCAAAAAGAGGCAGGAACAATCCCTTGAGAGAAAATCATCTGCATAAGCAGAGAGAGATGTGCCGCGAGAAGTTTACCTCCGTGTTTCAGGTGGATCGCACTGACTTCGTCAACGCCCAATGAGCCTTTCCATTTGAGTCTACAGATGGCATCTTCAACAGAGCGGGTACTGAGGATAAAATCTTCATCGGGAGGAGAAGATAGAAACTAATCTAAGGCAGCCTCGTAAGATTGTTCGATGGAGGGGTCAGGAGCTGAGAACTCCGATTCGTAATGGGCATACCATTCATCTTCAGGGATGTCGGCTGGGATGGTGAAGATAATTTTTTTGCAGAACGAGAGACAAACTTGAAGATCATATTTCTATCTTGTTTGGCACGGGCAGAATAATGATTGACTAGATTTTTCCGATGCCGAGCCAGGGCCTTAGAAAACTTTCGCTTCATGAAAATCCGTATGCTGTTTTAAAAGACCCATATTCGGACGTCCACACTCTTTCCATACTGAAAACCAAAATTTTGCTTGACTACATGAAATGACGAGATCTGGATTTGACGACCACCTGGGAATGATTTCTTCACGAATTCTTTGCAAAAGGAACAGCTTGTTTTTCTGCGAAGCAAACCTCTTTTTGAGGTACAAATCGAAACCTCTTTTTGAGGTAACTGGAGTGACTTCTGAGGAGATGAAATGGGACGCTGATTTTATTCAGGACTGAACCTACTGACTCGATGAATAGGGCTTGATCAATTTTCGACCAGTTACGATGGTGTCGAGGTGCTGAAAGAGCAAGAGGTGTGTTTGGTGACCAGAAGATGGCAAACCGATAGAGCAAGTTATGGGAAGATGATCAGACAACTAATAATCAAACACGACCTTTACTATATCCGCTCGCAAATCTGACGATACTACAACGTGGTCCAGGTTGGAAGTTCGCGAGGACGTGTGAACATACATAAAAATCGGACGATTTATCTAAAACACACAAGAAATCACTAAATAAGCCCTTAACTAGTGTTGTACGCGGTGAAGCTTGAGAATTCGGCTCGGACAGATTACAATTAAAGTCACCGGCTATAATGCAAGGTAAACCTAAGTGCCGAATTTTGTCTATACATGAACCTAGTTTTTCACAAGATAGCGCAAATTTACGCTCAGACTGGTCATTATTGTAGTCTGTGGGAAGATACACACTAATACACACAGAACAATCCACTCTCACAGCTAGATAATAATCATTTGCTTCGAAGATACTAGAACGGAGAGCTGATTTCACAAACGTAATAAGTCCACCTCTAACCCCTCTCCCAAGTCACAAATAAAAGCCATTCAAGCCCTCCTCCCTTCAATGTACCGTAAATTTTCAATGCACCTTTAAGGAAAATCAGTTTGGTAATATTCATGTTCTCTTTTTTTCGTTGCTGACAACAATTTTCCCCATAGTTCATAAAAAGGGGCTGGAAGCAGCTAAAACCACAAAACTTTAACCACAAAACCAGTAAACTTACCACCCTAATCTTGGAATTCATAAGCTACAGGGGCCACAGCTTTTGAAGAGTGAGGTATTAAGCGTGAAGCTTTGAACAGATTAGGGTGAAAGAGGATCGTGCGCGGGCTGTGTTGGGCTCAGGCGGCTTGGTGCTGTGGTGAACTGTTAGTAGCACTAGTAGAGGGCACAACTTATAAAAAAATTATGAAGGTTTTGATCCACGTTGTGCCAATAGTTATTTTGAAGTAATTATAGTATAAAACATAAAGCTTTAAAAAAGAAAAAGGCAGATTTCCGCTAGTTTCTGCTATTTATCCTTATTTGCTGAGATGTTCACAGGGATCTTACCGATAAATTTACTTCTATATTAAATAAGGTAAAGTTATTTTGTATGATTTGTTGCTTTTGTTGAAAAAGGGCCTTTTGGTTTTCTTTTAGTTTATATTCGATAATAACAAAATTTTTGATATTTATTTATTAATCCTGGGGTAGCTACTACTTTCATATTACTGTTGTTTTACTGTATCTTTGTCTTTGCACTGTAGTGTTATTTTGTTATTTTATTTTTGTCTAGGCCTAGTTTTTCGAACTCGTCTCCCCATTGGCCTAGTTAAATATATACTTGTATATGTGAATAACAAAATGATTGAACTTGAATCTTCGATTCTAGATCAGTGCGACTAATCTAGAAGTAACGGCAAAATCTTGAAAAACTATCTTCTTCTATGATTATTATTTCTATCCCAAAGAGTATTAGTTAACTTTCAGCTGGAAGAAACTGAAGAAATTGTTTCTCCAAATCGATGCTAGGTTTTACTCGACAAAACTATGCATTAAAATAAGGCACAAAATGATCAAATCCTGTGATATTTGGCTGCATACTGTCACCCTATCATCTGTATTGAGAGCCTGTCAAAAAGACAGGATTCCTGTCGTGTAACCTTACGATGAATGTTTTTGGGGTGGTACAACTTAAAAAGCCAAAAATCGACGAACCATATCGAAAACATAAGAAATTAGTAGTAACTAGGAGAATGAGAACGAAAGAAGAAGAAAATAGGAAGAGGCATGAGCAAAAAGAAAGCAAGAAAACAAAGATGGGTAACGCGAACACTTGAGCAAAACAAACATATAAAAAAGAAAAACAGAAAATAATAGCATAAAAAGAGAAAAAGATAAAAACAAAGACAGTTAAAAACTTGTACCTTTCCATAGGTGGAACTACTAGATGTTTCCATTGCCACAAAGTCATCAACGTGCAAAGAAGGAGGCCGTGAGGTATTTGACGGTCGCAGACGAAATGCATCATTCCGTGTATTGAGTCCTCTATTATAGCCTCTTCCTCTCATAGGTGCAACTGGAATTATGATAAAAGTAAAGGTCGTACGCTCTGCGACAATAACACTGTGCGGTTTATTACGCTTTGTATTCCATATGCACTTTATGATTTAGAAATCACAATCACACGTACGTTGAGATCGATAAATCACAACAGTTTTTTTTTTTTCTTCTGATGTAGGAATTCAAAAATCTAGTGGGGTATTTAGGTGCATGGATAGTCCTACACTGAAAAAATATTTTCAGAGGGACATTCAATATTATAAAAAAAAGAAGAAAAAAACGTTAGTTTAACATCTTTGTTCCTTCTAGGTTGGTTTTTTTTTGTACATAAGCCAGGTCTCCTAAATTATATTTTATCTCATTTTGACTTTTCCTGCCATAATTTTCGTTTTGTCTACTGTCTTTGGAACTTCCAAATTCTTTTTAACTTGTTCCATCGCTTTTTTAATACGCATATAACCCTTTCCTGTTTATATTGATCTAGATTGTAATATGTTCTATCATTTTGTATTTCATTCATATATACTCTAGGATCCCTCAAATGTTCTAAAAAATTGGTGTTTCTTTTAAAAAACAAGAGTGAGCCATATTCACTGCGAAGACTACAAAAGATAAATGGTCATCCCAGCTTTCGTTTTCCTGCCTTGCATGCATCCCTAGCATATAAGCCAGCTCCCTATGCTTTCGCTCAATTTTAAACCGAACAACTAAGAGGTGTTCTGTTAAATGGCAAAGGTTAATAACACTACTCTGGAAGCCCCTCAATCAAAGCTGGCTATCTTTACTACTTCCGAATTCGTCTTTCTTGAACAAACACAAATAATATGACCTCCAAACAATGTTTTTCGATCTTTAGTCGATTATACTTATTTGAGTACAGTTTAGTTAAATAAAATATATGGACGGATATCTTATTTATTCCGTAACAGAAGACTCCACAATATGGTCCATAATATAAAATATATGGACTGATATCTTATTATTCCACAACAGAAGACTCCACAACAAAATGTATGGACTATGGATAGACTATAATATAAAATATATGGACTGATATCTTACTTATTCCACAACAGAAGACTCCACAACAAAATATATAGACTATGGATAGTCCATAATATAAAATATAGGGACTGATATCTTAATTATTCCACAACAGAAGACTCCACAACAAAGTAAATGGACTATGGCTGATCCATAATACAAAATATATTGACTGATATCTTATTTATTGCACAACAGAAGACTCTTAGTACTTCTCGTGTCTCGTTGTTATCTAAGTTAAATACTTTTTTTAAACTTCATAAGAAGTTATCGGTCCCTGGCCCACACTGATGAGACTCTTTACTTTTCACGAGACCCTAGTGCCTGTGCAATATTGTAGTATTACTTGTCAATTAATAAAAATTACGACGGCTACAGTGGCAATCATTTATTTCCGTCTTTAGTTTTACGAGTTGACCAATGTCCAACTTTCAAGCATAAGATTTGTGACTGACCAAACAGAATCCAGACGGAAGACGTAATTTTTCAAATAAAAAAAGATAGGGGCTTGGACTGATGGTTTCTTAACTGTAAGATGAATCTCCAAAAGACACAAAGACATAATATTATATATATTACAATATTATTATATATTATAATATTTTTATATATTTATATTATAATGTCAGTATTATATTATATATATTAATATATTATTATTAACATAGCTTTTTATCGACAGATGTGACTAGCATATGGCTCAGCCATAGACTACTACTACTACTAACAACTCACGGCAGCACGAAGCCGCCTGGAGCCTCTTCCCCCATTCTTATCTGTTTCAAAGCCTCCCTCTTTATACCCTCACAAGAAGTTCGCGCATCCTCCCACCAAATTGAGGTGACGACCCGCTTTTCGTTTGGTCCTAAAACACTTGACCAGCATTGACAATCTTTGGCAATCTGTCATCCTTCATCTGCAAAATTTATCCTAGTCATCTCATCTTTTCTCTCACTCCAGCTCCAGAAAGCGGGGTTGAAATTACAAAAACCTACACAAACTTCGATTACAAAATAAATAAAATGGTAGGACAAGAAGAAGAGCCATCAGAATATGCCTAATGTATATTAATCCGTATAAAGCACCGTCAATGTTAACCCATTTTACATGCCCAGGAATGAGAGTGAAGCTTTAAAAAAGTGAAGGTGCAATAAGACTTTTATTTACGTACGTACGGATTTTGACTAAGCTGCATTAATTTAAAAGGCGATATGTAACATTTTTTGTTGAAGATTCATCCTAAATTTCAGAATATAGCTCGTTCTATAAATTGACTAAATCCACTTTTCCAAATATTAATTGGTTTTAAAAATTTCTTAGTATTTTCAGCTTTTCCAAAATGCTTTTTACACCTTTTTTTCAATTGTGCAAATAGTTAAAACCATGTTTTTTTTTCTAAATCGGAGTAGTTGTTGCTGTATAAGTGATGGCGAAAAAATCTTCTTTTTACAAGACTTCAACTTTGTAATAACTAAAAATCTTTAAATTATTTAATAACTTTGAGTCTAATGTTCAATTTTGTGGCTAAGGGTGTTACATCAAACAGTTCGTGGTAACGAACTGTAAGTAAGGAGCGACCCGGCTCAATGGTAACCGAAACTCTAAAAAACGGAATTTTGATACCAATAGATACATAAAAAAATCAGATTTTAATTCTGATTTCAAATATATAAGTTTCATCAAGTTTAATCTTACCCATCAAAAGTTACGCGCCTGAGAAAATTTAGCTGATTTTCGAAAAAAGGGGGAAATACCCCCTAAAAGTTATAGAACCTTAATGAAAATTACACCATCATATTCAGCGTATCAGAGAACCCTACTGTAGAGGTTTCAAGCTCCTATCTACAAAAATGTGGAATTTTTCATTTTTTGCCAGAAGAAAGATCACGGGTGCGTGTTTATTTTTGTTTTTTTTTTGTTTTTTTTTTTCTTTTCCCCAGGGGTAATCGTATTGACCCAGTGGTCCTAGAATATCACAGGAGGGCTCATTGGAACGGAAATTAAAAGTTCTAGTGCCATTTTTAAGTGACCCAAAAAAATTGAGGGCAGCTAGGCCCCCTCCCACGCTCATTTTTTTCTCAAAGTCACCCAATTAAAATTTTGAGATAGCCATTTTGTTCAGCATAGTCGAAAATCTAATAAATATGTCTTTTAGGATGACTTAATCCCCCACAGTTCCCAGGGAAAGGGCTGTAAGTTATGAACTTTGCCCATTGCTTACATATTGTATTGGTTATTGGGAAGTATACAGACATTTTCAGGAAGAATTTTTTTCTGGTGGGGGGGATGGAGGAGGGGGTTACTCGGGAGAATCTTTCCGTGGCGGATATTTCTTTGGGGTAAGGGCCATTTCTATGAAGGGGGCGCCGGATTTCCAATCATTATTTAAAAAACGATCAGAAATTAAATAAAAAAAAAAAAGTTTTTTTCAACTGAAAGTAAGAAGCAACATTAGAACTTAAAACGAACAGAAATTATTACTTATATGAGGGGGTTCTCCCCCAAGTCAATACCTCGCTCTTTACGCTACAGTTTTTTTTAGTGCTTTCAAAAGAGCTATCTATTCTAATTAAACGGCCTTTGTGATTCAGGGGTTTGTGAATTAAATTTTTTTTAACTTTTAACGTAAAGAGCGTGGTATTGACTAAGGGGAGAACTCCCTCATATACGTAATAATATATACGTAATAAAAAAAACAATAAAAAAAAACAAGCGATACGGCTCAATAGTAATCGAAACTTCTAAAAATGGAATTTTGATGTCAATAAATGTATCAAAAGAATGGGCTTATAATGCTGATTCTAAATATATAAATTTTATTAAGTTTAGTATTATTCATCAAAAGCCACGAGCCTGAGAAAATTTACGTGATTTTGAAAGAGGGGGGAAACATCCCCTACAAGTGACAGAATTTAATGAAAATCACACCGTCAGATCCAGCGTATCAGAAAAACCCTATTACATAGGTTTCAAGCTCATATCTGCAAAAATCTGTAACTTTGTATTTTTTGCCAGAAGAAGATTATACGAATATAGAAGTTCGTTACGTAAGTTAATTTGTAAATTACGTCAGAACCAAATTTAGAGACAGCCATTTAGCAAAAGAAAAGTAAAATTTTTATGCAAATTTTGTTTACTTATTCAATGACGGTGAGCCAAATTAAAAGCTGCATTAACTAAAAAACGATCAGAAATTAAATAAAAAAAACAAGTTTTTAAAAAACTGAAAGTTTAAACTGAAAGATTCTAATTGAAAAGACAATTGAGGGACACCAATCAAGGGGAAATCCTTGTAAGAGGTGGATTGAAAAACACAAATCACGGGGAAGACCTTGTAAGAGGTGGATTGAAAAACATTAATCACGGGGAAGACCAAGGAAGAGGTGGATTGAAGAGCACCAATCACGGGGAAGACCTTGTAAGAGGTGGATTGAAGAACACCGACCACGGGGAAGATCTCGTAAGTGGTTGATTGAAGGACACCAATCAAGGGGAAGACATTATAAGAGGTGGATTGAAGAATATCAATCACACGGAAGACACTGTAAGAATTGGATTGAAAGACACCA
This sequence comes from Artemia sinica, assembly GCA_027921565.1. Classification (NCBI taxonomy): domain Eukaryota; kingdom Metazoa; phylum Arthropoda; class Branchiopoda; order Anostraca; family Artemiidae; genus Artemia; species Artemia sinica. Next base: position 50,577,061 of record CM051267.1, read on the forward strand.
GTAACCTTGTAAAAGGTGCATTAAAGAACACTAACCACGGGGAAGACCTTGTAAGAGGTGGATTGAAGAACACCAATCACGGGGAAGACCTTGTAAGAGGTAGATTGAAGGACACCAATCAAGGGGAAGACATTATAAGGGGTGGATTGAAGGATATCAAATCACACGGAAGACACTGTAAGAAGTGGATTGAAGGACACCAATCATGGGGAAGGCCTTGTAAGAGATGGATTAAAAAACACCAATCACGGGGAAGACCTTGTAAGAGGTGGATTGAAGGATATCAATCACACGGAAGACACTGTAAGAAGTGGATGGAAGAACACAAATCACGGGGAAGACCTTGTAAGAGGTGGATTGAAGGACACCAATCATGGGGAAGATATTATGAGAGGTGGATTGAAGGACAACAATCACGGGAAGACACTGTAAGAGGTGGATTGACAACTTTGAACAACCGTAGATTACCCAACTATCCAGAACTAGGCATGTACAGCCTAGGAACACTTTAATAGGAGCTTGTAGATTAATTAGTCAGTATGAAATTGTTTCTTATTCTCGTGCGTCAAAATTTAAATGCTGACTCCTTTAATTATTCACTAGTCTTGGCTTTAAATCGACAGGTATGACAATCATATGGCTTAGGCAACTTTCAATATTTACACATTGCAACAATGAAAATGCCACAGGGCACATTATATCCTTGACAAATCATAACTGAATTTTCATTTTGACTAATTAATTTACACGTATAAATAACACTTCAATAGGGAAAGTCCTTTTTTAGAGTGAACCACAACAAATAATCTCTGGATATTTCAGTCACATATACGTGACCGTCATCAGTAGATGAGAGCCATTGTGGAGTTTATCTGCTGATGACAGCCACTGTATATGAGACCGAAATATCCAGAGATTATTTGTTGTGATTCACTATCTAATAAAAGGATTTTACCTATTGAATTGTTATTTATACGTCATAGAAAGACAACGTGGTCTTCGAAAATAAGTTTTGACGTTTTGAACTGGACTTGAAAAGAGTTTTAGAAACTTATCTCCCTGGGTTAGAAAACATGAAACTAGGAAGTTTAGAATTTAGTTTAGATACAGAATTACGTATAGAATAACAGTATAAATTAGTGTTATAGCATTTACGTAGAAAGGATAAAGTAAACAGGCCCGAGAATAGGAAGCATGATGAGTAAGAAAGAGCCAAAATCTTATTAAGATCAGGAGATATTAATAATGCAATAAAATTTCAAATGAACATGTTATAGGCTAACTAAAAAAATTCAAGGTAGAAGTCAAAGTGGTATAAGCCCCTGCAGAACTGACTGACAGTGATGACCTGGATGAATTTCTGGGGAAGTCCATGCATACAAAAGGACAAAGAATGACAGAAATAGGAGTTTAATAACAGAACGCCTTTTTTTTCTAAGTACTAAGACATAAAACCTTGTTTTTTTTTTCTTACACTAGTCTAATGGTCTATATTGACCCTGCATAATAAGCGTACCACAATCCACGTGTGGCCCAACAATACTCACACCAGGACTTGTAAACCTTTTTACAGAGAGGAAAAAGGAGGGTCTCATATGGGTTTTCTTTTTCGTTTGAGGGAAGCGGGACCCTTGTCATTCCCTTTAGATACACTTTTTCGTGTGTCTTCTTAATATGGACATTGTAGACTATCAAGCTATATAGACTGTTCCTTTACAGATGAAAGTCTAGATCTAGAAAGACTTTCTAAACAGATGAAATTGTGTGAGTGGTTAGTGGGTTAGGGGGGGGGGGGGGGGGGGTTGAGATAACGGTTATTTTACCTAAGTGCTTCTACCGTATTTAACCCTGCATGAAAAGCAGCCAACAATCCAAATGAGGCTCGCCTAAACTCGTACCAGGACTTATAAACCTTTTTCTAGAGAAACAAACAAGGAACGGATATTTTTTTTTTTTTGAGGGATACAGGACCCTTGCCATTCCCTGTGCACACACTTTCTCGCATACCTTCCTCTAAATAACTATATAGACTATCCTGACTATCTATCTATATAGAGTATTCTTTTTAGACTATCCCAAACTTACTACTGAAAGGTCTCCTCTGGGCATCCATTGATGACAGAATTGGAGTGGTTTTTTCCTCTGATCTTGGACTTATCCTGCCATCTACAGTTTCTTGTTTGGGTGTTGAGATTCCGGAAGAAAAGAGGTCTCCTCAACTCGGCATACTTGCTCCACTTCTGATACAAAGTTCCAATCCGGTAAAAGATTCTTCGTCATTTCAAGGACATCGCATTTCTCCTATAACAAAGTAGTATAAACTACAGTGAACACTATTTGACAAAAATTTTGTTAACCACATTTTCTGTCAAAAGATGCAAGCTACTAGAAGATTGATTAGCTAAGATAAATAGGCATTTTGATAGCTACTACTTTTTACATGATCAGATGAGGGGGGCGTGACAGGACACTTTCATAATACATCCTTGTTTGACGCTCCTCCTCGTTAGCCAATTTATGTTAATTTGTGTTAATTTATGTATATTTATGTCATTCTATGCGATTAAATCTATCCCTTCGTCGTGTTGCGACGTTGGACAGCTTTTTTTTTTATTTTTGAAGCTATTTTTAAACATATTTATTAGAGATAATTTTATCTAAAATCCTACTTTTCAATATAGATATTTTTCAACCTTTAGATTTAATTTTACTTTACTAGATATTCTTTAAAATACTTAATAGGCAGAAATATTTTTTTTAATTTAATTTTAGATTTTTTTATTTTTGTTGTGACAAAGTCCAAACATTTTGACTCTCTGAGAGGCTAACATATGTTAGACTAACTTAGCCTGACCCAAAATCTTGCTAGCATAAACAAATAGAGCCTCGACAGATTGTCTGTATGAAACGCTAACCACAGCAATCCCAACTTTCTTAAGGTTGAGAAAGTGAAACGTGAGACGTCTGAAACCTCAAAGTAAAAATTATGTCAAACTTTAAAATATCCCTCAGATAAATATAGAAGGGAGGATGGTGTCCACCCCGTAATAAAGGAATATTTACGGCCTAAGCCTGTAATATGGGTACTGTATGGACCCTGATTTGCATGTACACAAGTAGCAAATAAAGGTCATACAATATTTAAACTATAAAAACAGTATTTAAAAAAAAAATGCATTTTTCAGGGTATTTGTTTTTCCAGCCAATTTTGCTGTTTTTATTTCAAATTGCAATTCCTCCTTGTAAATCGCTTTAATCATTATAAAAGCCTAAAATAGATCAAAAATTAAGCATAAAATATAGGAATAAGCCCAAGTTTATTGGCAAATCTTCTTATGTATTTAATTAAACCATCAGCAATTTAGAGAGAGCGCATTTTTAAAACAAATTTTTTGATGGGAAGAGGGAGGGACATTTATATTATAAAAGAATATTATTATATATTATAATATAATAGAATATTATAATAGAATACACAAGAGTAGTTATATGGGTTCTCTATTATTCTTTTCAAACAGTTCGTGGTAACAAACTGTAAGTAAGGAGCGACCCGGCTCAATGGTAACCGAAACTCTAGAAAAACGGGTTTTTGATACCAATAGATACATCAAAAGGATCAGATTTCAATGCTGATTTCAAATATATAACTTTCATCAAGTTTAGTCCTACCCATCAAAAGTTACTCGCCTGAGAAAATTTGGTTGATTTTCGAAAAAAAGGGGGAAAGACCCTCTAAAAGTTATTGAACCTTGATGAAAATCACACCATCATATTTGGCGTATCAGAGAACCCTACTGCAGAGGTTTCAAGCTCCTATCTACAAAAATGTGAAATTTTGCATTTTTTGCCAGAAGAAAGATCACGGATGCGTGTTTTTTTGTTTTTTTTTTTTCTTTCCCAGGGTTGATCGTATCGACCCAGTGGTCCTAGAATATCATGGGAGGACTCATTGGATCGGGAATTAAAAGTTCTAGTGCCCTTTTTAAGTGACCCAAAAAAAATTGAGGGCAACTAGGCCCCCTCCTACGCTCATTTGTTTCCCAAAGTCACCTGATCAGAATTTTGAGATAGCCATTTGTTCAGCATGGTTGAAAATATGATAAGTATGTCCTTTAGGATGTCTTAATCCCCTGAAGTCCCCGAGGGGAGGGCTGAAAGTTATGAACTTTGCCCAATGTTAACATATAGTTGGTTATTAGGAAGTATACAGACGTTTTCAGGGATGATTTTTCCTGGTAGTAGGGGGTGGGTGGGTTGGGGGTTATGCGGGAGGATCTTTCCATGAAGGAAGTTTTCATGGGGGAAGGGACATTGCTTTGAAGGGGGCGCCGGATTTCCCAGCATTATTTAAAAAAAGGATCAGGAATTAAATATAAAAAAACAAGTTTTCCAACTGAAAATAAGGAGTAACATCAAAACTTAAAACGAACAGAAAATATTACGTGTATGATTGGGTTCACCCCCTAGTCAGTACCTCGCTCTTTAAGCCAAAGATTTTTTAGTACTTTCATAAGAGCTATTTATTCTAAATAACGGCCTTTGTGATTAAGAGGTCATTTTTAAAGAATTGGAATGTAACGTATTGACTAGTAGGCAAGCCCCCTAATATACGTATTAAAAAATATACGAATATAGAAGTTCGTTACGTAAGTTAATTCGTAAGTTACGTATTTAACTTACGTTAAAAAACAAGTTTTTTTTTAACTGAAAGTAAGGAACGACGTTAAAACATAAAACGAACAGAAATTATTCCGTATATGAAAGGGGCTGTCCCCTTCTCAACGCCTCGCTCTTTACGCTAAAGTTTGACTTTCTCACAACTCTTATTTTTTTTTAACAATAAAAAACTTTAGCGTAAAGAGCGAGGCGTTGAGGAGGGGACAGCCCCTTTCATATACGGAATAATTTCTGTTCGTTTAATGTTTTAACGTCATTCCTTACTTTCAGTTAAAAAAACTTGTTTTTTTTATTCAATTTCCTTCTAAAGGACACCCTAGACGGTCAATCATTTTGATCAAAAGCTTCCGTCAATCAATTGATTAAAGCATGATTGGCCGTCTAGGAACCGATTGAGTCATTCAAACTTTCTATAAATCACCGTCAACGCTTGATTCAAGCGTCAAACAGGTTCCTAGATGGTCAATAATGCTTTAATCAACTGATTGACGGAAGCTTTTGATCGAAATGATTGACCGTCTAGGTGTCCTTAAGGCCTACTTACAAGCTATGTTCTACCCATGAAGAAAACATAGACGGAGATTGCTCAACCCTTTATAGTACCTACAATATTCTATGGTTTTCGGTATTGCTCAACTGGAAATTCTCTTTGGAGATTTTCGAGAGCCAAAGATAATCGTCAAAGAACAGCATAAAAATGTGTCTCATAATTTTTTTTTTACTTTTAAATGAAGTACGGGTCTTCAGAATAACAATAACGGGAAGAATACTCCATTTGAAAGACTTTAAACAAATTTAATATTAAAATCAAAGATGAAAAATATTTAAGGCTAGTCAAAATAAAAAAAAAAAAAAAAAAAAAAAAAAAAAAAAAAAAAAAAAAAAAAAAAAAAATTTCAAAAATAAAGATAACATAAAAATAAAATGGAATAAAAAGTCCTACTCTTACAAGTGCATCAAGTGTCGAGTTTTACTCTGAGGCATTAGCACATCTTTGTCGGAGATCATCTAAAGAAAAACAACCGGTACTTGTATAATATACACCCTACCTAATGTTCTTCTAATATGTTTCTCTGACGCTCAATCCGAAATATATCAAAGTAAGATAAAAATTTAACACTTTAGAAACACATTTGGACTGTATATTTGCACATTAGGGGGGGGGGGGGGGGGAGTACAGTATAGCGGGTCTGCATGCCTAATGTATTAGGCACAATTATTCTGCATATTATGTAGTAAAAATTGTTTTCTAACTTCACACTGTCCGAATACTTTACTCCCCCCCCCCTAATTTGCAAATATATTGCTCAAATTATATATTTTCCATCTATTCTGTCACTTCTCTTTGTCTTGTCTCACGCTAAGCTGAAAGAAACTAGCGAAAAAAAAAAAAAAACGGTTCTATAATGCGTCAATGAATGAACAACTTGAGCGGTAGGGCATTTATCATACAAGTACCAAACAACCTAATAAATTGCTAGAGGAACTTCAAAAAAAAAAAAAAAAACGATTTTCTTGTGGGTAGGCAACACTGCAAAAGCTCTTCTATTCAAAAGAAACTGGCTCGTTATTAAAGTACCAAAAGGAACCAAATCTTATTGTCTGAATTGTTTAAGAGGAAACTTATAGAGCCATATCTATCTTTAAAAATTAGAAAAAAATCGATAACGCACTTTTAACGAAAAAGACCTTTATATGCAGTTATACAGATTTGGTGATAACTAGCCCGAATAATATTAAATATTGAAAAAAACATAGGTAAAAAGTCAGCAAAAATAAGCTAAAAATATTTGGCAACAAAGCTTAAGAAGGCTTAGTTGTCATGGGAATCACCATGTTAATATCTAGTTTTTAAGGGCTGGACACACGTAACTTTTTTTACACCGACTTTAGCAGCTAAGTCGGCAAAGGATAGAGGTGCAAAACAGCGTTTTTTGCGCGAGATTTTCAAAACTAAACATCATGGAAACCAATAGTCAACTACAGCTTAACAATAGTTGCATGACTGATCTAAACTTAGTTCTTTTGATTTTCCTTCTGAAGAGAAGAAAACGATTGAGGATTGAAAAGCCCCAGGAAGAGCATATTTTGAACATTTGTTTGAACGATTACGATGAAATTCAGTGCCGTTTTTGCAAATCGGCACAAGAAACTGAGAAACTTTTCAAGCTCGAATCGCCGCCGTTTTCTTTGCAATTCGATGCCAAAAAAATATACGCGTGTCCGACCCTTTACAGATAAAAAGCGTTGTCAAATCTAACTAATTAGTTTTGCTGATTTATTTTCACGGATCAACTCGACAACACTGACAAAATTAGAGTGTAGCGCTAGAAGATTCAAAATTTGTAAACATGCAATGCAAAAGTAGAATCTTAATAAAATACGGTGCCAGGTATGAATAGACCTAATATGGTTCCGCGGGGCAAAAATATTTTCATTTTGATGTTTCTGGTGTTTTAAGGACTGATCGTTTAAGCGGAAATTTACAGAACCATATATGCCTTTAAAAACGAAAGTTCAACTTAAACGAAAATAACCTCCACATGCATTTGTGTTTTTGGTACTAGTAGGCACCAAATAAAAAAAAAAACAAAAACAAAAAAAAAAACAACGTGGGTAAAAAATAGCAAAAACAGCTAAAAACATACAGCTACCAACAGCTCAAGAAATAAAAAGGTTGTGAAATTTAATCAATTAGTTTCGTTTATTAATTTCCACGGCTCAACTTGGCAACACTGAAGAAATTACGACGCAGCCCTAAAAGATTCAAAATTCATTACCAAGCAAAAGTAAAATCTTATTAGATTACGGTGCCATGTGTGAATAGACCTAAGATGGGTTCGAGGGGCAAAAATATTTTTATTTTGATGTCCTTAGTACTTTAAGGAATGATCGTTTCAGCAGAAATTCACAGAGCCATATTTACCTACAAAAATCAAACTTCAATTTAAACGAAAAAGATCTCCGCATGCAACTGTTTTTGGTAGAAGTAGACATCAAGTTTAAAAAAAAAAAGGAACACACGGGTAAATAATGAGCCCAAAATAAGCTAAGATCATACAGCTACAAACAACTAAAGAAGGTGTAGTTGTCTTTGTGAACCGACAGATTATTAATATTTAGTTTTTGCAGATAATAAAAGTTGTCAAATTTAACTATTTAGCTCCGCTCACTTATTTTCACGGCTCAACTTGGCAACATTGACAAAATTGAGGTACAGCCCTAAAAGATTCCAAATTTGTGCATAAGCGAAAGTAAAATCTTAGGAAATGACGGTGTCAGGTATGAACAGATCTAAGACGGGGTCCGGAGGCGAAGAATGTTTTATTTCATTTTTTTTTTTGTACTTTAAGGGTCTATTATCTGTGCGCAGAATATTTTTATTTCGATTTTTTGTACTTCAAGGACCTATTATCTGCGTGTAGAATATTTTTATTTCGATTTTTTGTATTTTAAGGACCTATTATCTGCGTGCAGAATATTTTTATTTCGATTTTTTGTACTTTAAGGACCTATTATCTGCGTGCAGAATATTTTTTATTTCGATTTTTTTTTGTACTTTAAGGACCTATTATCTGTGCGCAGAATATTTTTATTTCGATTTTTTTGTACTTTAAGGACCTATTATCTGCGTGCAGAATATTTTTATTTCGATTTTTGTACTTCAAGGACCTATTATCTGCGTGCAGAATATTTTTATTTCGATTTTTTGTACTTTAAGGACCTATTGTCTGCGTGCAGAATATTTTTATTTCGATTTTTTGTACTTCAAGGACCTATTATCTGCGTGTAGAATATTTTTATTTCGATTTTTTGTATTTTAAGGACGTATTATCTGCGTGCAGAATATTTTTATTTCGATTTTTTGTACTTTAAGGACCTATTATCTGCGTGCAGAATATTTTTATTTCGATTTTTTGTACTTTAAGGACCTATTATCTGCGTGCAGAATATTTTTATTTCGATTTTTTGTACTTCAAGGACCTATTATCTGCGTGTAGAATATTTTATATTTCGAGATTTTTTGTACTTTAAGGACCTATTATCTGCGTGCAGAATATTTTTATTTCGATTTTTTTGTACTTTAAGGACCTATTATCTGCGTGTAGAATATTTTTATTCCGATTTTTTGTACTTTAAGGACCTATTATCTGCGTGCAGAATATTTTTATTTCGATTTTTTGTACTTTAAGGACCTATTATCTGCGTGCAGAATATTTTTATTTCGATTTTTTGTACTTCAAGGACCTATTATCTGCGTGTAGAATATTTTTTATTTCGATTTTTTGTACTTTAAGGACCTATTATCTGCGTGCAGAATATTTTTATTTCGATTTTTTGTACTTTAAGGACCTATTATCTGCGTGCAGAATATTTTTATTTCGATTTTTTGTACTTCAAGGACCTATTATCTGCGTGTAGAATATTTTTATTTCGATTTTTTGTACTTTAAGGACCTATTATCTGCGTGCAGAATATTTTTATTTCGATTTTTTGTACTTTAAGGACCTATTATCTGCGTGTAGAATATATTTTTTTATTTCGATTTTTTGTACTTCAAGGACCTATTATCTGCGTGTAGAATATTTTTATTTCGATTTTTTTTACTTTAAGGACCTATTATCTGCGTGCAGAATATTTTTATTTCGATTTTTTTGTACTTTAAGGACCTATTATCTGCGTGCAGAATATTTTTATTTCGATTTTTTTGTACTTTAAGGACCTATTATCTGCGTGCAGAATATTTTTATTTCGATTTTTGTACTTTAAGGACCTATTATCTGCGTGCAGAATATTTTTATTTCGATTTTTTGTACTTTAAGGACCTATTATCTGCGTGCAGAATATTTTTTATTTCGATTTTTTGTACTTTAAGGACCTATTATCTGCGTGCAGATATTTTTATTTCGATTTTTTGTACTTCAAGGACCTATTATCTGCGTGTAGATATATTTTTATTTCGATTTTTTGTACTTTAAGGACCTATTATCTGCGTGCAGAATATTTTTATTTCGATTTTTTTGTACTTTAAGGACCTATTATCTGCGTGTAGAATATTTTTATTTCGATTTTTTGTACTTCAAGGACCTATTATCTGCGTGTAGAATATTTTTTATTTCGATTTTTTGTACTTTAAGGACATATTATCTGCGTGCAGAATATTTTTATTTCGATTTTTTGTACTTAAAGGACCTATTATCTGCGTGCAGAATATTTTTTTTTCGATTTTTTGTACTTTAAGGACCTATTATCTGCGTGCAGAATATTTTTATTTCGATTTTTTGTACTTTTAAGGACCTATTATCTGCGTGCAGAATATTTTTATTTCGATTTTTTGTGCTTCAAGGACCTATTATCTGCGTGTAGAATATTTTTATTTCGATTTTTTGTACTTTAAGGACCTATTATCTGCGTGCAGAATATTTTTATTTCGATTTTTTTTGTACTTAAGGACCTATTATCTGCGTGTAGAATATTTTTATTTCGATTTTTTGTACTTTAAGGACCTATTATCTGCGTGCAGAATATTTTTATTTCGATTTTTTGTACTTTAAGGACCTATTATCTGCGTGCAGAATATTTTTATTTCGATTTTTTGTACTTCAAGGACCTATTATCTGCGTGTAGAATATTTTTTATTTCGATTTTTGCACTTTAAGGACCTATTATCTGCGTGCAGAATATTCTTATTTCGATTTTTTGTACTTTAAGGACCTATTATCTGCGTGCAGAATATTTTTATTTCGATTTTTTGTACTTCAAGGACCTATTATCTGCGTGTAGAATATTTTCATTTCGATTTTTTGTACTTTAAGGACCTATTATCTGCGTGCAGAATATTTTTATTTCGATTTTTTGTACTTTAAGGACCTATTATCTGTGCGCAGAATATTTTTATTTCGATTTTTTGTACTTTAAGGACCTATTATCTGTGCGCAAAATATTTTTATTTTGATTTTGTGTACTTTAAGGACCTATTATCTGCGTGCAGAATATTTTTATTTCGATTTTTTGTACTTCAAGGACCTATTATCTGCGTGCAGAATATTTTTATTTCGATTTTTTGTACTTTAAGGACCTATTATCTGTGCGCAGAATATTTTTATTTCGATTTTTTGTACTTTAAGGACCAATTATCTGCGTGCAGAATATTTTTCTTTCGATTTTTTGTACTTTAAGGACTATTATCTGCGTGCAGAATATTTTTATTTCGATTTTTTGTACTTCAAGGACCTATTATCTGCGTGTAGAATATTTTTATTTCGATTTTTTGTACTTTAAGGACCTATTATCTGCGTGCAGAATATTTTTATTTCGATTTTTTGTACTTTAAGGACCTATTATCTGTGCGCAGAATATTTTTATTTCGATTTTTTGTACTTTAAGGACCTATTATCTGTCCGCAGAATATTTTTATTTCGATTTTTTTGTACTTTAAGGACCTATTATCTGCGTGCAGAATATTTTTATTTCGATTTTTTGTACTTCAAGGACCTATTATCTGCGTGTAGAATATTTTTATTTCAATTTTTTTGTACTTTAAGGACCTATTATCTGCGTGCAGAATATTTCTATTTCGATTTTTTGTACTTTAAGGACCTATTATCTGCGTGTAGAATATTTTTATTTCGATTTTTTGTACTTTAAGGACCTATTATCTGCGTGCAGAATATTTTTATTTCGATTTTTTGTACTTTAAGGACCTATTATCTGCGTGCAGAATATTTTCATTTGGCATCTAAGACAAGGTCAAACTATTTTGATATTAGAAACACCATTTACAAATTATTAACATAAATCAGAAATGAGGATATAACACATTTTGTAAAACCGTACAAACCTCAAGAATAAAACAGAGAATCTCAAGAAAACTGAAAATATCCAACTCTTCTATTGGTTGAAAGAATCATCCAATAGAATCAACGTAATAAACGTACTCACCTAGCGTGCTCGGTTAATAGCCGTTGTTGCATATACGTGAATTTGACAAAAATATGACATCACGAAGAAAGAAACGAGGAAGTCACAGCCAGCGGAAAAACAGAAAGTATTTGTAATGGTGTTTGCATTTTCATATTGTCCTAAAGGACTTTTAACAGGATTTTTTTTGTTATCGTTAATTCTGCAGTGAAGACGGTTGTGCAGAAATTTCAGCCAAAATATTTGCACTGTAATCTCTTCTTCCACTGACTGTGATTTTCCTCATTTTGTTCTTGGTTACATTTTTCCCTTTTGTAGGGCTTAGACAGTAATGTCTCAGGAATCATTTTATGACGTAAAACCTTTAAAAATACCGCAGCAGAGTTTATAGTACCCTTATCAACCCAAAAAGAAATTAAATTTTAGAGTGTTGTCGTCTCACTTATGAGCCAAAACAAACCAAACAAGCAATCAAACCAAACAAATCCCCCAAAAAAATTTGAGCACAAACAAAACAAAAAAAAAACAACAAATAAACCAAACAAACAAACCAAAATAAACCCTTATGATCCAAAAAACAACGATAGAAGTTTTAAAGTGTCGTCTCAACTTATGAGCCCAAAACAACCAAACAGGCAAAAACAAACCAAACAATTCACAAAAAAAAACCCTTATGAGCCTAAACAAACCAAAAAAACGAACAAACCAATTAAAACAAAGAAACCGAAATAAACCCTTATGATCCTAAAAACAAACGAAAGAAGTTCAGTGTATTTTCTCACATATGAGCCCAAAAACAAACAAAAACAGACAAACATATTAAAGAAACCAAAACAAAATCTTACGAGCCTAAATAAACCAAAACAAACAAACTAAACAAACGAACCAAAATAAACCCTTATGATCCCAAAACAAAAGACAGAAGTTCAGTGTATTGTCTAGCATATGAGCCCAAACAAACCAAATAGATAAACATACCAAAGAAACCAAAACAAAGTCTTATGAGCCTAAATAAACCAAAACAAACAAAACAAACAAACGAACCAAAATAAACCCTTATGAGCTCAAAATAAACGATAGAAGTTTAGAGTTTTGTCTCAACTTATGAGCCCAAAATAACCAAACAGGCAAACAAAATAAACAATTCACAACAAACCCTTATGAGCCCAAACAAACCAAATAAAAAAAAAAAAAAATAAAATAAGCCCTTATGAACCCAAAACAAACGAATGAAGTTTAGCGTATTGTCTCACTTACTTGTATGAGCCCAAACAAACCAAACCAACAAAAAAAACCAAACAAACCAAAATAAATCCTTATGATCCCAAAAAACCATAGAAGCTTAGAGTGTTGTCTCACTTATGGGCCCAAAGAAACCAAACAAGCAAAAACACACCAAAAAAAAAAAAGTCTGATGAGCCTAAATAAACGAAAACAAACAAACCAAAATAAACCCTTATGATCCTAAAACAAACAAAAAAAAGTTCAGTGTATTGTCGCACATATGAGCCCAAACAAACCGAACAGACAACCTACCAAAGAAACCAAAAAAAAAAAAGTCTTATGAGCCTAAATAAACCAAAACAAACAAACCAAACAGACAAGCCTACCAAAGAAACAAAAAAAAATCTTATGAGCCAAAATAAACCAAAACAAACAAACCAAACAACCGAACCAAAATAAACCCTTATGATCCCAAAATAAAAGATAGAAGTTCAGTGCATTGTTTCACACATGAGCCTAAACAAACCAAACAGACAAACCTACCAAAGAAACCAAAAAAAAAAAAGTCTTATGAGCCTAAATAAACCAAAACAAACAAACAAAACAGACAAACCTACCAAAGAAACCAAAAAAAAAAAGTCTTAAGAGCCTAAAATAACCAAAACAACAAAACAAACAAACAAACAAACCAAAATAAACCCTTATGATCCCAAAACAAAACATAGAAGTTCAGTTTATTGTCTCACACATGAGCCCAAAAAAATCAAACAGACAAACATACCAAAGAAACCAAAAAAAAAAGTCTTATGAGAGAAAATAAACCAAAACAAACAAACCAAACAACCGAACCAAAAATAAACCCTTATGATCCCAAAACAAAAGATAGAAGTTCAGTGCATTGTTTCACACATGAGCCCAAACAAACCAAACAGACAAACATACCAAAGAAAACCAAAAAAAAGTCTTATGAGCCTAAATAAACCAAAACAAACAAACCAAACAAACGAACCAAAATAAACCCTTATGATCTCAAAACAAACAATAGAAGTTTAGAGTTTTGTCTCAGCTTATGAGCCCAAACAAACCAAAAAACGAACAAACCAAATAAAACGAAGAAAAAAAAAAATAAACCCTTATGAACCCAAAACAAACGAATGATGTTTAGCGTATTGTCTCACTTACTTGTATGAGCCGAAACAAACCGAACCGACAAATAAACCAAAATAAATCCTAACAATACAAGTTTAGAATGTTGTCTCTCTTATGAGCCCAAACAAACCAAACAAGCAAACATACCGAAGAAGCCAAAACAAAGTCTTATGAGCCTAAATAAACCAAAACAAATAAATAAAACAAACGAACGAAAATAAAACCCTTATGATCTCAAAACAAACAATAAAAGTTTAGAGTTTTGTCTCAACTTATGAGCCCAAAACAAACCAAAAAACAAAACAAACCAAATAAAACAAAAAAAGAAAACAAAATAAACCCTTATGAACCCAAAAAACAAACGAATGATGTTTAGCGTATTGTCTCACTTACTAGTATGAGCCCAAACAAACCAAACAAGCAAAGATACCGAAGAAGCCAAAACAAAGTCTTATGAGCCTAAATAAACCAAAACAAACAAATCAAACAAACGAACCAAAATAAATCCTTATGATGCCAAAACAAAAGATAGAAGTTCAGTGTATTGTCTCACATATGAGCCCAAACACACCAAACAGACAAACATACCAAAGACACCAAAACAAACAAACCAAACAGACAAACATACCAAATAAACCAAAACAAAGTCTTATGAGCCTAAATAAACCAAAAACAAACAAACCAAACAAACGAACAAAAATAAATCCTTATGATCCCAAAGCAAAAGATAGAAGTTCAGTGTATTGTCTCACATATGAGCCCAAACAAACCAAACAGACAAACATACCAAAGAAACCAAAACAAACAAACTAAACAGACAAACATACCAAAGAAACCAAAACAAAGTCTTATGAGCCTAAATAAACCAAAACAAACAAACCAAACAAACGAACAAAAATAAATCCTTATGCTCCCAAAGCAAAAGATAGAAGTTCAGTGTATTGTCTCACATATGAGCCCAAACAAACCAAACAGACAAACATGCCAAAGAAACCAAAACAAAGTCTTATGAGCCCAAATAAACCGAAACAAACAAATCAAACAAACGAACCAAAATAAATCCTTATGATGCCAAAACAAAAGATAGAAGTTCAGTGTATTAACTCACATATGAGCCCAAACAAACCAAACAGACAAACATACCAAAGAAACCAAAACAAACAAACCAAAATAAATCCTTATGATCCTAAAAAAAGATAGAAGTTCAGTATATTGTCTCACATATGAGCCCAAACAAACCAAACAGACAAACATACCAAAGAAACCAAAACAAAGTCTTATGAGCCTAAATAAACCAAAACAAACAAACCAAACAAACGAACCAAAATAATCCCTTATGATCCCAAAAAAATAATAAAAGTACCTGCTCCATTTCGACATCGGCTTCGTCACCCAATTGCGCTCCAATCCATGCAGGTCCAATGAGTTTTTCTTCATCAACTATTCTTGAGCAGGAGTCGACATTTGAGTGACAACAACCCGATTAATCCACTGACTCCCAAGTGGATCCGCTTGAGGAACATTATATTCAGGCAGCTCAACTAGAATAAAATACTATTAAAATATAACATAATTCGAAATAACTGAATCAGCCACCTAAGAACAATATAATTTCCCAGCAAAGGCGAACTTCAGTTTTTTTGGTCTATTTAGGCAGTGTTATGGACAAATATAAGCTTTTTGGTACTTAAGCCTATTAAGATGTTCAATTCTGCGAAAAAACTGAAAATGTACCTTTATAATTAAATATTAAAATATTTAATTCTGGTATATAAATTCTGCTTAATATGAGGGCTTTAGTATAAGTGAACAATGAATACAGAAAACTAGTAATCAATCATTAATCCATCTATAATACAAAAAATAAGACTATGAACTCCAGGTAGTTCTTTAGAAAAATAAGCAATATAAAGCAGTTTTGCTACAATCCCAAATTTTTTGAGTTTTCCCTTAATTTCAACACAAGTAACTGGTTTCCCCGAAGATTCACGTCCATAAATACAGAAAGTGAAAATCGATATTTTTGTTATTATTAAGCTTCGAGATTTCAGAGAGCCTCATGTTGTTTTTATTTTTTTTCGGGGGGGGGGGGGCTCAGAGAGAGATAAAAAAAAAATCTGGGGATATAGTATTGAACAGTTTGGTTGCAAAGCCTTAACCCATGCCATTTAGCTTTAAATCAGCATTTTAATCTTTTTACATCAACAAAGGAATCGAAAATGAATAAATGAAATCTACTTAAGAGAAAAAAAAAAAAAAAAAAAAAAAAAAAAAAAAAAAAAAAACAGGGCTGCGAAAAAAAAACACATTTAATGTTATAGTCCTAATGTGGCTGTTTTGATTCACAGACTTTTATTGCTCATTTTAAAGGTTATTTTGCCACTCGATGGTATAATTCAAGGCTTTGTTTTGTTTGTTTTTCTGTTTGTTTCTTTGGTCTGTGTCAATTAATAAACGAATGAAATGTTTTTTATCGAAAAAAAAAAAGCAAAAAACACAGGGCTGTGACAAAAAAAAGAAGAAGATAATTACAATAAATTGTATCTTATCATCGTAAAAAAAAGATATTTTGATGTCATAATTCAAGGGTGACTCTTATAGTTTCGAGACTTTTAGTGTGTCTTTTTAAGGTTGTTTGTCAATCTAGTTTTTGTTACCTGGTGTAGTTCCAAGTTTTCTTTTCTTTTTTTTTCTTGTTCCTTCAAGATTTTCCTTGCACTAATGACAGTAACATTTTTTCCCTTCAAATAATTGTTCAATAGTTAAAAACCTTCCATTAGTTTTGCGTCACCATTTTTTTCATTATTATTTTTCATTATAATTTTTCATTATAATATTTTCATTATATAGTTTTTATTATATTTTTCATTATAAGTTTTTTCATTCTTTTGTTCCTTCAAGATTTTTCTTGCACTAATGACAGTAAATTTTTTCCCTTCAAATATTTGTTCAATAGTTAAAAACCTTCCATTAGTTTTGCGTCACCATTTTTTTCATTATTATTTTTCATTATAATTTTTCATTATAATATTTTCATTATATAGTTTTTATTATATTTTTCATTATAAGTTTTTTCATTCTTTTGTTCCTTCAAGATTTTCCTTGCACTAATGACAGTAAATTTTTTTCCCTTCAAATATTTGTTCAATAGTTAAAAACCTTCCATTAGTTTTGCGTCACCATTTTTTTCATTATTATTTTTCATTATAATTTTTCATTATAATATTTTCATTATATAGTTTTTATTATTTTTTCATTATAAGTTTTTTCATTCTTTTGTTCCTTCAAGATTTTCCTTGCACTAATGACAGTAAATTTTTTCCCTTCAAATATTTTCAATAGTTAAAAACCTTCCATTAGTTTTGCGTCACCATTTTTTTCATTATTATTTTTCATTATAATTTTTCATTATAATATTTTCATTATATAGTTTTTATTATATTTTTCATTATAAGTTTTTTCATTCTTTTGTTCCTTCAAGATTTTCCTTGCACTAATGACAGTAAATTTTTTCCCTTCAAATATTTGTTCAATAGTTAAAAACCTTCCATTAGTTTTGCGTCACCATTTTTTTCATTATTATTTTTCATTATAATTTTTCATTATAATATTTTCATTATATAGTTTTTATTATATTTTTCATTATAAGTTTTTTCATTCTTTTGTTCCTTCAAGATTTTCCTTGCACTAATGACAGTAAATTTTTTCCCTTCAAATATTTGTTCAATAGTTAAAAACCTTCCATTAGTTTTGCGTCACCATTTTTTTCATTATTATTTTTCATTATAATTTTTCATTATAATATTTTTCATTATATAGTTTTATTATATTTTTCATTATAAGTTTTTTCATTCTTTTGTTCCTTCAAGATTTTCCTTGCACTAATGACAGTAAATTTTTCCCTTCAAATATTTGTTCAATAGTTAAAAACCTTCCATTAGTTTTGCGTCACCATTTTTTTCATTATTATTTTTCATTATAATTTTTCATTATAATATTTTCATTATATAGTTTTTATTATATTTTTCATTATAAGTTTTTTCATTCTTTGTTCCTTCAAGATTTTCCTTGCACTAATGACAGTAAATTTTTTCCCTTCAAATATTTGTTCAATAGTTAAAAACCTTCCATTAGTTTTGCGTCACCATTTTTTTCATTATTATTTTTCATTATAATTTTTCATTATAATATTTTCATTATATAGTTTTTATTATATTTTTCATTATAAGTTTTTTCATTCTTTTGTTCCTTCAAGATTTTTCTTGCACTAATGACAGTAAATTTTTTCCCTTCAAATATTTGTTCAATAGTTAAAAACCTTCCATTAGTTTTGCGTCACCATTTTTTTTTCATTATTATTTTTCATTATAATTTTTCATTATAATATTTTCATTATATAGTTTTTATTATATTTTTCATTATAAGTTTTTTCATTCTTTTGTTCCTTCAAGATTTTTCTTGCACTAATGACAGTAAATTTTTTCCCTTCAAATATTTGTTCAATAGTTAAAAACATTCCATTAGTTTTGCGTCACCATTTTTTTCATTATTATTTTTCATTATAATTTTTCATTATAATATTTTCATTATATAGTTTTTATTATATTTTTCATTATAAGTTTTTTCATTCTTTTGTTCCTTCAAGATTTTTCTTGCACTAATGACAGTAAATTTTTTCCCTTCAAATATTTGTTCAATAGTTAAAAACATTCCATTAGTTTTGCGTCACCATTTTTTTTTCATTATTATTTTTCATTATAATTTTTCATTATAATATTTTCATTATATAGTTTTTTATTATATTTTTCATTATAAGTTTTCATTCTTTTGTTCCTTCAAGATTTTTCTTGCACTAATGACAGTAAATTTTTTCCCTTCAAATATTTGTTCAATAGTTAAAAACATTCCATTAGTTTTGCGTCACCATTTTTTTTCATTATTATTTTTCATTATAATTTTTCATTATAATATTTTCATTATATAGTTTTTATTATATTTTTCATTATAAGTTTTTTCATTCTTTTGTTCCTTCAAGATTTTTCTTGCACTAATGACAGTAAATTTTTTCCCTTCAAATATTTGTTCAATAGTTAAAAACATTCCATTAGTTTTGCGTCACCATTTTTTTCATTATTATTTTTTCATTATAATTTTTCATTATAATATTTTCATTATATAGTTTTTATTATATTTTTCATTATAAGTTTTTTCATTCTTTTGTTCCTTCAAGATTTTTCTTGCACTAATGACAGTAAATTTTTTCCCTTCAAATATTTGTTCAATAGTTAAAAACCTTCCATTAGTTTTGCGTCACCATTTTTTCATTATTATTTTTCATTATAATTTTTCATTATAATATTTTCATTATATAGTTTTTATTATATTTTTCATTATAAGTTTTTTCATTCTTTTGTTCCTTCAAGATTTTTCTTGCACTAATGACAGTAAATTTTTTCCCTTCAAATATTTGTTCAATAGTTAAAAACCTTCCATTAGTTTTGCGTCACCATTTTTTTTCATTATTATTTTTCATTATAATTTTTCATTATAATATTTTCATTATATAGTTTTTATTATATTTTTCATTATAAGTTTTTTCATTCTTTTGTTCCTTCAAGATTTTTCTTGCACTAATGACAGTAAATTTTTTCCCTTCAAATATTTGTTCAATAGTTAAAAACATTCCATTAGTTTTGCGTCACCATTTTTTTCATTATTATCCAGTGTGAAAACACTTCCTAGCCACCTAATAGTCACTCCCAACCACACTTATCAGTCACTTTCCTTCGTTTTTCAAAGAACCAGAAATGTTACCAATTAAAACTTTAATCATTCACGGCCAAATATTAAAAGAATATTACCACATTTTTTTTTCCTTTTACATAGAACAAAAGCCCCCTGACAAACCTCACAAAGATATTTAGTATGAGTAATCGTTCAGTAAACAAGGACAAAAACTAGTATATTTTTTCGAATACTTTTTTTTTATACTTTCGCTCATTGAGGAACTTATTTACCGAGAATTCCCCAAGGTAAATCCTTAAGATACCTCAAGTTACCTAATATATATATATATATTTTTATATGCCATATTTTTAAATATATTTGTATTGTATATTATATAATTTTATATTTCATATCTATTTATTTTGTATATTTACTATTCGTTTTGCATCTGCAAATACTCTATTTATTTAAAACTTTTTAAACTTAAAGCTGTAAAAAAAAGAATGAGTTTTGCCAAAAGCGATTAATATTACAAATATATGTATATTTTTTACTAATCCATTTTGTGCATTCAAACCTATCTCTAATATTTTACAATCTCCTCCCCCCTTTAAAAAAAAACAACTAAAAACAAAATGACAAAATGATCTGCTTAGTTTCATTGTAATGATAAGGAAAGGTTCGTATTTCAAAACGAGCACGACCCCTTCAAGCATGGAAAACAAAACTGTTGTGAGAAAACTAAATACTTACTAAGTTGGTCACTCCCTTTGGGTTTCTAGTATTTTCCACATTTTTTTAATTCACATTTTTTCACAAAAATTTCTACAATTTGTTTTTTTCTTTTAGACAAAAAAATAGGTCCTTGACAAATCCCACAAAGGTCTTTTAGCACGAGCATCGTTCAGTAAACAAGAAAAACAAGTAAAATTTTCATTACATTTTTTTGGTAATATTTAATAATATATTCGTATTATACATTAAACTATTTTTATATTATTATCATTTATTTTGTATATTTATTATTTGTTTTATATATGTATATATTACATATATTTTGTATCTTTGGAAGTTCAAGCCGAAAGTATACCAAAAAGTCAAAATAATACAAATACAAGTACTTTTTTTTATTAGTCTAATTTGTGCGTTCAATCTACCTCTAATTGTTTTATAATACAAAAAATTAAATAATGATTACTTTTAGTAAAATAACTGTAATTGTAAAAATAAGCAAAAGCTTATGTGTCAAAGCGAGCATGGCTCTTTAAAGCAGGGAAGGAAAGGTAAATACTTACCAAGTTGGTCACTACCTCTAGGTTTCTGCAGATCTTCCAGCAATTGTTTCAAAAGAAGTTTAAGAGGAGCCAAATCGTCGCCCAAATTAGATAGCTTAGTGTATAGACCTATAAGTGGAGACCCTGGCAGAAGTCCTCCACAAAGGTCTGCTACTTCCCAAACAGGAAGAAAAAAATTTCGAGAAGGGATCATTTCAGGATCCGTGTGGACTGTTGGTTGATAGAACAGACGAACAAGCTCAACAAAAACGGCCAGGGATTGTATAGTGTCGCTTACATCTTGAGATAGATTGGTATCAATAAGCCGAATAAAATTGGAAGAACTGTCGGTCGTTCTCGAAGCAATCTAAAGTAGAATGAAAAGATGAGCAAGTGAGAGAGGAAGAGAAAGAGGTAGAGAAATAGGGAGAAAGGAATATAGAGAGGGGAGAGTAAGAGAGGAAGAGAGAGAGAGAGAGAGAGAGAGAGAGAGAGAGAGAGAGAGAGAGAGAGAGAGAGAGAGAGAGAGAGAGAGAGAGAGAGAGAGAGAGAGAGAGAGAGAGAGAGAGAGAGAGAGAGAGAGAGAGAGAGAGAGAGAGAGAGAGAGAGAGAGAGAGAGAGAGAGAGAGAGAGAGAGAGAGAGAGAGAGAGAGAGAGAGAGAGAGAGAGAGAGAGAGAGAGAGAGAGAGAGAGAGAGAGAGAGAGAGAGAGAGAGAGAGAGAGAGAGAGAGAGAGAGAGAGAGAGAGAGAGAGAGAGAGAGATGAGAGAGAGAGAGAGAGAGAGAGAGAGAGAGAGAGAGAGAGAGAGAGAGAGAGAGAGAGGAGGAGGAGAGGCGAGGAGACAGAGAGAAACGGACAGGAATAAGCGATAAACATTTAAGGATGTTATTTCTTGAATACTGTTCTATCTAACATTACATTTCATTATATGCATCAAAAAAGAAGAAAAGAAGAAAGAGCTGGGTGATTTTCACGATAATTCTCGAGAAGTAAAATAGAAAGGCAAGAAATAGAGATTAAAAGTTACATAAACAGACAGAAACAACACGAATATAATAGGTTCAAAATAAAACAGATGATGAAAGAATAAAAGAATAAAGAGTAGATGATATAGAATAAAGTTCGTCCAGAGGCATTGCTGGCGCCTACAGCGTCGAATCGACGTTTCAGCTGCCGGACCTTTTCTGCAGGGACGCGAAGCAAAGCCTACTACCCAACCTAGTGGCAGCAAGGGGAGTATTGCCAAGCGGAGCATCAATCCGCTGTGCTATGACAGCATTAAAATGTATTGATGTGCCTACTATCTAAATTGTGAAGCTCAATCCTGGACTCAAAAAGTGGCTAATAAGTAAAGTAAATCTAGAAGAAGATCAAGACAAACCTATTAACTTTTTCCGTACAACAAGACTAAAACAGGTTTCACGTTTCAAAAAACTGTTTTTCAGAAGATATAAGGGACTCAAACTCCTCGGAATCTAAAGCTAATAGAATATGCTAAAGATGGCTATATACGTCAGGATTCTGTAATTAGCAATTAATTTCAAAAAAATCTATAGAGGATATAATAATTATTAAAATTACGGGTAGACTCGCCCAAACTGAGCCAAAGCTGGGTCGACGCCCATGGCTTCCAATGACAAATATAGGGGCCGGGCTAATTAATCCAGCCTCCCCTCCTATTCAAGCCGAATGATTCATAAAAAGCACAACAGAAGGAATAATGAACAAATATTTAAGCGCTCACTGTTATGTAAGCCCGGTTGGTAACTTCACCGACATACTCGAGATTTCTCCAAATAAGCCCTTGAGGCTTGGCAGATTGCCAGAATTATACTTTGAAAGAGTTTAACCTATTTTCAGAGTGGTTCTATAGCAGGAAAGGCTTTTATAAATTGCTTGATATTATAAAAGTTTATTATACAAGATTAAAGTTTTTGCCCTGGGGGGGGGTGGGGATGGTGACCCATATAACCCTCTCAACATGACCTCTTAGTGGTCCTATACATACAAATATAGCTATGCTTAGCGAAGTAGCAAAAGCAAGATAGGTTCAAGTCAAATAGTCCTACTAACCCCCCACCCTTCCTTCGTGAAAGAACCTTAATACAAATGACAAACCTGACAATTAAACCGAATGTCTGGTTCCTTTCGCATAAATAGCTAATTATTCTGAATGCAGATGGGATCATCTGAAATTGTCCATCACACTTTTCTACGTAGTCAAGAAGACCATTAACAATTGCAACAAGACTGTCTCTATTAGGTAATGCATTACCAAGTCCAATTTCATCACCCAGAATTGGGGTCATGCATATCTCTGCATCAGCTAAAAACTGAAGGATCATCAAAAGGTTTTCATGCATTTGTAAATATTTTCTTGGGATATTTGAAAGTAATGCCAAGCATAGTTCGAGTATTCCTTCGCATTTATCATCTTTTTGGACCTGAATTAAATGCAGAAACGCTGACTTCCCACAAGGAAATGAGGTCACATAGCTGAGAATACTCAATACTGGGATCTTTGGTGAAATTTTTGACAGATCCGAGGATAGCAATGAACACAGGCTTGGCCCTTCATCAGTTATGAAGGAATTAGAAATCCGTACTGCCTCCTCTTCTTTAATACAGGCACCTACTTGTCGAATCAAAGAGTCAAGCAACGTTTTCACAACGGCTAACGCAGTCGAGGGCGTCAAATCAGCAAACTGCACAACAGTACGTCTTAACAAATACTGCACGGGGTTATAAACAGTACAAGACAGTGTTTCAAGAATATCTGCAAACTGTGGCACAAGACTGTGCAGGTGTGCAGCCCATAGTTTTCTTGCATTGACTTGTTCAATATTAAATTCTTCAGTAATTTCTTCGGGACTTGCAGTTATTGGCAGTGGAAGAGGAAGGAGTTCACTTAAAACCTGCAAACCAGTGATACAATTAGACGGCATACCGTTCTGCACAAATTTAAATATCTCTTGAATCATTTTTGTCCATAAGCTTTTCAACAGCAAATCTTCTGCACTATCAGCATCGATTTCGATAACTGGCGTGGTATACGCTAAAAGGATCTGAATAACGACACTGCAACCCTGCTGAGCCAACTGTTGCATAAAACAAGATGAAGGAACAGCACTTAGAAGCTCATAAACACTTAATAACAAAGATACGTGGGTTAAATCATGGAACTCCGTATTACGACACGAATGACATCTCTCAATATTGAATGCAGCATCTGAAGTATAGGATATGCAACTGATATACTAGGTATACTCCTAGGTATACTCCTTGGGTTCCAGATAAAGTAGGGGTGTGCCAACTGGGTTGATTATAGTAATCAACCCATTTTGCTAGTATGGTAAAAAATGATGTTAAAGTATCTGCAGAATACAATTGAACTGCTGAATATGAGTGTTTCAATTCAGTGTAATCTCCACTGGGCATTGGCTTGGATGGCAGCACAAGGCTTGCAGCAATTTTAACTGCCATTATGAGTTTAACAGGATGATTTATGCAATCGGTCTCGTTACTCTTAATTACAGAGATTAACTCACGCAAGCCGTTAGTACTTATTAGTTCTTTTTTCATTGGAAGCTCAAGCCATGGAATAAGAGAGCTTAGTCTTCCTGATTCATCTCTTTTAGCTATTTCTATAATCGCGTCAGTATGATTCTTATAAAATTCCATACTCTGTGAATACTTTGTCACTATTTCCGTTAAACTAATAGCATAACCTCTCGTAGCCAGATTCTTTAAAAGATTCTCTTCTTCTATTTCTTCACGAACACGTGCAAAATTAAGAATAGGCTTAATATTATCATTCATACTTAATACACTGATTACTGCGAGTTTACCCTGTGGCGTAAAAAACAAATTTGAATATTCTGAATCGCTGAAACTAAACTGATGTTGTCCATATCTGAAGAAAACGTTTTTTGTAGAGTGAAGATGATGTCAAGAGATTGTAGCACATAAAGTCGATATGCCATCATATTTCCTAACTTTAAGGATGTTGACAGATCTACTTGAGGATCATCTTGGCCATACTCCTCACTTTTTACTTGATCATAAACTCTTAAGAGTTGTTTCAATATAAGAGTACTCACTTCTGGCTCACTACCTAAAAACCTCAAACCAATATCAGTGTCAATAAGCATTTCCAATACTGTTTCAACAAGACTGCTCAACTTCCCATCAAAAGTCAATCCTGGATGAACAAGTAGTATGAGTATTGAGTGTAAGAACCTGTGACTTTTCAGTATAGTATACAATCCACTCCAATTATCATCAGTTTCTGGAATGTCGATCTGAACTTGAGCAGGCAGAAAACGCATATGCTGCCCGACAAAAGCTTTAGGGTTGGACAAGACTTTCACAATCTCGCCAAGACACAGAATGATCTCTTCTAGCTTATTCTTATCAACGCCAGATACAAACGGTATTACTTCAAGAACATGACGACGTAAGCAACTCACAGCTTCAAAGAAGCTGACCTTCATCAAAATTTGAGCAATGGCTGCTTTAACTCGCGACGACTGTTTTTCTAAAAGTAGCAGATGTAGTTCTTCATGATGTGGACTCTTCAAAAAATATTCAAGGCCATAAGTAGTCGATATGGCACAGTCTATGGCTTGTAAACATGCTAGCTTCAAAGAAATAGCCATATATTCTGAATTAAAAAATGCTAAGTAGTTTTCCAAACAGATTGGCTTTAAGTACTTTTTGTTGGAGTCGTTCCGAACAGCTTGGTAAAAAACGAGCCAGCTTGAGGCCAGCCTTAATGTGTCGAACCTTTAGGATTGGTTGTGGCTCTTCCATGGCCTTACTGAAATCCAGCGACCAATTGAGCCAGTGAAAGAGTGCCCGTTCTGAATCTAAAAGAAAACAAGGGATTAGTTTAAAATTTATTTCGAGTGAGATCATTGTTAAAACACGGAGTAAAAAATAATAGTTATTAATTATCGCCAGTTTTAATAACAGTAATTTTAAATTAAAAGCAATATTGTTACTAATATTGTTAACAATATTCGTTTTATTAACTGTAGTAAGAGAATATATCTATGAGCAAATATTACAGATTAGTTAACATTCCTAACAAACAGCTTTGCTCGTAAGGCTAGGTGAAAGACCTCATATTAACTAGACAACAGTTGGATAAACTATCAGAGGCAACGCTATAGCGTTGCCAATAGTAAAGGCCATACGGCTCCAATGTTTTATTATTATTATTTTTCCCAGAGGAAATTCATATGGAAGTGCCTCTGGACCATGTTGTGACCAAGATGGGCCCAGGAGTGCACAAAGCTTACATTTATACTGGAGGTCCCAGGGACTTCTTGCTGTCCGGTTGTAAGCCGGCTTAAGCACTTCGGTGTAGACTTGAGAAGATATGTGATCCCCGTCCTGCACTGATATTCGGGATCACTGCTTTTCCTGAGGTCAAAATAATCTCAAAATTTTTAAGAACATGAAAATTGGAACGTTAAAGAATGACGTTACGACGTTAAAGAATGACTATAGTATCGAGATTTGACTAACGAACTCAGACGAAACGAACTGGACTTATTAGGAGTTTCAGAAAACTCATATCCCAGGGGTAGGAAGCATGAAATTAGGTGATATTGAATTTGTTCACACAGCGAGGAAGGATGGGGTACACAGACAGCGAGTAGGGCTCATGATGAATAAGGAAGCTGCTAATTCTTGTTTAGGCTGAGAAGGTATTAATAATAAAATACTAATTGCTCATTTTATAACTAAAATTTCAAGGTATCAGTTATAGTAGTATATGCCCCTGTAGAACGGATTGACGAAGGTACTAGTGACTCAGATGACAAGATCCCAGCAATAGACAGGGTCCCAGGTAGAAATATGATGTTTTTACTAGGAGATTTTAACGCCTAGGTCAGTAGAAATAGGGATAGATGGTATCTAGCCTAGGTAAATTTGGTGTAGGAAAAGAAAACAGTAATGGATACAGACTTTAGCAATTTTGTAGGTATAACAATCTAGTTATAACCAATACGGTGTTTGGTCATAAAATGGCTCATAAGTTAACATGGTTTTCACGTGATAATAAGACAGCAAACCTCATTGACTATGTTATAGTAAACCGAAGACTGGCAGGATTAATACAAGATACTAGGGTATAGAGGAGTGAGGTTATTGATGGTACAAGTAAAGATCACCATCTAGTAGTGTCTAGGGTTAACTTAAAGCTGAAATTTCGGAAGGGTAAATACCTCCGGGAAGTTATGATGTTGGTAGACTCCAGGATGAGAATTTGAGAGAAACTTGTCATGAACAGTTGAATACTAAACTTGAAAGTTTAAAATTTGACAATTTGGAAGATGGTTGGAATAGTTTTAGAAAAATAATTTGTGATGTTGCTGAAGGTGTCTTAGGGAAGAAAGCTAGGACTGCAGCTAGGAATATTAGTGAAAAAGCTTTACGTTTAATAGAAAGGAGAAGGAACTTGTACAAGAATTATCTGAGTGATATGTCACATGAAAACAAAATGAATGCAAAGAAAGTGGAGAAAGCATTAAAATATGAACTAAGGAGGTGTGAAATGGAGGCCGTGGAAAAAATTGCCGAGGATCTGGAAGATCCAGCTAGACTACATAATAGTAAAAAATTGTACTGGCACGTTAATAAATTGAGAGGGAGTAGTCAATCCGGACTTATCCCAGTTAAAGATAGGAACGTGACCACAATTGGTGATAAGGAAATAGTAAAGAGAGATGGGCAAAACATTTGGAAAATTTCCTTAACCGAGATGAGTTGCAGGGAAAGATATAGAAGAAAATGAAAAAGTTTGTGATACCTTGGATGTGAAGGAAGATTTGTTTTGTGAGGAAGAACTAGCGAAATCACTAAAAGGATTAAAAACTAATAAGGCTCCAGGTGCTGAAAGTGTGGTAAATGAGCTTCTTAAATATAGTGGCTCTGAGGTTAGAAACAAGTTACTGAAGATTGTAAATATGATTTTTGAAAAAGGGGAAGTATCTAACGATTTTAGGAAAACCTTAATTAAGCCACTTAGAAAACCTTAAGAAAGGTCATAAGAGTGAGTGTGTTAATTATCGAGGCATTAGTCTGGTCTCTGTAGGTAGCAAATTACTTATTAATATGATATTCTTTAGACTGAGAGATGCTGTAGACAAAGTTTTAAGAGAAGAAAAGTGCTGTTTTAGAAAAGGGAGAGGATCTGTCAACAAAATTTTCAATCTTAGGTTAATAATTGAGAAGTGCCTGAGTTGTCAAACACCTGTGGCCCTAAGTTTTATATATTATGAGCAAGCGTTCAATTTTGTTGATAGAGGAGATTTAGCAAAGGTTTTATCCTTATATGGTATACCAGACAAATCTATTAAAGTGATTAGTGCTATGTACGTGAATAACACTGCTGCGGTTAAGGTAGGAAATGAGGTTAGCAGCTGGTTTTGTATTAAATCAGGAGTTAAGCAGGGCTGTGTTATATCCCGTTTTATATGGATTATTTTAATGGATTCTGTCTTAAGGAGCACAGGAAAGGTAATGGGAGACCACGGAATCAAATGGAGAGGAAAAAGTCTCCTGGACTTGGATTATGCTGATGATTTAAGCATCCTAGATGAAAAGTGTGAGCAAAATGAATGAACTTTTAGAGGTTTTGCGGATTCAGGGTGCTAGAATAGGTTTGAAAATTAATGTTAAGAAGACTAAGTCACTAAGGCTAGGAATAAGTGAAGATGAAAAGGTGACGTTGGGTAAAGAAAATATGGATCAGGTGTGGGCAGCTTCACTTACCTTGGTAGTATTATTAGTAAAGATGGTGGGAACAGTGAAGATGTTAAAAGTAGAATAGACAAGGCTCAGGGTGTTTTTTTCACAGTTAAAAAAAAAAGTTTGTAAGAATAGGAAGATAAGTCTGCAAACCAAGATAAGAATATTAGAAGCTACAGTGATGACACTGGTCAAATATGGCTCTGAAGCATGGGCGCTCCAAAAAGCGGATAAAGATTTGCTAGATGTTTTTCAGAGAAATTGCTTACGGATTGGTCTTGGTACCCGGCTGACTGACCGTATTCCAAACAGTATGCTGTATGAAAAATGCGGTTCAATACCACTTTCAAGGGCGATAATGAAAGAAAGGTTGAGGTGGCCAGGGCACGTTGTGCGGATGAAGGAGGACAGATTGCCGAAGATTGTCCTTTTCGGCCAACCGTCAAAGGCTAAACGGAAAGCTGGTCGTCCTCGTCTGGGGTGGGAAGATGTCATAAAGGAAATGGAAACTTCCTGGGAGGGTTTAAACAGGGAGGCTTTGAATAGAATGGGATGGAGGAGGAGCGTGCCTAGCTGTGTTGGCCTCAGGCGGTTTGGTGCTGCGGTGAGTCGTTAGTAGTAGTACTAGTAGAGGCAAAATCATGCGGAAGGGGTCGTCACATTAACTTCAAAAGGGGGCCCATTCGATTGGAAATCGAGAGTTCTAGTGCCCTTTTTAAGAGTCAAAGGTGATCGGAGGGCAACTAGCCCGCTACGACCCTTTTCCCCAAATGCATCCGATAAAAATTTTGTGATAGCCATTTTCTTCAGAATAGTTCAAAAGTTGAATACCAAAACCTCAGGTGTCGAAACACCCCCCCCCCCCAGGCACGGGGGCAGACGTTGTAAGTTATGCCCCGGGGGGCATATATGGTTCTTATGAAAAGGATGCTCGTATAAACTTCAAAGAAGGTTCATTTGATTAGAAATTGAAAGTTCGAGTTCACTTTTTAAGAGTCAAAAGAGATCCGAGGGCAACTAGACCCCCCCCACGCCATTTTTGTCCAAACGCATCCGATGAAAACTTTGAGATAGCCATTTTTTTGAAAATAGTTAAAAAATCATATAACGAAAACTCCTGGATTCGAGGGCAGGCGTTGTAAGTTATGCCCTGGGGGCATATATGGTTCTTATGAAAAGGATGCTCGTATAAACTTCAAAGAAGGTTCATTTGATTAGAAATTGAAAGTTCGAGTTCACTTTTTAAGAGTCAAAAGAGATCCAAGGGCAACTAGCCCCCCCCACGCCATTTTTTTCCAAACCCATCCGATGAAAACTTTGAGATAGCCATTTTTTGAAAATAGTTAAGAAATCATATAACGAAAACCCTGGGTTCGAGGGCAGGCGTTGTAAGTTATGCTCAGGGGGAATATATGGTTCTTATAGAAGAAATGCTGGTAAAAACTTCAGAGGGCTCAATTCAGTTTTTGAGAATCAAAAGAGTTTGGTGGGCAACTAACCCCCCCCCCACGCCCCCATTCCCCCTGGGACAGGCGTTGTAATTTATGCCCTGGGGGCATATATGGTTCTTATGAAAGGAATGCTCGTATAAACTTATGAGTAGGCTTATTTGATAGGAAATTGAAAGTTCGAGTTCACTTTTTAAGAGTCAAAAGAGATTTGAGGGCAACTAGCCCCCCCCCCCCACGCCTTTTTTTTTCAAACCTATCCGACGGAATTTTGAGATAGCCATTTTCTTAAAAATAGTTCAAAGGTCGGATAAGAGTGACGTCGGTGTCAATACAACCCCCCCCCCTGGTCCCGGGGCCAGGCGTCCCAAGTTATGCTCTGAGGGCATGCATAGTTCTTATGAAAGGGATGCTCGTATAAACTTCATAGAGTGCTAGTTCAGGGAGGTTCAACTTCAGGGAGGGTTCATTTGATTGGAAATTGAAAGTTCTTGTTTCGAGAGTCAAAAGAGTTTTGAGGGCACTAGCCCCTCCCCCACGCCTTTTTCTCAAATGCATCCGAAAACAATTTGAGATAGTCATTTTGTTAAAAATAGTTCAAAAGTCAGATAACAGAAAATCAGGTGTCGACACGACCCCCCAGGGCCCGGGGGCAGGCGTTGTAAGTTATGCCCTGGGGGCCTATATGGTTCTTATGAAAGAGATGCTCGTATAAACTTCAGAGAGGGCTCATTTGCTTGGAAATTGAAAGTTCGAGTTCACTTTTAAGAGTCAAAAGAAATCCGAGGGCAACTAGCCCCGCCCTCTCCACGTCCCATTTTCCTCAAACCCATCCGATAAGAACTTTGAGAGAGCCATTTTGTTTAAAATGGTTCAAAGATGATATAACAAAACTCCAGGGTCGACACAATCCTTCAGGGACCGGGGTAAGCGTTTTAACTTATCCCTGAGGGGCATATATAGCTGTTATGGAAGGGATGCTCGTATAAACTTCAGCGATGGCTCATTTGATTGGAAATTGAAAGTTCTAGTTCAGTTTTTAAGAGTCAAAAGAGATCAGAGGGTAACTATCACCCTTAACACCCCTTTTCCCCCAAATGCATCCGATAAAAATTTTGAAATAGCCATTTGTTAAAAATAGTTAAAAGCTCAGATAAAAAAAAACTCCGGTGTCAACACAACCCCTTAAGGCCCGGGGTCAGGTTTGCAAGTTATGCCCTGAGGGCATATATGGTTCTTATGAAAAGGATACTCGTATAAACTTCAGAGAGGGCTCACTTGAATGGAAATTGAAAGCTCTAGTTCAGTTTTGAAGAGTCAAAAGAGATCGGAGGGCCCCCCACCCACGCCCTTTTCCAAACCCATCCGATGGAAAGTTTGAGATAGTAATTTTTTCAAAATAGTTCAAAGGTCAGATACAAAAAACTCCGGTGTCGACCCAACCCCCCAGGGCCCCGAGGGTAGGGACTGTAAGTTATGTCCTGGGGGGCCGTATCGATTAAAGGAATGGTGGTTCTTATGAAAGGAATGCTTGTATAAACTTCGGAGTGGGCTCATTTGATTGGAAATTCTAGTTCACTTTCTCAGAGTCAAGAGAGATTGGAAGGCAGCTATCCCCTCCCCGCTCCAAGCCTTTTTCTTCCCCAAACCTATCCGATAAAAAATTTAAAGTGACTATTTTGTTAAAACAAACATCAGATATTGAGACTCAGGGGTCGACATAACCCCAGGGCCCGAGGACAGGCGTTGTAATTTATGCCTTGGGGGAATATATGGTTCTTATAGAAGGGATGCCCGTATAGACTTCAGACAGGGCTCATTTGATTGAAAAAGGAAAATTCTAATTCACTTTAAAGATTCAAAAGAGACCGAAGGGCGATTACCCCCCCCCCCTTCCCACGCCCTTTTTTCCCAAACCCGTCCGATAAAAATTTTGACATAGCCATTTTGTTAAAGATAGTTCAAACATTGCATAATAAAAACTCCGAGGTTGACACAAACCCATTTTTTTTTACTTTGATACCAGTTTTGATACTTTGTTGAACATTTGATTTTGAAAAAAAGGTTTGATTTTGAAATAAGGAATTTTTTAAAAACTTGAAACTTTTTGCACTAAAAAACGAACAAAAATCAATTAAAAAAAAAACTTTTTCCAAGAAAAGTAAAGGCCGTTTTAAACTTAAAATCAGCAGATACAAATACCTGCTACAATTCAAACTCAAAACGACCAGAAATTACTATTAAGGAATAAATGAAACCCAAAACCAACAGAAATTAAATAAACAATCATTGCAAAAAACATACAACAAGTAATAATATAAAGGAATAAATAGATCTTAAAGCGAGTAATGCTTAAATTGAATATGCAAATCAAGCTTCAAACAAAAAAAACATTTTGCTATTGAAGTATAAACGAAACTCAAAACGAATAGAAATCAAACAAACAGTCAAGGCAAACAAAAATATAATAGATATGAATGTAAATGAATAAATAAATCTTAAAACTAGTAAAACTTAAATTGAATATGCAAATCAAGCTTGAAACGAACGAAAATCACAACAAACAAGAGCTTGGGTGTTACCTCCTTCTCTCACTGTAAAAGTCTAAAACCTACTGCGTCATTGGCGCTTTACTGAAAACAATGTGCGTCTTGAACAGTCTAGGAAATTATAAACAAAATCAAATTGAATATTTGATATATAATGACATTAATTGTTGAAATTTCAATCAGTTCAAGATTTTATTTCACTCAAATTTTTATTTTTATTTTCAATGCTGTAAGAACCAGCACAGATAATATTTGTAATATAATTCGTTTTCAGTGAAGCGCCAATGACGCAGTAGGCTTTTGGTTTTTACAGATCAGGAAGGGGGCAGTATCCAACCTCTTGTTTGTAGTGAAACTATATTCGCCTTGAATAACTTTAGAAAGAACTAATAAATTAAACTGAATATTTGATGTACAATGATATTAATAGCTGAAAGCTCATCAGTTCAAAATTTTTACTATAATTTTAATGTTTATTTTCAATATTAAGTAGCCTACATAAGAAGATATTTTTAATAAAATTTGTTTTCAGGTTGGAAAACATTTTAGTACGTTCCGTACAATTTGTTGTGGACATCTCCATGTGGAAAATCCATGACAGATATTATTCTACAGCGTAGTAAGGACTACAAATTTTGTAAATAAACTTTTTTGTGAATAAACTAAATTTGTGAAATTAAAAGATGATAGAACAAATTCGAAACAAAAGTGGCCTCAGAACGTACCTATCTTCTAGACCCCTACAAAATTTGTTCGTAGCCCCATGACCCCAAGAAAATATATAGAATAAAATATCGGCACTCAGCATGCGGCAGGCTTCTATATATGGATACTCATTGTCGATTGTCTTCTAACCGCAGACAATTTGAGATGGTCTTTTCAAAGATATTTGACAATTACAGCAAGTCCCTTTTATAACAACGATATGTACCAAACTACAAAGTTTTGGCTTTCTTTTTTTTTAAGGTTTTTTTTTGAATTGTTGTAATCCCTTGTTAAAATATATACAAATATTTTTGCTATTACCAGCCACTGGGTCTTTTCATACTGCATACTGTCTTTTCATACTGCAGTATTTTCAAAGATATTTGATTATCAAAGCAAGTCCGATTTCTAACAACGATATCTACTAAGCTTCAAATTTTTGGTTCTTTTTTAATGTTTTTGAATTGTTATAATCCCTTGTTAAAATATATACAAATATTTTTGTAATTACCAGTTTTTTGCTCTTTACGCAATTTAATGTCTTTTCATACCGTGTCTTTTCAAAGATATTTGTTTATTAAAGCAAGTCCAATTTCTAACAGCGATTTCTACTAAGCTTCAAACTTTTTTTTTTTTTTTTTTAAGATTTTTGAATTGTTGTAATCCCTTGTTGAAGTATATACAAATATTTTTGCAATTACCAATGTTTTTGCTCTTTACGCAATTTAACGTCTTTTCATTCTGCAGTCTGTTCAAAGATATTTGATTATTGAAGCTAATTTTCCCGAAATTAACGAACAAAATTCTAATAAATCTTCTCAAACTTCTGACCTATCTAAATCGTTTTTAGGCCAGAATATACCAGGATGCCAGTTTTCCCCAAAAAACCTGGAGCCGTTTTTTGGGAAAAAAATAAACAATTATTTCTCGTTATATATATATATATATATATATATATATATATATATATATCTATATATATATATATATATATAATATATATATAGATATATATATATATATATTATATATATATATATATATATATATATACATATATATATATATATATATATATATATATATATATATATATATATATATATATATATATATATATATATAAAAATATATATATATATATATATATATATATATATATATATATATATATATATATATATATATATACATATATATATATATATATATATATATATATATATATATATATATATATATATATATATATATATATATATATATATACATATATATATATATATATATATATAAAAATATATATATATATATATATATATATATATAGATATATATATATTTATATATATATATATATATATATATATATATATATATATATATATATATATATATATATATATATATATATATATATATATATATATATATATATATATATATATATAAACGAGCATTAATTGTTTATTTTTTCCCAAAAACGGCTCCAGGTTTTTTTGGGGAAAACTGGCATCCTGGTATATTATTATTGTATATAATATAATATTGTATATTATATTAAGTATATAATATTGTTGGGATCCGTGCCTCTTTATTATCAAATAAATTTCTCTTTTCTCTTATAGGTAGATTTACCTACAATATTATTTTATTTACAGTTAAACTCTCGTAGAGGCTAGTATAATTTCAATGTAATAATTTCGCAAGAGGAAAGAAATTGGTTTGTATCATAGTTCCATTTTTATCTAGGTAAATCTTGCCATTGAAACATAATTTAGGAGTAAAGCCAGTTTAATTTTGATCCCCATACCTTTTATTGGCGTGTCACGTGATGGTGAAGTCACCGCGTCACGTGATGGTGAAAGAGGCGACTTTACCTCTTTTATGTTTATACACTTTTGAGTTAGTTCCAGTCCAGAGTTTACTTTAGCAAGTTAATGTTGAATTTGATACTGGTAAATAAGAGTAAATTATCTTTTCTACAGTTGTATAGATATTTTTGCCTCAAACCCTGGTAGGGTTAAGGAGAGAGTATTTGAAGTACAGGGCTAAGGAGAAGGGCACTGGAGGACACGCTCCCTCCAGAGAGATATTTATAGAAAAATTATTGGCGGTACAGGAAGAACTCGTAGAACCCATGGAACCGTGACACCATACCCTAGTACCATAAGTAGTTAAGTAGTGGCACTGAGTGGCGCCGTGCCACGTAGTTGGTGGCGTTAGGTAACATATATATATATGTATACATATATATATATATATATATATATATATATATATATATATATATATATATATATATATATATATATATATATATATATATATATATATATATATATATATATATATACTACTTGCAATAAAAATATATTTACTTTCAGGCGTCATGTTTCCTCCTTGGTTTGATGCCTCAAATTCAAGGTAAACTAGTGCATCAGGGAGAAGTCGTGCAACTTCCTCGACAGCGTTTGACAATTTCTCACCGATGCCATTGCTCGAACTTGATTCTAAAAGGATTTCCTGTAATTTTTCTCCACTTGTTTTAATTTTTGGTAATCTTCCGAATTCAAATGAGGCAGCTGGCGAAGCAAGGTCATATAGCGGGTTTCACTTGGATCGGGCAAAAACTAAAATGAGATAAATCGAAATAATAATATCTATACTAAAAAACTTTAATGAAACAAAATTCTTTGATAGTATTCCCAAGAAGAAGAAGAACAAAAAAAGGCCGAGATAAGATAAAATAAGCTATACTATTTAATTAAATAGTCAATTTAATAGCTTTAATCAGCAGTGCTGTCACAAGTTCTCCATAAAGGGAACGCTTGAGGTTTTCCTTGCTTGAAATAAAACCACTGAATCCAAAATTATCAGTTGAAAACAAGTACACCACTTTTCTGATCAAGGGAAAAGACCAAAAGTGATATTTAGTATTATTTATTAAAAGTTGCCTTATGAAAAGTGCAACTATGGGAACAAATCACCAGGGTCTTGATCCTTTTGCATACATGATAAAACTGCACGGGAGTCACCATAAGTTGCAAACAAGCACAACATTAATCCAACTTACAAACAGGGTTGCCGTTCTTTACTCTTTTAAACAGTGAATAGGCTTCCAAAATTTGAGTTCCTATTACAGCAATTGTGTATCTAATTGTCCCCCCAATGGTCTTGATTTTCTCCCGTTCTTTGCAATTAAGAAATAACATAGTGGCTGCATCAGTTCCATTCATTCATGTTATAAAGCATCATTTATTTCATCAGTATTGCAAAAATACTGGTGATTTTTTTTTTGATGATTTATTTTATTTATTTATTTATATATATATATATATATATATATATATATATATATATATATATATATATATATATATATATATATATATATATATATATATATATATGTATATATGTATATATATATATATATATATTATATATATATATATATATATATATATATATATATATATATATATATATATATATATATTATATATATATATCCCCCTTTATATGGATTATTTTGATGGACTTTGTTTTAAGGAGCACAGGAAAGGCAATGGGAGACCACGGAATCAAATGGGGAGGAAAAAATCTCCTAGACTTGGATTATGCTGATGATTTAAGCATCCTAGATGAAAGTGTGTGAGCAAAATGAATGAAGTTTTAGAGGTTTTGCGAGTTCAGGGTGCTAGTATTGGTTTGAAAATTAATGTTAGGAAGACTAAGTCACTAAGGCTAGGAATAAGTGAAGATGAAAAGGTGACGTTGGGTAATGAAAATATTGATCAGGTGAGCAGCTTCACTTACCTTGGTAGTATTATTAGTAAAGATGGTGGGAGCAGTGAAGATGTTAAAAATAGGTTGAGGTTGAGGTGGTTAGGGCATGTTGTGCGGATGAAGGATGACAGATTGCCAAAGATTGTTCTTTTCGGCAAACCATCTAGGGCTAAACGGAAAGCAGGTCGTCCCCGTCTGGGGTGGGAGGACGTCATAAAGAAAGATTTAAAGGAAATGGGAACTTCGTGGGCGGTGTAAAAGGGAGGCTTTGAATAGATTGGGGTGGAGGAGGAGCGTGCGCAGCTGTGTTGGCCTCAGGCGGCTTGGTGCTGCGATGAGTTGTTAGTAGCAGTAGTATATATATATATATATATATATATATATATATATATATATATATATATATATATATATATATATATATATTCAGACGTAATAAATAAACATCTAGACATAAGACACATTTCCCCCTTCATCTGACAAAAAAAGACAAATAAATGGTTGTATATTCAACACTTTAAGCTTTCAGCTAGGGGCACAATTTTGCCGAAGTCCAACACGCCAAGCCCTGCAAAATTCGACCAAACTTCCTCCGTGTGAAATTTCTTCACATTTTTTTTCAATACTTTTAAATTTTAGAATTTAGCCGTATGTCAGGCAATATTTGCTAATTTTTAGCAAAACAAAAGCAGAAAAAGAAAGAATAATAGAAAAGAAAAGAAAAAAGCAGAAAAAGAAATAAAAGAAGAGAAACAAAGAATAATTGATAAATACACTTAATAAACACTGCCGTTAATGGGAGCAAAAGTCAAAATTGGTTTAAGATTTAACAAACGAAACTTGTCACAAAAAGTGCCAATAACTCTTGAAAACAAAAAGCAAAAGAGCTTAAAATAAATAAGTTTACAAGAAGAAAAATAGAAGAATTAGAAGAAAATAGAAGACTTAGAAACTGAATAGCATAAAAATGGGAAACAGCGTTAAAAAACTCAGAAAATATTTAGCTGTAGAATTGAAACCGAAGAAAGAATGGCAAAAAGTAATAAGTCGTTTTAAACAGCCTGACTCAATCCTTAAAGTATTGATTAATTCTATTTACTTTATCCTGAAATTAATTAATTAAAATTAATTGTCTTCGAATAAATTCTAAAAAACTTGCTAGTTTCTAGCTTGACTAGCTTACATTTTCATTCAATACAAGATGAAGGGGATTCGATACTATATAGAATAGATACAATAACGGCAGAAAACTAAAAGCGGACATCTACTTTTTCTAAAATCTTAGAAAAACCTTGTAACTTTTCTTGTTTTGTGCTGGAGATAGATATAATTAATTTAGAGAAACTTATATCATTCAGAAGTGTAAATTTTGTTTTTTCGACCAAACGGAGCAGAACCTTCTTCTTAAAACTTGGAAAGGGTTGTCCCTAAAAATTTTCTAATATACCTGCTAAGAAAGTGCCAAAAATCACCTAAATAAATGTCATTTGATCAATTTGACAGCTCGTCGAATTTTCTGTGGTGAAACCCACTTACATTGAAAACTTTGCCGACACAATTTCATTGTCTTATCAATCAAATTTCAAAATCAAATCACAAAGTGTCAATAGGTTTCAATTCCAAGTTCTCACCTGGGAGAACTTAGAAAGGGGAGATAATTCTCCCCTGGAAGAGTTCGCTAATGGACCCTTTGCCTTTAAGACAATCAGCCGACGTTGAGGCTCACAAAATGATGAATAAGGTATTCAATCCTCTGAATATAATTCCACATAGATTCTTTTTAAATTCAAACAGACGGACACTTTGCATTATATAGATAGTATATAATGTGTAAAATAATATATAATATAAATAATATATATAAAATAATATGGATCTATAATATATAGATAATAATATATATAATATATAATCTATTATATAGAGCAGTTGAACGTAGAAGGGTTTTATCTGATGTTTTCCCCAAAATGCGTTATTTCTTAAATACGTTCTAAGATCACACTGGATATATGTACATGACTTTTGACGAAAAAAGAGAACAAACAAAATATGATAAAAAACAACAACAAAAGAACGAAGGTATTATTCAACCAGTTGAGAAAGTCACCCTTGTTTACCTATTTGATTTTTTTTTGTTATATTATTTAATTTTTAATGTTATATTATTTAATTTTATATTTAATTTTTTTTCTCGTCTTTTGTCAATCCCTTTTTTTTCAAATACAAAAAATCATTTGAGTTTTGAGCTTTTCATACTAAAACCGTTTGTGTACCTATATTGATTCAAATCTATTGCGTCTGCGTTTGTTACACGGAAATTCAATTTGAAATTTAAGAACATATTTTGGCAGTTGCCATACGTTCTTAGTGTCAAGTTATTATAAGCTCTGATTGATAACGGATGGCTATTTAATTCTTTTGTTGCTATTGTTGCGTACAAATATGGTGGATTGATAACGATAAAAACTTTATAAAAATCACCACTGCAGGATTTAGTGTTAAGCCCAAAGCTGTGCTAGCACATTCAACTCTACAAAATTATATAAGTTACAAAAAAAAATGTAAATAAACAATTTAAACGGATAAAATAAAATAAAACGAAATAATAACGAAGATAAAATGAAAAACCATATCAAGCTTAAGGCCACCATGAAAAATAATGGACGCGCGCTGGGCTGAGAATCCGTGAATTCGGGTTCGATCCCTGGTGTGGTCAGTTTCTTAGTTTGGGACGCAGGTCAGTGGTGTGACCTTGTAAGCTTAGCCAGAGTCAACCCAGCTCTAAATGGGTACCTGGAGAAATCTGGGGAAGGTAAACAGGAAGGGTTTGCGAAAGCATAGGTTGGCTGGCCCCCAGCCCCCCATTGCACTTCCTGGCTGAAGGGCCACGAAACGGAGATCAGCACCGCCGGTTTGGACCTTAAGGGTCTAGTGCCGCATCCTTTACCTTCTTCCTTTACCTTTTACCTTGTTCATTAAGCTTTTTAGTTTCTGTGGTGAAACTTTTTACAATAGATTGGGTGGTCTTGCCACAACTTTTAGAGCTCAGACAATAGATCCAAATTAACCACACAAAACTAAAAGCCAATACCTATTTTGCCGAAATCTTAGAAAAACCGCTTAACTTCACCCGTTTTGAGTCGGAAATACTTAATGAAACTTTATATTCATAATTATATTTAATGAATGATAATATTTATATGAACTTAATATTTATATTTAATAAAACTTGCATAATTAGAAAGTACGAATTTGGTGTTTCCGATTAAATGGAGAAGAATTTTCTTTTTAAGTTCCGGAAAGGCCATTAAATGTGAAAAAAAAACAAAATTTTGTATTCCTGCTCGAAAACAGTCAAAAATTAGCTCGGAGGACTTTGACTAGAGCACTTTGTCCAAAAAGGACTTTGGACATCACTAGAGCACTTTGACAAGCGTGAGGGTTCCCTGTGGTGCCACCCGCTATGATAAAAACCTTGCGTTTTTATCATTTATGCTTTAGGTTTATTGGATAGAGAGCGCTTTGCTTAACAAGTAGCAAAGGTACTTTACTTCATTTGAAACTAGCCTCTCGTTAGCTTTTCGATCAAGAACCACAAGAACGATCAAGAACCACAAGAACGATCAAGAACCACAAACAAGAACCCCTAAGGCAGAAAATGTAATGATCAGAATAAATACCTGATACTTTTTTATCTCAAATGACTCCGGAGTAAATGTTTTGAAGAATTCTTCACCAAAATCTGGCACCTCATTCTCACCATCTTGGTACTACAAAAAGGATAAAGATCAATAATGGCTAAACTAAAAAAACAAGGTCACTGGCCACACACACTGGCTGACAAAGATAATGGACAAAGAACCTTCACAGCCAATGATGGCGTCAACAATTGTCTATATTTCAGTTGCCGAGTCCTTTTTGAAGAGATAGGTAGGACCTGTCAACCAGCATTATGCAGCAGGGATCAAACCCGGGCCCCATATTGCCAAGCAGAGATCCCCTGCCAGCCAGATTTAAAAAAATATTTATCACCACTGTACTGCGAAAAAAAAAAAAAAAAAAAAAAAAAAAAAAAAAAAAAAAAAAAAAAAAAAAAAAAAAAAAATTCTGTTTGGCCCAAGGGAAATAAAAAAGAAAAATAAATTACATGCTTGATTCTGAGCGACAGCCAATGGGTACAACTGGGTTGTATGAATAGCTCAGCTATCATTCCG
Organism: Artemia sinica; assembly: GCA_027921565.1. Lineage (NCBI taxonomy): Eukaryota > Metazoa > Arthropoda > Branchiopoda > Anostraca > Artemiidae > Artemia > Artemia sinica. Next base: position 50,618,502 of record CM051267.1, read on the forward strand.
TATCAAGATGGGAACTTGCCCTCCAGTAATATTGTGATTAAATAGAAAAATAATACTGGGTAGAGCAAAACAGAAGAAATAGGTGAAAACCTGGAAATAGTCTGGTGACTGTGTTGCCAGACCCTACGTTATAAATACAGTAGCAAAGTACTAGTAAGAGCTAATTTACGAAGATAGAGATTCAAATTAAGATGATAGACTTGGACTTAGGAAACCAAATTCATGAAGATCAAAAGATAAAGAATCGAATAATAGTAAAACAAAATATATCTACATCAAAATAATGAGCTGTCCTAGCTAAGTTGTTGGCACGCCATGTTGGGAATCCTTTGTCCGATTCCTGGGTTCGATTCCTGGTGTGACCGGTTATTTGGTTTGGGACGGGGGTCAGTGGTGTGACTCTGTAGACGTAGCCAGAGTCGACCCAGATCAAAAATGGGTACTTGGAGAAATCTGGGGGAAGTGTTCAGGAGGGGTGTGCGAAAGCACAGGATGGCTGGCCCCCAACCCCCCGCTGCATTCCTGGCTGACGGGCCACGAAACGGAAATCAGCACCGCCAGTTTGGACCTTAAGAGTCTAGTACCGTCATACTTACTTTTTTACATAAAAATAATTCATTCCATCCTACAAACCACAACAGGCCAAACAATGAGGAATTAACCTAAGACAGCAAAATTTGCTACTTTAAATGAATATTTCGGCTCTATATCCAAAGGCAGTCATCACCAAAGCACATACAAAAATATAAAATATAACTTACAATAAAATGCATAATCATTGAAACTAAATTAAAAAAATAAAACAGCCTCCGAATTATTACTTCAAGGAGGTTCAATCAAGACTGAGACAAAACAAACCTAGATAATAGACCAAATAATAAATATTAGATAATAGGTCTTAGAAAGCTAAGTTCAAAAATGAACAGCTAAATAGCTAAATTCCGAAAAAGTATATAGCAATAGTAATTAGTATTATAATAATTAAATATTAATTAATAATTAATTATAAGCATTAATTAATTAGTTTTATTAATAGTAAAAATAGTAGAAACGGCATAAACTTACATCAAAATCATCCATTACATCTTCATCGCTTAGAATTTCTTCTAGATCTTCCCGCTCAATGTCCTCAACTTCGGGAGTATCTTGTAGCCGCTGAACGGGTTCTTGGATAATTTCTTCGGTTCCAACGCTATGAACAACTTCCTTTGATATCTCAGGGGTCACTACACCTTCAAATGATTTTGAGTGGAAGTCGGCGCTTGACGGGGCTATGGTAGCTGCAAAACAATACAAACTAATTAGACTAAACTAATTAAACTAATTCATAAATTTGCCTGAGATTAAAAAATATCTCAGAAGAAAGAAAGAAGTTAGTAACTTTAAGAGTAGGCTCTATTTTTTGGCTACTAAGATTTTATTTCTCTGATTTTACATTATTCTGCTCATATTTCATTATTTGCTAATCAAGATGCTAACATATTAAACCTAACAGATGTCAGTTGGAAGAGCTTAAACTGAAATATTTTCCCCCAGTACACCATTGACCCTGTGGTACCACACATGACTGACGCTCTATTTGGCAATACGGGGTCCAGGGATCGCCCCCCCCCCCCCCCCCCCTGTAGCAAGGTTGCACGACAGATTTGCAATTTGTCCCTGTAAAAAAGACCCAGCAACTGAAACATCAATTCGACGGCCTTCGTGTCAACAATGGCCCCGGATGTTTTTTTTTTTTTTTTTTTTTTTTTTTTTTTTTTTTTTTTTTTTTTTTTTTTTTTTTTTTTTTTAAGTTGGGTATTGATGACATTCCCACCAGAGTCCTTATTACATTGAAAAGAGGAGATTCGTTTCCTAAAAAATGGCCTGAAAAGTACGGTCAGAGCCATCACATTTTCAAAAAAAATCGTTGTCTAAAAGATGAATGATCTCAACAGGGCCATACCCAGAATTTTTTCCGATGGGGGGGGGGGGGGTACAAAAGGATTTATTTAGAGGGAGGTGCAGAAAATGACTTTCAAAATGCATAAGAAATTTGGTGTTGTGTTTTGTTACGTTTTTACGAGTCAGATAAACATTTCGGAGTGCGGGGGGTCAAAATCCCTAAAATCCCTCCCCCCTTGATACGGACTTGGATCACAACAGACAGATTAGTCAAAAAACCGGTCTGGCGTGTTCTAACGTCACAAGGGCTTCTTATCTGACAGATCCCCAGTTTCCTCGTACCAAATGTACAATAGGTAGCAAAACAAACGCTTATTCAGCCATATGATGCCTGATAACTGTTAACCTGATAACTGTAAAACCTGATAACTGATAACTGATACACGCACACTATAACTGTAACCCAGAAGTAGCAATAGAAAAGAAATGATGCTAGCCATATTTGGTTATACAATTTTTTCTAGAGCCTCGTTTTCAGGCAGCGGGTTCCAAAAACAGGTTGACAACCAGCTCCGAATGGCTGAAAAGATTCAGTTACGGTCCGCTTTCAGCCATTGATTTATCTTCCGTGTTCAACCCGGGTTTGTTGAATTTGAATCCCGTTGCTAGGCCTCGTGGTTGCACAATTCTTGGCATTCAGATTCAAGAATGAACAATAAAAGTAAAAATTCGTGAAGATCTGAAACATCATATTTCATATGCTACAAATTATTTTAACATTTCTTGGCCCAATTCCAATTTGGTGTTCAGTGGTATGTGGACAATAATCCTGTCGTTTCATATATATATATATATATATATATATATATATATATATATATATATATATATATATATATATATATATATATATATATTATATATATATATATATATATATATATATATATATATATATATATATATATATATATATATATATATATATATATATATATATATATATATATATATATATATATATATATATATATATATATATATATATATATATATATATATATATATATATATATATATATATATATATATATATATATATATATATATATATATATATATATATATATATATATATATATATATTATTTTCCCTTTCGAAAATAACACTACGATAGAAAACCCTCCCTATGTCTCGTCCCCACACTCACAAAATTTCCCAAATTTTAATATCCACTTTGCAACTGCTTCCTGTTTTATTTTTCTAAACAACTTCTATGAATCACATCCCTCCAAAAAATTTCCCTTCTAAGTACCTTCAGTTCTTCACAATAACACATAAAACGTTCTAAACCTTCAGACTCCCTGCACATAAGATAAGGGAAGGGACCTTTCCGTACCTAAACCCTCCCTTAATACTTTCTTCTTTCCCCCAAGCGGCATAAAATTCCCCTTACTGATAAAACCCATTTTAAAGTATCATTTTATATATATATATATATATATATATATATATATATATATATATATATATATATTATATATATATATATATATATATATATATATATATATATATATATATATATATATATATATATATATATATATATATATATATAGGTAAAAACAATATATAAACTTTAAAACAATAAAGTTTCAATAAAATTTCAGATAAAAATTGTATATATATACAATTATACTTCGTTGTTGAAGACGGCAATCCTTACTTCGTTGAAGTAAGGATACTAGGGCTGTTTTAAAGGTTTTTAAAAGCGTTTTTTTTTTTAAAGCATTTTAGTTTATACTTCGTATTTTAATGTAAGTTTGTTTTTATATATATTTTTTCTTTAATGTTGTGCTGAAGAAGGCCCTTGGACATAGGGCCGAAATATTCAGTTTCCTGGTTGAACTTCGTTGAAGTAAGGATACTAGGGCTGTTTTAAAGGTTTTTAAAAGCGGTTTTTTTTTAAAGCATTTTTAGTTTATACTTCGTATTTTAATGTAAGTTTGTTTTATATATATTTTTTCTTTAATGTTGTGCTGAAGACGGCCCTTGGACATAGGGCCGAAATATTCACCGATTTAAATTGCACTGTCTTGAAAAAATTTCCCTATCATTTTTAAGTTGTATTTGTTTGATATTGACACTTTACTGAAAACGAATTATATTGCAAATATTTTCTTTTGTACTTATAATTCAAAATAAACATTAAAATTACAGTCAAATTTTGAACTGATGAGCTTTCAGCTATTAGTATCATTATACATCAAATATTCAGTTTAATTTATTAGTTATTTCGAAAATTGTTCAAGGCGATTATAGTTTCACTACAAACAAGAGTTTGGATGCTGCCCCCTTACTTGACTGTAAATAAAAACCAAAAGCTTACTGCGTCATTGGCGCTTCACTGAAAACGAATTGTATTACAAATATTTTCTTTCCAGTTCTTACAGCATTGAAAATGAAAATAAAATTACAGAGAAATAAAACCTTGAACTGATGGATCTTTCAACAATTAATATCATTATGTGATATTAATTTATCATTATATCATTATAATTTATTTAAACAATTAATTATCAACAATTAATATCACTTTTATTTGTGTTACACTTTCCAAGACTGTTCAAGACATATATTGTTTTCAGTAAAGCGCCAATGAAGCAGTAGGTTTTAGACTTTTACAGTGAGAGAAGGAAGCGATACCCAAACTCTTGTTTGTAGTGATTTTTGTTCGTTTCAAGCTTGATTTGCATATTCAATTTAAGTTTCAGTCGTTTTAAGATTTATTTATTCATTTACATTAGCATCTATTGTATGTTAGTTTGCATAGATTCTTTATTTAATTTCTGGTCGTTTTGGGTTTCATTTACACTTCGATAGCAAAATATTTTTTTTCGCTTTAAGCTTGATTTGCATATTCAATTTAAGCCTTACTTGCTTCAAGATTTATTTATTCATTTATATTATTAATTGTTGTATGTTTTTTGTGTTATGATTGCTTATTTAATTTTTGTTCGTTTTTTGGGTTTCATTTATTCTTTAATAGTAATTCTGGTCGTTTTGAGTTTAAATTTTGACAGGCATTTGTATCTGCTGATCTTAAGTTTAAAATGGCCTTTACTTTTCTTGTAAAACTTCTTTTTCGAAAAATTTTTTAATTAATAACTTACAACGCCTGCCCTCGCACCTTGGGAGGTTGTGTAGAGCCGGAGTTTTCGTTTATATGATCTTTGAATTATACAAAAAAAAATGGCTATCTCAAAGTTCTTATTGGATGGGTTTGAGGAAAAAAGGGCGTGGAGGGGGGGGGGCTAGTTGCCCTCCGATCTCTTTTGACTCTTAAAAAGTGAACTAGAACTTTCAATTTCCAATCAAATGAGCTCTCTTTGAAGTTTACACGAGCATCCCTTCCATGAAAACCATATATGCCCCCAGGGCATAACTTACAACGCCTGCCCCCGGGCCCTGGGAGGTTGTGCCGACACCGGTGTTTTTTTGTTATATGATCTTTGAACTATTTTTCACAAAATGCTTATCTCAAAATTTTTATCGGATACATTTGGGGAAAAAGGGCGTGGGGAGGGGGCTGTTTACCCTTCGATCTCTTTCGACACTTAAAAAGTGAACTAGAACTTTCAATTTCAAACTTTCAAACAAAATAAGCTCTTTCTCAAGTTTATACGAGCATTTAACGCCTGTCCCGGGCCCTGGGGGCTGTGTCGGCACCGGAGTTTTTGTTATATTACGTTTGAACTATTTTAAACAAAATGACATCTCAAAATTTTTATCGGATACATTTGGGAAAAAGGGCGTGAGGGGGACTAGTTGCCCTCCGATCACTTTTGACTCTTAAATAGGGCACTAGAACTCTCGATTTCCAATCGAATGAGCCCCTTCCGAAGTTTATGCGACGACCCTATTCCATATGAAATGCCTCTGGAATTTTTTTTTTAAAATAAATAATAAAACAATGGAGCCGCGCGGCCTTTATTATAGGCAACGCTATAGCGTTGCCTCTGAGTAATCCTCGTAGTCCAAAATCCCAAGGAGAGGTAATCTTCCTTAGTGGATATTTAGCCAGAGCTGAACTGTTTCCTGAATTAAACTAATCAGAACTAAAACTAGCCCCAAAAGAACTGAACTGATAATTAGCCGGAACTAAATTGAGGATTACTGACATTAAATCTTCCTTAGCGGATAATTAGCCTTAGCATACCAAAACACACCGCAACTTGTATATTCACCACGTCTAAGCAAGTAAATGTAAGACATCGGTGTGATATAGACACTGCACACAATCGTAAACCGTCTGACTAAGCTTAATAAATGGTGGCTACTCATAATTACTAAGGGCAAAATGGTTTTTTAATCTTTATTAAGCGAACAAATCCTTTTACGGGTAAGGTCGTTGCTAATCAGTGATTTTACAACGGCCTTAAACGTTGTCCTTATGGAAACGAAAGTAGTAACCGTCCAATGCATTGAAAACCTAAACGCAAACTTACGCCTGAAGGCATAGATATGTGTGTAAGTTTTCAACGAATTGGGGTTACCAGGGTCATTTGCAAAGAGGTATCATTTCTATAGAAGGTATAGTAATTTGAAATATGGAATTTGCTTGAAGGTATATACTTTGCGTACGCGCCCGTACCAAACAGGTTTTTCTGGTAGTCCTATTCTACAGGTCATTACACCTTTGCCAAGAGGAGCGAGTATAACTTGATTGGTGATTAGGATTTGAATAAAAGGAATAGTTTTCTTTACAAATTCATATTAGTAAGAGAATTGAATTCAAAGAGAATAGTTTATTTGCAAGGATATTAGTGAAAAAAAAAATGAGTGGTGTGCATTTACACTATTGGAGATTAATGATGGAACCGACAGCAGCAGCAGCAGCAGCGATATACGAGTACCTAATGTAGCTGTGGAAATAACCGCTGGCTGTAGATTATGTCTTGAATGGGATATTATGTATGCGAGATACGTGATATCATTAAGCAAGTTTAAGCAGGAGGAGCAGCTGTGTTTTGCTGGAAAAGTGAATATTCTCCATATAAATAAACTTCGGTCAGCATTAGATGTCCTATCGAAATATATTGATGAGAACAAAATGCATCAGTGAATATTATTATTGTAATTATGTTCAATAAAAATGTTTCTAAATCAATGGTATATTTTTTTCGTTTTCTATAGTAGACAAGCGTATATTTCATAGAGTAGAAAAAAGAAATTCTGTTTAGTCTGAAGTTGGTTGTGAGAGAGTTAGGACTAAAAAATGGATAGATTCGAGAAAGATCGAATCATGAGGAATCTAGTTCTTATGGAAAAACATTTAATTCTAGATGATGATTTTCTAGAGTTGTCTATTCAAAGGAAGATATTTTCTCGAGGAATGCTTGTCGATATAATGAAAACTGATTCTCCATCATTAGACTATTGTATGAAGCTTCTACATCGTGGTCCAAATGCATTTACACAATTTATTGATATATTGATCACGACACGACAAAATGATATTGTGGATATGCTTTTAAACATTAGTTTAGAAATTTAGGACTTTTTTTTCATAAGAAAGATGGTGCTCAAGGATGATTTACTCCTCTCTCTCTCTCAGACATTTTTTTTTTTGTTGCTAGCTCAGTTTCATTGTGGCAGTGAGAGCGTTAACACATGACAAAATGTTCCATACATGTCCGTTATGTATGTACACACAGGGCAGCTGGTCATCATGTGAGAATTGCACAATGATTGAGGAGTATGATGAAAAGTGTAGATTATGCAACCCGTGTAAATTGCACAGAGGATATGCTGTACAAATTAAAGGTTGTAATTCCTGTCTTGAAGAGGTGTGTAACTCTCATCCTAGAGGTCACCTATGCTCCAATTGTCATTATGATAAATGCAAGCAGTGGGAGAGTACATATCCCGGTATGATTGGAAAGAATCCTAACCGTGATTTTAGTTTATTGCTACGAGATTGGTATCGTCGTGGTTTTAGATTGTTCTGGGAGGAGGAACCGGGTCAACGATTCGACTGTTGGAACAACAAAAGAATATGGTTTCTACGTCATCGTTGTGAAGACACTGGGTGTTATGATTATAAGCCCACTGATTTTTATTTGGCTGTGACGGAATGTGATTCGACACTTGAGGACACTGTTTGTGAAATTGCTTCAAATAGGCAAATTGAAACATGTGAATTCTATAGAATGAATGAGAATAGTATCATTGACTATACAAAGAGATATGACAAGAGTGAAATCACACTCTACTGTAGAAAATGTGACCCTGACATTGCACTACATCAGGATCAGTACACTGTGAATTCAGATAATCTACCTGCACTAGTTGTTGTTGACAAATACCTAGTAGTGGATGAAATCTAAAGAGTAGAAAAGTCGTTTTTATCATGTATATAAAATTTTTTATTAATAAAAAACAATTTCACATACATCTTTAGAACATTTTATTCTTAGGGCACTAAAAATCAATATTAAATACACTTGTAAGTATATTCTCCACTAGAAAGTCGTTCAATTGAGGTAAGTCAACGTAGATGTTGAGAAACTGCTTGTAGGTGTAGCCCCGACATCTGAACATGAAAAAGAGTAGTGCATGAAAGCCACATGTCTTAGTCGTTAAATCCTGTACTCTTCGTTGATTTTGAATAATGGTTTTCCCACTGCTTTCAATAAAGTTGCTGATGTATGGAGCGTAGAATTTATACGATAGACCAAGAGGATCAAAAAATTCAATATTCTTCGCTGTTTGAAAGATGCTTAGCCAATGACCGGTCTTCAAAGTCGACGGACTGCTATTAACAATGATTAGGGTATTGTTAACACTTGGAATTTTTTCAATGAAGTCCGAAGGTATGCAATAGGAGTTGTACCGGGACATGTATGGATCCATACTAAATACGTTGATTATTTGGTTTGTGTTCATGGTGCTAGGTCTAGTAGAACACTGCCGTCGGGCGTGATTTCCCAATAGGTTTCAAATTGACTCAGTGATATTAGCGTGATACTCTCAGTCAGAGCATTGGCAAATGTACACTCTAAACGTACATTCCCTGTTCGTACTATGCTCATATCCTGTGTGCCTGACAAGTCCAAAACAATAACCCATGATTTTTGAAAACATTGAATCGGTTACTCCATTTTCAAATAGTTGAGAGTCATGATCTAGGGATTGCATGGTCAACTCGTACAGAGTTCTATAGGATTTTTTGTCAAATGATAGAGTGTACAGTGGAATACCATTCACTTTGCACACGAGGCTAGATAGACCGAAAAAATTAAAATCATGGGGGGATTCAGTCCAGGATACAACGGCACTGCCACTCTTCACAAAGGCCAAAGCCAATTTTGATGGGATTTCTCCATTGATAAATGATGAATCGCTATAGCTACGAGAGCCGGGTGGCAATGTGACGTTGATTGGTGATCGTATGGGGGACAAGAAGTTTTAATGTTGTTGCCATTGGCTCTTAGCTTTTCCACTGCCAATGCAACAGAGCTCATAACCTGTTGTTTTCGGACGTGGAGAATTGCCGATGTGTGATAATGACATTTGCATCGGGTGCTGCAGGAAGTGTTTTTCTCAAAATGAAATTCGATGGGGCCATCTGTAACTTTATGTCAATCTTGACATTGGGGGGTAGCCATTGGGATATATTGAATATCTCATGATTTAATTTTCCAACTAGATGATACTCCTGGGTCACTGCAGTAGTCAACTCACCGTCAGTATCAACACCTGTTCGATATTCATAGCCCAGCGATTGTCTCTCATCTCCTTGTACGCCTTTGGTGTCATCATCATAAATTGTATGTAGCTTGCATAGTTTGATAAATTATTGCTAGTGCTCACCAATGTTCCATTAATAAATACATTAATTTGTTTGAATAGGTTGTGTAGAATACAGTTTTCATAGGAGAGACCATCGCCGGCATTTGGAGTTGTATTATCTGACTTTTTCTTCACCACAACATTTAAATCAATAAATGTTGACGACAAATCAATGAAATAGTCTTCATTGGAAAATATTTGAAAGTGTATATTTTCCGAGAGGGGTTGTTGAGGGTGAAATTGTTCATAGTAGCCATACTTGACACTGACATCAACATTTTCAGCATTGAATAGATTCAATGAGGAACTGATTGATGGATATGATTCCTTGTGGGGGAGATAAGTCATCTTAAGAGAAGAAATCCTTCTTTGATCTAACAATCTTTTTCTTTTTCTTCTTCTGCTGCTTATTGGCCTTCGTTGTTTTATTTCTCAAAGTCCTTGTTGATGTCCTTTGCTTCCTGCCTGGGTGGAGACTGATGAGTGAATGACGCGAACGCATCCTTTTCAATCCCTCCCCATTTTGTCTAGATTTTAATTGTTCACCAACGGCTCTTGCTGAAGATCTAATATTTTCCTTAACACTCTCCTTGAAATTCTTGCCCGACCCCCAGTCCTGTAGTGTGGAGGCAGCAGCAAATTTGATGCAGCAGGTACAAGATATTTTCTGGCAAGGGGTAGTGCAGCAGAACGAAATAGCCTAGCAAACCAGCTACCAAGACCATAGCCAGACATTGTAGTACGCCCCTTGTAGTAGTCCAATCCATTGCCTTTTTGACGTGGACTCAAAGCACCAACATAACAGTCAATATCGGGACAGACAAATGGAATTCTTCTATTGTTCATTTTTTAGGTTATTGTACCGTCGTTGTCGTTGACAATGGATCGAAAATGACATGTAATCACTGCTAAGCCTTTTGAAATTGCTATTGGATCACCTAATTCAGTTCTCAGTGTTAACTGACAGAGTTCCAAATAGGAAGTGTTTACGGGAATATACTGAAGATGCTTTATATTGTAGTGGTGAACATGTTCTTGATTGGTTTTTCGTTCAAGAACTCGTAGGAGGGGAACATTTGAATTACCAACCCGAGATGTTTCCACAAATGAAGCGTAGAGAAATATACAACTGTCCGTGGAGAAGCTGGGTGCATAGTCTGCATAGATAACATGGTCACTACCACTGAAATTTTCTGTCTTAATAATACGGTTTTTAAAACCAAGAACCTCACGTAAATTCTCATTGAGGAAAATTCTTTCATTCTCAAATGGATTGGTAATATAAATTCTCCTTTGTTCCGTCGAGTAATTGAAAGTGAAACCACCTTTTTTTTCGACTTGCAATTTTTTTTGTTGATAACTCGACACAGTTCATGCATGTTATTGTATTCCCTGTAGGGGATGTTAGCAATAGGGTACTGATTAGAGTCTAAAGTTGCCATTGCACCTTCATCACCGAATTCAAACGGTCGTATATTTTTATTTCATATTTACGATCCTTTCTCAGGATGTCATAGGTATTTTTGAGAATACAGTCGACAAGAGCCACTTCATATGCACCGTCAAATTTGACGGCGGGTGAGAGTTTTGTCCAAAAATCACTTGTCGTATTCAAGTCATTGTAGAGAGGATCGGAAACGTTGGACATGAAAGTTACATAGAAATCATTGGGCATTGTCAATATCTTCAACACCGATCCAAGAATCAAAATCAGAGTTGTATCCTAGCCATCGAACAAGTAACTGTTTCTTACCCCTGCGAGTACGTCTCTTAATATCTTTTCAATTTGATAGATTTCACTGGCATTTTTAACTTTTTGTAGTTCATAGTCATAAAAGCCACCGAGAATCTCCTCATCTTTGGTATCACGCAGGCGATAAGTTATGGGTTTAGTGTCTAGGATTTTTGCCACCTTAAAAAGTTCTGTGGACCACAAGTAATTCCCCTTTTCAAAAAACATTAGTTGTTCTATTAATTCGAACGGTATCACCAACATTGAATTTATTTTTCTTCTTCTTGACAGCCGACGATTCATTGGAATACTGTTTAAGAAAGGTGTCAATTGTATCATGATCAGAATGATGAACTTCCGTTGGCGTAGAGTTGGACAATGATCGATGAGGTCGTTGATTATAAATCAACATGATTTTATCAAGATCACGAATAAAAGCCGATGTATTTTTCAATGTACAATATCTTGAAATTAAAAGTCGAATAGTTCTTATCAATCGTTCGGCCAATGCAGCCTTTATAGGACTGTGACTATGATAGAGCAGTGTACTATATTTCTCTAGTACTTTTGCAACATGGGGATTAACAAATTCACTACCGCGATCCGTTTGAATTTTTTTATACGAATCCTGTTGGAGAATACTTTCAATGGCCTGAGCAACTTCAACACCTCTCTTTGATCGCAATGGAATTGCATATGCATAACGACTATAAACACTGATTGCAAGTAGAATGTACTTGTACGGTGTATTGTGACGTCTTTGAAGCTCATCTAGAGTCAGGAGATCTGCTTGCATTATATGCAATGGGTAAAAGGCTTTAGTTTTTCGATATTGATTGGCACGAAGTCTATGATTTCTATGCAGAGTGTAACTTGATTCATTTTGTAGATAGTCTTGTACATTTTTAATGCGAACACCAGTGACTTTGGAAAGAGTGGTGGGGGTGCTTAAACTCCCCGCCTCACCAATATTTCATAAACACCTTTCAGAACTTCAAACATTTTGAACGTAAACACGTTGTGTAACGACCGCTACCCTTTTGTATACTGGCTGTTGGTGGTGGTGATGATGACTTGATACGTCTTCGCTTTTGTCTAGCTATCAGCGGTGTGCTAGTATTTTCCAAAATTGATTTAAAATCTTCTTCTTCAAGTTCATTTTTTAATGGTGTCAATGTTGTTGTTGTTGTTGATGATGATGACGCATGTTCATTTATTTTTTTTAGAATTTGTCTATTGCCAATAAGACTTTTGGGGAAGTTTAATGTATTTAGAAAGTTGTATAGATGAGTCTCAAATGATAATAGTCCTTTACGATTTGTAACCATATCATAGATTAAATCAAGTAGATTATAGCTCTTGCCCTGAATTAATCCCTGTCCCATTGCTCTCAACTTGAATGTGATCACTTTCCAAGAGATAGGCTAGGAGTCGTTTTACTTTGTTCACGATATGAGTGGGGCATTAGATTTCCAATTTTCATTACAATCGAATCCAATTCCTCCTTCTTCAATTGTGTTCCAGCAGCAGCAGCAGCAGCAGCAGAACCCTGAGGAGATGATTCTTTTTTTGGGATCAGCAGCAGCAGCAGCAGCAGCAGCAGTGGGCTTCGAGCGACAGGACTTGTGTTTGTCCAATCGGCGAAGTGCATCTGAAGTAAAATCAGTTTTTTATCATCCTCAATATTTTCATTGTCAAGGAATTTACTCAGATTGTTCTCAAAGTGTTCGACGGGCGAGAGAGCGAGTTCTATTGGAGTCAATTTATAGGGTTTTGCCATTCTCTCTCTTTAGAGAAAACTGTTTACAAGTCCTGCAATTATTGGCAGTAAAAGTGTGAAAAAGCTACCGCCCGCCTGAAGAAGTCGTTTCCTTTTGAAATTCTTTCCTTTCTTTTTAGAGGCCAATGTACGTACAATGGAACGATGTTGCTTTGCCTGTTGCTTAACTACTTCTGGCACTTGAACATTACCCTCGATCAAATTTAAACAAAGTTCGGATATTAGATTAATGAAATCATTGTCAATACCGTGTTTGAGTATTGCTTTCCTAAGCGGAGGTTTTGAAGTGCTTAGAACTGAAAACAAATGTCTATTTTCATGTAGTTTCTTCAGTGTCATGATAGCAACTAATAGGTCTTTTTAGTGTTCACGGGGAGATATACTGTAATTTCATTGTCAAAAATATCTGTGACTACACGTAGATCCTCGGGTGTATTTTGGTTAAGATCCAATAGGATGTAGCCGTAGGGTTTATTAGTTGCCTGATTGTATGCTGATGAGAGCAGAAATTTGGGGGCTCCCGGATAGATTTGTTTATTGAGAGTTATTAGCGAGCTAGAATCACTAACAACTCTGTAGATGATATAGTAGGTACAGTTCAATGCAAGTGTTCGCATACACTTGCTCTGATGAAAGAGATTGTGTAGAACCAGAGTAACGGAAATCTGTTCATGATGAGAGCGAAACAATGAACAGTTGTAGCATTTCCTGGGACCATTGTTCAATAGATTCAGCCAGATCGTCAATGATCAACCAAGAGTTTTTGTTCAATAATGCTGAAAACATCAAGTCCCTGTATGAATTGTATCTGCACCAACCCTGTCGTGGCAGCAATTGCTTTTATTTTATCATATGACTCCTGCCAAATACTATAGCAATAGTAGATTTTTTTTTTTTTCGGCTTTTCCACAAACATTTTATCACAATTTTTAATTATTTTAGTTAAGAGTGTTGTTTTGCCCGACATTGACGGTCCACACAGAACGATCTGAATGGTGTTTTAAATTGATACATGTTCCCTTCAACAGTTCACCTGGACAACTAACTGTAGACTATGGCTGTCTAATGACTAAATAATTTCCCTATTACTACTACTACTCCGTTCAAGAATAATAATAACAAGAAGAAGAAGAAGAATAAAGAATAATATTTTTCTTTTATTATATACATTAAAAAAAGGTGACAATACTTTAAAAATAAAAAAAATACTACATTGAAAAAGGCACATTAAACATGAATAAAAAAAATACACTTTTTTTTAATTTATTTATAATAAAAAAAAATACAACATTTACATAACCACTAGAAAAAAAAACAAACACTTAAATAAATACACTTTTTTTTTGTTTATTTATTTATAAAAAAAAATACAACACATTTATTGGACTTATGTGCACACACACACACTTGTGAAATAATATCATACACTTTTACTTACAACATTTTAAATTTTGGGGTCCCCCCTCCCCCCCCCCCGGGGGGCGGCCGCTGCGGCGGCCGGGGCCGGAAAGCGCCGGGCGCCGGAGGCTCGCTGCGGCGGGCCCGGGCCGGGGCCGGCATTAAATACTGGAAATTGATCTACCTTGCAAACACACACACATTGAAAATTGATTGTGATAGAAAAAAAAAGAATTAAAAAAAAAACCTAATTACCCAAAAAAAAAAAACCTCCCACCCAATTTATACTTTTTTTTGGTGAATTTAAGTTAATTTTTTTAAACCGAGTTGTTTTCTGTACTCTGTACATTCAACTCGGTCTGAAATTAAATAATGACCGTGTGGCAATACCTTCACACAATCCTCAAGTACATAGACTTTGTCCGATATGGCAGACATGGCGTTTTTCTCAACTCTAACTGTGTAGTTGGTTTTTTAAATTGTAAAGAGCGAAATCGCCATGACTTTCGCCCTTGGAACTAAACTACGTTCCACACAGTTTCTATACACACTCATGTCGAAATTATTTTTTACAAAGTGTGTAGGTACCCCCTTGCAAACTTGTTTGATATCCTTGCCGTGCGTTTCCACACAGTACCTTCGGTCCAGGAAACACACCACTGGATATCAGATCGCTACCCGTTTCAGATTTTAACATTAACAATTGATTTGGGGCCTGGCGTTTCACTAGCTCTGGGTAGAGGGATTCATCCCAGTTAGTGTAGTCCATTCGTGAGCTAATGTACTCGCCATTTTCCAAATCATTCAATAGATTTTCAGTTTTGACTTTTAACAGGAGTGAATCAGTGTCCCCGTAGTACACTTGAACTTGTCCCTCAATCGGCCACTGTACCTTACATACATTATAATAAAATGACAACATGAGTTTCTTGGATATTTCAGTTATTGCACTTCCGCCTGCAATATTTTTATTTAATACAATGTTTCTTTTTTTGCGATGTAGGAGAACCATATTGGAGTCTATGATTGTGAACGATGTGAAGTTTGGATCCGCAATGATTCGAGCACAATCTTTGGGGTTGGTTACAATGTCACATCGACTTCTGTGACGTACGCTCTCTCGCACATTTTACCGAAAGCTGAGTTCAAAATGAGTTTATAGACTTCTTTTTCAACTTTCGTTTTCGCTTGTGAACGCTTACTGACAAAGGTGTCAATAAACGTTTTCATGTAAGGCTTTTGATCAAATTGGAGGGCTCTATGAATCTTTGTGACCTTGAAACCATTGGACACCATCCATTTCAATAGCACGTGATGAACAACGATATTCTGTTTCGGGTTGAGATCGGCAATTAGTTTTTGTTTTGAAGGTACCCAGTGCATACTCCCGTCCTCTACTAAAGATAAATAGTAGGGGCTCAGAGAGTCCCTACCCACCGGTCTATTTATGCACGGAAAAACAAAGTCTTTTACCGAGTCATGGATTTCCATGGGTATTTCACCGTCAATTTCAAAAAAAACCATCCCTGTGCCCCATTCTCCTCAACACTGGCAATGTCGGGGAAATTCGAAGCACAGGGATTGTCAAGCCATTTATAATTGCCACACGGCAAACAGTAGTGAGACATTGCCGATGGGTAAAGAGAATTCATATCCAAAAAAACTGCGTCCGACTTTTCATCGGTGTGCTGTCCACTCGGATCAGTTTTCATGATACGATCCCCGTGAAAAACATACCCACCCTCATTGATCTCTCTACAAACAGATGCTGATCCACATCGGCGATCAGACCTATTTCTTCTTTGCTGATTTTAAGTATCAAGTCCATCACCAAATGGGGAGTGGAAAAATAATAACCTAAATCCAACCCAAATTCCCCATAGATTTTATCCGTATTTTTGCACACAATATCCAGAAGAGTGAGTACCTCACTGGCCAAGTAAAGTTTACAATAATCCCCACCCATTTTTACATCCGCCCTTTGCCCAAACCCTCTTAGCAAATTCGTAGTCGCTAGTGGTGCACTCACTCTCAGTAAGAGAATTGTAAAAAGCTTCAATGGGCGGTAGTGACACCTCATCTAGCCTCGAGCCAGAGTTGTAATAATCATGTGGATATATACCCTTACACGTTAATAAATCATACATTTCATCATCGGGGGAAGCGCTGTTTGAGGAGGGGGAAGCTATCAAAATTGTCACTTTTCTGCACCTGAATCAATTGACTTAAAGATTTGGGGAAGAAGCTGAAAGAGTCTAAAAAACGGATTTTATTCAGGCACGTGTTACCCTTGTCAACTGTTTTCCACATGAATTCTAGCAGCAGTAGCTTCTCCGATGATTTTGGGTATGATATTATATGAAAAAGAACCATCTATCCATGCATCATCTACAACTCCTCCCTTGGCAATGCGGGCCAACGCCGGAAGAACAAACTTTAAGTCGTAATTGGAATTGTGTATAAGAACAGGTACGAAATATTGTTGTCTAACGTTTAAATTGCATGACTGGTGTGCTACCCCTCTAAAGTTACTCCCTCCCGATGTAATTTCCTGCCACAAATGATCATGGTCGATCACCTTCCTCCTCCCCCCATTCCCAACACCATCATCAAATTCTCCCTTGCAAACCCAACACATTCTACGATTTTTAATGGCCACTATGTCATCTGGTGATAGGACCATAGGATAGTTTGTATAACGAAGGCGCGAAATTGCACCGTTCGCTGTTTTGACTAGACTGACCAATGCCGAGCGCATGCAGTCTTCACCGTCACTCAACATCTCAACTACCTCCAGCACTTGCATGGTATTATTGGAATCTGGTTGCGCGTGAGCGTAAGAGACCCCTATGGCTTCATGTATTTTAACATGATTTGAATTTGACGGACCGCACACGTCTGTCAGCTTAGCCTCGCAGTCCAAAGCGATCTTATTGCTCTGCAGGAGCGTGTTTTGAAAATTTTTAAAACGTAAGATCGCTCTATCTCCGCTTACCGTCTCCACAGCCTGGTATCCATGACGTTTACAGTGTTTCATGTGATGCTTTAACTTTAAATCAGAGCGAAATCTTGAGAGGCATGTTGGACAGTAATAGCATGCACACCCCACGCCCCCCCCTTTTTACCCTCACATAAAACCCTACTAATATCCGTAATTGGATTGAAATGACCAATTGAATCGGAGTCTGTGGGTGGGGTGTATAGAAGCCACACCCAATATTCTACTGATTCAATTGAAGGAGCCCGCACTGGAAATAATACACCCTTCTTTTCGGAACGCTGACCCTCTTCAAATTCTGGTTCATACTGTAACACCGTGACACCAATCTTTAAATGTGCATTAGTCCGCTCAAAAATATCTATTCCTTTTAGTGTCACGGGATATTGACCATTTAAACAATTAAAAATTTACTTTGGGGAACTTTGAACCCTCCCTATCATTAACTGCCATTTTATTCAAGTTCTACTTAGTGGCATCATTGCGCAGAGGTCTGTATGCCGCAATTAAAAACGCATACTTGAAACACTGCAGCCTCGTACCGAAACAGATTCGTTGTATCCCCCTACACCCCTCTAAATCTGAATGATATTTTAATTCAATTGCCATCCCTCCCCCATGCCCACCTCTTACAATAAAATCCTTTTTAAACCTACAAATGTTAACATTTAAACTTTCAATAAATAAAACCACAGATCCACTACCCCCCTCGTTATAATTTTCCCACTTACTTTGAATACTATTGGCCCAATTTAGAAAAACCTCCCCATAATTTGATAAATGCGGGTGTATTGCCAACATCTCTGTGTGCAAGTATTTCGAATACATCTCACCCGCACTTTCATTTAAAAAAAATATTTTTAGTGCTATTGATGCTTTTAAACTGACCCCCACTCCCCACACCCCCATTTGTTCTTCAAGAATGGCTCGAATCTTATCAGTATATGAATGTGTAATGGCCAGGGGATCTGTTATTATATCCCCCGACACTAGAGAGTTGAAAGGGTCACCGAATTTGGCGCTGTAGACTAATGTGTGATGCAAGGCAGAGTTGGAGAGAAAAAAATCCGGAAGAGAGGATACTGTTGCTGTTGTATTACTACTACTTCTATCTATAGCATTAAGTGGAGTGGTGGCGGGTGACAGAGAATTGTCAATAACACCACTCCCAGTCTGTTCAATCACATTGGGGGGATGTGGCATGAGGTCCCCTAGTACATATTCCAATGTGTTTGGGGACAATTGGTCGAGCCAGCCTGTATTGTCCTCCTGATGGAATTTCGTTATGAGGACCCGGTTCAGATTTACTTGTAACATCATCTAAATATTCACGCATGAAACTATCTGTCCACCCCGGATCCTCAAGCATGTCAATATCACAGCTTAAGTCATCCAGGCTGGCCATTTCCCCAAAAACATCGTTAAGGAAGCCACTTTCCCACTCCATATTCTCTAGGACCAGTGTAGCTTCATCCCTGAAACTCTGCTGGTGGTGACAGAATTGGTCCTGTAAATATAGTTGCTTCATCACTCAATGGTGTCGCTGGTGGTGGTGCTATATTTTTAATCTGTAGAAAAAAAAAAAGTTTTATTTTTTATGTAAATTTTTTTATAGTTAATAAACTTTGTCAATTTCTCATAGTCATTGTCACACTACCATCACCATCACCTGAACAATTAAAAGAAGAAGAAAAAAAGTTACATTGCCTTATGTCTTTCATAATGTCAACTGAACATGTTAAAAAATATATATTTTTTTTTTTTTTTAGTCGGGAAAATGTAGTCTTATTCTTAGAAGGGTAAGTTAGAACAAGAGAATGATAAAAAAAAAACTAATGGTTTTATTCCAAAATTTTTTTAAAATAAAAATGCAAAATATGGGTCCAATTCGATTGTTTTAGCCTCTTCATTATAATTCTCAATGAAATTTGACCATCCTTCAAACGCTTGTTAATAATTAAATAAAAAAAAAAAACTAATTTTTTTTTTCAACTGAAAGTAAGGAGAGACACTAAAACTTAAAATGAACCAAAATTATTACGTATATGAGGGGGTTCCCTCCTCCTCAACACCTCGCCTTTCACGCTAAGTTCAAATTTTGTTCCAATTCTTTAAAAAATGACCCCTGAATCAAAAAGGTCGCTTAATTAGAATAAATAGCTCTTTTGAAAGCAATAAACAAACTTTAGCCTAAAGAGTAAGGTATTGACGAAGGGCGAACCCCCTCATATAGGTTTTTTTCAAAAATAGGGGGCAATTGCTCCTTATATCTCAATTGTCACCACTACTATCCTAAGCTCCTGCTGAAGATAGGTTCGAATATTGAACTTTGTATTTTTTAAAAGTATAAATGCCACAAAAAGGTATTTTTTTTTCAAAAATAGGGGGCAATTGCTCCTTATATCTCAATCGTCACCACTACTATCCTAAGCTCCTGCTGAAGATAGGTTCGAATATTGAACTTTGTATTTTTTAAAAGTATAAATGCCACAAAAGGTATTTTTTTTTTCAAAGATAGGGGGGGGGCAATTGCTCCTTATATCTCAATTGTCCACCACTACTATCCTAAGCTCCTGCTGAAGATAGCTTCGAATATTGAACTTTGTATTTTTTAAAAGTATAAATGCCACAAAAAGGTATTTTTTCAAAAATAGGGGGCAATTGCTCCTTATATCTCAATTGTCCCCACTACTATCCTAAGCTCCTGCTGGAGCTAGGTTCGAATATTGAACTTTGTATTTTTAAAAAGTATAAATGCCACAAAAAGGTATTTTTTCAAAAATAGGGGCAATTGCTCCTTATATCTCAATTGTCACCACTACTATCCTAAGCTCCTGCTGAAGCTAGCTTCGAATATTGAACTTTGTATTTTTTAAAAGTATAAATGCCACAAAAAGGTATTTTTTTTTCAAAAATAGGGGGCAATTGCTCCTTATATCTCAATTGTCCCCACTACTATCCTAAGCTCCTGCTGAAGATAGGTTCGAATATTGAACTTTGTATTTTTAAAAAGTATAAATGCCACAAAAAGGTATTTTTTCAAAAATAGGGGGCAATTGCTCCTTATATCTCAATTGTCACCACTACTATCCTAAGCTCCTGCTGAAGCTAGCTTCGAATATTGAACTTTGTATTTTTAAAAAGTATAAATGCCACAAAAAGGTATTTTTTCAAAAAATAGGGGGCAATTGCTCCTTATATCTCAATTGTCACCACTACTATCCTAAGCTCCTGCTGAAGCTAGCTTCGAATATTGAACTTTGTATTTTAAAAAAAGTATAAATGCCACAAAAAAAGGTATTTTTTCAAAAATAGGGGGCAATTGCTCCTTATATCTCAATTGTCATCACTACTATCCTAAGCTCCTGCTGGAGCTAGCTTCGAATATTGAATTTTTTAAAAGTATAAATGCCACAAAAAGGTATTTTTTCAAGAATAGGGGGCAATTGCTCCTTATATCTCAATTGTCACCACTACTATCCTAAGCTCCTGCTGAAGCTAGTTTCGAATATTGAACTTTGTATTTTTTTAAAAGTATAAATGCCACAAAAAGGTATTTTTTCAAAAATAGGGGGCAATTGCTCCTTATATCTCAATTGTCACCACTACTAACCTAAGCTCCTGCTGAAGCTAGCTTCGAATATTGAACTTTTTAAAAGTAAAATACCACTTTTACCAATATCCATAAAACTCTATTCTGAATATGAAAGTATACAGAAGTATAGATACCTGTGTAAATTGCTTATCGAAGATATACATCTTACTATTTAAAGTCCGCTTTGCATGCGACCCCACTTAGAATTCAAATCAGCAAATCGGATTAAAAAGCGATGGTAGATCTGATAAGGTAGCGGATGTATGCAAATGCATTAAGGCAAAAATACCAGTCTAAAAGTGCGCGTCAACTGTATAGTAGCAAATTGTTTTCGCTTCTTTCGTTTTTTTTTTTTTCAAATAGTTAGTTTTTTTTTGTCTAAAAGGAATATTGGAATTATTGCATTAGAATGCATCTTGGTTAGAAGTTACGAGGTAAGGTTTTTTTTTGTTATAGAAATGCATGAAAAGCATTCCTTTATATATACCAGCTAATTTGGTTAATGAAAGAAAATGAAATAGTTTTTAGAAACAAATTTTAAGTTTTACTCATCAAAAGCTATGCCCCTGAGAAAATTTACCTTATTTTTGAAAATAGGGATAGAAAAAAAAATTATGTATATACTTACAAATTCTGACTGGCCTTCTATATCTGAACTCCTCGGCAAAACTTGAAGGGGGTTAAGGTCACAATGTTCAGTAGGCTGAGCTGAGGCATATGAAGCAGTCCACTCCCTTTTCAAGTTCCTTCCAGCTGGCATGGAGCTAACACGGGGGTCAGAGAATCCTGTCATTAAAAGATTCGCAGGCATTGGCTGGTCCAGGTCTTGTGTAGTTCTAGCAGCGAATTTGATAACTGATGCTCTTGCAGATTGCATTAATATACCTTCGCTATATCTTGCCCTCTTTTCAGAAGGGGGGATATTGCATGTGTCCACTTCCTTGAAAAAAAAGGGTAAAATTTAACATGAAAAAAAAAATGCATTTCGGGTTTGGAAAATAATTCAGTTTATGTTAGGCATTTAAAGTAGTGTAAAACATTTTTTTTTTTTTTTTTTTTTCAATAGAGCTAAGCACTTTTTCAAAAAACACCCCTAAAAAGGTTAACTGATCATGATAAAAATCACACCGTAAATGCAGACTGGCCTGGAAGTGTTTTCAAAAATACCCCTAAAAAAGCCGCCGTAAGCTTCAACCTATAAGAGAATTATTTAGAGGTTTCAGCTCCTAAAAACAATAGGCTTCTAAGTATATAAGTACCCTTAGTTCTAGTGTAAGGAAAGAATTTCTTCCTTAACTTAATGACAAGACAATTTCTTTTTTATTATAAATAATGAGAAAATTTTTACTCACCAGAAATTGCTTTGAATTATCCATTTTCTATGTAAATGCTTACAAAAAATGTCAGTTGTGTTACGTTCAATAAACTATTCAAAACTGTTGAAGAATCTAATTGAAACTTGAATATATACAAAAAATAATTGGCATCTAAAAAAAAATACACCGGTTTTTCCAACACGGATCTAACCTAAAAAAAAACTAGTATATCATGAAATAGAAATTTAGTTAATTGTGCCAGAAAAAAACTTGAACCAGAACAGATTATAACCAACCTGTTTGGTACGGGCACGTACGCAAAGTATATACCTTCAAGCAAATTCCATATTTCAAATTACTATACCTTCTATAGAAAATGATACCTCTTTGCAAATGACCCTGGTAACCCCAATTCGTTGAAAACTTACACACATATCTATGCCTTCAGGCGTAAGTTTGCGTTTAGGTTTTCAATGCATTGGACGGTTACTACTAAGGAATTCTTATAAAAACACACCTATTCATCTACCGACGAATACTTGTGTATTTTACATTACTATAGTTTGTGATTGTGATTCGCTCCTCTCTATGTTGCAGCTGGTGCTTAGGACAACCAGCCCCTCTCTCGTGTCATTTCAGTCAATTAAGGAAAAATATTTCGTCAGGAAGAAATATTTTTTTTCACCGACCCTTACAAAAGAGTAGTTACTAAGTTTGTTCTTCTTTTTTCAGCTTGCTGTTTAACATGCTCTTTTGCTTGGGACTAAAACAAACAAACCAAAAAAAAGGTTGGTTCAGTGTTTCTTCTGCTCAATTCGTGTTTACTTCAAAAGAAGCTTTTCTTCTTTTTTATTGAGCACCAAAGACGGCTTAGCGGAGGTCCTTGCTGAAATATCTGCTTTTGTCCTTTTCACTTCTTTCCTGTCCAATGGCCCTTAATTCGATATTCCATATCGATTCTTATTCGTTATTGCATGTCTTGATTCGATATTCCATGTCGTTATTCCTTTTGACCTCGGGTTGATTGAAAATATTGCAGGTTCTGTTTGCCCATCTGATTTCCGCTGACTAATCGATATTAGACTGAACGAAACGTTTTTTCAATAGTAGACCGAAATGACACGAGAGAGGGGATGGTTGCCCTAATCAACCATGGGAGTTTAGGGGGGGGGGCTTTAACCTGGTCTAATCAGCACTTCCAATGATGTATAACAGAAATCTCAAAACAAAAACATAAAAATATAAGGCAGCATCATTCAGCCAGGGGGGGGGGGGGGGGGCTGGAGCTTCCCCAGCTCCCCACATGGACGTCCATGTAAGCAAAACCTGCAACCTAGAGAAGAGTGAAGCAAAGACTATAGTAATCTAAAATGTACAAAAACCTCGTTTTTTAAACGCGTTCTCCGAATTTAAAGAATTGTCATTTAAGATGAATCCAGAAATGTTAACTAGTACCCATATTAAACTTAAAAGTAAAAAGTAATGACGAAAACAAATTTATTGGGATTTCAAAAAGAGTTATAAAACCCTCAAAAAACGCGGCGCAGTAAAATAAAAAGTATAACATCGGAAACACTACAAACACTGCTAACAACTGACCGCAGCACCATGCCACCTGAGGCCAACACAATTACGCACGCTCCTTCTTCATCCCAATCTATTCAAAAGCCTCCCTCTTTACACCCTCACAGGAAGTTCCTATTTCCTCTAAATCTTTCTTTATGACATCCTCCCACCCCAACCACGGACGACCTGCTTTCCGTTTAGCCCTAGATGGTTGGCCGAAAAGGACACTAGTTGGCAACCTGTCATCCGCAGAACCTGCCCTAGCCATCTCAACCTTTCTATCATTATAGCCCTAGAAAGAGGGATTGAACCACATTTTTCGTACAGCCAAGTGTTTTGAAAATACCAGGTATTTCCTGGCATAGTCCGCCAGGTACCGAAAACAATCCGTAGACAATTTCTCTGAAAGACCCTTAACAGAGACAGTTTTCAGCCATCTAGTTTAAAATTTGACAAAAATCAAATTTTTATTTTGAATAGCACAGATAAGTCCTTTCCATCCCCCCTCGCCCCGGGTGCAAGCGGGGCACTGGAACATCATAAAGAAATATTTAAGGTTCATTAGGAGGTTAATGCTTAAATCTACGTACTTTCTTAAAATTCATCTTGATTACAATATAGTAAAATTTTCAAAGAACTGCATTTTTGGTGTTAAAACAGACATAATGAACAGACTATATATGAACAGTAATGCGGTTACAGCAGAATCACCTGTGAGTGAGGTGCTTCTGTTATAAGAGCAATGCAGTTATGTGAACACATGGTTACATACATTTATCAATAAGAATAAAATATTTGCTGTTTGGTTTAGTTCAGTCTCGGTTTAGTGAATATAAAAAAAGGTCCTATAAAGAAAAGAATACTAATTTTAATAATAATATTATTTACTATAATATTAATAATAATATTGTTTTATATAAAATAATAATATTTTTTACTACAATACTAATAAGAAAGTAATAACAAGTATACTACGAATGGTTTCTCCTTGGAAAATAGTATCTCTTTCTCTTTGTAAATAAAGTTTACAAACCCATTTTCAGGGGCCTGGGCCTGTATTCTCTAGCACCTGGTGCCCCCCTATATTCTCCAAGACCTGAAAGTCTTAATATAAAATACAAGTTACAATAAAATACGTGGCTATTAAAAGTAAAAAAAAAAAAAAAAAAAAACAAAAAAAAAAAACAAAAAAAAAAAAAAAAAAAACCTGTTGCCCCCCCATATTCTCCAAGACCTGAAAGTCTTAATATAAAATACAAGTTACAATAAAATACGTGGCTATTAAAAAAAAAAAAAAAAAAAAAAAAAAAAAAAAAAAAAAAAAAAAAAAAAAAAAAAAAAAAAAAAAAAAAAAAAAAAACAAAACGGCCCTAACATCATCACTTAAAAGAGGTTCAAAACATCACTTAAAAGAGACTGAAAAACAAACTCTATACAAGGCAATTCATAAAGATAAAACATGCTCCTGATTTGTTTATATTCATTTATGGTTCGTTGATGACAGTTCGTAGACATAGAGCCGGAATATTCAGAATTTTTTGCTCACTGTCTTAAAAATAATCCCTCGTTTTTTTCGTTTTGTTATTTGTATAACTAGTGAGATATAAAAATATAAATAAGTAAAATATAGAACTTAGAATGGGAAAAATAGAGGCGCTGTGGGATATAAAATGTAAATGCGTAAAATGTAGAATTTAGAACGGGAAAGAAAGAGGGGCTGGGCTCTAGAAAAAAAAACACATCCCAAACACAACTAGATTTTGGGCACGTCTGTAACCACTTTAAGCTTAGTTCTGACAGGGCGCGAATATTGCTTGGCCTAGCGAAAATTGCAGCGTCGAGCCACAAAAAGTCCTTCCAAAAGGGAAAAATATCGTTTCGCCGTGGTTCAACTTGAAGTTGAAAAAGATCGTGTAGCGTGATGATATTTTTGAGAATAAAAGAGAATAGATGTCGAAAACTTATTAACATTAAAACTTATTAACACATTATACTAGTTATAAAACTTATAATAATTATATTAATAATTATATTATAATTAGTTACTTAATAATAGTAATATTACTTATACAATTAATTATATATTATATAATTGTATTATATTATATTATAATTAATTATATAATTAATTATATAATTATATTACTAATATAATAATAATTATATTATAATAATTATTTATATTTTATAATTATATTATATAATTTTTATATTATAATTACATAATTATAATAATTATATAAAACTTATTAACATATAAAACTTTAGATCATATCCTGTATTGTATGGTATACGCTGCAAAGAATACAAGGACATGGGAATAAAAGAAAATGCACGGAAGGACGGTGGCAACAAAAACACCTGATAAATCGTAAAAATGCGTGGTATTTGTTCAATCTTTGAAATGAGTATATTAGATCTAAAAAAAAAGGAAAAAAATATCACAAGCTATTTACTGAAAACCCTGTTCAATCCTCTGTTATTGCATTGGTATCACATACTGTAGGCTTACGTTTTGCATTGGTACCTGTAGGCTTACGTCTGGCCAACAGAACATTCATAATATAATACAGATCCTTCAATCAAAGCTGAAACAATCAAAGCAGAAAAATCGCCTTCAATGCAATTGCCCAGCGATTTTCGTTTCGTCCTGCGAACTAATTTTTTCACGAGCATAGTTTTTGTCGAGCTCTGTCAGAACTTATCTTTAGATTGTGGCAATAAATGGTTTTACGACAGCATCGACAAGAATGACATAACTGCGTTTTGGAGAATGGTAAGACTTACAGCAATTTAGTCCAAAGGCGGCGCTAAATTAATTTGGCACCAAGTCAAGTTTTATTAAATAAACAGTGATTTATTTCTTTTTAATTTTAAGAGATAAAAATCTTGGTATTCTAGTGGATATTACAGTCGGTGATATTGAAAAAATCTTTTCTCCATTCCTAATCTTTCGCTTGCGATTTTGATAAAATAAAACTCTAGGTTAAAATTCTCTTCACCATGGGTGTTCCTCTAGGTCCTGTTATGGCTGCTCCTCTGATGTCCTATTAAACGTCTAGGTTTAACTCTAGGTTACAACTCTCCATTTTTCACCATGGGTGCGCTCCTCTAGGTCCTTATGGTGCTCCTCTGATTAAAACTCCTATTAGGTCCTATTTGGTGCTCCTCTAGTCCTATTAACGTCTAGGTTTAAACTCTAGGTTAAAACTCTAGGTTTCACCATGGGTGCTCCTCTAGGTCCTATCATAGTGCTCCTCTAGGTCCTATTATGGTGCTCCTCTAGGTCCTATTAAACGTCTAGGTTTTAAATTCTAGGTTAAAACTCTCCGGTTTCACCATGGGTGCTCCTCTAGGTCCTATTATGGTGCTCCTCTAGGTCCTATTGCTCCTCTAGTTTAAAACTCTAGGTTTAAACTCTCCAGTTTCACCAAAGTGCTCCTCTTTCACCATGGTGTTCCTCTAGGTCCTACTATGGTGCTCCTCTAGGTCCTATTAAACGGCTAGGTTTAAACTCTAGGTTAAAAA
This sequence comes from Artemia sinica, assembly GCA_027921565.1. NCBI lineage: Eukaryota > Metazoa > Arthropoda > Branchiopoda > Anostraca > Artemiidae > Artemia > Artemia sinica. Next base: position 50,646,157 of record CM051267.1, read on the forward strand.
CTCTCCGGTTTCACCATAGGTGCTCCTCTAGGTCCTATTATGGTGCTCCTCTAGGTCCTACTATGGTGCTCCTCTAGGTCCTATTAAACGCTTTCTAGGTTTAAACTCTCTAGGTTAAAACTTTCTGGTTTCACCATGGGTGCTCCTCTAGGTATGGGCTCCTCTAGGTCCTATAAAACGTATAGGTTTATTAGTGGTGCTCCTCTAGGTCCTATTATGGTGCTCCTCTAGGTCCTATCAACGTCTAGGTTTAAACTCTAGGTTAAAAAACTCTCCGGTTTCACCATAGGTGCTCCTCTAGGTCCTATTATGTGCTCCTCTAGGTCCTATTATGGTGCTCCTCTAGGTCCTATTAAACGTCTAGGTTTAAACTCTAGGTTTAAAACTCTCTGGTTTCACCATGGGTGCTCCTCTAGGTCCTATTATGGTGCTCCTCTAGGTCCTATTATGGTGCTCCTCTAGGTCCTATTAAACGTCTAGGTTTAAACTCTAGGTTAAAACTCTCCGGTTTCACCATAGGTGCTCCTCTAGGTCCTATTATGGTGCTCCTCTAGGTCCTATTATGGTGCTCCTCTAGGTCCTATTAAACGTCTAGGTTTAAACTCTAGGTTAAAACTCTCTGGTTTCACCATGGGTGCTCCTCTAGGTCCTATTATGGTGCTCCTCTAGGTCCTATTATGGTGCTCCTCTAGGTCCTATTAAACGTCTAGGTTTAAAAAAAACGTCTAGGTTAAAACTCTCTGGTTTCACCATGGGTGCTCCTCTAGGTCCTATTATGGTGCTCCTCTAGGTCCTATTATCGGTGCTCCTCTAGGTCCTATTAAACGTCTAGGTTTAAACTCTAGGTTAAAACTCTCCGGTTTCACCATAGGTGCTCCTCTAGGTCCTATTATGGTGCTCCTCTAGGTCCTATTATGGTGCTCCTCTAGGTCCTATTAAACGTCTAGGGTTTAAACTCTAGGTTAAAACTCTCTGGTTTCACCATGGGTGCTCCTCTAGGTCCTATTATGGTGCTCCTCTAGGTCCTACTATGGTGCTCTCCCTAGGTCCTATTAAACGTCTAGGTTTAAACTCTAGGTTAAAACTCTCCGGTTTCACCATAGGTGCTCCTCTAGGTCCTATTATAGTGTGCTCCTCTAGGTCCTATTATGGTGCTCCTCTAGGTCCTATTAAACGTCTAGGTTTAAACTCTAGGTTAAAACTCTCTGGTTTCACCATGGGTGCTCCTCTAGGTCCTATTATGGTGCTCCTCTAGGTCCTATTATGGTGCTCCTCTAGGTCCTACTATGGTGCTCCTCTAGGTCCTATTAAACGTCTAGGTTTAAACTCTAGGTTAAAACTCTCCGGTTTCACCATAGGTGCTCCTCTAGGTCCTATTATGGTGCTCCTCTAGGTCCTATTAAACGTCTAGGTTTAAACTCTAGGTTAAAACTCTCTGGTTTCACCATGGGTGCTCCTCTAGGTCCTATTATGGTGCTCCTCTTGTTTCTTGGGTAGGTTCATGGACGACATTTTATGCTATTAGGATTAGGGATTTGAGTCCCTAAACTGCTTCTTGACCATTTAAACAGGTTTGACAGATAAAACATTAAGGAAAGTATTGTCCGAGAAGATTTTACACATTCATTTGATTGACGAAATCGTAGAAAATGCAGTCTTTGGTTGAAGCGTCCGGCATCTTTTCTGTAAAGAACATATTGTGAAATTATTTTTTAATTAATTGAATGAATGTTGTAAATAATTTCCGAGACCACACTGGCTAATCATGAATGTTGTTGAAGGGAAAAATAAGTCCACACGCAATCAAAATACAAATTAGGATTTAAGTGAAGCTAAGGATACTCAGCTATTCTAGGTCAAGCTTTTTAAGCGTAAAAAATGAGCCCAACAGAAAAGAAAACCGGATGCAGTTTTGAAATAGATTTTTGATAACAAGCAGTAAATGTATCAAAAGAATCGAATTTTACGATGATGTTTTCTTCATTCCTATTCTTTGGCTTGCAATTTCAAGGCCGTATCCAGGGGGGGGGGGGGGGGTGTAAGGGTTTGGACCCCCCCCCCCCCCCGATATATTTGTTTGACTCGTTAAAACGTAACAAAAATGGATATAAACAAATTTTGTATGCGTTTTTTTTGAGTTTTTTGTGTAACCCCCCCCCCCCTCCTCCCGAAAAAAAATATTTGAGTAGCCCCCCCCCCGGAAAAAAATCCTGGGTATGGCCTTGTGCAACTTTAATAAAATATTAAAATATTAGGGGAAGTATTGTCCAAGAAGCGATTAGTTACCACGCGTTACCTGTGGGAAGAGTAGGACACCTGACAGGCATGTCTGCTTGAATATTTCTATTTTCTTCCTCTTCGCTTTCCACAACATGCTTTCTATAGTTTCTCTCATGGGCTTTACTTTTTTCAACAAATCCACGGCAGCCTCCGTTTCCGCTACTTCTTCTGCTGGTTGTTGTTCAACAGTTGCTACCGTTACTTGCTCATGTTCAGATTCAACCATTTGAGTTGTGGAACTTACGACCGGTGGCTCTGACTCTGCATGGCTAGGGGCTTCTTTCCCATATACGGCAACTGTTACAGTAGAGTATTTGCCACTTATGACTAATCCATCGACAAAGTTCTAGAATAAAAATTAATTGTCAAGACTTTACAACACTAACTACAAAACAAAAGAGAATAGGAACTCTTAAGAGTTGAATCTTCGGAGATTTGTACCTCCGATGCAAAAATACGGAATAAGATAGATGAGAGATAAAAGAAGGCAGAATATTAGAATAGAAATTGAAGATAAGTATTGAAAACTACTATCGCCACTTACAATATAGTATCCGGTGGCTTCATTGAAAAAGTAAATAAAAAATCCATAGAAAACTGGTTATTTGACAAGATTTATCTCCAATACATCAGATTTAAAGCCGAAACAGTGCTTATTAATTATTCAGAACACACTCAAGAATTTCGCTCTGTTAGATTTGACAAAAAACCGGTTTGCCTCTCTGCAATCGCTTATAATTTGCTTATTTTTAGTAATAAAAAAAAACAACGATGTAGGTATATTTTAATTAAATATATAATATATAGAGGTGATTAGGGGTTAGGTGCTTAATATAACGCATTCTGGGCGGCCTGATTTCCATAGTTTTCTGCTGTAGTTCCCATAATTTTGTTAATAAAATGGTACATTTCCATCACTTCTTGATATATCCCATTAAGATTAACCTAAATTCACTTCTTGTGTGTTTTTCTGAATAATTAACAAGTACCGCAGACATTTCTCTTTAAGGGATTATCGATCAGCATTTTTTACTTTCAAGAGTTATTTCAAGTCAAAAATCCAGCCCACATGAGATAAGATTTATTTTTGAACTTTTTCTATCAAACACACAGATCGGATTTTCGAGTCGATAAACACACACACAAAAAGGCTAATAAAAACAGGGTTAGTCAGGAAAGAAAAAAGAAATTTTCAAAATGTCAAAGAAGTCAGAAAAAATTTCAATAGAATTATCAAAAACAATTCGCAAGATTAAACGAGAATAAACCAAATAAAAACACAAGTGTAGAATTAAGTCTCGTTACTACAATATAACAAAATTACTACAGTAACAAAATTAAAAAAAAAAGAGAAAAAGAGAGACTATAAAAAGAAAGCATAAAATTTAAGAAAAAAAAAACACTAAACAACTGGAAGATGAAATGAGAGTGGGGGGACAGTCACTTATTTAACATATCCACTACGTACGGGGCCGAATTCTTCTATATCTTTCAGGGAAAATGTTTTTCGGCGTAAGGGGGGAGATTTTTGTTGCAATAGAACGAGGAAGGTTAGGTCGGGCGGGGAGAGACTGACTGAAAAAGGAATTTGTACACGGGTTATGGAGGGCATTGTTGTCGAAAATTAAGGAAATTTTTATTGCCCTTTCCTTGAGGGTGACCAGGTTCACTCTCCGAAAAAGGGAGACATAAGGGGCTTTACTCTCACTGAATATAATTTTTTAAACACCTTTTTTGGACTGCTTATATAAAACAGGCCTAACTTAGCTTGAGAAAATCTTATTAGGTTAAGCAGCTTAGTTGACTTTAAGCTCGTAGGCCTACTGGGAACACAATTATGCTTTCTTTATTATCCCTGAAATTTGAACTACCTGAAATGTATTAGTTCTATCAGACAAAGTCGCCGAACACCAGATGGTGTGTTGGTAGTTTTTCTTTACGACACTAGCGTCAACTTACCTTCTCATAAGTTCCCATGCTTTTCGAAGTTTCTACAACAACAAATGACCATCTTAAAATTTCTATCAGATACATTTCGGGAAAATGCAACGTGTGTGTGTGTGCATGGGAGGTGGGGGGGGTATTTGCCTTCTGATCACCTCGACTTCTTATAAAAGCACTATAACTAACACTATAACTCAAAAAAGTACTATAACTGGTCATGAGCGCCCATAGACTGAATTTTAGGGGGGGGGGGCTTCTTACCTGGTCTAATCAGCACTTCCAGCGCTGTATAATTGAAATCCCAAGACAAAATATTGTCATAAAGAAAGAAAAACGAGCAAAAATGGGATTTTTAAAGGCCAAATGAAAATACTGAAAAACACAGCAAAGCGAACATTTCGAGAGGACAAACGCCTCTCTTCTTCAGCGCGAAACGAAATAATGTATCCAAGGAAAGTGCCGAAGAAAAAAAAAACAAAAAAAAAAAAACAAACGCGGAAAGTCAATGTAAAAAGAACCAAAAAACCAAAGAAAAAACCAAAAACTTAAAAGATGAATAAAATTCAATAAAAGCCAAAAATTATAAGAATTAAAACCAAATACCTAACAACCATAAAAGCGAGTTATTCGCCAATATCCACGATTTGCACAAAATCCAAAAAAATATGAACCGGCATCGACGGATACTAGCGAACAACTGAGAAATAAAAGAAAAGAAAACAATTCATTCACTCAAAAACAAAACGAACCAGTAATTAAATAAGTTGGAGAACTATGTAATCTGATTTCGGATTTTAATTATTGTATTTCTTGCAGACACCCTTTGAGACCCTAAGGGGTCTCAAAATATTGTGGGCAGCGGGATAGCGCTGCCTAAGTAAAAAAAGCGATGTGGGCACAATATATTGTTTTTTTTTTAGACCAGGGCATTTCTTATAGAAAAAAAAATGTTATAGGAACTTCAAAAGAGCTCATGGAGGGCAGACAGCTACCCCCCCCCCCCCCCAACGTCAAACACTTCCCCAAACACATCCAATCAAAATTTTGAGATAACCATTTTGTTCAGTGTAGTTTTAAGGTCCGGGAATTATGACTTTGAGAATGACACCCCCCCCCCCCCCTCACAACACTCAGAACAAGGGTTGTCAGTTATGCCCTGTGGGGATATAAGGTTTTTATAGGAAGGGGGCTCATTTGATTGGTAATCAGAAGTTCTACTGGCCTTTTTAACAGTCAAAAGTGATTGGAGGTCATCCATCCCCCTACCCATACACCAATCATTTCCCCAAACACATTCAATCATACTTTTTGAGAAAGCTATTTTTTTCAGGGTAGTTGAAAGGTCCAGTAATTATGTCTTTGAGGATAACACCCCCCCCCCCCCTCCCAATATAGCCCTTAGGTCAAGGGTTGTAAGTTACGCCCTGGTGGCAAATAAGGTTTTTATAGAAATGGTGGTTGTATAAACTTCAAAGAGGGCTCATTAGATTGGTAATCAGAAATTATAGTCTCTTTTTAAGATTCAAAGTGATCAGAAGGCAAATACCCCCCCACACACACACACACACACATGTCGTATTTTCCAGAAACGCATCTGATAGAAATTTTAAGATGGCCATTTGTTGTCGTAGAAACTTCAAAAAGGGCTCAGTCGGTTGGTAATTGAAAGGGCTAGTACTTCTTTAATAGTAAAAAAAGATTGGAGGGCAACCCCCCCCCCCCTCAACCCACCCCCCCCCCACCCCCCCCCCCCCCCCCCCCCCCCCCCCCCCTCACGCCATTCATTTCCCCAAAACACTTCCAGTCAAAATCTCGAGATAGTTATTTTGTTTGACGTAGTTTAAAACTCCAAAAATTATGTCTTTGAGGATGAGAACCCCTTCATAGTCCTCACGGCAAGGGTTGTAAGGTATGCCTCAAGGGCATTTAAGGTTTTTATGGAAACGGGGGTTGTATAGACTTCGGACGGGGCTCATTGAATTGGAAATTGGAAGTTGAAGAGCCACTTTTAAGAGTCAAATTTATCGGAGGGCAGCTATCCCCCACGTCATATTTCCCCCCAATGCATCTGATAGAAATCCAAAGATAGCCATTTATTCAGAAATAGTCCAAAGAGCTCATAACACGGCCTTTGGGATTGACACAACCCCCCAAAGTATGGGGATAAGGGTTTCAAGTTATTCCCCGGGGGGGGGGGTGTAAGGTTTTTATGAAGAGTGGTCTTGTGAACTTTAGAGGAGGCTCATTTGACTGGAAATGCACACTTCTAGTTCCATTTTAAGAGTCAAGCATGATGGAGCGAAAATGGCCCCCTCTCCCTGATATCCTCTTTTCCCCAAACAAATTTGATCGAAATTATGAGACAGCCATTTTGTAGCCAATAGTCCAAAGAGAATATAACAATATCTTCAGTAATCATATATAAGAAAATATTTCGGCGGACGTTGAATTAAATCAAAACTATTAACATGTGAACTTTCAAAAAGGTGACAAAGTAATATCCCGAGAACAATTTATATTATTAAGTTAGATCTCTTTAAGAGTAAGTTGTGGGGGATTTAGGACTAGCCAGAAAGCACTATGTGTATACTTTTAGTACTACAACTACAGTTACTGTAACCAAAGACGCTTAGAGTATTAAGGTGAAAAACTTCTAGGAAGTGCTCCAATTAAACGAAAAAACTGTATACATGCAGGTTTTCAAAAAGGCATATAAGCAATATCATAGGCAGCACCACTCTATAATAGCTAGAAATATCATTGAAACATTTAAGAAGCTACTTCGATTCAAAATTAGAAGTTCTAGGGTCCTTTCTAAGAGTAAAAAGAGATTGGAGGGAAATCAGCCTGTCTCTCAAGCCAATTTATTTCCCAAACACATCTAGTCAAAATTTGAGACAACTATTTTGTTCATCATAGTAGAACGGTCCAGCAGCTATGTCCTTAGGAATATTGGGCATGTCAAATACCCACAATTATGCCAAACTATGGATTCTTATAGAAAAAAAAACGAAAAGATACAAAACATTAATTTTCTTTCCATGAAAATGACTTTTTCAATAAAAAACGAACATAAATTGATCTAAAAAAACTTTTTCTACAAAACAAGCTTTTCAAAGAAAAGTAAACAGCTCCATTTAGACAAAAATGGGCAGAAATGAAGTCAAGTAATCATCCAAGCGTAAAGCTACCACAAATCACTATCAGTAAATAAATGAAATTCAAAATGAACAGAAATTAGAATCAATAGGCGAGTCAAACTCGAAACGAGCAAAAATTAACATTAGTAGGGATGATAACCCCCCTGCCTTCTCAAGACCAGAACATAATTTGCGCTTTACTGAAAACAAAATATGTTTAAATGTTTTCACTTTATTTTACTTAAATAAGTACAAAACTTTTTCCTCACTTTTTTTTACCCATTTTTTATTTTAAGGAATAATCAGTATAGGTAAATTAAACTGACATTCCACGGTGATTTATTTTTTTTCAGTAAAGCCTAAGTTATGTTCTACTTAGGCTCTACTTAAAATAAAATAAAAAATATAAATTAACAAATGTCTCTTTGGGCTCATTCACAACGAGTTTCTACTCATACCAAGATTTAGCTAGCGCTAAAGTAAGCCAATCAGATTTTCACAGAATTCTGTGATTGGCTGAAAAATTCTGATTGGGTCAAATTAGCACTCTCTAGTATTTGTAAATTCTCATTGTGAACTAGCCTTTGAGAGCAAATTGTTTTACGCTTAGAAGATTATTTGACTTTATTTCTGCCCTTTTTGGGCTTAATAGAGCTCTACTTTTCTTTGAAAACTTATTCTGTGGAAAGTATTTTTTTTTCAAATTAAAACAAATATATGACACCGTCATTCAGCCAGCGGGTACAAACGCCTCCCCCCTTATGGGCGCGCATGTAATTGGTTACGCATTCTTGAACATTCAGCGTTAAGGAAGAAAAAAATACATAATATTTGCAAAATGAATTCTTGGAACATATATACTTGTGATTATCCAACTTACTCATGAAAAGTCAGTGCTTATGGATTAAAATAAGTATTTATTATGAAACAGTAAGTTTAAAACAAAGGTTTTAAGCCTTTTTCCACGCTATATTAGCCTTTTTACACCCTATTTTTTGTCATTTTCAAGAGCTCAAAAATGGCTTAAATTTGAATTTCCGATAGGAATGATTATTATATTCGTAATCAGCATAAAAAAAGGCATCGAATGGTGTATTCACTTTAGTCCTAACTCAATAATATGATTTCGTATATATTGACCATTGGTTGCCCTCCATGAGCTCTTTTTGAAGTTCCTGCTTATGATATATTTTCGTTTTGAGATTTGAATTATACAGTACTGGAAGTGCCGATTAGACAAGGTAAGCCATCCCTAAAATTCAGCCTATGGGCGCCCATGCTAACCGCCCAGTCTCACCGTCTCACCTTACAACGGCCCTATCATTTAATATCCACTGTTTTCTTAAAGCATACTCGAACCTGCATTATAAAAAATCATAAACCATAAAATTTTTGTCTATTGTTAATCCCATATGGTCTAGTGGCTAGGATAGCTGGCTTTCACCCAGCAGGCCCGGGTTCGATTCCCGGTATGGGAAACTTTTTAAACTTTTGAATCACTATTGAAACTTTTGAACACTATTATTATGTGAAGAAATTCTTATTGTTATTGGCGGACTTACAAAACTGAGCTGAGACAAAGACACATTGCCTCAAAAAGAAACACCGGAATTCTCTATTAAGGCAAAGTATCAAAATACATTTTGCAAACTAGAAACTAAGCATTTTTTTTACCAACTGGTTTTCAAATAAAAATAGAAATGAAAAAAAAAAAAAATTAAACGTAATTCCATTATAAATTTAAAGACAACTTGATAATAAAAGTGGCCGTATAAAGACAATAGGCACAGATAACATATTTATCTGTTCTTATTGTCTTTATATTATTTATATAATATTTAATATTTCTATAATATTTAATATTAATATTTATTAATATTTATTAATATTAATATTTATATAATATTTAATATTATATAATATATAATATTTAATAATATTATTATATTATTTATAATAATATAATATTTAATATAATATTTTATATTATTATTTATATAATATTTAATATTTCTATGGGGGATATTGATATTATATAGCTGTTTGATGTTTGTTTTTATATATTTATTGATCCTTGTCGTGGTTTTGGTGGTGTTGCTGGTAAAGTATTTTTTCTTTTTGTTTCTCTTTTCCCTCAGTTGTTCGTCTCCTCTACCTCCCCCACGGAAAAGCGTTGCTTTTCAGAGGAGGTAGTGACATGTTTCGTTTAGTTTTACTTATGTTTTTCATTACTGATTGCAGATCCTTCCTCATGATAAATAAAAATATAATAAAAAATAAGAAATATAGTATAATAAAAAATGAATTTTTTTATTTTATACATAATAAAAAAAGAAATATAGCACCACAGAACCTGCAATACCATTTTTTCAATCCGCTAATATTAGTAATTAGATCCTTCTGACAAACCCTGATTGCAAGGTTGTACCCAGGATTTTTTTTCGGAAGAGGTATTACTCAAAAAAAAATTTCGGGGGGGGGGGTTTACACAAAAAATCTCAAAAAACGCATACAAAATTTGTTTATATCCGTTTCTGTTGCGTTTTTTACGAGTCAGACAAACATTTCGGGGGGGGGGGGAGGTTCAAACCGGGTAACTCCCCCCCCCCCCTGGATACGGCCCTGCCTGATTGACATAATATATTGTGGTTTTTACTAATATGTCTTTTTCGTATATTACAACATTTCTCGCCCTTAGCGTTTATGGTGTACTTTTTGTTTCGATCCGACGCCAATGCTAGAGATTTCAGGCTATTTTTCGAAACTCCCTCAAATTTGCTCACAAAATAACATTTTACTATTAAGACTAATCGAAATAATAGTTACCATTCCTGAATCAGTTGGAAATGACAATCCTTTCTCACTTACCAGTTTTTTTTATTTGTTTTAAATTTTGGTTACTACGGGTCGTGGTTTGTCCTTTACTAGGTTGCATAAAACAAAACACGTAATTCATAAGGAAAAGTATACTGCTACATTATGGCACAAATGCAGAAATTTTTTACATCAGACTAGTTGTTAAATAAAAAAAAAATTATAAATCATGAGAATAAAAGTTACTGGTGGATTAAACGTACTCTTTTATATACTGCTAAAGAAGTCAAGTTTGGTTAATGCTAAAGAAATAAAATAAAATAGGATGAATATATAATAGTTTAGAAACAAATTTGGGTTATATATTTGCACATTAGGAGGTAGGAGTGGGGTAAAGAATACCTTATATTAAATACGTAACGCAACCTAACCAAACCTAGGTACCTTCCCCCCCCCTAAACCCCTAAAAACAGTTTAAATATCGTAAACGCAATGAAAACTACTCTTTGCATTCCAATTCTTAATAGTGGTATGTTTAAATAACCAGTCTGGTGGGTATCCGTCCCGGTATCTGTAGCATCTCCAGTTTGACATTCCATATACAGTATATAAAAGAGTATGTTTAATGCAATTGTACCGAATAAACTAAATCATTTCTAGATTAAGGTCCAAGAAAAGCAAAGGGTCAAATAGGAACAGTGACTAAAGAAAATATTTAGAATTTTTAAAAACAAAATGATTTTACCTTAATCGAAAAATCCACACTGATGTTTGAATTCTGGTCATACTGCAGGGATCCCAAATGATCAAACACACAAGACGCTGGTTTCGCCAGATTATTTACATACAATTCTAGCGTAAAACTTGATGGATTAGTAGCTCTGAAAAGGGGGGTACCGAATTAACAAGCTAAATAAAAAGAAAAATTGAAGAAAAAGTTGTTAAGTTACTAAATATTCTTCGAAGAAATGACTACAGCTCTATCAATCATGAATTGGTCATTCCATTCTATATCAATATGATATATCAATACGATATATCGATATACCGAAAGATATATAAAATAAGATAGAGATATAATAAGGTAGATAGATAATATAGATAAGATAAATAGAGATAAAATAAGAGAGATATAAAATAGAGATATGATACATAAATATGATGTATCAATGAACTTCAAGAACTGTTATGAATCTTTTAGGTTCAAAGCAACGTTTGTTTTGACCCTAGTCAAGTCGACCTTAACTGATCAAAATAAAGTCAATGTCATGTTCTCTCTACCAATTCACTAGTTTTTGGTTCATTTTTTTCCTTCTCTGTTTTTTTTTTTTTTTTTTTTTTTTTTTTTTTTTTTTTTTTTTTTTTCTCAAAAATATTGTTTGTTTCTATTTATTTTTGGGTGCACTTTTCGGTATTTTTTCTCTTTTTATTATTTCGGTTGTGTCATTTTTCGATGTTAATATTTTTCTTCCGCATAGATGCCATAGCTCTGCTGTGATGTCGTTAACCTTTGGTCTAGTGAGTTTGGCCGCGGAGCGGATCTACCATCCACCGTAAGTAAAATGATTAATTCTTTTGGTGACCAGGGTGAGGTCAACTCTTTGGGGGAACGTTTTGTTGAGTTACAAAATAATCCTTTAGATATAGAAAGTTTAATTAATAATTCAGTTGGAAGTAGAAATAGGAATTATAATGATCCTAAATCGGTTATTGAAAGTAAATATGTTTCGCAATTAAGTGGTTCTGCCTCTTCTAAACAAGATGGTATTTTCTCTGTGCTTCACCTAAACATTCAGGGACTTTGCTCCTCTTTTGATGAGCTGAAACAGATCGTCAATGGTGGAACTCCGGATGTTATTGGATTATGTGAAACTTTCCTGGATTCAAAAAAGGATATGCTTTTAGATATCCAAAGATTTAGGATGGAGAGGATGAACCAGAAACAGATGGCGAAAGGTGGCCTTGCCCTGTATATCGCCGATCATCTTGCATATAATTTCGAAGTGATTTGAGTAGAAATGAGGAAGGAATCTTTGAATCCCTTTTTATTGAGATTAAGTCAGGTTGTAAGGATTTAGTTGTCGGTTTGGTTTACAGATCCCCTAGTGGATCTATTCCTTCGTTTATGAAAATTCTGGAAGAGGTTTTGGACTTAGTCCAAAAGCATCCTTGCGAACTAATCCTTATGGGGGATTTGAACCTTAACCTGCTGGATCAAAATTCTGCTTCGGCTGCAGATTTTTTGTCAATGATGCTTTCTGCGGGAACTCTACCTTCAGTTTGTATACCAACCCGAGTTACTGAGATGCATGCATCACTTATTGCTAATATTTTTTCGTCACTAGATGTCTTAGATAATTCGGTGATGGTTAGTGATATTTCTGATCATTTCCCTGCTATTTCACGATATAGGACTGCTGATCGATCGCAGCGTTAAGCTTCGCCATCTAATCTCCCATTTTTCCGTTTTAGTGTCAGTGAGATCAGTCTACTTAAATCTCGTTTGACTGATCAGCCATGGGATAGTTTGGATTCTGAATCGGATTTTAACCGCTCTTTTGATTTCTTTTATGATTCAGTAAAAGAAGGTATCCTAGAAGTTTGCCACCAGAATCCAGCGCCTCATACCTCGAAAAGGATAGTACTGCTGAATCCGTGGATGACTCCAGGTCTCCATAAAAGCTGGAAAAGGAAAAATTTTCTGTGGAAGCTATACAAGGCTTCGTCATCTGCTTCTCATCATCAGCGGCTCAAGGCCTATAGGAGTATATTTAATTCTCTGTGTCGGAAGGCCAAGTCTCAGTATTATCACAGGAAATTTTCTGAGTGTGGAAAGGATGTTGGGAAGACGTGGAAAATTATTAATTCTGTACTTAAACCTACTCCCCCTCCGCCTTCAGTTCCAACAACGCTGATAGTTGATGGTAAAATTGTCCAAGGAGAAGAAAATGTTCAGCTAGAGCTTACGTCTTATTTTGCTAATATAGGAAAAACGACTGCTTCCTCTGTGAGCTCTACAACTCCTCGTTGCGATTTCAGAGCCTATCTTGGACCCCCATGTTTAAAGTCAATGGTCTTGAACCCTGTTTCTGAGTTTGAGGTAGCTCGGATCGTAAATGCACTTAAAGGTTCATCGTCTTCAGGGCCAGACAGAATTCCTACGAGGGTTATCCGTGCCGTTCTTCCTGCTATTCTGTCACCATTGACTAAGCTTGTCAATCTGTCTTTCGAGAAAGGAATTTTCCCTGAATCACTCAAGCGAGCTAAGGTTATAGTGCTGTATAAAGGTGGGTCCCGGAGTGATCCTGCTAATTATAGGCCAATTTCTCTTCTATCTGTTTTCAGCAAAATTTTTGAGAAGGCTATGCTATCCAGGCTTCTTAGTTTTCTGGATTTCAAAAATTTTTTCCATGATTTCCAGTTCGGATTCCGAGCGAATCACTCTACAGAGCATGCTTGCGCATCTCTCTTGAATTTCATTCATTCGGCAATAGATTTTGGTCTTATCCCGGCAGCTTTATTTTTGGATATTCGTAAAGCTTTTGATTCTTTGACTCATCAGATTCTTCTTTGGAAATTATCGCATATTGGTATAAGATCAAATGTTTTCTCTTGGTTTGAATCATATCTTTCTGGTAGACTTATTTCAATTGATCCGCTTTTCCGGAGCCCTTCTGAAGTAGAATATGGCGTCCCTCAGGGATCTGTTCTTGGCCCCGTTTTATTTCTGATTTACGTCAATGATCTGATTTCAGCAGTTAAGAACACCAGTCCTCTAGTATGCTGCAATCTGTGTCATCCGGATGTTCCTTCGTGTACCAATGCCACTTCTAATGAAGATTGCATCGTTGCTTTTGCTGACGACAGTACTTTTGGGACTCTAGGGAAGACGGAATGTGATATCAGGTCTAATCTGGTGGCAATATTTGAGAGAGTAGTTTCATGGTTTGAGGCGAATTACTCGGCCTTGAATGTTGCCAAGTCACATTTTCTTATTTTTTCTGGAATTGGTGTGGCTTTCCCTCAACTGACACAGCTTCAGGTGTCACAAGGCTCCTTGTGTAGACCAAAGAATCGGTTCGTCCGGTTTCTTGGTATCCTGCTTGATGAGAACCTTTCGTTTAGACACCATATAGCCATGATTAGGGTAAAGGTCTCAAGGAGTTTGGGTGTCATTCGAAAACTCAAACACACCTTTCCTGGATCTATTCTGAAGCTTCTTTTTTCTGCCTTGTCCAGTCATATGTCTCTTATTGCCCCATAGTGTGGATGTCTACTTTTCCTTCTACACTGCGGTCGCTTTCTGTCATGTATAACAAAACACGGCGTCTGGTTATGGACACCAACCGTTCTTGACCGCTTCTAAATCTACAGTCTATCTACATTCTTTCTTGTGCTTCTTTTGTTTTTCATCAGCTTCATGGCAATCTTCCAAAATCTCTTCTAAAAACTCCTCAGTTTATTTCTGATTCAGCTCCATATAACCTTCGTTCGTCACATAATATCTGCATTCCTCCTACTCCCACTGTGCGGTCAGATTTCAATCCCCTCATCGCTTGTCATAAGGTTTGGAACTCCCTGCCTTCTTCAGTACAGAAATGCCACTCATTTGGCACTTTCAAGAGGATTCTTAAGGACCATTTAGTTAAGAATCAAACAGAATAGTTTTTTTTTTTTTGTGGAGTTGATGTCCCCTGAATGTTTAGTTTTGTTTTATGGTGGTGTTCTCTGCGCTATGACTCGCAGGCCTCAGGTATGGCCTCTTTTTTATTTTATATATTGTTTGGCGATTGATTTCTTTTTTATGGTTGTTTGTATATATTGTATTTTCTTTTTTCTTTTTTTTCTTCTCATTCCCCCTTGTATCCCTGGCCATGTCATTCCCCCTTGTATCCCTGGCCATGGAGCCTTTCGAGGGGGATTAGGAGTGTTGTGATTGGATTGTATGTATTGAATGGATTATTCAATGTAGGCCTATTTTAATGTTTTTCTATTGATTTAGTGTTTGATTTAAACGGTATGTATTCCCCCTCTATTACAGGCCTAGGAGCCTTTGGGGGATTAGCACAATGTATTGTCTTGTATGATTAATTGATTATGAATAAATCTTATCTTATCAATAATTAACACAATACACAACTCAATACTTACGGGAGGGCAAGCTACTTTGGCTGAGTGGAGGGAGCAACTCAAAAGTGAAAAGCCAGCGAATTTTCTGAGATACATAAGAAATCATTGGGCACATTATTAAAACTAAATAAATAAACATTTTTTTTAACTGAAAGTAAGAGCAACAACATTAAAACTTAAAACGAACAGAGATTATTACGTATATAGGCCTAAAGAAGGTTGCCCTCTCCTTAACACATCGCTCTTTACGCTAGAGTTTTTGAGTACTTAAAAAAAACGTCTTATTGTTCTAATTAGACGACCCTTGTGTTTCAGGAGTCATTTTTAAAGAATTGGGATAAATATCAAACTTTAGCGTAAAGAGCGAGGTCTTAACGAGGGGACAACCCCATTTATATACGTAATAATTTCTGTTCGTTTTAAGTTTAATGTTGCTCCTTACTTTCAGTTGAAAAAACTTGTTTTTTAAATTTAATTTCTGATCGTTTTTTAAATAATGCCAGGAAATCTGGCCCCACCTCCACAGAAAAACCCCCTCCCTATGGAAATATCCTCTTGACAATTCAATCCCGGTGACAATTTACCCTGGGCAGTTACTCTTAACCACTCTGCGCGTAAAATTGAGACGGAAAAGAGAAAGCCAGACATAAAAAGAATTTTGTATAAGAATTCTTGCAAATTCCCCCCTTGTATAACTTCCCCTAACAAGTTCACTCCCTGGAAGCGTCCCTCCCCATGGAAAATTACCCCGTGGAAACCCCCCAGCAGAAAATTTGCCCCCTCCACCCACCCGAAAATGTATGCCTACATCCCAATAACAAATACTATGCGCAAACAATGGGCAAATTTTATAACTTAAAGACCTTTCCCCTGGGGCTGTGGGGAGGTCATGTTATACCAAAGTCATAGTTACTGAGCCTTTCAACTATGATGAACAAAATGGCTATGTATAAATTTTGATCGGACGATTTTGGAAAAAAGGGGCCTGGGAGTGGGCCTTATTACACTCTAATTTTTTTGGTCACTTAAAAAGAGCACTAGAATTTTTAATTTCCGTTTCGAATCAGCTCTCTCCCGATATTCTAGGACCACTGGATCGATACAATCACCCTAAAAAAAAAACAAAAAAAAAAAAACAAGTATCTGTGATCTTTCTTCTGGCAAAAAAAAAAAAAAAATACAAAATTCCAAATTTTTGCAGATAGGAGCATGAAACCTTAACAGTAGGGTTCCCTGATACGCTGAATCTGATATGATGTGATTTTCACCCCAACAGATTCTTGAGATCACTTGATTTTTAGGGGCTGTTTCTCCCCTTTTCTGAAAATCAGGAAATTTTCTCAGGCTTTTTCAATTCTTTTGATATGTCTATTGGAAAAAATTTTGAAAAAAATGAAAAAATTTTCTCAATTCTTTTGATATGTCTATTGGTATCAAAACTCCGTTTTTTTATAGGTTCGATTACTATTGAGCCGAGTAACTCCTTACTTACAGTTCGTTACACCACGAACTGTTTGATAGGGACAGGGAGTACGGTCTCAGGGCCCCCTCCCCTACTACGTTGAGGTTTCTCAACACTTACAATTTCAATGGTTACTTTCTGTTGATGTGATTGATAACTAAGAAAAAAACATAAAGAAAGAAAAACGAGCAAAAATGGGGTTTTTATAGGCCAAATGAAGATACTGAAAAAACGAAGCGAATATTTCGAGAGGACAAACGCCTCTCTTCTTCAGCGCGAAACGAAACGATGTATCAATAAAAGCCAAAAATTAAAAGAATTAAAACCAAATACCTAACAACCATAAAAGCGAGTTATTCGCCAATATCCGCGATTTGCACAAAATCCAAAAAATATGATCTGCCATCGACGGATACTAGCGAACAACTGAACAAAAGAAAGGAATCAATTCATTCACTCGAAAAACAAAACGAACCAGCAATTAAATAAGTTGGAAAAACTATGTCATTTGATTTCGGATTTTAATTAAGGCATTTCTTGCAGACACCCTTTGAGACCTAAGGGGTTGTTCACGTGTTTGATTAGATGACTGAGAAAGTGGTTCAAGGTTTATTTCAGGGATCACTAAAGTATCGGCTTCTCTTTTGAGAAACCGAAATATGACTCATTTATTCTTAAATCACCGGAATCTCTGTTTAAAGCTAGACCTAAATGTTGGTATTTATAAATTTCAACAGCTTCTCTGTAGTGCTGGACAATACCCTTATCATTCGAAATAAGACTAGCTTGATTAAACAAAATAGTATGGTCTGGTTTTTCAAAAATGTGCTCTGCAAGGGCAGAGTCAAAATTTTCCGGTTTTTTCCGCTTTTTAAGTGTATTATTAACTGAGCTAGAATGCTGAGTTAATCTATCTGTTAGTCGCTGATTAGTTCTTCCAATATACCAAAGACCACACGAACAAGGAATTCTGTAGACACCGGAGTTTTCACCTATCGGGATAGGGTCTTTTCCTTGATAAATTTGGGACTTGATAGTTTTTCTGGGTCTATAATAAGTGTAAATGTTATTTTTCCTTAGATTTTTTGAAATGTGGTCTGAAATCCCTTTAATGTATGGGAGACCAAGATAAACTGAATTTTCCCTTTGATTTGTGTTTTCTGTGGAACTATCTGATAATCTTTTAATGCGTTTTGCAATTACAGAATTTATTAAACTAATTGGATAACCATTCCCAAATAAAATATCTCTAAGGTGGTTGAGTTCTAAATCCAAGAAACGTGTTGAACAAACTTTCAATGCTCTATCAACTAGAGAAGTGACAACTCCTCTTTTCACAGCAGGAGAATGATTGGAGGAATAACTTAAGTAACGGTCATTATGTGTGGGTTTTCTATATACACTAAACTCGAAACATGAATCATTTCGGTGCACCAAAACATCTAAGAAAGGAAGACGCCTCTCTATCTCTGATTCCTGAGTAAATTTCAGTTTTGGATCCAAGGAGTTGAGCAAGTGAAGAAAAGAACCCAGAGACTCGTCACCATGCTCCCATAAATAAAAATGTCATCTTTAAAACGAACCCAAAACTCAGGCTTACAAGAACCTTGCAAAATAGCCCTTTTTCTTCAAGGTCTTCGATGAAAATATCAGCCTGTATTGGAGAAAGGGGGGCACCCATGGAGAGCCCATATTTCTGTCTATAAAAAATGCCTCTATAATGAAAGTAAAAAGAAGTTCTATTACAAAGGGCTGTAAGCGAAAGAAGTGTCTGATTCGAAAGAGCAGAATTTTCTGATATAGATGGGTTAGAATTAAGTTTTTGCTCCTGTTAAGTTTTTGAACTGTTTTTGGAGCAAAAACTTAATTCTAACCCATCTATATCAGAAAATTCTGCTCTTTCGAATCAGACACTTCTTTCGCTTACAGCCCTTTGTAATAGAACTTCTTTTTACTTTCATTATAGAGAGGCATTTTTTATAGACAGAAATATGGGCTCTCCATGGGTGCCCCCCTTTCTCCAATACAGGCTGATATTTTCATGGAAGACCTTGAAGAAAGGGCTATTTTGCAAGGTTCTTGTAAGCCTGAGTTTTGGGTTCGTTTTAAAGATGACATTTTTTATTTATGGGAGCATGGTGACGAGTCTCTGGGTTCTTTTCTTCACTTGCTCAACTCCTTGGATCCAAAACTGAAATTTACTCAGGAATCAGAGATAGAGAGGCGTCTTCCTTTCTTAGATGTTTTGGTGCACCGAAATGATTCATGTTTCGAGTTTAGTGTATATAGAAAACCCACACATAATGACCGTTACTTAAGTTATTCCTCCAATCATTCTCCTGCTGTGAAAAGAGGAGTTGTCACTTCTCTAGTTGATAGAGCATTGAAAGTTTGTTCAACACGTTTCTTGGATTTAGAACTCAACCACCTTAGAGATATTTTATTTGGGAATGGTTATCCAATTAGTTTAATAAATTCTGTAATTGCAAAACGCATTAAAAGATTATCAGATAGTTCCACAGAAAACACAAATCAAAGGGAAAATTCAGTTTATCTTGGTCTCCCATACATTAAAGGGATTTCAGACCACATTTCAAAAAATCTAAGGAAAAATAACATTTACACTTATTATAGACCCAGAAAAACTATCAAGTCCCAAATTTATCAAGGAAAAGACCCTATCCCGATAGGTGAAAACTCCGGTGTCTACAGAATTCCTTGTTCGTGTGGTCTTTGGTATATTGGAAGAACTAATCAGCGACTAACAGATAGATTAACTCAGCATTCTAGCTCAATTAATAATACACTTAAAAAGCGGAAAAAACCGGAAAATTTTGACTCTGCCCTTGCAGAGCACATTTTTGAAAAACCAGACCATACTATTTTGTTTAATCAAGCTAGTCTTATTTCGAATGATAAGGGTATTGTCCAGCACTACAGAGAAGCTGTTGAAATTTATAAATACCAACATTTAGGTCTAGCTTTAAACAGAGATTCCGGTGATTTAAGAATAAATGAGTCATATTTCGGTTTTCTCAAAAGAGAAGCCGATACTTTAGTGATCCCTGAAATAAACCTTGAACCACTTTCTCAGTCATCTAATCAAACACGTGAACAACCCCTTAGGTCTCAAAGGGTGTCTGCAAGAAATGCCTTAATTAAAATCCGAAATCAAATGACATAGTTTTCCAACTTATTTAATTGCTGGTTCGTTTTGTTTTTCGAGTGAATGAATTGATTCCTTTCTTTTGTTCAGTTTGTTCGCTAGTATCCGTCGATGGCAGATCATATTTTTTGGATTTTGTGCAAATCGCGGATATTGGCGAATAACTCGCTTTTATGGTTGTTAGGTATTTGGTTTTAATTCTTTTAATTTTTGGCTTTTATTGATACATCGTTTCGTTTCGCGCTGAAGAAGAGAGGCGTTTGTCCTCTCGAAATATTCGCTTCGTTTTTTCAGTATCTTCATTTGGCCTATAAAAACCCCATTTTTGCTCGTTTTTTCTTTCTTTATGTGATGTCAGGCCAATGTGGTTTAAGAAATTAAGAAAAAAACACATCGAGCACATTACATCTTTAAGTTTTGTATAACATGAATAAACCAGATGCAGAACCGGTTTATGGCTAGCAAAAAAAAAAAAAAAAAAAAAAAAAAAAAAAAAAAAAAAAAAAAAAAAAAAAAAAAAAAAAAAAAAAAAAAAAAAAAAAAAAAACACGATACGAGGCTAGTTATCAGTGGCGTGATTTTTTCGAAATCCTGGGAGGGGGGGGGGCGCAAAGTAGGACCAAATTTTTCCAAATTAAGTGAAAATGACAGTGAAAGATGAGCCGTATAGTACCATAAAGGAAAAGATGCACTAAAGAAAACTGAACAGCTTTTCGGGATGCTTCAATTATAGAGGCTTATCCTAGTTTTGAAAAGATTTTTGAAGAAACTGAATTTCAGCTGGAGGGGGAATTGGGGTCTGAGAGGCAAACAAGATTCTAAAGGGGACAGTATCCCCCTACTCCACAGCAAATAATGCCCCTGCTAGTTACGACACTTCCCTCGAACGAGGACTCTATCATGCATTGGGTTCCAGTGAACCTTTATCCAACAACTCATCCCAGACGAGTCTCATCCCAAAGTGGGTGGACATCTATGCAGCGGCCCAGTTAAGGATTAGAGCCTTCTTATTGACGCCCTCTGTGCCTCTGGGGGAACTAAGGTCTAAGATAAGGATTCGAGTTCATATCCCATAATTAAACCCAGGGGAACATATGGTTTTTTTTCATCAAATAGCATAAAATTCGGTTACATAATTTGCCTTCTATCAAAATTTGGCTGAAAAGACTATTTGGACGCTAGGTTATTCGAATAAAGGGGAAAAGATTACCCAACGCTTTGCTTCGTCAATAGCCTTTGTGAAATAGAATATTTTTAATAATAATATGTATATCATATAATAAAATCTAATCTAAATATATAACAGAGTATATCTAGAATATATTTTTTCTCTTATCACCTTTCCATAGAGTAATAGCACAGAGAAACAGAGAGTTTACTTGTGAAAAATGCTGCAAGTCGAAACTTTTCATCCTTTTTACCGGTTTAATATTTCTCACAGAAGAATCTGTCCTGTTTTAAAAAGGCGGAAGTACTCGTCTCCCCCAAAACTGACATTTCCTTGCTTGTTTAAATACGTTACTCAGCTTTATTTCAAACCGAACCATTAATTAACCCGGTTATAAAAAGGCGAAACAATGGAACGCCAGATTCTCGTTAATTTCTGTCATTTATTCCATTGCTCCGTCGCTAAATTTGACTCTAAGCACATATCGTGACTCCAGTTTAATGGTAAAGACTAAGGGGAAATTTTTATCAAATCTAGCTTCTATATTTTATTATGTCCCTATGTCACTTACAAATAGATATACTACGATATGAAAAATCAAACTCAAAGGTAATAATGTCAGTTGAATCAGAAATAATAATTCCAGTAGGCAAATTGTTTTCAGAATATTTCTATTTATTATGAATTCAAAGTATTCATGTTGTATTCCACAGTTGTATATGAACAGACCCTTTCATAAATCTTCATAACACCAGCAAACCCAACATTAAAAATGCTTATACTCCCCCACCAGCAATAAGGTTTAAGGGGTAGTGTTTTACTCCAAACTTCTACTGTTCAAATAAAACTTTATATTCCTCAGGAGAAACCACACAAAAATAACTTCTTTCAGAAATTCTACAGGCTAAACTATATAAGGAGACTCCCTCTTTCAACTAGAGCTTCCTCCATGAGTGATGCAGGAATGTGGGGGGGGGGTTTCTGGTAAACGTAATTGGAAAAAAAAATTGAAAAAAAAGACAACAATTAGAAGAAATAGCTACAAAAAGATTGGCCGGATATTTTTGCCCAATATTCACGAGTCATTTTCAGCTCCTCCTTTTGCATATGCATAATGTATGTTCACTGACCGGTATTTAATGAACAGAGTACATACTAAAGTTCTCTTCCTAAATCCCAGTTGAAGTATGTTCCTCCATATAGCAGAATGAAGGACATTTGTCACAATGCATTAATTCTTTGGAACTCATTCACACAAACTTTCAACTCATCAACTTACAAATAACACAATCCCTTAACAAGGAAACATAATTCTTTACGTTTGTCTCAAAATACTTCTAGTCAGGAGACGTCGAGTCTTATACGATATAATTGCACCTGATCATTTCCCCCTGTTATGAGTTCTTAACGTCAAATGAGTGTCTGTCTCTATATTTAAATTGGTTGGTGCTATTTCTTCGAAAACTTCGTATTACAGACACAGCTCATCAAGCATAGTGCTTTTGTGTCCAAATGTGTTGAGACTTCTGAATGTGATGAAGACATTGCCAACTGGCATGAAAACAAAACAATAATGGCTACAGACTGCTGTAACTTTGTAAGTACAACAATCTAGTTATAGCCAATACAGTATTTGATCATAAAATGGCCCGTAAGTTAACGTGGTATTCAGTCATAATAAGACAGCAAGCCTTATCAATTATGTTGCTGTAAACCAAAGACTGGCAGGATCGATAAAGGATTATAGGATGTATAGTAGTGCTGCTTTTGATGCTAAAACTAAAATCACCATTTAGTAGTGGCTAGGCTTAATTTAAACTGAAATTTCGGAAGGGTAACTACCTCCCAGGAGGTTATGATGTTGTTAGAATCCAGGATGAGAATTTGAGAGAAACTTTCCAGGAACAGTTGAATACTAAATCAGAGAGTTTAAAATTTAACAATGTAGAAGAAGATGGAATAATTTTACGAAAATAATTTGTGAAGTTGCTGATGCTGTTTTAGGAAAGAAAGTTAGGAGCGCAGCTAGGAATATTAGTAAAAAAGCATTATGTTTAAAAGAGAGGAGAAGGGGCATGTACAATGATATCTGAGTGATAGATCATATGGAAACAAAAGGAATGTAAAGAAAGTGGAGAAAGCATTAAAATATGAGCTAGCATTAAGTATGAGCTTAAAATTGCCGAGGATCTGGAAGATGCAGCTAGATGGTATAATAGTAAAATATTGTACTGGCATGTTAATAAAATTGAGAGAAAATAATTAATCCGAACTTGTCCCAGTTAAAGATAGGAACCGGGCCAAAACTAATAATAAGGGAAGAGTTAAAGAGGGATGGGCAGAACATTTTGAGACTGTGCTAAACCGAGATAGAGTTACAGGAAAACATAAAAAAGAAAA
Organism: Artemia sinica; assembly: GCA_027921565.1. Classification (NCBI taxonomy): domain Eukaryota; kingdom Metazoa; phylum Arthropoda; class Branchiopoda; order Anostraca; family Artemiidae; genus Artemia; species Artemia sinica. Next base: position 50,669,661 of record CM051267.1, read on the forward strand.
TAAATAAAGTTTATGATAACTTGTATGTGAAGGAAGATTTGTTTTATGAGGAAAAATTAGCGACAGTACCAAAAGGATTAAAAAAAAATAAGGCACCAGGTGTTGATAGTTTGGTAAATGAGTTTCTTAAATATGGTGGCTCTGAGGTTAGAAATAAGTTACTGAAGATTATGAAATTTAATTTTTTAAAAGGGGAAGTACGTGGTATTTTAGGAAAACCCTAATTTAACCGCTGCATCAAAAAGGTGATAAGATTGTGTGTGGTAATTATCGAGGCATTAACATGGTCTCTGTAGGTAGCAAATTACTTAGTCATATAGCACTTTTTAGACTGAGAGATGCTGTAGACAAAGTTATAAGAGGAGAGCAGTGAAGTTTTAGAAATGGTAGAGGATGTGTCGACCAAATTTTCATTTTTTAGGTTAATAATTGAGAAGTGTCGGACTTATCAAACACCTTACATTATAGTCCAGGAAGTGTGTGAAAAAAGGGCCTAACTGGGAACAAATTGCAAGAGAAAAGATTCTTTGACTACCCGACTAAAAAAAAAAAAAAAAAAAAAAAAAAAAAATATGCTGATTCTAAATATGCAAAGTTGGCTCATCTATCTGTTTCACAAATATATTTTTTTTTAGGTTGAGGCTGATTTTGAGGGGGGTGAATTTCGTGTTCTATATACAGGCGTACACAAAATTGATGTCTAGAATAGTGTAATAGGTCACGGTAATTATGAAAATCACTTTTATTTGAACGTAAAATTAAAACTTTTATTTTGAGGTTTTTTGAGGTTGAGGTTGATTTTAAGAATATGAAATTCGTGCTTCCATGTAAAGGCGTACTACAACAAAATTTATGTCTAGAATAGAGTATTAGATCACGGTTATAATTAAATTCCCCTTTATATTAACGTAAGACTAAAAATTAAGTTTTTTGAGGTTGATTTTGAGGAGGTGAATTCGTTTTTTACATATAATGGCGTACATCAAACAAAATTGATGTCTGGAATAGGGTACTAGATCACGGTGATTAGGAAAATCACCTTTATTTGAACGTTAAAATTAATACTTTCATTTAAATATTCCATTAGTGTAAAACCACACTTAATCTGAAAGAAACCGGTCTTAAAATGTAGAATGAGAAATATCACCCATCCGTTTTTCTATATAAAGGCGTACAACAACAAAATTGGTGTCTAGAATAGGGTACTAGATCACGGTGATTATGAAAATCACCTTTATTTTTAGCGTAGACTAAAAATTATGTTTATTATATGTTTATTATAGATAAACATAAAAATTATATTTTTATAGATAGCTAGAAACTACCAACCCCGACGTGTTTGACAATTTCAGAACGGAAGATAAGATAAGATTTATTGCAAAAAGCCTGTGGGCCATAGCAACACAAAATACAGTCTACAAACAAAGCTCAGGAACAAAATACAACTTTAGATAATAAAAATCAAAAAAGAAAAAAGAACAACAAAACGACAAAAAAGAAACACACCTAGGTTCAACATTTTAACCAACAAACACTAATCATAATAAAATTCAAATCCTAAAAACAGTAACAGGCTATCCCTTGAAACATGATTCCCTATGTTTAATCCCTAAACGAAGAAACTTACACAGCTGTTTAATAGCACATGCGTTCCTCTCAGCCATCCGCTCAATTAACCAGCATTCACTCCCAAATACTCGTCCAAAACAAACATTCCGCAACTCAGACAGCTCTTCACACTCGGATACAAAATGAAATAAGTTTTCATTCGTCAATCCACACATTGGGCAAAAATAAGGGCCAGCCGCCAGCCTAAACTTTCCTAAAAATTTCCTTCTCTCACCTAAATCCAAACTATCCCCTCTTACCAACAACAAATTCTTCAAATCCTCTTTATTCAACCCAAATTTTAAATAAACCTCCTCCCCCCAACCGTTTTTTAGCTTGGGAGTAAAACCTCAAAGACATTGACTGGTCCTTATGAGCTTGCCACTCTTGGATTTCTTGGTCATTTAGGGTTCGCTGGACTTCCTTCCATACTGACACGGTTTCACCCATAGGGCCTTTTCCTTCATTCCACATCTCCGAAAGTCCACAAAGGTCCAGTATTTTTCTTTTACCTGATTTGACCATGAATCACGTCTACCGTTCTTCAAGCTCTCCAAATAAGCTGCCTTAAGAAGCCGAACTCTAGGTAGTCTAATTATCTTCTCCCAGAATTTTACCGTTCTAACCAATCTAACGGTCCTTAAAAGAGAAAAGCCTCAAATCTCCTTTCAGTACCACTGAACTAAATGAATCCTTCCAGCCTAAAATTCTCTTAAAATACCTTAGCTGAACTACTTCTAGCTTATCTGCTTTAGCAAAACCCCAAACCTCAGAGCCCCAATGTAGACTAGACATTTGTCTGGAAAACTCTTCTCTGGATCCTCATGCCAGCTAGCTAATTTAAATTACTTCTCAAAAGCATATTTATTTAATAGCCTATTATCCCTTAAATAACAATCTTCTACATGCCTAGACATCCCCCTTAATGATCTAAACTTAACACCCAAATAAACAAATTCTTCTTTAACCTCTAAGACCTTTCATCCAAAATTAAAATGAACCTCTGAATCAAAATCTCCATTGCTCGTAAATACTAATACTACTGATTTTTTAGTGTTCAACTCTAAATCCTTCTTTTCTAAATAATTTTTTATTATATCTAATTCTTTCTAAAGATTATCTCTGCTATCCGCCACTAGAGCTATGTCATCCGCGAATAACATGCATCATAGCCTAAACCAATCCAAAGATACATAAGGGGCTCCATTATTTTTCATAAACATATCTAAATCATTAACAAACAAGGAGAAATACTAAGGAGATAAAGTACATCCTTGTTTCAAATCCATCACGAGACGTAACCAGCCTAGAAAAAATTCCCATAACCTTCACAACACACATTTCACTCTCCGATACATATCTGCTATTATTGCTATAAAGCAAGACGGCAAGCCTATTTCTAACAGACTTTCAATTAACAACCTCCTACTTACCGAATCAAAAGCACTTTTTACGTCTAAAAAGGCTACAAATAGCCGACCATTGTCTCCTGTAGCATATTTCCCGGTAAATACATCCAAGATAAAAACAAGGGTAAATACATCCAAGATATGTTATCCGCAGATCCGAAAAACTTTGGGCGGATCTGTCGCCAGATTTAGTCATTGAGCAGCTCATGCGCTCGTTGAAAATTAACCGTGGTCTTACAAGGGGAAGGGGTATGAATGAGTTTGTTGCAGAGGCTGACTTGGTTACTTTCAGTACCAGCTTGTAATGCAATTAATTCGTTGATGCAAAATCTTGCTAAGGTCCAATAAAGAGACAAGCGAACAGCACAAAGAAGTTACAGAGTCGAGGATTGAATGCGACAACCATGACACTAGCAAGCTTGTTTGCTTATTTGCTGAGGAAACCCCCTTCGCAGAAGACCCAAGCTTGCGCAACTCTGGAGTTACGGCTGTTAAAAAAGTCAACGACAACACAGTTAGATCCGTCGGACAAGAAATCATGGATAGCATGACAGGGGAAAACGTCAACACGTACACATTCAAGAAAAAGTGGTGGCCGTAACGCTTGCTAATAAAGCTGCATTAGTTATTAATGGGCAGTCAGTTCCGTTGATCCAGCATTGATGTTTCAGCGGCTAGTGACATTTGCTAGAAATAGCGACAATAATTTGGAGTCATACTTTAAGTATGAATTGTGTTCACCGCCTCCGTCACCTTTTGAAACAAATGGACTTTCACGATTAGCCGATAAGCTTGCCCTCACCGATGCCATGTGGTGTCTAGTTGCAGAGCAGCAGCCAAAAGCTGAAGACTTCGTTAAAGATTTCAGTGACAAGTATACAGTTCTCGACGGTGGGGCACTGCTTCAGCGAATCTCCTGGAAAAATAACTCAACTTATGATAGTATCTGCCAAAAGTACGTTGACTACGTTGCACGGAAATACGGGTGGCAAAGGACGTCAGTGGTTTTCAAAGGATACAACCAAGCACCTTCAATCAAACACATCGCCCATTTTAGACGGAAAGGGTCACGATTGTACCCGCAGATCAATTTTAAACAGGAATATGGTCTGTTCTACAAAGAAAGAAGTATTTCTAAGCAACTTCAAGAATAAACAAGCAATCATAGTCAAGACCAGTTAGTACCTGACCAAAGCTGGGTGTCAGGTATGCCAAGCAGAAGGTGACGCTGATCTTCTCATTGTTCTAATTGCAGTTCGATCTGCTTCTTTTATACCTACTGTCCTGGTTGGAGACGACAGAGAACTGCTTTATCACGCATAAACAGGTAGCCAAGCGATCTACTTTTACTCTGAGCCTCGAGCTGGAATCTCAAAGAATAGAATTTGGGATATAGATACGACGAAACTCAAACTTAGACATCGTATATGTAGCACAATCTTGTATGTCCACGCCTTCCTTCGGTACGATTCAATTTCTCGAATCTATGGCATTGGGAAGTCAGCGGGACTACAGCTTCTGATAAAAACAATGAGTTTTACGAACCTGCTTAAGTTTTTATAGACCCACTATCCACCAAGCACGAGATTTAAGCAGCTGGGGAGAAAGCAATGATGCTTTTACATAAGTACCCAGGCTCAATTTCAACCCTCAATCAGTTGCGTCACCTCAAATTCATCGAGAAAGTTACAAAATCTGCTTCGTATGTTGAGTCTAAAGTTCTCCCTCCCACCAGTGATGCTTGCAGCTTCCACTCATTTCAAGTTTATTTGCAAGTTAGATCACGGAATACCCTGGGATGTAATCTCGACTCTACCCAGTTCGATTGGGTAATTCAAAATGGACTATATTGCCCTATTTGGGGTGAACTCCCAGCTGCCCCCAACTCTCTCCTTGCAGTTTTTCACTGCAACTGCAAAACCGACTGCTCAAATATGCGATGCTCTTGCAAAAAAAATGGCATGAATGCAAATGGGCCTGTGGACTATGCAAGGGAACAAGTTGTGCTAACTGTGTTACAACTGAGTTTCTCGGAGCTAAGGATCTGGAAGATAACGAAGATGTATGAATATTGATATTTCGATTTTTATCACATTTGTATATTATATTACTGTAAAAGTTGAGAATGTTTTAATCGTTAGTTAGAACATTGAACAGAGTGACAGTTGTCATTCTGCATTTTAAGACCGGTTTCATTAAGATTAAACGTAGTTTAACACTAATGGAATATTTAAATGAAAGTTTTAATTTTACGTTCAAATAAAAGTGATTTTCACAATCACCGTGATCTAGTACCCTATTTTAGACATCAATTTTGTCGCTATACACCTTTATATGTAAAAACAAATTCACCTTCAAGAATATAAAATTACTCTAGAACTAGATAAACAAGATAGGCTACCCTTTTTAGATATTTTATTAATAAAGAGTGATAATGGTTTACTTTTTTCAATTTATAGAAAACCAAGTCATAATGACAGGTATTTAAATTTTCGTTCATCTCACCCAATTTCAGTAAAAAAGGGAACAGTAATATTTTATTTTGCAACAGGTATCCTGTAAAATTTGTAAATGAAATGATACAGAAAAGACAGATTAAGCATGAAAAAGGTAATAAAAACAAAGGTTCTCAACTTTTGGACCCTACAATTTCCAATAGATACGTTTCATTACCTCACATACCAATTCTTATGGAGAGAACTAAAAGGACTTTACTGAAACATAATATTTCAACTTGTTTTAAATCAATAAAACCATTGAGTATCTTTCTAAATTCTGAAAAAGATATAGCACGTAATAGTTGGGCAAGTGGAGTGTACAGCATCCCTTGCTCTTGTGGAAAATTTTACATCGGTCGAACACACCAGCAATTTGTGGAACGATTTATTGAGCAACGGAGTTCAATAGATAATGCTCTAAAATTTACAGAACCTCCAGAAAGCTTCACTTCAGCTTTAGCAGAACATATATTTTTAATCCGGACCATTTTGTGCAGTTCGAGGAGGCAAATGTCATTTCAATTGATATAGGTTTCGCTCAATGGGCTCTTGAAGCATTAAAATAAAAAAAAAACATATTTTTGCAGGTTTGTCAATCAACAGAGATACTTGGAATATAAATATTGATCCTATTTATGATATTATTTTAAAAAATGAACCCATATTTAAAAATAAAGAATTGAAATATGTCTTAGGGGTTAGTTCAAATAACAAACCTAAGCGAATAGCAGCGTCAAAAGTTTCGCATAAAATTATGTTGCAATAACTTATTCCTAGTTCATTTGCTATTTTAAAATGTTTAATCCAGCTATTTTTGTGAGGCGATTTCACGAAGGTAGCTTCCAATTGTAAATGTTAAGTATGGTAATTGTATGTTATATATTTTAGGTTAGTCTATTTTAGTTTTATATATATATATATATATATATATATATATATATAATATATATATATATATATATATATATATATATATATATATATATATATATATATATATATATATATATATATATATATATATATATATATATATATATATATATATAATATATATATATATATATATATATATATATATATATATATATATATGTATATATATATATATATATATATATATATATATATATATATATATATATATATATAATATATATATATATATATATATATATAATATATATATATATATATATATATATATATATATATATATATATATATATATATATATATATATATATATATATATATATATATATATATATATATATATATATATATATATATATATATACTGCTACTACTACTAACAACTCACCGCAGCACCAAGCCGCATGAGGCCCACACAGATACGCACGCTCCTCTTTTCTAAAAAACTTTTTCTAAAAAACGAAAAAGTTTTTTTTAATTAATTTAATACAAAAACCAGCTGCTAACCTCATTTCCTATCTTAACCGCAGCAGTATTATTCTCGTTCATAGCACTAATCACTTTAATGTATTTGTCTGGTATACCTTTGATAGAGCTCTTCTATCAACAGAATCGAACGCTTGCTCATAATCCATAAAGCTGACGACCAAAGGTGTTTGACAACTTAGGCACTTCTCAATTACAAGCCTAAGAGTGAAAATTTGGTCGATACATCCTCTATCTTTTCAAAAACCGCACTGTTCTTCTCTTAAAACTTTGTCTACAGCATCTCTCAGTATAAAAAGTATCATATTACTAAGTATTATGGTACCTACAGAGACCAGACTAATGCCTCGATAGTTACCACACTCATTCTTGTCACCTTTCTTATAAAGTGGCTTATTAAGGTTTTTCTAAACTCGTTAGGTACTTCCCCTTTTTCAAAAATCATATTCATAATTTTCAGTAACTTATTTCTTACCTCAGAGCTACCATATTTAAGAAACTCATTTACCACACCAGCAACACTTGGAGCATTATTATTTTTTAATCTTTTTAGTACTGTCACTAATTCTTCCTCAAAAATCAAATCTTCCTTCACATCCAAGGTATCACAAACTTTTTCATTTTCCTCTATATCTTTTCCTGCAACTCTGTCTTGGCTTGGCAAATCCTATCTTTAACTGGGACAAGTCTGGCTTGACTACTCCCTCTCAATTTATTAACGTGCCAGTACAATATTTTACTATTATGCCGTCTAGCTGCTTCTTCCAGATCCTCCGCAATTTTATTCATGGCCTCTACTTCACACGTCCTTAAATCGTATTTTAATGCTTTCTCCACTTTCTTTACATTCCTTTTGTTTTCATACGATCTATCACTCAGATACTTCTTGCACAAGTTCCTTCTCCTTTTTATTAAACGCAAAGTTTTTTCACTAATATTCCTTGCTACGTCCTAACTTTCTTACCTAAGACATCTTCAGCAACTTCAAAAATTGTTTTTCTAAAATTATTCCAACCATCTTCCAAATTATCTAATTTTAAACTCTCAAGTTTACAATTCAACTGTTCCTGGAAAGTTTCTCTCAAATTCTCATCCTGAAGTCTACCAACATCATAATTTCCGGGAGGTAGTTACCCTTCCGAAATTTCAGCTTTAAATTAACCCTTGACCCAACCAGATGATGATCTTTACTTTTAACATCAATAACAACACTTTTATATACCCTAATATCTTGTATTGATCCTCCTAGTCTTTGGTTTACCCTAACACAATCAATAAGGTTTGCTGTCTCACCATCACGTGAATACCATGTTAACTTATGTGCCATCTTATCACCAAACACAGTATTAGTTATAACTGGATTGTTGTATCTACAAAATTGCAAAAGTCTGTATGCATTACTGTTTTCTTTTCCTACACCAAATTTACCTAGGCTAGGATACCATCAATCCTTATTTCTACCAACCTGGGCATTAAAATCTCCTAGTAAAAACATCATACTTCTACCTGGGACCCTGTCTATTGCTCCTGTAACTGTACGTAAAATTCATCTAAATCACTATTATCTTCGTCAGTCTGTTCTACAGGGGCATATACTACTATAACTGATACCCTGAACTTTTTAGTCATAAAATGAGCAATTAGTTTCCTATTATTAATACCTTCCCAGCCTAAACAAGACTTAGAAGCTTCCTTATTCATCATGAGCCCTAATCCCTGTCTATGTATTCCATCGTTCCTGCCTGAGTAAACAAATTGTATATCACCTAAATTCATGCTTCCTACCCCTGGAATATGAGTTTCTGAAACTCCTAATAAGTGCAGTTCGAATCGTTAGAATTCATAAGTCCAAATGTCGATATGATAGTCATTTTTTAACGTCATAACATTCCAAGTTCCAATTTTCATGTTCTTTAAATCATTGAAATTATAAAAGCAATGATCCCAGATAGCAGTACAGGACGGGGATCACATATCTCCTCCAGTCTACACCGAAGCGCTAAATATATATATATATATATATATATATAAATATATATATATATATATATATATATATATATATATATATATATATATATATATATATATATATATATATATATATATATATATATATATATATATATATGTATATATATATAATATATATATATATATTTATATTTATATATATATATATATATATATATATATATATATATATATATATATATATATATATATATATATATATATATATATATATATATATATATATATATATATATATATATATATATATATATATATATATATATATATATATATATATATATATATATATATATATATATATATATATATATATATATATATATATATATATATATATATATATATATATATATATATATATATATAAATGATGTAGCTTACAAAAGTTCTTTAAGTAGTTCAGCACCAATATATTTAGGCCGTCTCTTACTTGCAGATACACTATTCATCGTTTAAATAAACCTAATGCTGCAAACAACGAAACTACATTTTCTTAAATAAACTGTTTTTCTACTGAGCTGTGATTCCTTTGCCAATGTTTAATGAGTTGCAATTACTAATCTGTTGCGCTTTGCATAATCATCCTGTAACAGCAGAACAGTGCAGTTCAATGTCCTTTGGGATTAGCACATACACAACCATACCTTTTTCTCCTTTTTCTTGCAAATAGAACAATTTTGGCTTTAGATAGAAATGTGGATTGACATAGAGCAACTAAAGACTACATGAGACTATAGTGTATAAAAATAATAAAACTGACCCCATTCTTGATCCACCTGGAAAGTCTCCTTCAATTTTGGAACCAAGAGGAATGATGCGCACTTCTGTAATTGAAACCGGATGTGGGAACTGTACAAGGTCAAGATTGACATCCTAAAAAAATGGCTTTAATAATCAAAATTGAATACATGCAAAAATTCCCTTCCTCAGAGGTAATATTTCAGCCCAAAGGCCCGGATATTTTCTTCCAAAGTCTGGGTAAATTAGATTTTCATCCATTTTATTTCGGTTCAGTTTTTTTTATTTTATTTGGTTCAGTTTTATTTTGATCAGTTTTATTTTTGCTTTTGAAATGCCTGCACCATGCCTTACAAAATGACAATGCTGAAAAGAAACAAAATGTAGCTTATTGGCATATTTAAGAGCAATCCTAATTGTGACTTCAAATTGCAAATTTGACTTAGGTTATGGAATATACAAATGAAAATCTGTTTCCAACAATTAAAATCTAGGAACTTAAGCCTATTTATATTATTGACTAAAACCTGAAGCAGGGCCATCTAATTTTAAATACAATCTAGCTGACTATATTGAGCCATTCTCACCAGATAAAAATTTGTTGATCTTCAAAGTCAGAACTAGAATTTGAACCTTTTTTATTAGATTATAGTCCAAATATCTCAAATCTACTCAATATTACAGCTTCCTCACTTTAGCATTGTTCTTATTTACAAATTTAACTTGTACCTGAAAACAAACAGTATTTCAAGCAGTGTGTTTATTATTCATCATAAAAACAATTCAACAAAATAGTAAGATCAAAAGGCTAATTGACGTTTACAAATAAGATGTGCAACCCCCCCCCCCCCTTCCTCTCAAAACCTCTAAACAGTGCCATATTGGTTCTATTGAAACAATATGCATTTTGAATAATACAGTTTTTTGTTTGCCAAAACGCTTACAAATAATAATAACAAATAAATAAATAAAATCACCACAATAATCAAGACAAGAAGAAAGAACTAATGAAAACAGAATAATTGATTAATATATAAGGATGTAACCTCCTTGAAATCTCAATAATTTTTATTTTTCAATATTATAATTATAAAACAGTCCTTTTCTAAAATATGTATTTGAGCTTTCACCTCCCAAATAGAGCTAGAGCTAGACCTCCCAAATTGTTACTAGGATATTGCCAATACTGTTTGTTCACTTGGTAACATATTGTTGATTTACCTCACTACTTTACCATGAACAGAATATAGGTCCCATTGCTGCTTCTAGTGAAAACTATTAGGTGGATCAGAGACAAAAATCATTTGATCCTCCCCCCTCTCCCAAAATAGGACTCGAATTCCTTTTGCCCCACCCTTTCCCCAGCCCACACACACAAACAGTTTCAGCAAGTTTTGCCTTCATTGCCCAAGCCATCACCAATATGTTGCAGAAATATTATTTAGATGGTCAGGGTGTACGTAGCATTTTCTGGTCTACCTATCTCCCTCTCCAAGTCAAAATATGAGATCCATTCGACTCCTCCTCCCTCCCCCCTTAATATGTACACGAAAGTTTCAACTTGATCCCCAGGCAATTCGCAAGATATTGCACAGTCACAAAACTTGATTCACAGAGCCTCTTTTGATTTGAGTATGTGTGTTGTTTCTAGATTATACCCTTGTGAATTAAACAATCCTTAAGAATTTTTCTACTAATAACAAAGTGTGAACAATGGCTAATTAACATAATTTAGGATATTGCCCCTGGGGCTGTGGTGGTTACAATTACCCTGGAGGTATATCTATTAAAGCCCTTTCTGAACAAAGTGACCATCTAAAAAGTTACAATCCAATACCCGGAGAGCAATCCCTGAATGTTTTGAGCCAAACATGGGCAGCACAATAGTGCTGCCTAAATAAATAGCAATGCGGACACAATGTATTATTGCTTTTCACATCAGGGCACTTCATATAGAAAGAACTGTCATAGAAACTTCGAAAGGGGGCCGTTCCATTGGAAATTGAAAATTATAATGCCTATTTTAATAGGCGGGAGTGATTTACCCCTACCCCCGTCATTTCCCAAACACTTTCAATCAAAATTTTGAGATAGCCATTTTGTTCAGCATAATTATATTTTTTATTAGCAGTAATTATATTTTTGGGGATGACAACCCCCTTCCCCCCCCCCTTTCACCACAGTCCTCAGGACAAGGGTTGTAAGTTCCGGGGGCATATAAGTTTTTTATGGAAGGGATGGTCTTATAAGTGTTGGAGGGGGTCATATCATACAAATGGAAATTAAAGAGATTCTTTTGCCCTTTTTAAGAACCAAAGTGATCGAAGGGCAGCTAGCCCCCCCCCCCCCTACGTCCTCTTTTCCCCAAATACATTCAATATAAATTTTGAGAGACCTAGACAGCTATGTAAAATATCTGTAAGGCGAGAAATGTTATTGCTGTGCAGCACTTCCCTTTGAGTATGCAATAAAAATTTAATGTTGACTGATGAGAGCAAGATACTTTTTTTATGAAAGTAAAAAAAGTGGAAACATTTAAAATTTGTTTTGTTTTCAGTAGAATGTAAATTATGTTCTGGTTTTGAGAAGGCATGGTGGTTGTCAGCCTTTCTCATGTTAATTTTTCTTGCTTCGATTTTGACTTGGTTATTTATTGTAATTTCTGGTTGTTTTGGGTCTCATTTATTGATTGATTTGTGGTAGTAGTTTTTATGCTTGAAAGATTATTTAACTTTATTCCGCTCATTTGGAGGTCTTTATTTTTCTTTGAAAAGTTTTTTTTTTATTGAAAGTTGTTTTTTTAAATTAATCATATATAAAATATCAAACAAGCCTACTTGTTAATTATAAAATCTATATTTAAACAATAGGCAATTTGAATTTATTATGACCCTTGTCCCAATGGCTGTGTGTCATGTCATCCCCAGGGGCATATTTATTAAACCTTTCAACCATTCTCAACTAAAGTACTACATCCAAATTTCAATCATATATCTTTGAAGGATACAGGGGAAATGACATGGAAGAGGGGTTAGTTGCCCTCCAATCACTTTTTACTCTTAAAAAGGATACTAAAACTTCCAATTTCCAAAGGAATGAGCCCCACTCCAAAGTTTCTATAGCTACTTCTTAGAAGGAAAGTCACTACTGAAACACAAATAAATAGTATCTTGATGGCGCATGGTTCTTACTTAAGATTAAATAAAAAAAAAAAAAAGTTTTTTTAACTGAAAGTAAGGAACGACGTTAAAACTTAAAACGAACAGAAATTATTCCGTATATGAAGGGGGCTGTCCCCTCCTTAACGCCTCGCTCTTTACGCTAAAGTTTTTTTATTTAAAAAAAAAACAAGAGTTATGATAAAGTCCAACTTTAGCGTAAAGAGCGAGGCGTTGAGGAGGGGACAGCCCCTTTCATATACGGAATAATTTCTGTTCGTTTTAAGTTTTAACGTCGTTCCTTACTTTCAGTTAAAAAAACTTATTTTTTTATTTAATTTTTGGACGTTTTTGAATTAATGCTGGTTTTGATTTTGGCTCACAGTACATGAATAATTAAAAAAATTTGCATATTAATTTTACTTTTATTGGTTAAATGGCTTTCTCGAAACTTGTTTAATTTTATTTAAGAACGTTTTTATTAGTAATAAATATACGTAACTTGCGAATTAACTTACGTAACTAACTTCTATATTCATATATTTTTAATACGTATATTAGGGGGCTCGCCCCCAAGACAATACCTCGCTCTTTAAGCTAAAGTTCGAATTTTGTTCTAATTCTTTAAAAATGACCCCTTATTAACAAAGGCCGTTATTTAGAATAAATAGCTCTTATGAAAGTACTAAAAAAAATCTTTGGCTTAAAGAGCGAGGTATTGACAAGGGGGTGAACCCAATCATACACGTAATATTTTCTGTTCGTTTTAAGTTTTGATGTTAATCCGTATTTTCAGTTGGAAAACTTGTTTTTTTATGTTTAATTTCTGATCTTTTTTTTAAATAATGCTGGGAAATCCGGCACCCCCTTCATAGCAATGTCCCTTCCCCCATGAAAAACTTGCTTCATGGAAAATCTTCCCACATAACCCCCGACCCACCCACCCCCCTACTACAAGAAAAAATCCCCCCTGAAAACGTCTGTATACTTCCTAATAACCAATACTATATGTTAACATTGGGTAAAGTTCATAACTTCCAGCCCTCCCCCCGGGGACTTCGGGGGATTAGGTCATCCTAAAGGACATAGTTATCATATTTTCAACCATGCTGAACAAAATGGCAATCTCAAAATTTTGATCAGGTGACTTTGGGAAAAAATGAGCGTGGGAGGGGGCCTAGTTGCCCTCCATTTTTGTTTGGTCACTTAAAAAGGGAACTAGAACTTTTAATTTCCATTCCAATGAATCCTCCCACGATATTCTAGGACAACTGGGTCGATGCGATCACCCCTGAAAAAAAAAAAAAAAAAAAAAAAAAAAAAAAAAAAAAAAAAAAAAAAAAAAAAAAAAAAAAAAAAAAAAAAAAAAAAAAAAAAAACGCATCCGTGATCTTTCTTCTGGCAAAAAATGCAAAATTCCACACTTTTGTAGATAGGAGCTTCAAACTTCTACAGTAGGGTTCTCTGATACGCTGAATATGATGGTGTGATTTTCATTAAGGTTCTATAATTTTTAGGGGGTCTATCCCCCTTTTTTCGAAAATCAGCCAAATTTTCTCAGGCACGTAACTTTTGATGGGAAGGACTAAACTTGATGAAAGTTATATATTTGAATTCAGAATTCAAATCTGATTGTTTTGACGTATCTATTGGTATCAAAACCGGTTTTCTAGAGTTTCGGTTACCATTGAGCTGGGTCACTCCTTACTTACAGTTTGTTACCACAAACTGTTTGAAACACTGCTGTGTTCCCTGTATTAATTCAATATTTTCCTACATTTGCTATGCATGCATAAGAAAAAGCTGCAACTGTGGGAATCTGGGATAAAGGATGAATCTGGGGTTGTTGCACAGATTCATCCTGCTCATTTTTTTTATAGACCTAGTTGGGTCGTCTCTGGAGGAGAACTAACTTTGTTGCTGTCTTTTTTATATGGTATGTAGAAAAAACAACATTACAGTCTTTGTAACGTTGTGGTCTCCCGTGTCTTTTTTAATGTTTAGCAGGATATGTTGGACAATTAGAAGAACTTTGCCTTTGTCCCCTTTCAATCCAATACTAATACCTATCCTGTACCTAGGTATTACCTAGATGTTGCTTTTATATTTTTGCAGACCCCAAATTAAACTTATTCTATTTTTAGTAGGAAGTTTTTTAAACATAAATAATATTTTTTTTTCTAAATAAAATGGGCATTTGTGGATTTTACTTGGGGTTCATGCAGCTGCAGCTTTTTCCTGATATAAAGCTTCTTTTGCAAAACTCAGCTGCACTGTCATGATGTATGCACTTCCAGTAAAAACCAGACAAAATCTGACAACAAAAACAGCCAAGTCCAGCTGTGTGATAAAAAAATGTATTTAGATCCTCCACAGACATTGATGGCACATGAGACATTGAATCACTGAGTCAGTTGGTGAGTTATTTTTTACAGGGACAGGTTGCACGCCTATCACCCAAAGTTACAGGAGCACAAATTAAACTTTGGGCGCAATATTGCCAAGCAGAGCATCAATCCACTATGCTAGCATTGGGTGTAGCTGTGTAATCCTCAGGTCTTTTGTGTCTTCCAATTTAATCGTCCTTCAAATTAGGTATATTTTGATGAAGAATTTACCATGATTAACTTAATCAACATATGAAGTTTCACTGAATAGACCACATATTACCAGGCATAAAAGTACTTCATTTCAGTAATTCATTTCTTAAATTTGATAACAATTCTTTTTGTCTTTAATGTGCACAAAGTGACATAATGTACAATCATAGGTAGTGCAATAGCGCTGCCTGAGTAAAGAGTGATGTGGACATAATGTATTATTTATTTATTTTTTGTTTTTCTTTAGACCAGAGCGCTTCATGCAGAAAGAGTTGTCATAGAAATTTCGAAAGGGGTTCATTAAATTGGAAATTGAAAGAGCCCTTATTAATAGTCAAAAGTGAATCAAGGGAAACCAGCCCCCCCCCCACCCCCAACATTTCCCCATACGCATCCAATCAAAATTTTGAGATAGCCATTTTGTTTAGCATAGTTGAGAGGTCTGCAAATTATGTCGTTGAGGATGACAACCCCCCCACAGTCCACAGGGCAAGGGTTGTAAGTTATTCCCCAGGAACATATAAGGTTTTTATGGTGAATGTGGTGGTTGTAAAAACTTCAAAAAGGGCTCATTCAAATGGAAATTGGAAGTTCTAGTGCCATATCTAATAGTCAAAAGTGACTTGAGGCAAACCAGCCCCCTCCCCCCACCCCACGTTCATCACTTCCCCAAACACATGCAATCAAAATTCTGAGATACCATTGTAATTTTGTTCAGCGTAGTTGAAGGGTCTAGTAATTATGTCTTTGAGAATAACAGCCTCCTCCTCCCCCCCACAGCCCTCAGGGCAAAGGTTGTAAGTTATGTCCCAGGGGTATATAAAGTTTTTATGGAAAGGGTGTTCCTATACACTTTGGAGAATGCACATTGGATTGGAAATCAGAAGTTCTAGTGACGCTTTGCAAACCCCATGCCTTAGTTTGTACTTTACTGAAAAAAAAAAATGACCATGGATTGTCAGTTTAATATATATACATATATATATATATATATATATATATATATATATATATATATATATATATATATATATATATATATATATATATATATATATATATATATATATATATATATATGTATATACTGATATTTATCCCTTAAGGTTTTGATAATTTTTTATTTATTAAAATATAAAAAAGTGAAAACATTTAAAATGTATTTTGTTTTCAGTAATTGCAAACTATGTCCTGGTCTTGAGAAGGAATGGGGGTTGTCAACCCTACTCATGTTAATTTTAATTTGTTTGGGTTTGATTCAGTTGTTTATTGTAATTAATTAAAAACAAAATTCTGAGAAAGAAATTTTCCAAAGAAAAGCAAAGGCACAGAAAAGAAAAGCATATCAAAATTAAGATTAGGTGAAATAGAAACCTACAATAGCTCAAAGTCAAAACGACCAGAAATTACTACTAAAGAATAAAAGAAACCCAAAACGAACAGAAATTAACTAAACAATCATAACAAAAAACATGCAACAGGTACTAATATAAATGAATAAATAGATCTTAAAACAAGTAAAGCTTAATTTGAATATGCAAATCAAGTTCAAAACAAACAAAAATAGTTTGCTATTAAAACGAACAGAAATTAAATGACAATCAATGCGAACAAACATACAATATATATTAATGTAAATGAATAAATAAATCTTGAAATGAGTGAAACTTAAATTGAATGTGCAAATCAAGTTTGAATCGAATAAAAATAATTACAACCAAGAGTTTGGGTATCGTTTCACTGCAGAAGCCTAAACCTACTGCGTCATTTGCGCTTTACTGAAAACGAATTATATTACAAATGTTTTCTTTTGTACTTAATATTGAAAATAAATATTAAAAATTACAGTAAAATTTTGAACTGATGAGCTTTTAGCAATTAATATCATTATGCATCAAATATTCAGTTTAATTTATTAGTTCTTTTCAAGATTGGTCAAGACAAATATAGTTTCACTACAAGCAAAGTATAAATGAAACTCAAAACGAAACGAAATTAAATAAATCATCTTAGCAAACAAATATAAATAGGTACTAATTTAAATGAATAAATAAATCTTAAAACAAGTGAAACTTAAATTGAATATGCAAATCAAGTTCAAAACAAACAAAAATCACTACAAACAAGAATCTGGGTATTTGCCTCCTTCTCTTGCTGTAAAATTATATTGCTAAAAACTATATGTGTCTTGAACAGTCCTGGAAAGTGCAAATAAAATTAAACTGAATATTTGATATATTCATATGTTAATTCATTGTTGAAATATGCATTACACTGTAATTTTTATTTTCATTTTCGATGTTGTAATAACTGAAAAATAAAATATTTGTAATATAATTCGTTTTCACTGAAGCGCCAATGACACAGTAGGCTTTAAACTTTTACAGCTAGGGAAGGGGGTAGTATCCAAACTCTTGTTTGTAGTGAAACTATATTTGTCTTGAACAGCCTTGGAGAGAAGTAATAAAATTAAACTGAAAATTTAATACATAGTAATATGAATTGCTGAAAGCTCGTCAGCTCAAAATTCAATTTTACTCTAGTTTTTTTATGTTTATTTTCAATGTTGTAAGAAGCACAGAAGAAAATATTTGTAACATAGTTCATTTTCAGTAAAGCGCCAATGATACAGTAGGTTTTTGACTTTTACAGTGACAGAAGGAGGCAATACCCAGACTCTAGTTTTTAGAGATTTTTGATTGTTTCAAGCTTGATTTGAATATTTTAATTTTCAATTTTCATATTCAAGATTCACTCGTTTTAAGATTTATTTGTTCATTTATATTGATACCAATTTATGATTGTTTATTTAATTTCTTTTTGCTTTGGGTTTCATATATACTTCAATAGCGTTTTGAGATTTTTTTTCTGGATAGAATATCATTAATAGATTTTTTTTTTTAGTGGGGTGGGTTGGGCTTATCTGAGCTTTGAATTAGGCCTATTTTAAAACCCTTGCATAAAAACCTTTTATGCCTGGTGGTGAGTTACAACACTCACCACTGGACTCTTGGGGGTTGTGTCAACCCTGGAGTTTTTTTTTATATCTGATATTTGAACTATTTTTAACAAAATGGCTATCTAAAAATTACAATCAGATGGATTTTGGGAAAAGAGGACAGGGGGTCTAGTTGTCCTCCAGTCTCATTTGACTCTTAAAAAGAGAACTAGAACTTTCAATATGCAATCAAATGATCTCCCTTTGAAGTTTATACAACCATCCCTTCCATTAAAAACCTTATTTGACCACAGGGCATAATCTACTACACATGCCCCTTGGTTTTAGGGGGTTGTGTAAGCCCCAGAGTTTTTTTTTGTATGATCTTTGGTCTATTTTGAACAAAATGGTTGTTTCAAAATCTTTATCAGATGTATTTGGGGGAAAAGGGCTGGGGAGGGGGGGTGGCTAGTTGTCATCTGATCACTTTTGACTCTTAAGAAGGGAATTTGAATTTTTCAATTTCTAATCATTTGAGTTCAGAGAATCATTGATCATCAGAGCCTCATTTCTCTGCAGCTTGTACAACCACCTCTTACATAAAAACCTTATGTGCAGGGGGGGGGGGTATACTGACCCTGAAGTTTTTGTTATCTGATTGTTTGACTATTTTGAACAAAATGGTCATCAGCAAATTTTGATTGGATGTATTTGGGGATAAGAGGTTGGGTGGGGAGAGGGGGTAGATTACCTCCAATCACATTTGACTCTTAAGAAAAAAACTATAACTGTCAATTTCCAATTAAATGAAGCCCCTCTGAAGTTTATACAACCACCACTTCCATAAGAACCTTATATACCCTCAGCACATAACTTACATCACCAGCCCCCAGGCTCTGAGGGGTTGTGCCAACCCCAAAATTTTTTCCTGACATTTGAACTATTTTTAACAAAATGGCTATCTCCAATTTTTTTTCAAATGCATTTGGATGAAAAAGAGAATGGGGGGGGGACTAGTTGCCCTCCAATCTCTTTTTTTTACTCTTAAAAACGGAACTAGAACTGAATTTCCAATCAAACGAGCCCCCTCTGAAGTTTCTACAAACATCCTTACCATAACCATAAGAACCATATATGTCCCCAGGGCACAACTTACAACAACTGTCCATGGACTCTGGGGGGGGGGTGTTGACTTTGGAGTTTTTTAGTATCTGATCTTTGAACTATTTTTAACAAAACAGCTATCTCTTAATTTTGAAGAAGTGAAAAATTATGCTGCATTCACATTTGGCATTATATGGAGACAATAGACAGTTACTATGCCAATAAAAAAAGAAAACTGATCTTTGACACAGCAAAGGGAAACTGAAATTCAATTAGCTGGTTCAGTTGGCGTTTGGTCTGTAAAATGTCAAATGGAAACAAGGCTTTCTGCAGAATATTATTTGTACATTTGTCATAACAGGCCATAGACTGACTCAGCCATAGTACTAGTATCTGGAGTCTGACAAAACAACTGAAATCCTTTAATCATCAGCATAACTTTGCTTGCTGAAATGTAATCATATCGGTTACCTATCACTGTTGCCTGTTTGAATGGACAAAGAACCTCAATGACAGCTTCAACAATGAACTACTCATTACTGTGAAGTTTTTGATTTTTGAAGTTACTGAGCTCTCTGATTTTTGCTTCATGAAGGTTTTGGTTGAAGAAGTTGTGCAGTAACTCTTTCCAGGCACAATACATTTATATTTGTTCCATCAAATATGCATGTCCTTTGTGATGGTTGGACTAAGATTATAGGTCTTGCAGATTGCTTTAAAAAGGTCATGAGACTTAGAAGACACTTTAAGGATTCTAACCAGCTTTTGTATTTTTACCAGTGCTGCTCCCAGCATCAATTCTTTACTAGAAATGCTTCTTTGTCTTGGTACTGCTCACTGGGAAACCAAGTAACTATGTACTTGCCAAGACTAACCAAAAGGTCCTAATCCAATTAGACTTCTTCAGTAGCTTTAATGATAAGACTGCTTTAATGTTGAGTTAATTTTTACAGTGGCAAATCTTTTCTTCAGAACATGTAAAACCAGAGCTATTCCCTAGATTATAAGCATTGC
Source organism: Artemia sinica (assembly GCA_027921565.1). Classification (NCBI taxonomy): domain Eukaryota; kingdom Metazoa; phylum Arthropoda; class Branchiopoda; order Anostraca; family Artemiidae; genus Artemia; species Artemia sinica. The sequence continues at coordinate 50,690,187 of CM051267.1, forward strand.
ATATTCAATAAAAGTTACTAGACTGCACTAAAATGATGTTTGCAAAGCAAAAATACAAAATAAAGAAAAATGGATTTAATAAAAACAGAAATGGAAAAAAATATAAGAAAAATGGAACAGAAACAGAAATGATACTGAATAAAACAGATACCTGTTTTCTGTTTTATTGGTTCCTAAGAAAAAAGAACAGAAAACATTAGAAAAAAATAGACACTGAAATGGTGTCAACCCATAATATTGATAGTCTAACAATGGAAGTAAACATGGCAAAGTGGTTGAGGTAAATTTGGAGGAATTTAAAGTACTTACCTAGCTAAGATATAGACATACCTTTTAAGTCAGAATTGCATCCTGAATCAAAATATAACATTCTTTTGTATCAGAAATGAAATTTACCCCCCCCCCCTCTAAATGCTAATATATACCCTGAATTGAATTCACCCTAAGTCATTCAAATTGAAACTCCTCCAAATTTGCTGTGATTTATACACCAATACCTCACTTTGCATCAGGGTTACATTCCAAAAAAATCACAATACAAATACCCTTGCCAGAATGAACCTTGTTGCTTCCATTGTGGATCTCATGAGCATACTGGATTTAGCTTTCGCTGCAAACAGTTAACCGAAAAAGTTGCAAAGAATAAAAAATGATTAGTGCAGAGATTATATCTCTGAATCTGAATGGTTTTGGTGATAAACAACATGTATTGCAGTCTATGCTGCGCGATCTGGATATTTTGTGTCTGCAAGAGCATCATCTTCTGGACCACTCTACTAGTCTTCTTTCGAGCCTGTCGCAGCAGTTTAAGTGTTTTATATCTCCACCTACACCTACAGGTGGATGCCCATCAGGAGGTGTTTGCATTTTTATTCGAGAGAATATTCCAGTTTCAGTGTTTGCCGTTAATCGTTATTTTGTTGCTGTTCGAATCCCAGGGATTATTGTTTTTTCGTGCTATTTACCAACAAATTATCATACTATTGATTCGGATTTTGATTTCAATTTTGCATGTTTAGAATTATCGCGATGTGTGGCGAAAGTTCCATCAGATTTCCATTGGCTTATTTGCGGGGATTTTAACTGCAACATTGCTAACTCTGATGTCCGCTCCTCCGCTCTTTTATCTTTGTTTTCGGTTTTTACTATAGTTTCAAAAGATGTGGATTTTATGTATGTCCATAATTCTGGTTCTTGCTCTAATCTAGACCATGTGCTGGTCTCAAATGCAGCGTTATTACCACAGCCTGTTCATGTTGGGTTGGATATGCCTATAAGTGACCATTTTTACCTTTCTTTTCATTTAAAATATTCAAATTCCATCTTTTAAAATTATCCATCGTTCTAGTCAAAATTGTAAATAAAATGATCTGGGATTGGGAAAAAAATGTGCAAACATCATGAAGAATCAGATGCACTTTTAGCTAAAATAATTGTGAATTATTCTAAGGATGTTGATCAAATTGATATTGATCTATTTTACCTTGAATTTGTTCATAGTTTAAAAGTCGGGGCTAATAAAGCATTTAGAACTGATTCTTTCCGTCGTAGATCTCGTGTTTTAGGTTGGAACCTTAACCCGATTTTAAAGCAAAGCCAAAAGAATGCATCTCAAGCTTGTTACCTTTGGAATTGCGCGGAAAACCGCGATCTGGACCATTTTATGATGGTATGAAATTAACTAAACGCGTTTTTCGGGCTGAGTTGCGTTTGCATAATGAAATTATAAAAGGATGAAATTGGTTCAATGATTACTAGCGATAAGAATGAGCTTTGGAGTTTGGTTAATTCTAGACGTCGTAATAATAATTGTTCACCAGATTCTAATAGTTCTCTGAAACTAGATGATTGGATAACTCATTATAATTTCAATATAATTTCAAAGCCCCGCCCAAATAGTAAAATATCTGTTTCTGTTGATGATGTAATGGTAGCAATTAAAGCTCTGAAAAGTAAGCATTCTTTTGATCATGATGGTATACATTCAAACCATATAAAATGGGCATCCCCCAAAGCAATCCTTCTCCTCGCTACTCTTTTTACTACTATTCTTTCTTCTGGAGTTCTTCCAACTAGCTTTTCTTGTGCTACCACTTCACCCCTTTCAAAAAAAGGAGGGAATACAAATCGATGTTCTGATTACAGGACGATTACTGTTTCATGCCAGATTAGCAAAGTTTTTGAGTTAGTTTTATTAAAGTATTTGGAGTCTTGTAACCAAGGCCTGAATCAAATTGGGTTCCGTAAGTGTCTAAGCATGGATGTTGCTCATACCCTCCTTTCAAGAATAATATCCTTTTGTAAGCAATGGGATAGAGTTTATACACTTGCGTTAGATTTTGCGGCCGCTTATGATTCAATTATCCATTCTTAAGCTATGACTGTGCTTCTGAAGAATAATGTCCCACTACCAGTAGTTTTGGTTTTAAAAAGTGGTATGGCTCCTCTCGTATTTGTATTAAGTGGAAGAATCAGTTTAGTGATTATAATGTTAAGTTATGTAGGGGGCTGAGACAAGGAAGCATTATTTCTCCTTTGATTTTCAATATTACTGTTTCGGGGCTATTTGATCAAATTCAGTTGACTTTTATTTATGGTAAAGGTTATGTTCTGTTGTGGATTGCTTACGCAGATGATTTACTCCTTTTGAGTCAATTGCTTCAGTCACTTCAACAAAATGTAGATTTTTTAGCAAAGGTTTTTAGTGAGCATGGACTTCGTTTTCGCCCTGAAAAGTGTCAGTTTTTAATTCTTGGTCCTAAGGCTAATGATCTCGTTAATTCAGAAATTTCTGTCTGTATTTATGATAGTATTTTAAAACCTTTGGAATCTTTTTTATATCTTGGTGTGCCTTATGGACCAACTTTAGCTCTATGCCGTGCTTCTATTTCTAAAGCAGTTAAAAGTAGAATAGCGTCTAGTTTCGAGGCAGTAATTTGTCTTCGCGATCTTCTTTCTCGGAAATCACTGGCTCGGTATATAATACAGTCGCTTTGCCTCAAATTTTAGTTTTTTCATCGCTTCTCCCGTTTTTCAGAATTAGTAATATTGCACATGTAAAAACCACATTTTTTAATTTTGCTAAGTTCCTTTGCCGCTTTTCTAAATCTGAATCAAATACTTTTTTAATGAATGCATATAAAATAAAAAACCCTGTTGATGTTTTGGAGAAAAAGCAAAAGAATTTTTTATCCAAATTAAATGTTTTTTCTCATAATTTATATACAGCTGCGCACAAAGCTTAATTTATTTTATTTGATTTAATTTTTGAATGAAGTGTTAATTTGTGAAGTGTTAATTTATTATCTATTGAATGAAGTGTTAATTTTTGTGGTAATTTTGATTGAAGGCCTTTGCGTATTTGTTGTTATATAGTTTAAGATAATTTTATGGCCTGTTGATTAGCGGTTATTATTTTTATTTATTTCTTTTTTACTCTTCGTATTCGGAGGAAATAAAAAGTTTGTGAATTGAATTGAAACTGAAACAATGCAAAGTGAATTAAGATTTTCTATAGCAAACCATGTAGAAATTGAAGATAGGCAACAGGGTTACAAAAATACTACTTTTCAAAAAGAAAATTTAACAAATTAAACATTAAAAAAACAAAAATAATATACAATTTTATTATATAAATAGAAAAAAAATGTATCCAGTTAAAACAAAATAAACTACTGTATTCAATTAATTTATGAAAAACTTCATCATATTCTGATGAATCTAAAATGGGTGTTGTTGTAGTGGTAAAAAGAAAAAGATAAAAATCACCAGGGATATGATAAACAAAGACCAGCCAATAAAATCCCTCATGGGGTGTGACATAAAGCAACATATAATCTACAATGTATGAACTAATTCTGCATTTTATTCCTTATTGAATTTTAGCCAAACTGCCATCAAAAAATAAATTTTTAATAATTTTTACTTAAAAGAGAGAACCAAAGAAAACCAAACAGGTGAAGTTAAGTTTTAAAAAAAATAATTTATTTTTAAAAAACTGACTAGAAAAAATTCAAGACTCAAATCCAAAACAAGCAACCTCAAAGACCTGATGATGCATAATGAAAATTAGTACTAATTAATAAAATTAATATAATGCAACTTAAAAAAAACAACACAAAACAACACAAAGTGGGGTATTGATGTAGAAGCATGTAATATAATATGAAGTGAGAATTTTGTTGCAGCCTACAAGCATTTTTTTTTTTTTTAGCCTACAAACCTAGGGTATATCCTAGGGCATAGGGGACCATCAGGGGGGAGGCAGAACATTTTTGAGTGAAACCATGGAATATTAGGAATAAGTATTAAAACAATATCAAGTAGTGTTTTTGGTAAATTTGCAGTGGGCCTTAAAATTTTGCTAAGATGAAAGTGAAAACATCATTTGTTGCTTTTTTATGATCTTTAATAATTCAATAATTGCTTCTGGAGCTAATTGCATCTTCAGCCCTTAAAGGGGCCCTTAAGGTATTTTATATGAATAATGAAAGAGCATAAAAAAGCAACAAATGATGTTTTAAATTGCATACTAGGTAAAATATATGACCCACTGCAAATTTACCATGAAATTATAGGCATATTGAAATTATAGGAAATTGTGAATTGTGTTTGAAATCATGCCATTAACAAAAAATTTTTTTCTTGTGTGACAATAAAATTGTGTCATTTAGACTGTACCATCAAAGTCAAGGTGCTGCTCATTTGCCACTGCTCATTAAAAAAATGAATTAACAATGACCAGGATGAACACTACCTACAGAACAACTTATTTGGCAATTCTTAGCAGTAATTTCAAAGATTTATGCAATGCATTTTTAGCATGGGGTTTATTGTAAACTTTGGTAAAATTCTACTTTAGCTACTTTTGACTATCTTGGAAAGGGGTTAGGTTTAAAAAAAATGAAACTTTCAGGGATGGGTCTACAGGCTAAAGTATGTCCCAGGAAGATATTTTGAAGTACCCACCTCCACTCCTTCTCCCTCTAGAGGGTCCTGACCTTTGATGACCTTTAAAAATATGTGATTTATAGAAGTGAAACCTTGCAAAATAAATCTTCTGCTTAAATGAAGTACAACAAAATTGTTTTCAGCTTCACAACTTTGCTCAATCCCAATTTATAAGGTTTTAAAGATATGCAAATACATTTCCTAAAATTTTGGAAATAAACTATTTATATGGCTTAAAATTCTGCTCAAATAACTGAAATTGCATTTTCAGAGCTAAAGTCAGAGAAAAAGAAACTGATAACTGAAAATTAATGTAAAATGTTGTTTTGTCAAAATTTCAATGGGTATAGACCTGTCATGTAGGCAAATTTCAGGACCCTCTAGAGGGAGAAGGAGTGGAGGTAGGTACTTCAAAATACCTTCCCGGGACATACTTTAGCCTGTAGACCCATCCCTGAAAGTTTCATTTTTTCTAACCTAACCCCATTCCAAGATAGCCAAAAGTAGCTAAAGTAGAATTTTACCTAAACTTTTTCTTTTAAGTTGGAAAAAGATGTATTTTAAGAGGAAGGACTTGATGATAAAGGTTTCCCCTTGGATAATATGTTAACTAGGATTATTATACATATTTTAAAGTAAGAATTGTTTTCTTAACATGTCTCCTTGTCAACAGTACCAACTCAAAATTTTTACCCCTATTTATAAACTAGTAATATTTTTTTAACCACTTTCAATAACTTAACTAGTGTTGATAACTTATTAGTGTGGATACAAAAATGAAATACCTTTGGGGCCTCTTTGAGGGCTCAAGATGCAACTAGCCCAGAAGCAATTATTGAATTATGAAAGAGCATTAAAAAAAGGGCACCAAATGACATTTTCACTTTCATCTTAGCTAAATTATAAGGCCCACTGCAAATTTACCATGTTTTCAGCTTGGCTCTGTGTTAAAAATGGACATACACCACATGGCTAATAAGCAAGTAAAGTTTATTTGTGATGTAAATGGATGTTATATTTAGATTGAGGATGCAATTCTAGGTATATATTTCCACATTAGGGGGTGGGGGTAGCCTATATATTCTGTGAATATTTAGGTTCTGAGAGATTCATGAATATCTAAGAAAAACTGGAAAAACAAGGAAAGAAGAAAAGATAAAGGCTTTCCCCTGCAAAATGTGTTAACTAGTATCATTCTGCATATTATGTAGTAAGAATTGTTTTCTTAATAAGGTTCCTTAGGTACAGCTGAACTCCTAGGCATAAAATACTGGTTGGTCGGTTGGCTAATTTAAAGATTTGTATACATATACACTGTCAAATTAGCCATCTGGTGGTATCCCATTAAAAATAGAATTACATAAATATTTGCCAAAATTAGACTCTAGCCTATTAAATTCTTCTAAGAATTCAGAAACAGATGTTGAATAAAAAATAAAGCTTTTAATCTAACGCATGAACAAATCTATGTTTCCAGAAAAGATTATGGATAGAGAGGTAGTAACACAACATAGCCTATGTCCCCTAGCCTATGAGAATCATATCAGCCCTAAATTCTATTTTAATCAAAGAGATTAAATTATTTTGGCCGATTTTGCAAATTCAGAGACCAAGTAACTAAAGTTAAGCAGACTACCTCATTTCTTTCATGAATAAATGTGTCAAAAAACAGTAACTCCGGTTCCATGACCTATTATTTCAAAATATTTTGCGGAAAAGAACTGGATTTTGAAGTTAGCGCTAGAGTATAATAAAACTGGAGTACAAATAATAAGGACTTCCGTGTGAAATTTAAAATTAGCATTTTAAAAGTCTCCCAATGAAACTTTCATGCTTCGAACCACATACACTGAAACTTCATCAATTGTAGATGCTTTAATTTCATTCCGTTGCGCAGAAGAAATCGCAATTCATGTATGGGTGAAAAAACTAGCCTTGTGAATCAATTTATACAGAAGCAAAACAATGACTGAGGAAAACGAATCAAAATTGTAAACCAAACGAACATTTTGACGATCCAAAAATGAAAAATGACGAATATAACGAGATTCAAAAAAATGAAAAGTTTGCTTCTTTGTCAACAAGCCAACTGTCGGGTTGTCGGGTATAATTTTCAGAACAACCGAAATAGAGTTTCTTTTACATGCCCAAAAGATGTAAAAGGAGACCTATCAAAAATTCTGAAACAGATAAACGAAATCTAAACCATCATAAAGTGACTATGGATTAATCTACTGAGTGACAGGAGTTACAAAAAGTAAATTAGAGCCTGACGATTAAATAAACCGGCTGAGACTGTAGAGGACAAAATGTTTGAAGTTTTGTCAAATTATAGTCAACTGTATTCCAGTGTCCGAATATACTCCATATTTTTAGAAGAAGCACTTTTTTAATATCTTATCAAAATTCCTGTAGCTGCAGACTTTCCACTACAGTATATTTGTATTAATTTTCTCGCGCCATCTCCTTCCCTAACCTCCTCATTTCAACGGTCATAAGGGAAAGGGGTCATCATTTTGCATTCACTGTCCAAATAAAATTAATCAAAATAGCGAAGAAAATTTTATTTGGATAAACATTATGAGAAAGCGCGAGTAAAATCATAACTATAATCAAAGAAGGTTATACAGAATAGACAACTTATGGAAAAACCATAGGAACCACGATATTTTTGAAAGGAAGAATCCCGACGCCCTTTTGGATATATCATCCAGTTTACAAGTTTCCAAGCCAAGCTGAATAGTACAAAGAGTTAATTTGGTCACCTTGACCATTGCACAGACTGTAATGGAAATTGCCTCATATGGTGGGTAAGCCAAATACTTTTAAAGTTCTCCGACATTGATGCTTTTGAAGCAATTGAGAATATTAGTAGAACTTTCATCAGTTGATGCCTATAGGTGCGCATATTTCCCAGTCTTTTTGAGGGTTCATCCCAGGATTTTACAAAAGGGTAATTCAAATCATTGGGGGGATTGCCCCCAATGCACAGGTAAGTTGACACCCTTACAGATCAATTTTCCTAGGGCAATACTTTTACTTAGGAAGATCTTACATAGAACAAAGAATTTTTCCCAGACAAGTTACAAGATGAATCGAATTGCTAACAGGCTAACGCAATCATTCATTGGAAACCTTAAACAAAGATTAGTATTAATGAATAAGCTAAATTTCAAACTCTAAGGAATACTTTAACATGTTTAAAAAGATAACTAGTTTCATGTCTTTCATTAGATTTTATATAGCTTCATATCCTAGACATCGCTGATTCTTTTAATAAAAATAGAATTTCGGAAATTACAAAATTATTATAATCGTTAGATTATTTATTTGAAATTTGCACCCCTGAAATTTCTGCGCCAGGGCAAGTGCCCCTCTACCCGTAGTTATGAATTAAGTTGATCAGAAATTTGCACGTCATTTATTAGGGGCAATCATTCTACAAGCACAATCTCAATTAGTCAGCCATCTTTTTTCTTCAATACTTAAAATAAGATTTCATCTTCTGGCTTTCGAGTTTCGGAATCAGCATTTCTCGGAATAAGCCAATTCTTTGGATATATTCATAAGTATCAAAATTCCGTGTTTTAGAGTTTCGGTTAAAATAAAATAGAATATGATTTATTGGCTAAAAATAGCACAAAAGCTAGCATAAGCACGTCAGAATTACCGTAACAAAACAAATGTTATGGGATAAACTTGAAACAAAAAAATTGAATCAATAATAAAACAGATGTTAGGGGATAAAACATAAAACAAAAGTTTATATCAATTATTAAAATGGGAAACAAAATGGGGGACAAAAGAGTTTTTTGTGCCTCATGGTCATCATTTGGGGATACAGGTCCAGTTGGGTATTTAGAGCTCTACGAGCATTGAGTCTGTATTAGGAAGGGTTGGGGGATATTCGATTTTCTTTAAAGGGAGGGAGAAAACGTCGATGATAGTCAGAACTAAGGCACTTGTGACCAAAGTTCATGTTAAGCATGTGACGTCGTGATTCCAATGTAATAAGTTCAAGTCTAGCCAAATCTTCATCGTATGTAGTATAGGCCGTCCCCAGAATAATTTTATTGCTCTTTTTTGAGTACTTTCAATTTTAGAATATTGGTCTTGGTCAACCCAGGGTGCCAGACAGGGCAAGCACATTCCAGACAGGGTCTTATATAAGAACAATAAATTATTTAAGGTTTTGGATTGTTATGGAGAACCGTTTGAGAAGGGAGAAAGATTTAAGGAGAAAACAACTGACTTAAATAAGTGGGAAATATGGGAGTTCCATTTAAGGTCGTTGTCCAACTGCACACCAAGCACTTTAACAATATATAAATTTGGTAAATATTGATAGGGGTATATTTTATAAAAAATAGAATAGCATGAAACAGCTTTTGGACATGCTTAAGTTGAGTTTAACATTGTCATGATCATTCTTTAAATTGTTAATTAGTCCTTACAACTAGGTGGCCAAAATGCTACACGATTGGATGCACCGATGCTAAATTTTTTATTGAGTCTTCGAGGATTCTAGTATTGCTAAAACACATTAAGTTATTGCACTATTGCCAAAGAGACATTCAAAATTACGCCAAACACCTGCTAAAATGTCGTTGAAGAAAAATTGAAAACACAAGCAAGTGTTGTAACAGTGCGCTATCAGTTCCTGTATAATAGTGTTTGTTTTAAACCTTTTGCTGGGCCCATGCTTATTCCAAATATATAAGTTTCATTAAGTTTAATCATTAGGTTTCATTAAGTTTAATCATTGAATATATAAGTTCATTAAGTTTGATCATAAGCTTCATTAAGTTTAATCATTAACTTTAATAATAAGTTTCATTAAGTTTATTCATTGAATATATAAGTTTCATTAAGTTTAATCATAAGTTTAATTAAGTTTAATCACTAAGCTTAATAATAACTGTCATTAAGTTTAATTATAAGTTACTTTAAGTTAAGAAAAAAAAAACAGTTAAAAAAAAAGTTAAAAAAAAAAAAAGTCTTCGTAGTCGAAGACTACGAACCAGACAAAATTCGCCTGATTTTTTGAATTAGGGGAAAACTCCCTTTAAAATCCATAGAATCTTAATAAACATCACACCATCAGATTCAGCGTATCAGAAAACCCTAGGGTAGAGTTTTCACGATCCTATCTGAAAAATGTGGAATTTTGTATTTTTTGCCACAAGAAAGATCAGGGATGCGTGTTTATTTGTTTGTTTTTGTTTTCCCCAGGGGTGATCGTATCAACCAGATGGTCCTAGAATATCGGGTGAGAGCTCATTCGAACAGATATTAAAAGTTCTAGTGCCCTTTTAAGTGACCCAGAAGATTGGAGGGCAACAAGGCCCCTCCCACACCCTCAAAATTGTCTGGTCAAAACTTGAGGTAGCCATTTTTTCAGCATAGTTGAAAGAGCCAGTAACTATACCTTGGAGATAACGCTACTCTCCTTGGGGAAGCCCCTAGGAAAAGGCCTTTAGTTTATATAATTTGCCCATTGCTTACATATAGTATTTGTTGTTGGGAAGAATACATAACATGGGAGAAAGTTTTTCCAGGGAAAGTATTTTTCAGGGAAAATTTTACACTGGAGGAATTGCCAGGATTCCTATACGAAATTCTTCTTATGTCTTGCTTCTTCTTTGCCGACATAAATTTACGCCTGGAGATGTTAAGGGTAATTGTCTTTGGTAAATTTTCACCCAAATTGAATATTCTAGAGGATATATCAGTGAGGAGGAAGGATTTATCCAGGAGGTGGGCCCAGATTTCCTGGCATTATTTAAAAAAAACGATCAGAAACTAATTAAAAGAACAAGGTTTTTCAAATGAAAGTAAGGAGCAACATTAACCTTTAAAACAAACAAAAATTATTATGCATATAAGGGGGGTTGCCCCCTCCTCAACACCTCACTCATTAAACTAAATTTGATTTTTTTTTCCCAATTCCTTAAGAACGACTCCTGAAGCAAATGGCTCGTTTGAAGCCTTTTAAAAATAACTAAAAAACTTTGGCGTGAAGAGCGAGGTGTTGAGGAGGGTGCGACCCTCTCATATACGTAATTATTTATGTTCGTTTTAAGGTTTAATGCTGCTCCTTACTTTCAGTTGAAAATTTTGGATTTTTGATTTTATCATAGGCAGCGCTGCACTGCCTAAGTACAGGGCGATGTGGACAGAATGTATTTTTTTTTTTTTTTTTTTTTTTTTTTTTTTTTTTTTTTTTTTTTTAGACCAGGACACTTCGTACTGAAGAACATGTCGTAGAAACTTAAAAAAAGGGCTCATTCGATTGGAAATTGAAAGGGTCCCTTTTATTAGTTGAAAGGGACTGGAGGGCAACTAGCCCCCTCCCACGCCCATCATTTCCCTAACTTTTTCAATCAAAATATTGAGATAGTCATTTTGTTCAACGTAGTTGAAAGATTCAGAAATTATGTCTTTTGAAGATGACAACCCTCCCTCCCCCGGAACCTTCGGGGCAAGGATTGTAAGTTGTGCCCTGGGGACATATAAGGTATATAAAAGAAAGGGTGATCGTATAGACGTCGGAAGAGGCTCATTGGATTTGTAGTCAGAAGTTCTAGTGCCCTTTTTACGATTCAAACTGATCAGAGGTGGATACCCTCCCCCCCCCTACACCTCGTATTTCCCGAAATGCATCTGATAGAATTTTGAGATGGCCTTTTGTTGTCTTTAAATGAATTTAAATACCCTTGGGGCATTTAAAGTTTAGATAGTAAGGGTGATCGTATAAACTTGGGATGGGGCTCATTGGACTGCTAATCAGAAGTTTTTAGTGCCCTTTTTGAGATTCAGAGTATTTTTATGGTTGATAACCACCCCCCCCCCCCCCACACACACACGCGCCCCGTATTTTCCCGAAATGTATCTTATAGAAATTTTGAGATGGCCATTTGAAGTTGTAGAAAATTCGAAAAGAGCTCATTCTATTCACAACTAAAGGGCTACTACCCTTTTTAATAGTCAAAAGTGATTGGGGGGCAACTAACCCCCCTCACACGCCCACTATTTCCCCAAACACAATCCAAACCAAAATTTTGAGATAGCCATTTTGTTCAACGTAATTGAGAGTTCTGGAAATTAAGTCTTTGAGGATGACACCCCCCTCCCACACACACACACACAAACAGCCCTCAGGCCAAGCCTTATAACTTGTGACCTAGGGGAATATAAAGTATATAGAGAAAGGGTGATTGTAAAAATTCCGGAATGGGTTCATTTGATTGGAAATCTGATCATCTAGTGCCCTTTTTAAGATTCAGAGTGATCAGAGGGTGGATACCCCCCACCCCCCTCAACACCTCGTATTTTCCCGAAATGCATCTGTTAGAAATTATAAGATGGCCAGTTGTTGGCGTAGAAACTTCTAAAAGAGCTCATTCAATTAGAATTGAAAGGGATAGTGCTTTTTTAATAGTCGAAGGTGACTGAAAGGCAACTAATCTCTCACGCC